>JADDTR010000014.1:0-600000 GCA_015345905.1 Aotearoamyces nothofagi | reverse complement strand
TAGCTACCAAGGCCAGTTGGGGTTTGTTTGGCTTCTCTAAAGTGTGTAGGCTTCCGTAGATAGAGTCTAGGTATCGGTAGGCAGTGGGCACATGGATGAGACGATAAACCCAATCCAAATTCTCGACATAGTGTTTGAATAGCAACTTTGCAGCCTCATAGTCTGGCAAGGCATTGGAAATCTCCAATGCAGTCAAAGGTTTGGGCGGCACTGATCTCTCTTCCTGCAGTCTAGATATATCCAAGTGGGGTCGGAATTCCGACGATTTCGCCTTCCAACGTAAGCTACTTCTCAACTTTTAGGAAAGGGAGATGTTTACCGGTTCATCAGAAAATTCTTCTTGCCACACATGATTATAAGGTACCTTAACGCCAGCCGAAGTCTCAATCCTATTTGCTGTTTTCCACATTTCAAAATCCTCGATGCGGGTGGCATTCTCGGGTTGAGCCTCCTTGTCAATCGGCAAAGAAAGCGACAGCTCTTGCGGGTGGGATGGCCGCTCACTCCGCCCCTGCTTTGATTTCGAAAGAAGGAGATCTTCTAGCCTTCTCAGACGAGAATCGATATCTCCAAAGTTAGAGCTGAAAACATCGTCAGCCTCGATTCGTGTTCAACGATCATCAATACACATACCTGCTGGTAGGTTTGACAGTCTCCCGCAGCGGGCTACCTTCTGGTTTTAGATGCGGTGCATCGGCACTACCTGAAACTACGTTAGAGCAAGTACATCTATCAAAGCACAAATCCATCGACATGCTATTTCGGAAGCGTACAAAGCTCCCGCAGCTTAAACCAGAGCTTCGCCCCTAAGACCGCCTCGGGAACCCTAGCATCTCACACGCTGGAAGTACGAAAAGGAGAAGAAAAAACAACCGACCTAGGGCAGAGGCACATTCGATATGCCGGGCGGTGCAATTCGAGCATGGCTGCGCTCGATCACACTTGAGCTTCTTACTCCGGCAGAACTGGCAGGAGACAGGATCTTGGCGGCGGAACGGCTTCTCTCTGCCGCCCCCTGGGCCGTCCGAAGCCCTCTTCATATCCCCCCCTATCCAGTCTTCCTCTCTCTGTCCTCGCAGCGTCCGCGGGTTCGGATACAGCTACCAGCTAGCTGTTAACGCGTCGCCGACAAGATAATATGCGGGTAAGTGTGGGGTAAGCAGGTCTTAACCAGCGGAGCAGGCCTTGGAGTCTAGGACTGCCCGCAGCAGCTTCGGTACGACGCAGTGATCGGGCCGAAAGAGAACGACGAAGAGAAGGTGATATATAATTCCTTTCGTTGCCGGGCTGAGAAGAGCCGGCCTGTTTGTTATACGTCGACCTCGATCCTACGGACGATCCGCGGACTCTCCGGGGTCTCCGGGCGCGCTAACCCCGTTGCGGTCATTTCTCGGACGGTTCATCTCGATCCTTGACATCAACCACAATGATAGTCTTATTATCTAGGTCTATAGCATCATGACTAACAAATATAAAAGGTATGAGCTACTAGAAAAAGAAAGTCGGTTAGTCTCAGAGTAGCGTGCATATCGTGATTTGCCTGCGTAAGTACCTTTGCTTGATTTCTTTAGTTCGTTCTTCTCTCAAGTCCATCAGCCAGATTCAAGTGAAAAGTCAAAAGCTTTCTATCCTTTGTCTTATTTATATATATATATATATCTATATCTATATCTCGTCATCTCAACTTCAAGCACAATGCCATCAGAAACATCCATCAATCTCGCCGCGAACGGGGTCGAGAAAAGCCGTGTTCAATCCACCAACACCCCGGAGGCAGAGAGAAGCCTCCCTCCGGAGAAAGAATTCACGTACGTGTATTTCTCCAACTGAAACCCCCCCCCCCCCCCCCAGATAGCGCTGCTGGTGATAGATCTCAGCCTGCGTGCCAATCTGGCTCTCCTCGGCATCTTCTCCATCTTCTTCGTCTCGGTCGGCTTCGTCAACGCCTTCGGCGTCTTCGAGGACTATTACGAAGAGACCTTGCTGTCCGACAAGTCGCCCTCGACGATCGCCTGGCTCGGCTCCTTCAACGTGTTCTGTCTCTTCGGAGGCGGTTTAGCAACTGGTATATTGAACGATAAATATGGCCCCAGGGTATTATGCTATGCCACCTCTATCCAAGCCCCGAGGAAAGAAGCAGCTGACACTATTCACTAGTACCTTATCCTAACCGGCAGCATCCTCACCGTCCTCTCGGTCTTCATGGTCTCCCTCTGCACCCAGTTCTACCAATTCTTCCTCGCCCAGGCCCTGCTCTTAGGAATCGGCCTCTCCTTCATGGTCACTCCCTCCTTCGCGACCGTCTCCTTGTATTTCCGAAAGAACCGCGGCCTGGCCCTCGGCATTGCCGTGTCGGGGTCTTCTGTCGGCGGCGTCATCTGGCCCATCGCTCTGCAGCGACTCTTCGCTGAGATCGGCTTCGGGTGGGCCGTCCGCGTCGCCGCGTTTATCATGCTGGCTCTGCTCGGCATCGCCTGTCTCACCGTTCGCGTGCCCGCCACCGGCGGCCCTCGCCAGCATGCACAAGTCGACTTGTCCGTGGCCAGGGACCGTAGACTTCAGATCCTGGGCGTGTCCATGTTCTTTATCTACCTCGGGCTCTTCACACCGTTCTTCTACATCTCGACATATATGACCTCGCTCAACCTCGGTGCCGACATGGCATTCTATATGATCTCCATCTTGAATGCCGCCAGCGTGTTTGGCCGTCTCCTCCCCGGGTTCTGGGCCGACAAGTGGGGTGCTTACAACATCTTCTCCCTTGCTGCGGTGGCTTCTGGCGTCACGGTTTTCTGCTGGACAAAGGCTACTTCAATGGCTGGCGTTATCGTCTTCTCTCTCGCTTATGGCTTTTTCTCCGGAGTATGTTCTCCCTGTCACGAGCTAGATCCATAGACTGACAGAGCAACTTAGGCAATTATCAGTCTCCAGGGTGCGTGCTCGGTACGTGTAGTAAAACCGCATCAGTACGGCACTGCCATGGGCCTCGTCATGGGCTTTCTCTCCATCGCGTAAGTCCTCCGTCCTCTCTGTAATCAACATTCGATTCATTTTCTCTCCAGTGGCTTGATAGGGACCCCCATAAATGGTCAATTGTTGTCTGCTAGTGGCTACTTTTCAGTGTCTGCATTCTCCGGTGCTTCCTTGCTTATCGGTGCCGCTGGTGTCGTGGTTGTAAAATTGATGATAGATCGAAATTTCCTGGGTAAAGTATAGGCATGGTAAGTGATCATGAAGTTGCTTCAGTCCGGACAATAGACCAAGTAATCGAATATAGGAATCAAGACCTATATGAATCATTCCTTAGCCACTACACAAACTTATGGTTAGTAATACAAGTACAACCTTTAGCAAATCCCTTCTTGATAATAATCAACTTCGGTTCGAATGTGTTGAACTCCGGCACCCACCAGCCGTAGACTTAGGCGGTGAGACCCGGCAATATATGCCAATCCTGCACCTGTAGTTAGACGGTGTTATATAGTTAGTTCTCTAAGTGCAATTCAAGTATCAGAAGCCACTCCTATTCTCCAGAGTCTTAACGGTGATTATTTGCCAGTCTACGGATCGTACGGACATCTGGAACGATTCCCATTCGCCCGCGTATCCCCAACAGAATGCTATTGTCACGCTATGTCACGTGCCAAGTACACGATCCTCACACCCACCCGGAATCACAGATAACAGGACACAGTGGTTTAAAAAAGAAGAGATTTTTTTCCATATATAGTCTATTTAACATGAAGTTGAAGCATGGCTATCTACCAAAATTTACACTCATCCAAGTCATCCTCATCAATCAAAAAGCGCGCGCATTATAAAATTCCCTACTGTCTAGAAGATGTTGCCAACAGTAACTCTGTAGATCTTTCCCCATTTTGTCTCAACCTTTCCATGGTGTCGAAGGCGCTCTGACTCGATAAATTCCGCTTCTTCTTCATCAATCCTGGCCTTTCCACTGTATAGATCTGCTGTCGCCGGTTTGACGCGCTGGGACTTCATAATGAGCTTGTAGCCCCCGATCATTATTAGGTAAAGTGGGATGCCAAGATAAGTCGTGATGAACGTCTTGTAGTCAAAGTCACCATAGGTACTTGGGCTGTGTACGAAGACGCTGAAGCCCTTGAAGATGGCAATCAAGATGGAAAAGGCGAGAGCACCGACCGAGCCCCACTCGCCAAATGGAGCATGGTATGCCAAAGCTGTGTTAGGAATTCCTTGTGCCTTACGGGCTCGGACGAAGCAAATGTGAGAGACAAGGATAGAGATCCAGGTTAGGAGACCGAAAATAGTGACGAGGTTGGTGAAATAGCTGAAGACGGTCTTTGAATCGTCGGAGACGTTGAGGAACGCGAGGAGACAGAAGCAAGAGGAGAGACCAAGAGCATAGATGGGAACTCCTCGTCTATCGGTGCGACTGAAGATTCGAGGAGCATTGCCCACAACCGCAAGACCGTAGAGAGTACGGGAAGCAATGTAGAGATCTAGAATAGTCAGCAGGAGATCCGACTCGAGAGATTGGCAGTTCAAGCGTACCTGAGTTTGCAGCAGAGAAGACAAAGATCAAGATGCAAGCGTTGAAAATCCCCGCGAGGTGTTTGATGCCGCTAATTTGGATGGCCACGACGAATGGGGATGCTGCAGCCGAGGTAGATGCTCCAGTCGCAGTAGCGAGCAGTTTGGAGTTATATGGAACGATCATTCCAAGAAGAAAGACCAATACGACGTAGAAAAGGATGATTCGGTAGAATGTAAGTTTGATGGCACGAGGGATGACCTTGCGTGGGTTGGCGCACTCTCCAACCGTAACACCGACAAGCCTGGAAGAAGTATTAGCAGAGCTACAAGAACTAGGACGGAGCCCCGAGACACAGCTGAAGCCCGACTCCGACTAGATATCTCACGACTCGTCGAGGAGATGGATTTGTATGCTTACTCGGTACCAAGGTAGGCAAAAACAGCCGTGGTGAAAGTGCTCCATACAGCCAAAAAGCGACCAGCAGCTCCATCCAGGATATACGGCTTGAAAGCTCCTGGGTCCTTCCAATACCTGAATCCCTTTGGGTCTCCATCGACACCGCCACAAGCAAGAATCAAGCTCAGAAGGATCAAGGCCAAGATGACAACGACCTTGACCGAAGACAGCCAGAACTCGAATTCTCCAAAGAATTTAATTCCGAAGTAGTTGATGAGGACAATTGCAACGAGAAAGATGGCGATGAAGACACCTGGGTTGCACTTCTCGCGCGGGAGCCAGTACTGAATAACCAGAGATGCGGCGGTAAGATTGTTGGGCGTAACAATGATGTATTTGAACCAGTATGTCCAGCCAAGACTGAATCCGAGAGCCGGGTCGACAAAACGATGCGCATAGCCAGTAAAACCGGAGGGGAGAGGCAGCCAGGCAGCCATCTCTCCGAGGGCCGCCATAACCAGGAAACAGAGAAAGCCGACCAGAGAGTAGCCGATGAAGATGGCAGCAGGTCCAGCGCGGCTGAGGGCAGAGCCAGTACCGATAATCAAGCCGGTCCCTAGAAATCGTCAGCACGAGAACAAGAATACAAGAATGGGAGAAGTGGTGCGCCCGAGGGCAGAAAGAGCAGAAGGGGGGGGTTCATACCGATTGCACCGCCAATGGCTATCATAGCAACCTGCCTCGCCTTCAAGCCGCGGTGCAGGTGGTGATGCAGGTCCTCGGGGAACTCGGTCGCATCAGCGACGACGTTGACATCATTGTCGGCGGCCTCCTTGGTGTAGGTCTCCTTCTGGTCCTGCGAGCCGCCAGAGGACCCAACACGATTGATGAGAGCCATGATGTACTGTATACCAACAGTGCTAGATGACGACAGCAGCGCCGAAGGAGGAGGGAAGAGAGAGCGAGCGGAAGAGAGAGAGGGAAGAGAGAGAGAGAGGGAAGGAAGGGAAGAGGAGCAGAGAGGGAGGAGGAGGGGGGGATAAGAGAGAAGGACGGGCTAGGGCCAACGAGGACGAGGCGAGAGGGCAGGAGCGAGGAGCGAGGAGCGAGGTGCGAGGCACACGACCAGAGCTACAGGATCTATGACACCGACTTACGTGCCGGTGGCTGCTGGGCTTGCGCCGCGGCACACAGACAGGTATGGACTGCCAGGACGGGCAGGACTGGATGTGCGCATCGTCCGAGGGGCCAGGCTGGGCCAGCGTGCTACTGCTGACTGCCAAGCAGCTTAGGCTGGCTGGCAGGCTGGTTCTGGCAGGCAGAAGGCGGCTCGCGAGGCCGTGCTGCACTGGGTGTCGACAGTGCGTACTGTGCAGTCGGTACATTATGCTATCACATCACCGCAGGTGTGGTCGGCCGCGCAGGGCAGGGCAGGGCAGCACAGGGCAGTGCGGCGCGGTGCCCTGGTATCGCGGGGCTTGGGAGATCACTACTGTACTGTAGTCTGTAGGGCCGCCTGCTGCAACCCCGAAAACCCTACCAGGCCCTGCCGGACAGGCCCAATAGGCCCTACTGCAGAGGCCCTAGAGGCCCTAGAGGCCCTAGAGGCCCTAGAAGCCCCGTAGCTTCTCTCCCATACCCACGACCCCAAAACCCTATAGACGTGAGGCTCTAGAGACCCTGGAATCCCTGGAATCCTGCCTGCCGCCTCTGCAGACTCTCCAGATCCCACAGCTCGTACCGCTCCTGCCATAACGTCAGCACCGCCGTCTCCTGCGTGCGCGAGAACAACGGAATTCCAGGCCCCGGCATTCCTGCCCGCCCACGGCGCGAGGGCGAGAGAGAGAAAGAGAGAGAGAGAGAGAGATTGCAGCCTCGCTGTCCGTGTGGGGCTTGGCTGCCGGGCCTGAAGGGCCTGAAGCGTCACAGCCCTGGCCACTGGCCACTGGCAGCGCAGGCGCCGGCTCAGGCTCCAGCGGCAAAAGCCCTAGCGGGCCCGGGCCCTCCACCGGGCCCTCCACCGGGCCAATCTGAGATGCCGTCGTCGCGCGTGCATCTCGCCTGCCGCAGCCCGCAGCAGCCCGCCGTAGCCCGCGGCACTACCGACCGCCGCACGAGGCCGTCTGGCGTGGCCCGCGCAAACTGCCGGACGGCGCGGCCAGATGAAGCCTAAGCGCAGCGCAGCAGCGCAGGAGTCGACGACTTGCACTGCCCTGGCGATTACGCTGCGCGCTGTGATTCGAGCGCGGGCTTGCTATCTGGATGACGCCACTGCTTGGCGGCTGGCGGCTGGGCAGGCTGGGCTGTGCTGGGCTAGAGCCGGCGCTCCCCCGCGCTATCTGTCGTATCGCCTCGTCTCGCCTCGCCTCGTCTCCTGCCTGTTTGTGCTTGCCGGTCTTCTTGCCTGAGGCTCGAACGGGTCGGCTCGGTTTCGGTTTGCCTCTTCACGCTCGCCTGCGCTCTACTGTTACGTTACACGATCTTTACATGATGGAATCTCGAATCCACCTAGGGAGGCCGCTTAGGTCAGCAGCCTCTACGTGCTCACGTGGTGCCGCACTCCTGCTCCCACTCTGCTCCTCACCGCTGCGCTGAGCTTCGTCTCCCACCTAGACTGACGGCCTCTGCGGCAGCAGCCCCCGGGGGGCCAGCGGAGCGTCACCACCTATGCCATCTCGTTCCGGCGGGAGGTATATATACTGTACACTATAGTAAAGTACAGTAATCACAGTACATAATGCTCTCTTCCTTGTCTCGTATACATCTCCTATACAGCACAGCCACAGCAATCATATTTATATTCCTCTTTATCTCTCTCAAATACGCCACGGGTCTAGGGCAGACAGGGCAGAGCAGACAGGGGCAGAGCTGACAGGGGCAGCAGTTTTGTGCATTTATTTTATACGCCTTTATACGCTTTTATCCACCAACGCGGCTATGCTAGATCCTACATCCTTATCAGCACTCCGGCCGGGGGGATATCTCCGCCCCTCTCTCTCTCTCTCTCTCTCTCCCCCCGTCTGCCTAAAACACAGCCGCGATCCGCCATAAACGCCCTCACTCGCCCTCGTCCCCCCTCAACCGCCTCAGCCGCCCCTCCAACTCGCTCATCGCCCTCCTCAACTCCTCAAGCACCGTCGTCGTCCTGCCTGCCTTCTCCTCGCACGTCTCGCACCTCCTCTCGACTCTGACGGTGTGCAGCGCATGGCCCGTCGTGCGAGCGCAGCTCTGCCGCGGGGAGGCGCAGGGCTGGGCTAGGCTGCCCCATTGGGCGTGGTTGCAGAGGAAGATGGTGCGCTTATGGATGCACATCGTGTGACGAGCCGGCCTGTTGCTGATCTTTTGCTTCGGGTCGGTCTGGTGCAGCGTCTTCTGCTCCAGTCGAGTAGCTTTTGAGGGGATTTTCTGCTGTTCTTCTCCTTCTTTTTCTCTTCTCCTCCTCCTTCTTCTCCGTCTCCCAACTCCAAGTCTAACAAGTGCCCGGTAGCTCGCTGAGCGTAGACGATAGACGGGATCCAATATGAAGCCTCATGCGACAACGCAATGCAACAACAATCCCGATCAAATTTTCTTCTCTTCCTAACCCCCCCCCCCAAAAACACCTCATCGCAGCAGCAGCAGTAGTATATAAGCCCTTTGTACCCTTTTACTACCCTCCCAAATAAACTGTTCAGAATATACCCCTGCATACCATCATCCCCTCGTCTCTTCTAGGCATACCGATCGCCTATCTATCTCTAACTCTCCGCTCTTTGCTCTCTTACAACTGGAACGAGTTCAATGCTGCAATGTATCGGTGTAGTATAGCTTCTTTGTTCTCGCGCTCCGTATCTTGCGACTTCTTTGTATCCTCTTGCAACTCCTTTGTATACTCTCGCCTCTTCTAGACATATCGATCGCCCATCCATCTCTAACTCTCTGCTCTCTACCCTCTAACAGCTAGAACAAGCTCATTGTTGCTATATTGCTATACACCGGTGTGGTGTAGCTTCTTTGTTCTCGCACTCTGTATCTTGCGACTTCTTTGTACAAATTAAGTCCCGGAAGTGTTTATCGCTTCCGAACAGCAACCCTCCAACTTTTGAAATAGAATAACTCAACAATACTATAATATAATTAAGATGTAGATAACTGATTGGCTGACTGATCAAGTTTAATATTTAACAGACCCGCCTCTTTGCCTTGATATATAGAGCAATTCTTGTATATATACTCTGAGATAGCTTTTCCTCTCTTGATCTTTGCCTATTTATCTCTCCTCTATTTAAGCAATATTTCCGATCCTATATTATTGTCTGTTCTACTACTGAGTTCTTAGTCTACTTCTAAAGATTCTCAACAGGAGTCAAATCTATATACTGAAGAGGCTATTCAAGAAGATAAACCTTTTTGAGATATCTTATACCCAATTGGAATTTCTATAAAGTGATACTTTACTCTATCTATCTTCTTATAAATAGAGAGATAAATACCTTTAGCCAACTAAACCTTCTCTATATCTATCTTCTTATAGAATATTTTTCAAGTACTTCTTTCAATATAGCAAGTCTAGTTTTCCTCCAGCCCTCTTTTTCTAAAAATTACTAATAGATCTAATCCTGCTTCTATAGAGCAACTTCAAAACTGATACTAGAGTTCTAACAACTCTTGGAAATTGACTTCAAGTTCTCCTCAAGATTATTTTATCTCTCTTAGTCCTCTTGTAAGATAATAATAATAATTATATATATCTATCTATATCTCTTATAATCCAATCTCAGATAGAGATCTGATAAGCTCCTATCTACCCAAGTTGATAAATCAAAATCAAAAAAAAAACCCTCCAGCTTTTGTACTAACTTTCAGCTGCTGTGATTTATATCTTTATTCAAAGAATAGTTTATATCTTGGCTTGTATTATCTTTCACCACTTTTCTATATATACAGTATTCTGCTAGAGCTGCTTTCTAGATTTAGCTAATACAGCTAACAGAATACAACTTTCATTCCAAACTGCTCTTATCAATCAATATTCATCTTCAGGAATGACTTTCTCAGATATACTAATAGTATATCTTGAAGCATTGTGAAAAATTATATACCTCACCAGTCTTTTTCTTTCTATACACTGGATAACAGAGCTGATTGTAACAGATCTCGGAATATAAACCTGCTTTCTATCTCTACAGTAAGCCTAAATTTATACGCTTGCTGCTGGTGCAGTTTTCACGACGAGTGGTCTTTAGTTCAGGAGGCATTTGGTGGTGTGGTAATGTGTATTTTCGTTTGGGTATACGGCTATATACTGTACAGTAGACGGCCATTTCTTAATTCTTATCACTCGTATCATAATTAATCCCAGCGACGGTCACTTCCGGTACCCAGTTTGTATACCCTCGCGACTCCTCGCAGCCCGTCGATTCGAAGCGAGGGCTCGAGGAGAGCGGGGGCCCAGCCGCTACCTGCTCTGCTCCCCTCCTTTCGTGTCTCGTGGGCTTGCTGACTTCACCCACCTTGCCCGTCCTGGCTCGTCCTGGCTCGTCTGTCTGCCTCCTTGTGCAGAAAGCGTAACCCGTGCGTTCGTCTCCTCTTCGTCTCTCCTCGTCTCGTTCCGTCGGCCCTCTTTCTCTTTTCTACTTTACTTTTCTCTTCTTTATTTTTCTCTACTCTTCTCTTATCTACTCTCGAGATCCTGCTTCCTGTCATAATTCCTCCTCCTCCCTTCTGCCTGCACCAGCAATCATTCGGTCTATTCTAGGATTTTATTTAGATCCCCCCGTCTGTCTGTTCCTCTCTCGCGACTATCGGATCCGTATGATCCATCATTGCCTTGATAAAGGCTTGATCCAGGAGCAACGTGGTGCAATATAAGACGGGTTTCATTTTCTCAAGACGTTTGTTATTAGTAATTGATTACTGGCTCAGCCTCGGAAAAAATAACCGTGCAACTGGAAATTAAATGGTATAGACCTAGATATCTCTCGAGACCTGCGACATGTACAGTAGTTGGACATGGAAATGACCATAATAGTGCTTCATGAAGTCATAGCCAACTGAGTTGCCATTGTCACTACCAGTTTCATCCCGTTCGGCATCCCTAAAACTCAAACTCGCCCCTGAAGTTCTCCACATTCATACCCGCCATGACCTTCTCAGCCAGGTCCCTCCGACCCATCTGGCTAAACACCCTCCTCAGCGTATCATAGAGATTCGTACTTTGGTTCTGGCTGATCATCCTCTCCAACTCCTCCTCGCTAACCTTGCCGATATTCCCATCTCGGGCACCGTCAAGGATATCCTTAGCCTTTTGCCGTCCCTCTTGTTCTGTGACGCGATGCATGGATAATGCGCCGAGGAGATGTGCTGCTGCTTCCTCATAGCAGCCGATGTTGATACACGACACGCCGAGATTGTAGCGCGCACGCACAAAGTTCGGACGCATGCTTAGAGCGCGCTCGTAGGCGGCAATGGCCTCTTCGGACCGGCCGCTATTAGCGAGGGTTGCACCGAGACGGTTCCAGAGGAGATGGACGGTGGACTGGTCGTTGCTTGTGCCGGCTTCTTGGGAGGCAAGGGCCGACGAGAAGCAGTCGACGGCCTTGTCGTATTCTTCTGCTCCGTAGAAGAGAACGCCGAGACCCACCTGGACGTCTGGATCCATGGTTTCGGCTGTAGGAGAGAGTTGTGCGGCGCTGATGAAGAGATCGGTAACCTTTTGGTGGAGGATGTGTCGGTCAGTGAAGCCGACGTCACCGGCGGATGAGAGGGAGGATGGAGAGGCGACGGATGGGTATTTAACGCTGAGCCAGCGCTCCAATGTCCGGTATGCTGTCGAGTCGTAGCCTTCGTTTGTGTATGATACAGCTAGACCCATTAAAGATTCAAGGTTACTCGGGTCAAGCTTGAGTGCTTGCTCGAGTGCTCTGATAGCGGGTGTTTCTTTCTCATTCTGAGCCTGTGCCCCTCCTAGTTGAACCCACGCATCCAAATGTGTAGGATCCTTTCGTACTGCCGCTTCAAATGCTAATGCCGCGAGACTGAGATTACCACCTGCCTGCATAATCCGCACTCCCTCCTCGAACGGATTCGAAATATCTTGGAATATGTTGTCGGATTCAAACATGTAATCTCCTAATTGTGGATCCCGGAAAGAAGAGTTGGTGCCTATACCGTCGAAAGCATCCCAGGAATCAAAATCGCCCATATGTACCCCCTCCTGTACAATGTTTTCGTCTAAGGCCAAACTCCTGGCAGCGGCAGTCTCAGCTTGTATGCCCCTCCAAATAGATTCAAAGTCACCAAGATTGGTTTCGGATTCAAGGACTGACCTATCCAATTCGTTTAATTCCCTTTCCATCGCTGCATCTTCCTCCTGTTCGTTACCTTGAAGGTCTATCTGTGCGAATTGCTCTTCCCAATGCTCGTCATCCAATTCGACCATCTTTCCCTTTCCTTTGCCTGGCTGTTCCGTATTGGTAAGATTCTGGGGTTGGTGTATCATCCCAGAGTTCATACCTAGGCCGCCCATTCCTACACCCATTCCCATCATCCCAGTATTCATCATGGGACTTTGGTACGAGCTGTAGTTATTCATCGGCATGTTCGTTACTGGACTAGCTGTGCGGGCAGCATTTGGCTGATTCATCTGTTGAAACCGTGCATAGTCTGCTGGGCTAAAGGCGTGTCCTTTGGGGGTTTGGAACGCCGCTTCCATCCGTGCTTGACTTGGAACTCCTGGATTGTACTCTTGAGCCCATCCGGGTGATTGTGGTGATGCACTTCTTTGATGTTGTTCATGTCTCAACGCATCCATCATGAACGGTTCGGCCGCAGCATGTGGTATTTGCCCATTTTGTTGTAAGAAGTCGTTCAGCATCTGAGATGATACATTAGCTATAAGAACCAAGGTGGACGAGTGGTAAGGGGAGCGATGCACGCTCCAGCTGAGAACTTACACTATCTTGACTTCCATTCATCGGCATATTACGCAAACCTTGAGAGCTACCCGGGCCTCTCCCGACCAATCTATCCCTCTGTAAACTCTTATCATCTTGAGCATGTTTCGTAAACTGACTCAGAGGGTTCCCCGCAGTAGAGCACTCCGCGCCACCGAGGAAGGACATGTTCGCTGTCGGTTTAATTCAGAACGCCGCCGAATAGCGAGAAGATATCGAGCGCAAAGGTACGATCTAATAGAAAAGAACGCTTGAATTCGCAGAAAAACATATATATATAGTTCGGATCGTGTGCGATGCTTCCCACCGCCGCTTACGCAACTTTGGTTTTCGAATGCGAGGTCCGGCCGAAGAGATAATCCGACCCGACTCCCGAGGCCGGCTCTGAAGTGCTCGGATTAGCCCGACGTGAAGCACAAGTCGTGTGATTTCTTTGTTAGATCAGAGTCTGCGCCCTCACATGTGCCTGTCTACGGTTAGATGCGCAAAATTGCTTCCTTGTTAGATACGCATCGAGAGCCTGATTGGCAAATTTCCATGTGCCGCCACCGGCTCCCATCAAACACCATGTGGCAAATTCCTGTCACCGGTGCACGTGGCGTAAGTGAAAACCCTATACGGGCGGGCGAAACATTAAATAATTTTAATTTTTCATAGCACGGCACGTGACGATGAGACTCAACGTTAGTATCTATAACATGCAACATTGTCTCTGGCTCCGACTTTCATCAAACAAGCCTCTATAATTATAGGATTAGAAATAGAAATCTTTCAGCTTGTCTCTCTTAACCTTACAGCTCCAACAAAGTCTTATTCTTCCTGGCAGCGGAGTTACAATCTACTCCAAGTCCGCTAGCTCGATGTACTCTCATTTCCCCTTCTAGTTGATTTGCTGAAAACCGAAACGGCGGTTCCTGTAATCCTATAGTATCAAGTTCTAGTATGTCTAGTAGAGATAGGCCCAGCAAAAGACCAGTTTGGGTTCAGTTGTATCAATTGGACCTTGAAGAGGATACACCTTTACCAGTAACCTTTACCAGTATAGAGTGTAGAAAATGGCAGTAGCATCGAAAGGAAGCTTTTCTCACAGGCTTGACAGAGCTGGAAACCGGAGACAAATCTCCTGGTTTCAGTAGGGCATATAAAGGGTGTCTTAAGATCTTCCCGTAAACCAATTCCACCGAGAAATCCTTGTCATCCTCATTCTCAGGGGGATGATAGAAAGTATTCCAAAAGATAGACGTCGAGAATTCACAGCGATTGATCTAGTAATGTCTGAAGTTCCGAATTGAGTTAATAAGGATGCTCAGAGATACATGGGACCCTCCTCGACCAGTGATCTCCGAATTCACAATGCTCACTTGTGAAAAGATCAAACACCACACTGACGGTAGGATCTCAATAGATGTAAGAAGGATATATTAATTACCGGAGCACGGCCGGGTATTAAGCAGTAAGTGGCTTCCTCGGTATTATGCAGGTACAATAGGCAGTTGCCAATAAGTGTACTGTAAGACGTAGACGAGCCTTACGAACCAATTCGAGTTGAAAGGGATAGCCAAAGAATGCCAATATCATGTGCTTGTACCCACTCAGCTGAAAATGCAACCCTGAAGAGGACGCGACCTACGATGCGCTGAAACAAACAGTTCATCTGGATTTTCAATGGCTGAGAGGAGCAAAGGACCAATCTTGAGGCCTGGAGGCTGAAGATTGCTCTCGCCCTAACGTTGCATCAGATCTTCCCCAGCTTCCTTCTTGACAGAGAAGGATCAGCAGGAGGGCGATCATTTAATGTCCGCGCACAGTTACATAGTAGAGCACATCTGGCATCCTGAGATCCGGGTAGGTCGGCGGAGTCATCCTTTAATGGAGATCGAACAGATGCGAGCATGGATGGCACCCGCAGCACTGTGGCCAGCATTTGTAACGAGGCAGGCAGAGTCTGCTCCACAGGCCCCTCGAGGCTGCCGGCCAGTTACAAAGCCTTGGGAGCCTCGGGCCTGGCGCGCCAAACGGGCGTGACAGGCAGGACGAGGAATGCAGAAGCATGTCTCTGCAGCTGCCAGTGGCTGCAGCGATCGCGCACGCCTGGAATAACGGGCAACATGCCTTGACTAACGGGTCGACGGGTTAATGCGCTGATACTCGCGGCAGACGTGGACACGGCTGCGGGCGCGGCCGTGGCCAGCATTCCTGAGTCGTGGCTGGTGGATTTCACAGCGTGGCAAGGGCGCGAGAGTCGCCACAGGGGCCCAAGACCTGTTCCTCCGAAATGGCCATCTGGACCAAACAGCCAGTCGCATCTGCAGACACGCCGAAGCTGTGCGCTGTGGCTGTCGCACCACCGGCCGGGACACCACTCACCTGGATATGCCACCACGGGTCTTTGTGCGCGGAGGGTTGAGCGACGACGCTGCTGAGACGAAACAGGAGGGAGGATATTCAGGATATTCAGGATGTTCAGGTACGGCAGGCGGCAGGCGTGTCAGCGCCGCAGACTGGCCGCCCAGGGGAGTGGGCGACGTGCGCCAGCGGGCACTAAGGCAGGCCCGCAATGCTGGAGGGGGCGGGGCCAGCAACGATTCGCCCGCGGGTGGCAGCGACACGGGCGACGCGGGCGACGCTGAAACGCTGAAACACCCAAGCCCCCAGCGTCTGTCAGGCTGTCGCTCTGTCGCTCCAGCGTCTGTCTGCCCACACGACACGCGCCCTGCCGTGCCCTGCCGTGCCCTGCCGAGCCCTGCTGTGGTCCCGTGGTCCCTGCCGGTGTTTCTGCACATCCCTTACAGGGCTAAGCAGCACAGTCCACGACGCCCCGACCTCCTACTGGCCGCCGTCCAGATTCCAGAGATTCTAGCTCGCCGGCGCAGGAGCCCTGCTGGGCGTCGGTCGGGGCATCCAGCACAGCGTCGGGCAGTGCTGGACAGTGCTGGACAGTGCTGGACAGCGCTGAACAGCACCCTACAGCTCCCGGCAGCTCTCTGCACACGCTACCGGGCCGCAGACCCTCCCGGCCTCCTCGGAGCGTTTCCCTGCGGCCTCACATCCTCCCATCCTCACATCCTCACATCCTCCCTCCTCCCTCCTCCCTCCCTCCTCCCCTCTAACCCTCCCAACTGCCCTTAGCACTGCCCTTAGTGGCCTCCCGTCTTTGCTCCTCCATGCCCGTGATGGATCACATCGCCGTCCCTGGAGTCCTGTGGGTGGCTGTCGCTCGTCGACACACCGCCGGCTCCACAGTCTCTTGGAATGGCAGCTTCCCAGACGGTCCACCTCTGCCCGCCGTCGCTGTCCAGACCACGACGACTTTGGACTGGACGCTCCTTGGTGAGCAATCCTCACGTAGCCAGCCTGCCCGTGGCCGTCGACGCGACCCCCTAGACAGGGCGGCCGGGCGACTGGACTTCAGGCGAACAAAGGTCAGCTATTTGACTTCGTGACCACCCCCTCTGGAAAATGGGAGCTTTTCCTTTCTTTCAGTAGACCGTCACTCCTTACGCGGCATTCATTTCGTTGTTCCGCCTTCGCATTTTCTGCTGCTTGGTCAAAGAAGCCTCTTTGTATTGTGCCTCCATATATTCTTCTATTCATACATTCTCTCAAGAACAATCAATAGCCACTCATTGACCCACCGTACTGGGCCCCTCTTCCTTTCATCTCCTCGCATCAAAGACCTTCCATCCTACTTTACTCTATATCATCTAGACTTCTCTAGTCTTCGTCCTCGTAAACCTCCTTGATTCCTCAGACAACCTCACAACTACACATACACCCCAGAAGCTAAAGAAGATATCTCCGAGAACTGGAACATCCTCACTCGTCTTCAGTCCTTACATCTTGAAGCATATACATAATGCCTTCACTACTGCGCCTAGTCGGCGCTGTTGCTTGTGTTGCTGGCATCGCAAGCGCCACCTACACCATCGAGGATACTTACGATGATACCAACTTCTTCAACGAATTTACCTTTTATGATGCCGCTGATCCAACCAACGGCTTCGTCGACTATGCCAACGCCGAGACAGCCAACGTTTCCTCACTGGCGGGCTACTCCAACAATGCCGTCTATCTCGGTGTCGACCATACAACGGTGAACCCTACGGGAGGCCGTGGTTCAGTTCGTGTCTCAAGCAACAAAGCTTACACCCACGGCCTATTCATCGCCGATATTGCTCACATGCCCGGCAGCATCTGCGGCGTGTGGCCTGCGTTCTGGAGCTACGGGCCATCCTGGCCAGCGAGCGGTGAGATCGATGTCCTCGAGGGTGTCAACACACAAACCACCAACGACATGACTCTTCACACCTCGGCCGGCTGCACAATCTCGAACGCCGGCTCCGCCAGCACTACCACTCTCGGCGACAGCAATTGCAATGCAGGCAGCGCCAGCGACGGCTGCAGCCAGTCCTCGACCAATACAGAAGCCTACGGTGATGGGTTTAATGCCATCGGTGGCGGCGTCTATGCTCTCGAGTGGACCTCGGACGCCATCTCCATCTACTTCTTCCCCCGCAGCAACATCCCTAGCGACATCACAGCTGGCTCTCCCACACCATCGTCCTGGGGCTCGCCGGTCTCAAGATTCTCAGGCAGCGGCTGCACTATCGATGACCATTTCATGAACCATAACCTCATCTTCGACACCACCTTCTGCGGTGACTGGGCCGGCAACGTGTTCAGCAGTGGCAGCTGCGCAGCAACAGGCACCACTTGCGCCGACTACGTTGCACAGAACCCCTCGGCTTTCGTCAACGCATACTGGCTCATCAACTCCGTCAAGGTCTACCAATACTCTGGATCGAGTAAGCGCGGTGTCACTGCTATGCCATTCTTGGCATAGACAGGCGTCGTCTTGCTTTCGTCTACTTTTGAATTACTTCAATTGTCAGAGTTGCCCCAAGTGTCCTGAAAAACCCACCTTGACGGTGGTCTTCTCTTCTTCTAATACAATTTTTTGACTACAATGTTCTTTGGCGAACGGGTCGCAGTCTTCCATAGAACCGAGTGGGCGAGCAATCGAGCGATCGAACGAGCACGCATGAAGCGTGAATTTCATGTCATGTCATGTCTGCATATGCATATCACGAAAGCCCAAAATCTGTTGGTCGGGCATTAGATAGATAGATACCACCGGCGGTGTTTTTGGTAGAGTCATTATTGGTCGTGGTTGGATTGCATGTTTTTTTGTTTTTTTCTACAATACTTGCTTCGAGCCAGAAAGATACGGAGAGAAGGGGGATATTATAAAAAAAGGTCCCCGGGTTCCAGGTCGGGGTCCTTTGTTTTGCTTTGTCTGCCCTATGTATGAAGCGTTCGATTCGTATATAAGTTAGGGATCAGGATATGCATAGTATATAGCCAATAGTCGACGAGAACGAAAATGAAAACGAGTCTATGAAAATGATTGGAATTGAAAGCGTTTGATTCTGTTCTTCACCTGTGACTTAAGACTTTGTGATTTTGTGACATACCGTGCAAGAGGCTCTGGGCTTGCACTCTAGACCATCCTTCCTCGCTGCTCGATTCAATACCGCTGCTTGACTTGGTACTCACCACTCGATCCAGCACCATCTAGATATCTAACCCACCACCCATACACCAACACCCTAACACCCTAACACCATTTCCTCCCCCCTCTCTCCCTATGAGAAAGAAAGAAAGAAAGAAGAAAGAAGAAGAACGACCTCAAGCTCGTGCTCGTTCCCGTTCCCCAACCAGCTAATCCTCCAGAGCGGTTTCGCCTCTGCCTCCGTCCCACCCCATCTCATCTCATCCCACCCAATCCCATCCATCCCATCCCATCCCATCCCAGCACAGCCACAGCCACGTGAACGATCAGATCGGCGTGAGCGGCCTCGCCTGCGCCTGCATCTGCGTACTGCGTACTGCGTAACAGACAGCACCGCAGGCGTAGACGTAGACGTGGTCGGCTGCCGGTTGGTCGAGCGAGCGAACTGGAGTTCCGCGTCGCGTCCCGGATAGATCCGAGGGGGGGGGTCACGTGACATCGCGTCCATTCCGTCTGCCAGGGGGGGGGGAAGATGAGATCAGGAGAGCTCACGGGGAGGAGTGAATCGTCAGCAGGACGGACTGCTTTGTTTTTCGCTGGTTGGATTGATTCCATACGGCACGGAACACGTCATAATCGCTCACTCGCGAATTTCAGAAACTGCAAAAGCTCCCAATAATGCTGACATCTATAAAACAAAGATCCATCTTGATTTTGTGATTTGATTTGATTTGTTTTTGTGACTATCTTCATAAAGGCCGTCTCCGAGGCTGGTCCTCCTCTTATGCACGCAATCTCCATACGCCGAAAAAACCGCTAATCCAGATTTTGAAACGAGGGAATATTCTTCAACCTCTTAAACAAAAGTCCCAAATGAGACTTAGCAAACTATCTATATGTAATATAACGCTTAAGCCCCTAAACCTTATTCTGCGGTGTTGGCGCGACAGGCTTAGGCTCGCTGTTATCCGACAATTCCGGACTGCTAGGGATCAACTTCTCATTGGTCTTGTTGGCATCGGCTTTGATAAAGTAGCTGTGTACATCGTCACTGTATTCGTCGCCATCAACTGGGTCGATTGGGTGGCCATTACGGCGAGCTTCTTGCTTCTCAGTCCAATCGGCGCGCATGTCTTCGATTTTGCTTGAAAAATCAAGCTCGGGGTTGTAGAATCTACCGACGCCGCGGATACGCTCCCAGAGAGAGAGATGTTGAGGATGGACAGCGACACCGTGATAGTCCTGTTCACGGCCTTCGCGGATGTACATCCAGCGGCGTTCTTGCTCTTTGAGATCCAGGCCGGTGGTATCTGGGAGGAAGAGGAATGTGAGGAGCATGCCGGCAAGACCGAACCAGGGAACGACGTAGAATATGGTTTCAGTGGAGATGTAGTTGTAGAGTATACTAGCGAATAGGGCACCAACTTTGCCAATGGCAGCTGAAAACCCATGGGCCGTGGCACGAACTGGTGTTGGGAAACATTCAGCGGCGACGAGGAAGGTGACTGCGTTGGGGCCGAATTGGTTGAAGAAAGAGGAGAGGAAGTACATGGCTTGGAAGGATGTGATGTGCGAAGCCGACGTGTAGTATTTGTAATGGAACGCGGGGACAACGAAGAAGATGAAGTCCATCAAGAAACCAATTTGCATCATGTGCTTGCGGCCATAGAGCTTGTTGTCGATGAGGAAGGCTAAAAGCGTCAGTATGGAGGTAATAATGCATCAGAAAAGGAAGACCTACAGGCTGCGTAGTAACCAGCCAGGGAAACGCCCACATTGACCAGGTTCCAGAGCCAGCCAGTCATGACATCTCCGCTTGTGGATGAGCCCGGGTTCAAGACGGCGATAAATTGAGATTGGAATAGCTTGTTGCCGTAGAAGAAAACGTCGTTACAGAACCAAGTTCCAGCAGTTGCTAGGACTCTGGATCCGAAGTAGGTAAATGTGAGGCGAAGAGACTTCGTGTCGTATCCGGTAACATGGTTCCGCTTCTTGGCAGCATTAAGTTGTCTGCTAGCAAGAGGCATCTTCCAGGTACGGTAGTAGACCAGCCAGAGTGTACCGATGGCTGGGATGGCGAAAGATACACGGAACGTCCACTGAGCCACGGCGGCAGAGTATGGCGGGCTGCCCGTGTGGTTGAAGATGAGGAGGAGGATGATCAAGATGACCTGGTTCCAGAATTGACCCCATCCCTGCATCAAGAATGCCATCGTGACTTTACGACCACGATGGAGACGATCCTCCTTTGTCGAAACTCGGCCAGCTCCAGTTGCGTTCTCCATAGCGGCAGTTGCTGTCATGGGGTATTCACCGCCAACTCCGATGCCGTAGAAGAAGAGTGACCAAGCATAGCAAATAACCCAGCCGTTGAGCTCCAGACCCCAGGAGGCCGTAAGCATGATTAGACCGACGAGCATGATTAGGACATCCTGAATCAGACCCCATCGCCGACCAAACCAGTCACCGAGGACACCAACAAGTATCTGACCAACGATAATACCAATAACTTCCAAATATGTGACACTACGAAGAATTAGCGAAATATCCCAGTACAGTCCCGACCATGCTGTACATACGCGGCAACCCAGTTCTCGCTGCAAGTAGTGTGGCTCTTCCAACAACTTTTCCAAACTTCTTGGAAGAGTGGCGTCAAGTTTCCAATAGAGAAGAGGACGTATCCCTCGAGACCAAGGCCTGCACCAGGCAGGACGGCATGGCGAAAATACCAGCCCACAGGGCTCAGAGGATCCTGCTTCATCATGCTTCCGATTTGAAGGAGCTCTTTCTTTGCTTCTTCACTGTCGGTACTACCGACGAACGAGACGCGCTTGCCAAAGGGCAGATCTGCCCAGTAAATACCCTCGGGCGTATATGAGTCGTCCGGGCGGAGGAGGTAGTCGAATATAGCCTTCTCGTTCTCGGCATTGCGTGTGAATGGGTACGAGACATGATCGGTGCCTGTCTCTGGGCCGTGCGGGACGGGCACGGCTCCTGCACTCGGGTCGTGGATTTGATGGCGGAGGAGGTCCTGCGCCATGGCTGGTGATTGATTCCAACAGCAGACGTAAAGATATGTGTAGAGGAGTAATGTGTAGAACACACACGGAAGAAACGAACAGAGAAGGAAAGAAGGAGGGAAGGACGGAGGAGGTGGAGGGGCGGCTGTTATAGGAATGCTGGACGGGAAGCGCGGGCGGATTCTTCAAAAAGGAAACTCGATCGATCGTGTGTCGAGCAGGGTCGGCAGAGTGGGAGCGGGAGGGGAGAGCGAGGGGGGCTAAGCACGGCTAGGGGCTTACGGCACACGGTAGACAATGCTAGAGCAGGGCGGGCAGCGTTCGGGTGCGTGTCGTGCATCTGCCCGCATTGATCTGCCAGCATTGATCTGCCAGCATTGATGAGCCTTTTCTACGCCAAAAGATGCGCTGCGAGCTGCGAGAGAGCCGCCCCACGCGTCTGGCCGGACGCCAGGCACGGCGCCGCGCTGCGCTGCTTAGCAGGAGGGGCTGGACCATCCGCGAGCAGCAGCAGAAGGAGTAGCAGCAGCAGCAACTCTGGCACTCCCAGCACTCCCAGCACTCCCAGCACTCCCAGCAGTATTAGCCGCGGGCGCGCTGGCGCAGGCGACGCGAGAGAAAAAAAAGCCCGAAAAGGCATTGTGTGGACTTGCCCTACGCAAGAAAGGCCTTCGGCGCTAGGCCGCGCCGGGCCTGGTCCGGGCCATCTACGACGCCGGGTCTATTGCGGCGTGCCTGAGGTGCGGTAGTACGGTCGCCCGGGAGCCACCGGCGCTGCAGGCACCGTGCAACCGGCGTCGCTAGCCGCAACGAACTGGCTCGCCTGGCTCGCCTGGCAGCTCTGGCTCGTCTGGCTACAGCGTGTCTGGCATAGCGAGACACGGTCGAGGGGGGCCCGCGACGCTTCTGCAGCAGGCAGTAGAGCAGAGCAGAGCACAGCACAGCACAGCACAGCACAGCAGCCAGTGCCCGGCACCGCGAAGCCCTCCGTGCCCCGTGCTCCCTGCTCCGTGCTGCACGGGCGAGCCACGGAGGCCAGCACAGTCGCCCAGCACTGCCGTCTGCTCGCCCAGCCCGCCTCTCTCTGCATTCTCCGCGCCACGGCGTGATGTCATGCAAGCGCTTTTGCACGCATCAGAGGCTTCGACTGCCGGCTCGCGATGGGGAGGCCGGAGCAAGCCAGAGCAAGCCAGAGCAGACCAGCGCAGGCCAGCGCAGGCCAGACCCGCGCGCGCGACGCTGCTCCTCCTCGGCGCATTCGTGGATTTCTCCCCCAAGCGAGCAAAAGACGTTGAGCGCGGCCGCTGTGAGCCAACCATTCCAGAACGTGTGCCAGAGCCTGTTCGCGACTGGGGAAATAGAGTCGCCGCTAGTGCCGCTGCTGCGCTGCACCGTCACGGCCGTGCAGCCCGGCCACAGCCAGGTGTTCCAGGGGTCCTGAGGCACTAAGTCGTGCGCTGAGATCGGCACCGAGGCTCCTCGGAGATTCACCTTCGTCCTGCGCCTGCGCGAACTACTGCGCGAACACTACTGCGCGAACACTACTGCGCGAACACCACTGCTACTGTACGCACTGCACTGTACGTGCTATAGTGACTCAAATGTACTCGTGTACTGTACCACCACAGTCTCCTCCCCTCCCCTCCCCTCCCTGCAGCCATCCACCACCCACCACCCTTCATTTACATTTATCCAGCCCCGGTGCCCCCCCGCAAGCAACTTCCCGATCTGGCCGCAATTCTCCTCCATGTCTCCTGCCGGATAATGTCTCCTTGCCCGCCCGGAGGCGATTCTGAGATCCACTGCTCGTGCCCCGACCAGGCCGAAGCATATATGGCCGATTGACCACCTTTTATTGCCCTCCAGCTTGCCCTATCATCCAGACGATGGGGACACGTGCTCGGCCTGGAGACTCGCCACTCCCTCGATGCGGACGCTCCTGCGATGCAGATGGCTGCGAATATGAGCGCCCATCGACCCCGACACGCTCATGCGCAGCAGAATGTATAGATGTGGGCTTACGGCTTACGGCTCCTATACCGATGGAGGATCTGCAGGATCGATTTTATTTTTTGCTACGATGAGCGCCGCAGCGTCGAACTTCTCCATATCTCAAGGCAACCCCGTACGAATGGGACAGCCACCAGGGCGCCACGAAGCTTAGCTAGACCCCGGTGTCACCCCCTTGTGTTGCACGTTGAGGCATCGTCGACGTTGACTGGCCGGAAGAGGACGATGTCTGTCCCAGCAGCGGGAACCGATCAAGCCAAGACGTGAACCAATCTCAGAAATGCATCCCCCAGCAGCACTGTGATGCTTGTTTTGACCTCACGTCAGCTTGCATATCCACACCCACTTTGTTGTGTAGCACAACCGAATCTTTGTGCTGTTTGGGAGGTGAACGGGTACTGCTACGCGGATACCGGAGCTCCTGTGTATCATCATGAGAGCGATGGACTGCAGCATTGCATGATTCTCGGTTGACACGGGATTTGGCGAGCTGCGTGCAAAATCCATAGGACCAGGACAAAAGTGAGGACTATATAGGAACTATATCTCATGATTCCTCGGCGGGATCGATACACTAAGAAATGGCCACACGAGACATTTCCAGCTGCGGTACGGTAGAATATTTTCATGCTTCCGTCATCGTCATCACAAACTACCATCTAATCATCCCGTCTCCTTCCCCTATCTTCACACATCCGTTCTTCCTACGCTCCGCTAGCCACCTGTCAATCCAAGCTTTCATTTTTGCTCTCCCAGGAGCACTACCCACGTTGACTGTAGGAACGATTTTCTCTATCCGTAAAGCGCAGCAGAACATGGTCAGCTCACGAAAGCTGCTGTGCTCGGAGTAAGGTACTCCAAAACAGGACGCCTCCCTTGTGCTGCCACGCTGAGGGACAAGTTCAGCCATGGTATAGCAGCTCCTCCAATTGTCGCTAGTCAGTACTGTTTGTACTGATGGACTTTCAACAAATCTGTGGAATTAGTATAGCCTAAAGACAATAAGTGGCAAACAGCTTACCTTGAGTTAGGAGGCCGATAATTCCAACCGCTCGGCCTGAAACCCACGATCCTCGAAAAATGAGGCTTGAATCCGTTCAAATAATCCTGCAACGTCTCTGCTCGAATCTCCATCATCATCTGCATATGTATCTGTGCTTCTTTTGGATCATCTGTGAACCGCGATGCCAACTCGGGGTCCTCCAAAGCTGCACATATCCTTTGTTTCCCTGGCGGAGCCCAGATCTTACAATCTAAAGCACGAGCGATACCCATGCATATCTTCTCTTTTCCAATACTATAGGTTCCGCAAATAACCAGCAACCTACCCCGTGGCTTGTTTGAGCCCACCTCCATAGCAATACTCTCCTCAACTTTGATACTACCGCCTACAAATTTCACCATTCCTTGACCTGCTCGCACTTTCTTCACTATCTCCCATGCATCACTTTCTTCTGCCTTTTCCTTACTCAAGCTGACGCACATGTCAGCGCAAGATTGGATGACATCTTCTTGCGAAGGGAATGAATATCGGGGATTCAGATAGGTAGTATCAAGATAGCAAACATCAATTCTCTGCTGCTTCGTCTTGCCAGTGATTGAATCAATAACGTCGGGGATCAATAGAGGATGTTCAATGTGTGCCGGACACGCCCTGAAATCGCCACAGTGTAAAACCCTCTGAACTTTTGGCTTCGTGCCCTTCCCAATGGTTTTCTCGAACAGATATAGGGAACTACCTGGACAATGGTTTGCCGGTATCATAGAGACGGCAACCCCTTGGGTTCCAGGGACTTCGATTCTAGTTTCGAACTCAAGAGGGATTACCCATTTAGGATCAACTCGTAATTGCTGCTTAACCAGGTTGGCAGTGACCTTGCTGCAGTATATTGGGCCATGACACCAAGTAGAGGTCAGGCCAACATAATGATCACTGTGGAAGTGACTTAAAAAGTAGGCATTGCAACCTTGTACGGCACCATAGCGAAAGGCGTCTACGCAGATAAAGAATCCTGGCATGATCTTGTAAAATGGGCACGTCCGTTGATATGCCGGTTTTCCTCTGGCTGCATTCTCAGCAGCTGCAGCATTTGACCATGCGGCATCCTCGGCGTGTGAAGACATGATCTCGGTGAAGGCAGTCGACTGCCCAGCGCCCACATTTTCCAATTCAAAAGGACTTGCCTGACCAGGTTTGGCAATTGCAGCGCGAGAAAACCGACCACCAGCTCCTACTGGCATGAGCTTGGTCTCAGCAGGAGCTTCCGGAGATTTAATTTTCAAGATATTTGGGAGTAGTACGGGCTTCCCATCTAAACAAGCATTGACATGCCGCGAGGCTTGGACCGCCGTGATTCCACCAAGGTGAGCCTCGCAGACGGGGCAGCAGGCTACAATAGACTCACCAGTCCTGTCAGCTCTCGATTCGAAATCATAACCAGAATATTCAGTATCTCCATTCTCTGCAGTTTCCAAACGTGCCTCTTCCTCCATCCATTTCCGCTCATCGAATTCTTCGCCATAAGCGAGTTCATCATTGAAACCAGGAGGGAAGCCTTCTATATCCTCGAATTCGTCATCCTCGATGTAGCTCGTATCTTCATGTTTCAATTTTGGGATCCGAGATATCCTCTCCCTTGCATCTGTGAGAGCAGGCGCGTTGGGTATGCTATCCTCTTGTTTTATCGTATCGATCCCCCCCACTTGGCTCGACTCTAGAGACTGGTCTGCGAGAGACTGACGGGGTGCATCCTCATCTTCGATTCCATCACTGTGCAATGCATTCTCTGATTTCCTTGTGCTTAGAGTATCATCCTCTGAGTCTGAATCATCTAGGAAAGCTGTTATCCGCTGCAGAGGCTTACTAGCTATTCCCGCATCTGGTAGCGGTGGTGTCCATCCACTTGATGAGGTCGTTCTGATAGTCCCTGACGTATCTTCATCTGCTAACGAAGTTGTTGGCTCAGTGAAAAGACTTGTATCACTCATAACACTTCCTGTCCTAATAACTGCAGTATGTCCGTTCCTATCATTGACTCTACGCCTCTTAACTGATCCTCCGGACTCATTGTAACGCTCGTCCTCAGAATCACTGTAGATATTGTTCGAAACACCGATGTCGGGGTCGTTAGGACTATGAGAGAGAGCTGCCGGTTTCTGATAATGACGTAATGCCTGGTTATCCTGAGAAAGAAACAGGCTCCCATGCTCTTCGATTTTTGGCGTATCCACCTTCTTGAAGAAATTTAAGATGCTAGCATTGGGTTTGCCTGGAGTCCTCCCATTAGTAGGCCTTTTCGATACCTGACGGCCGAAAGATGGCATGCTAGGTTTCGAGTTCGGTCGAGGTATAAGGGGCTTTGTAGAACGACTGCTAGACATCTTCGAGATAGAAGGCTGTTCTCCTGCCTGGTGGCTATCCGGTGGCGTTGATACTCGTCCTGTCGAAGGCTTCAGAGGAGTCTTAATTGTAGCGGAAGCATTTTCTCGTGGCTTTCGAAACATTACTGGCAACTGTCAATGGCGCCATGCAACCCCACAGATTGTAAATGAGCTCGTCGCGGTTTTCGATCAATCATACCTTAGTTTCGCGTCATGGATTGGAGAGTTCGGCGCGAAGTCCCGTGACCACTTTAAGTCTAAATGCGGATTGATATATTCTATGTTTACACTCATATCTCCTGGGATGCTACAAATGGTAATCAAACCAAAAACTTCTGTTAATACAGGGATGAAATCTTCAGATATCTATTATGAATTCTTAGATTACTGGGTATCGCTTTTGTGTGCTTTAGACCAGCAACTGGCCTCCCAGCTACGCCAGCCCGCCATGCCAAACTCCAAGACTCATGCTAATGCCACCCTTTCTGCACATTGCAGCCCAGATTTTCCCCCCCAGTTCAATATGCTTGAGTGATGCTCATCTTTTCGATGATACTTCATGTCCTTTTATGTCATTTCTTGACTTTCGAGTACATCCCTTGTCTCATCCGTTCATTTTGCTTTCGATGATTGCTGTGCAGCTTCTGTATTCCTAAGGTATCAATGATTGGTCATCATAGAAAGTAGCTGTCACATACCTCGCCGTGTAGCATCTTCTAAAAGAGCTGTATCTACAGCCGCTCCTGGCAGATGTACGTATCTGACCACGCTCCCGCGAATGAATACATTCTTGACAGACGACTAATAATCCAACATATCAGCAGCTGTCCATAGCCTTTCATTAGCAGTTTAAGCCCATCCCATATAATGCGCATCTGTTTACTCGGCCATTATGCATTCAGATACGCTGCGGATGCGCGAGTCTTCGCAGCAATTTCAAGGAATCAATGTCGAACATACCAAATGCGGGTATTTAACCTCCTCCACAACGCTAATATCATCTAGTTTGATGTTTAGATACTGATCGACTGACTTTAATGTTCCTCTGATCTGGATGTCGTTCTTGAGTTCGACTGTGACCTCGTGGTCCACGAGGGTTTTGAAGAAACTAGATCAACGAATTAGCATGCGCATTTAGTTTCTGGCTCGGCACTTAAGGTAAAGTGAGGTAAAGGTGTACCTGAAGAACAGCATCTTGGAAATGTTGAAGGGAGTATGACGAGTTTGTGAGGCAGATCTAAATAGGATGTTTTGTCTTAACATCTTCGTCGCGAAATGATGGGGAGATATTGCTGCCTTATAATGCCTTATAATAAAGGCACTCTTTACAAGCGCTAGTTGATGGCTATTACTAGGTAGGTATCTACGAAACATGCGGCTCTCTTCCTTTAACCACTTATCTATAAGGGTAGGTAATCCTATCTTTTGCTACATAGATCCATATTTTATCTCTATTTCTAGATTTCACACTAAGTTTACATCCAAACCTCCTTTTTACAGGAGGGAGCAAACAAAACAGGCTGCCTACTGGAGGCTCAAATGATTATAAATAAACCAAAATCTTCTACATTCAGCACTTGGCTATATGGATTACGAACAATAAAGAACAATCTACCATCGAAAGGCTTTGATTGGATTACCTTGGATAGGATTGCCCTTATACTCTAGTCATTCATATCCACTTGTCGAACCTTCCAGTTTTCGAACAGGTGAACAGTCTAATTATCTTCTGTTTCCAACTTCTCATATTATACTCATTGCAATATTGCTCAATCAAGCTCGTAGTCCATCAATTTGGCTGCCACACTAACACACATCGTTCGAAGATGCCAAGAAATACCACCATACGGACCATTTAGTCCTACGAATCCCACTACATGGACGATAAATAGTAGCAACGCCGGTACCCACACTATCGACCTTAGTGCTTGCTGGAGAATCATTAATCCCCGTCAGGGTAAAGCTAGTCTTCGTATTTGTTGCCGTTTGAGTAGCTTCTGTGCTCGTATCAGCCTTAGCCATATCTCCAGAGCCAGCAGCAGCAGCGATCTCATTCATTAATGGCAGAAACCAACTGCTTGCGAGTTTTTCACTCCCAGCCCAAGCTGGATGGACTCCATCGAGCGTATCAATAGCTACATCATAACCAGTCCAGCAATCCACAACGGTGATTGGCGATGCAAAAGTGCTTTTATTGGCCGCCCAAGCTGGAATTGCTGTATTCAAAGCAATAATTGCCCCGGGGCATGTCGGGCAGCTAACGAGCTTCATCGGCGTAATCTGTGCGACCATAATTCTCATTCTAGAGTTCTGCACGCGCATCTGCCCAACCAGTGTGTCGAAAGCTGAAAGTATAGCAGATGTGTTGACGAAACTCCATACGTCGTTGGTGCCAAGCTGCATCATAACGATGTCAGGCTGGCTTAACGTGAGCAAGTCGGGAAGTATATTCTCAGTGGCAAGATGGGTTGCTGTAATACCACTAGAAACATCGCTCTCGCCATCGAAGGGGAAGCCGCAGTCTCGTGAGGCTCGTGTGCCTACAAAATCGGTATTGGTTATTCCTGCAGCTTGGAGTTTTTGCCAAAGCATCGCACGCCAGCAACCCTAGAATACCGTTAAAATCATCCATATACGACACCATCTAGAGAACGTCATACTGGAGATGCTGAAATATCATCCCCAAGAACATTAATCTTGACTATTTCGGCTATCGCATGAGTGACGGACGCAAACATTGTCCACGCGAGAACGATGTAAAGGGCAACCATTTTGCAACTTGTGAGATCGAACAGAAACCACAGGTAGAAGAGAAGGTGAGCTTATAGTTCAAAAAGTTAAAGACCCAAACTATAGAGGAAATGCACTTTTGATATGTAGATGAAGACTCGTCATAGGTTGATGAAATAGGATGCCCTTCCATCGTAGCGATTAGAAACATCAATACCTGATCATGCGACCGTAGTCTGTAAGTAAATCATAGAGTGTTTTCGAAAAAGAAAGAAACGGCCATCATAAACGATGATCCTTGCGAGATTATGTACTGTATACCTGTCAGGTCAGTTCCTAAGAAACGCCAAAGGCATAAAACTTCAGCTGAGCGGACAGCGCTAAACCCCTTATAGTATCCCACAACATGCCTTCCTAACCATTTCTCCTATTCCTCTATTCTGTAGGAACTGTAGTCAAAGGATCATGGTACGTTCATCAGCGCAATATTGTAATCCGAGCCAATGATTTCAAGACTCTTCGTGAGTCCCTGGACTTTTTTCGTTTCCAATGTTCTCTCCGTTGAGGAAAGACATACTTATATATGTGAGCTAGAAAATGAGTATGACATGTAAGTCACATTTACAAATGAGGCGGCGCCCTCGGCTGGCCTAATGTCGAATAAGTTCGAAACATTGGACTATCTGGCTTCTTTTCTACAATAATAGTGTTGTAGGACATTTTGGATGAGTTGTTGGTCTCGCTGTTGAGGAACGGCGAAGACATGCCCGCCGTTCAAAGAATGGTTTAGTGGGTAAATCAAGAGACGATATTCAAATAGGTGTTGTGAGGTACATGGAATGGACTGGGATGCGCATTATTGCAACTCCCTTTAATTGTTGGAATCCGAATAATTTTGTACGGTATACCTCGTAATCATTGCGAGATATATCAATATTAAACTGTAGTCAGACTCTGAAAATGGGTATAATGATGCCGCCAATGCCAAGCTAATGCAAGGACTTGTATACACCTCTAATAAAGCAATGAATTGACTGGCTGCCATAGTTCAATGGCTTGTTAGATGAAGGATGTGTATAGACGACAAATTAAAGAGACTTTGAATTGGTATCGGCGTATCATACATTGACAACTCATGTGTACATGTCCACAGCCACCTGTTAGACTCAGCCTTCGATAGAGCGTCATATTCCACTATCAATCATACAAGTCCGCAAGCTATCGTCATGTTCTCTCATACCCCCTTAATCTCATCTAGGTCCTTGATCTTCAACTCTGACACCCTCAGAACTGTAAACTTATGCTTGCTCCTGACCGTCCTGATTCTTCTGTTCCTTTGCTTCTTCTTTTCCTTAACCCTAACTGGTTCGCCCTCTGTTCCTATTACTGTCGCTCTACACTCGAATATCCGTTCATCCAAGTATGGTGCTCCTTTCAACGTATAGTCTCTGCTCCCAATGCTGGACGCGCGGTTCAGTCGTAAGATATCACCCGGGGTGACATGGGGCATATGAAATGGAAGGCGCACAACATCTCCTGGGGTGAGAAGATACGGTCGCGCATGTATGTGCGCCGTTATGAAATGAGAGGGCTGGGCGAGGAGAAGAGGAAGGAGCTGCTTTGTTGCTTCCGAAAGAGGCTTAAGTGGAGATAAAGGTTGCGATGGCGGTGAAGGAGATTCTGAGAATTTTGGAGATGCAATTGCTGCTGAAGCTGCAACAAGCTTAGATGCTGGCGGAGGTTCGGTGATGTCAAAGCTGTCAGTAGGTGTTTCGATGATTTGTGCTGACGAGTTGAAGTATCTCGCTCGATTGGGGAGGAGGAAGGTCGGCGGTAATGCTGACGAAGGTATCCTTAGGTCTATTATAGACCGCCTGACTGTCCTGCTCAACATGCTGGCTGCGGATGCCATTACTAGTTAATTGATAGCATCTGCTCGCTCTGTGATTCGTGATCATTATTCGAGGTTCTGCAATAAAGCTGCTGACATAATCGCGCATTAGCTTTCGGAATAATGTTTAGCGTCCTTCGTGAACCATCGACACAACAACAGCTTATGATTTTCTTCAATTGCTAATGATGATTGATGTGTACTCCTGGCTTAAGTTTGACCTTCCTTATACTAAGCTTCGTATGGCTATGGTATTTCGGGGTTGTGGTAAGTGAAGGAGAGTGCTATTGGCCAAAGACAGCGAGAAGTATATTTCTGGCAAGGATGGCGGCGTATATATTGTGCCTGAGAGCGTTGAAAGGCAGGATATACCGCGAACATACCATAATCTACTAAAATCTAACTCATTTCTTAATATATCATACACTACAAGGCATTCAGCATGTCGATATATTCCATCCAACCATGAACGCCCATCATGAGTCTAATGATACTCATCTGCCATCTTCGACGACAACCGCGACCAGTACGCAGATATCATCAACCTTTCCTCCCCTCCAATCCTCGTCTGGATAGTACTTTTGCACCTCTTTAGCAAAGGGTCCATCCACTTTTGTATTTACACTAGCAGCCTTTGCCTCGCCAGCGATCCCAACGGCAAGAAAGGACTGTAGAGATGGTATCTCATCACCGACATCCGATGAATGTTCTAACCGGGTGAAGACGCCGAGCCGATCTGTGACTCGAATGCCCTCCTCAGTATGCTCCCAGGCTCTCGATCCAACCATGAGTTTACTAACAATCCTCAAAATGTCCGACATGCTCAAGTTATCCCAGACACCATCTGTTGCGAAGACAAGCACATCCCCGTGACGCAAAGAATGTTCTGATACCGCAGCATCTTTGGGAAAGTCTTGCAGCTGGGTACCACCAAAAGCCGCGGTCTTCGTCCTTATAATCTCGGGGATGATAGACAGCTGGTATGGTGTGTTAAACGCATGGGTTTGGGGCTGCGAGTAATGATGGACCGCATTGAGTCGTAGTTGTAGAAAGCCTGAATCTCCAAGATTCGCAACATCTAACGTCCCATCCCGCTTGACAATCGCAACACATGCTGTACTCCCGCCAGCTGGAATTCTCTTATCATCAACCACATCATCGAACCCTTTTTGCATAAGACTCTGCGAAGTCAGTGGCGCATCTTTGCCTGGAGCATGTGTATGTGCGGTGAATGCCATATAGTCGCAGAAACCGTGAGCAAAATCCGCAGGGTCAACACCAGAGTCGGCCCACCCCCCAACTCCATCCGCAACGCCCAATGCTACGTCACCGGTCTTATTTATTTGACTGACGAAGAATGCATCCTGTCCGCTATCCGGCCGTGTCCTTTTGTCCTTTCGACGCTTGTATATAGGATTCTGAGGATTAAAGTTAAAGACATTATCTGAAGGGTAGTAGCGTTTGCCTTTTGCTGTATATGAGGCAGCAATACCATAAGAGTATTTTGGCTTCGATGATAAACATATAGGAGAGGTGTGAAACAGTCGCACTGCTGGGATCCCGGTCGATCCTGGCGGAGTATCTCTCGAGTGTCGCCAGTGTCTTCCGAGGGTAAACCCCGAAGCGTTTAACCTCCCAGTTGGTATCAATCCTCCACAAGTGGCATTGCATAGTACGTAGGTGCTCCTAGTTGCTACCGGTCGCCCATAGGCTGCAATGCTTCGAATTGTCGTCTCCATCACGTTCAATTGTCCGAGTAGTCAAGTAAAGGAAAATGCGAAGCCCGAAGGCTCGCTGGTCGAATGAAGGGCTCCTAATTTTCTAGAGTAGCCATATTTATGAATTGTGCGGAGCAAACGAATTCGCGATATTCTCTTGTAAAGTTCTCAATGTTGTGTCCTGATAAACTGTGGATTGGGCAGACGGCCAATCTCATAATTATCGTCATCTCTCGGCGGAAATATTCCGAAGCGCCGAAAACAGATGGGCAAGGGTGCGGAACCGCGTGCTAACTCCGGTGCAACCTGATGTAGTGATTCTATTTTTTCTTAGGAACCACCAAATCAAATACCACTGTCTGGAGTCTCGCGTTGATATATTGAAAGTTATTAAAGACATAGACTCTCGGCGTAGTAGCAATGAAACTTAAGTATGCGATAACTTGTCCTGTGCTATCCAGAATCAAATTTCAAGCTGCCAGAGTTATCCAGGCTTCTTTCATAGTATGTTCCATATTCCCATATACATTGCCTATAACTCGTCGGAAGGAATGGCCAACTGATGAGAAAGTACATATACATAGGTCACTACAAGGCGGGTTTTAAATTGCCATCTCGTCTTGGCATACACCGTGAACGCTTCTTAGTGGTGAAGATTTAATAGTCTCTGACGATGTCTATCGGTTTCATCATGAGGAGACATCCCCAAAACTGGAGTGACAGATAACTAGCAATGAAGCTACCTTTAAAGAAATTGAACGTAGTTATCAAATAAACTGGCTAGTTGTTAGTGGTGAATGGCAACTTAGGATACTAATAGGTTACAGAAGCTTATGAGGCTCTCATAAGGCTGGTTGCTGTTGAGACAAGAGCCCTTGGTGTATATGAGGATCTCCCCTGTATCCGAGCAGCGGATAAAACGACCATAATAAGCAACGAAGAGCACTTGATGGGTGTCACTATCTCTTGGTGGAGTGAATCGCTGTATAGGAAGGGCAACCTGCTACGAATATATGGCGAAAAGAAGGACTAGCAACAGATACTAACTCGAGTTTTGGGCGAATCAAAGGCTGTTGGGTTTCAAAGGCAGGATGAATTAGAGTAGAGCATTCTGATACTGATTCACCAGTGCTGAACCAAGCTCAATTCAAGGTCAGAAACCAAGTGCTAAATAGTAGGGAAGGTGAGGTGAGGTAAACAGGTTAATACCACGTATATTAGAGTTGTGCTCCGTATATGGCAGCAACTACTCACTACGACTACATTATTCTACCTCCTTCACACCTTATTCGGCTCAGTATTAAGTAGAATTTTCAGGTATGGAAAACAATTGAGTTCTTGAAGGAACCTAGCCATTTGGGTATGATGCATACGCTGTACAGCTACTGTAACTATTAAGCTGGCGGACTCGCTCTGATGCCTGGATGACAGGAGTAAGTATGGTGGCCCCGCGGGGCTTAAGATATGGTTCTTTGTACAGCACCGCTGTCACAGCTTTCAAAGAAATTTTCAATATTATAAATCGATAATAGACTTTGACTGTGCTGATGAAAGTGCTTTGCGTTTTAGCTTCGGGGAGTGTGCCTAGGGAACATGGCGCAAACCTTTGGCTGGCATGGTTGAGGTGCTTATCTTGGGAAATTGTTCAATTGCTGGAGACTTAGTAGGAATGGTAGTTTGAGCCCAACTAGTATCAGGCATAGAGATATCTTTACTAAAGAAGATGTAGAATGAGAACGAGGCCGGGATGAATCACTATCGTTGCAATGGTTGGCTAGAGTTGTAGGGAAGATATCGGATGTGCTACTATCTAAGTTATCAATGACAATTCTCTAGCCGGAGGTAAAGTTTACTTACTTCCTATTGCTAGTAGTTTAGTTTTGTGAGTAAGTAGAGCGCCCAGAATCTGGTGGAAACGGAAACTCTTCCTGTGTGTTTGGAGTATCGGCATCAATATCTTGATGAGCCATCAAAGATCCGCCGGTATCTGAGCTTTGAGAGTGGGGAGAATCCAAGGCAGCTAGTTGAGAAACAAGCTCTTCCTTGACTCTTGGAATATCGGGATCTATACCCGGATCAGATATCTCCGCCATGGTGAGTAAATTGAGTGACCGTCGATGGTTAAGGTCGGTAGGAATGACGACTTTCTGTGTGACTTTGTATATTATTGTCAGGGAAATGATAACTTTAAAGGAAGTAAAGCTTGTAGATACGGTCGATGATACTTAATTTTCTCTGTGGTGAGTTTGAGAATACTAACAATGAAAGGAGTTGAAGCTTCGATGTCACCGCTGATACTAGTCTTTGTGTATGCTGACTCTGAAGATACTAGGCCTGAAAAATTGCGAAGTTGATAATTAACGTAGATGAGATTTTCGGACCGCTCGTTCACAGGAAGCTCGATCTATCAGTGTAAAAGAAGCTCGGTCTAACAATGTAACGGAAGCACTCTCGGCCAAGAGTTCGAAGATGGCATTGATGGAATGTAGCAATGTCGACTTACAAAGGTGAAGCGTGTGAGTGGTCGGCCAACTAGTTCGGATAGACTGGAGTTGTCAGATCGGATAGAAGTAAAAGATAAGGTTCAAGCAATCAGTAGAGCAAATTGAACGCAGCTTTATGTAAAGCTCTTAGTTGACATGTAGAAGGCAAAGAAACATTAAGTCTCAGTTCAATCTCTCTAACTTGGCAAGACTTTATTTCACATTAAGGGTTCGACGTCAGGATTGAAACTCGATCATAAGTTAAGGCAAACATGCGATTCAAATTTTAGAAGTATCCTCATCTTATAGTGATGTGTATATAGTCCTAGCAAAGCAAACCGCTTGAGAAGTGTTCAAGTGTGAGGAGCTAATATTGGCACAGACAACTCAGTTCTATTGAATACTGACTATCTCACGCATTTGGCGGATTTCAAAGTTCCCCTTCCCTATCAGAAACATAGCTAACTAATAAAAAATACTCTCAACTGTTCCTCTTTCTCTCGTTGAGGTCTCTTTCACCACGAACATGGTCTCCACTAACCCAGCCTCCCTACCATATCAACGGCTTATCGCAGAGCGCATGATTTCAAAGGCTTTCAGCATTTCCGGCTGCACTGATGGATTCTGTTCATCATTCCAGCCATGATCCATTTTATCTGGAGATAGCAGAAAGATGTATCGAACCATAACAGAACTAAGATCATTGATCACATGTATACCAGGCCCGTCATTTACGCGCCTGCCATTTCCAGCTACCTCACAGCCTAAAAGAACCCCATAATGTGGAAATGGGGTGCCTTTCCATTGAGTCCCTTTGGAATTCTTCTTCAAGGCGTAGAAGTAGGAAGTATTAGCGTTCGCCGCCATGAAAACGCCCTTGCCGTGACGTTCATCGCGGGAAGCAGTGAAGCCATTGCAAATGATGGAACGCAAATGCATCATAGGGGTGCCGTGCCATAAGGCAATAGATTTCGTCTGATTCTTCTTTGCCATGCCCCTTTCGAAACGCGCCTGGAGGGACGGCGTTGGTTTAGCCAAGACGAATTGATGAACACCCTTCGGCATGCCAGAAATGAACAGGTCGCCGGTTGCAGGTACGATATCGGCACCGTAAGTTGAACAGATCCAAGACAGAAGTTTCCCGTGTTCTGAATTTGACTTTAGAGCATCTACCAGGTTTGTGGCATTTCCAATCTTAGGTACGTTGTCGAGTTGATTTAAAACCGCAAACTTGCCGACAATAGGGCATGCTGGTAGTAGAACGGTACTATTTGTCCGAGCGGTTTCGGCGTAAATGGCAGTAAGGAGCAAGTTCACCACAGTGTAATCTAGATTCCTTACATTCTGGGCCGAGGAAGCATGCCCAATCCCTAATCTAGCAAATGCAGCTTCACCTTCGTCCAACCTAAGCCGTCATATTAATATTCTAAACGGAATCTTAAAGGATATATTGCTCACTCGGCTCGGATGAAGACTTCGACATGATCCCACTTGTTTCCCATGACATCCAGACCCCTTTCGTTTAGCTCCACAAGCTGGTCTCGGACCAGCATCTTACACCATCTTGCAACCTTAGCAAGAAGGGCTTCAATAGGAGCACGTCCAAATTGGATAAGGCCGAGATTGGCCATAGCCAATAAAGCTTGCAGATCGTACTTCATGTCAGTTTCTTCGAATCCAACATTATATTCCGCTAGGCGCTCTTTGAGATCTTGGACCTGGAGAGAGTACATGTCCTCGATCTTCGCACCGGCTTTAATTGGGGTCATTCTAGCATACACAGAAGACATGATGTTGGTTTTTGCAGCAGCTTATGGGTATACCTGAGCCTGATTAATGTTGAATCTGATTTGGGGGTCGGAAATATGGACGGTGATATGGATTTGATTGTTTGAATAAGAATTGATATAAGAAGTTCCCGCCACCTACCTATATAGCTATTGAACTATGGTGCTCTGGTTTCTAGAAAGATCGCTAATGGAATCTCGACAGTCCAGAAGTCTCTCTAGACGTATCGCGCTGTTGATGGAAAGACTTAGCTGTCTTACTTCTTACCGCTGTATTGGGAGACCATGTTCAAAATTAGCAAGCCAGCAAAGAGTTTCTGTAACATTGTAATTCGCGGGATTTCTAGTGAGTGTCAGAAACAATAATGCCCCCAATACCTGCTTGTTTTGGGACATACAGTGTTATTAACAAAGCTTGAATCGTTGAATTTGTCTCAGGGCGCGTTCCAGAACATCGTCTAGAAAAATGATGACTCTTGGCATCGCTCACTGCTTGAATGGATATGCCATGAAGCTGTCAAATCCCTCTCGATCCTTCTAGTTGGTGATGAGACACGGAATTGGTCAATAGGGAGATATTCGATCTCGCTAGCCAGAAGCGTATGTGGGGGTGTGGTCCAGTACACAGTTCCTCGTGATACCCTAATTGGCTAAATAATGAGGCTGAATACATCATAAAAACAATCTATATTCTTAATGAAGCTCTATGTCAAATCTTGCTAGATCCTCCCCGATATATGTTAAATTGAATGACTATTTTGATAATCGCTCAAGCCAACCTGGAAGATCGTGAGAAGCCTGGCCACTGCAGGCTGCGTCAACACATTGGCGTAGACTCCCAAAGCGCATCTGACGCCCGATTAACCCCTGCCCATAATGAGCATACTTAGCAGAGTTCGTCATAATTGTTTTGCTGTTTAGTGGAATAATTGGCTCAACGATCATGCACCAGCATGTATCAGTGATATGCTGTACGCCGAACTCTTCGAGCGCAGGTATCAGACCGTCCTTGTAAGCGCGAGCATAGGTATCTCGACCACATGTCACTATAATCACTGTTTTGTCACTCTTTGTCTTGCTTTTGCAAAGGCCGGCAAGTTTGACGAATTCTTCATACGAGAAGTGTGGATTTCCAAGGGAAATGAGGTCAATTTTTGCTTCCGATCCAGCATCAAGCTCATTCCAACTGTCTATTAGATCCCCGTACGTTACCTCAACAAATGTCGTTGTGGATAATTGCACAGCTAGATCCGTTGCTGTAGATGCTTCAGGTGTTATACCCGCGATATGGAACATAGGGGCTCCCGATGTCGTTGCAAATGCAGCGCCAAATGCCTTGAGATCATCTTTTGTGACCTGTATATGATCAAGTCCTATAATGATAGGAATCTGGTTCCCAGCCCTGTTACCTACCACATGACCAAGGAGAGGGAAAAGAGCATCGTCTGCATAACTAATAGGCGGAAGCATAATCTTCATTTGAGCCTGACGATTTGCTGTGATGTGGCACCCAGCGTTCGGCGCCCGGCCAGTCAGTGCAACGCAAATATCAAGGAAATCGGGGCATTTAGTCGTCCTCGCTCCAAGGACACTATTCGCAAAGACAACTGCATTTGACTCGGCCCAGGTAACCTGTTCACCGTTTTTAGGAGCGCTGCCCAGTAAGTACGGCGCACAGGTATATGTAGGCTGGGCGCCCATCTTGACATAGGCATCTGCGAGGCTGCTGGCTGGGTTTCCGAATGTAGGATCTATCCCTTGTGCGCGCCAACGGCGCTTGTCGATAGAAATCGAATTCAAAGTTGTTGGTATGCGCACATTTGCACCCCATTGACAAAGTTGCTCAGCAAATCGAAGGGTAGCTGGTCCAGTATAGATGCAACCATCTATGTGCGCCTGCGTCACATCAATGAGATCTCTCGCCCCCTGAGTGGTGGCCATTTTCAGGATTATGCGTGCCGCAACCTCTGAAGCTTTCCCTAGGCCTCCATAGAGAATATTGCGATCAAATTCTGACAGTTTAAAACTACAAGGTATTTCTAGCTCTTGAGTAATAGATAGCTCCTCATCTTGTGGATGGACTCCTCTCAGCGAGCTCAGGGTGGCAATGGGATCGAGTTCGGCACGGCCTCCATTGACCTGTACCCATGAGGCTCTAGATATCGTGTCAAAATCCTGGTTCGATAACCGGATGATAGGAACGGATTTCCCGAAGACTTCCTGAGCGACAATAACGCCGAGGGATAAAATAGTTTCTTCGTGTTTGAAGACAAATGCAGCCGGGCTATGGCCATTGAGGAGAAGCTCCAGCAGCACACCACTTCCCGAACATGATCCTCTGCTGCTTGGGATTACAACGACCTTACCAGCTACAGAGCATCCATTGAGAGGATGGTGATGATCGATAATTTCGCCGCTTTCAGGATTAACTCCTCCCCAGAAGCTGAGACTAATCGTGCTGGCGAGTACAGTACCCTCGGCTTTCCCATTCACAACTGCTACTCCTTCAAGGACAATATGAACATGAGGTGAGTCTTTGGGCATATTACCGTAGCATCAGGGCTCTAAAGATATCTCAAAGAGCTGCGTTCTGAAGCTGGTTCACTTGCGGCGCAATGAGAGCCTGCTGACGGCAATTCAGCTTTGATAGTTGAGAACTAGAGAAGTATATCAACAATGGTGAATGTTGTGGAATAAAAGTATCTTGGGGTTGGTTAACCTCGATGGGATTAGCGCCTCGATTGGTTAATCAACCAAAGGTACCTTGCAGTTAGCACACCAGCTGGCTGATAAGCTCGCACCTTTTCACCATTGTTATATAATATCTCACTCATAAATTGTTCGAAGTAATTCTATTTCTGAAATATTATATGCTCAATAACTGATTAGGTAGTTAATCTATCAAGTGTTTGCACTGCATTGTAGCAGAAAACCAGCAAATCTGTACTTTGTGCAGACTTTTGTCCAGGTGCTATAATATCCAAGATTAATTGCACATAGAAATGATCCAATTAAAATGTCTTTAGAAAGTTGTAGGACATAAGATCGAGAATCCTTTCTTGTATAGAGACCTCTATATAGCTTGAAATTGTCGTTTGACATTTATATAAATGAATAGAGTTTATTATATATCTACTTATATTACAGTCCCTGAGGTAACAGTAATATTTAAACATCAGTAAGAAATTTGAAAGTAGGAGCAGAAATAGACTCTCAGGATATCAGGCTTGTTCTCCAAGTATAAACTTCAAAATAGTATTCCTTTAGTACTGTTTAATCCCAGTGACCCTTGTTACCAAATGTCTCTAACTCTCTATAGCCTTTGAGTACAAGTCTACAACGTCGTTCTGGAAGTTATATCTCTAAAAACAAATCAAGCACGCCAAGCAGATAGCTTCTTTCTTCTTAGGATATTCCACACTGTGTTAATTTAATATTCATCGTCGGCGTTGTCGGCAGTGATGATTAGCTTCTCTTTTATATCTGAAATTACACCACGGAACTTATAAAGATTCAGGGCCGACTATGCACCGACGCTAGCTATTGGCCCCTAACTTGACGTGCCTATTTAATGGCCAAAGCCCAGAATGTACAGTATGAGGAAGTCAAGTCTCCTCACCCACGTGTCGCGAATCTCATTGTCAGAACTTAATCGTGCATCTTCTCCCGCATATACTATTTCCCCGAATCTTATTTCCTCCCCCTTGCATTTTTTTCTTTAATTCGCAATGGGTAATATTACATCATCAGAAGCTACCTTGACGGAGAAAAATATCCCAGATCAATCGGACAAAGTAGGTCGTTTCGGGCCCGATTAAATACTTGATCCCAGGCATAAATCTTTTCTAATAGTCATATAGGTTTTCATAGTCACAGGCTCGTCAAGCGGCGTAGGTGCAGAACTCGTGCAGATTCTCTACGCAAGCAACGCCAAAGTCTACATAGCTGCTCGATCTGCCGAGAAAGCCAATCATGCAATCCAATCCATCAAATCTAAAGCTCCAAGCTCCAAGGGAGAGCTAATTTTTCTGCCTCTTGATCTTAATGATTTGGCCGGGATTAAGAAGTCGGCCGAGGAATTCCTCGGCAAGGAGAAGAGATTGGACGTGCTCTGGAACAATGCAGGTGTTATGATCCCGCCCCAAGGAAGCAAAACAAAGCAAGGATACGAATTACAGCTAGGCACAAATAATGTTGCGCCTTTCCTGTTAACGAAACTTCTGACGCCAATATTGGCTGAGACTGCGAAAACTGCAAGCCCGGGGTCGGTTCGTGTGGTTTGGGTTGCTTCTTCAGCAGCCAAGAAACTCTCCCCAAAAGGAGGCATTGAGATAGATAATCTAGATTATAAAAGTGATCGGTCTGCGTGGCAGAAATATGGTGCAAGCAAGGCAGGCAATATCTTGCATGGAAGCGAATTTGCAAAACGCTTCAAGGATAGCGGTATCGTCAGCGTGGTATGTCTACGAACGGGTATTACGCGTATCATTACTTTGAGAGCTGACAACTGTGTCTTTTAGTCACTAGATCCAGGCAATTTGAAAACTGACCTGTGGAAGCATCTTCCGCGCTGGCAAAGCGCCATTCTCAATCAAGCCCTCGCCGACCCGATATACGGGGCATACACAGAGTTGTATGCTGGTTTGTCTCCAGATATCAAAACCGAGAACAATGGCGCTTTCAGTAAGTTAGCAGGAGCCTGTTTTAAGGGTGCTTTGGCTAATGTTCTCACTCTAGTTGCTCCATGGGGTAAGATTTCCTCTGTGAGGGGAGATATAGCTTTGTCCGAGAAAGATGAGGGCGAAGGTGGCACTGGTATTGCGAGACAGTTCTGGGATTGGTCTGAGAAACAAGTCGAGCAGTACATGTAATTGAAACCGGGTGGTTTGATTGTTTGAAGAGCACAGAGCCAGGCGCTCGCAGATACCATTTCTCCTGTTTGATCCGAAGCTATAATTTTCTTTTACTGTTGTATACGCCATCCATATTCTGAACAGTTAGCGAGCATCTCCATGGTTCACATTCTATAAATGTTACATGTACATGTAGTCTAGGATGATTCTCTTCAAAAGAAAGTTGCAAAAAATAAGGTATAGAAGTGTCGAGATGGTTATTATCAAAGAAGATGTGGTCAAGTTCTAAAATGATAAAGATTGATATCATACGCAAAGTTCATAGGCAGTATTAAGTTTCATTATCATTAATCCACCGTACAGGATCACGCCGGTCCCACCAGCCCCTCCTGAGTCTTCGCACGGCTCTTCATCAACGGCTGGATCCTCGTGCCAAAATTCTCCACACCGACCAAGAAGTCATCAAAAGTGAGCATAATGCCCTTGATCGGCTGCTCGGCCACCTGATCCAGCATGCTCGCGATCTTCGCATACGAGCCGATCAGAGTCCCGCAGTTGAAATTGACCGCTCCTTCCTGTCTCTGGTGTCTCACAACCGTCGCGCTGGCATCGGCGTTGACATCCTTCTTGCCCTGATCCTGCATCCAGCCCACGGCCTCCTCATCGATTCCGTCTTTGTACAGCTGCCACTTCGCCTCTGCAGCCTCGTCCGTCTCGTCGGCGATGATCATGAATAGCACGATAGCGCCCACATCGCGCCCGGCCGCCTTGGCAGCCTCGACCAAGTTGCTGTTTGAAGACGCAAACGCAGTCGGCGTGTTGTGCCCGGTGCCGGCGGTGAAATTGTAATCGCAGTGCTCGGCGGCGAATTTCAGCCCTGATGGACTCTGTCCCGCGGCAACGATCTTGATACTCTCAGATGGTTTCGGCAACATCCTACAGTCGTTCATCGTGAAATGCTCGCCCTTCAGGTTCGAGACACCGGTGTTCCACAGATCTTTCATGACTTGCACATATTCTGTGGCATACTTGTAACGGTATCCGAAATACGCAGGACCAGGCCAGAGCGACATTTGCTCATATTCGGCCGTCTGCCAGCCGGTCACAATATTGATCCCGAACCGTCCTGGGGCTATAGAATCGATTGTCGTTGCCATACGCGCTGCGATTGCTGGAGGTAGCGTAAGGATGGCAGCGGAGGCAAAAAGCTTGATCTTTGATGTCACGGCAGCCAGACCAGCCATCAATGTGAAGGACTCGAGGTTATAATCCCAATATTCAGTCTTGCCGCCAAAACCGCGCAGTTTTACCATCGACAAGGCGAAGTTGAAGCCATACTTCTCGGCCTTTTGGACCACGGCTTTGTTTAACGCGAAACTCGGCTTGTACTGTGGAGAGGTGGCAGATATCAGCCATCCATTGTTGCCAATGGGGATAAAGACGCCAATGTCAACATCTTTGGAGACCATAGTGGTATGTTTGCCGTTTGCTATCAAAAGAAAGAAGGAAGGAAGTAGAAAGATGGTGAGGAATAAGAAAGTGCCGGAAAGTTGACATAAATAAAGATATAATTCGAATTTACCTTATCTATAAGTTGGCTATGATACATGAGGAATTTCTCGTAGCCCTCTACCTCTTATCACTTCCCCGCAAATGATACTGCTTGGCCGCTGGGGTTTCGCCATTATCGGCGTTCCGAAATGTCGGAAGGGCGTCGGCCAAGGAATCTCGCGCAGTCAGCATCCTTAGTGACGATAGACTGGTACGACGTAATTACTCCGGGCTTACAAAGGCTATCTTTTGATATTTTAGAGCTTCTGATATATATTGCACATTGGGATCCTAAGCTCTATATTCTAATTATTTATAAAATCTAATATCTAGATAAGAGGATAAATGAATTACAAGTATCTGCTCTACTGGGGTGTTATAAATATCAAGGAAAATTAAGCTTCTTTCCCTACAGGTTCTCAGCCTAATCCTAGTCCTTCGAACTGTATTCATCAATCACACTTCTTGGTTTTGAAAATTTTCCAAGCGGTACATATTCAATATGATCCATGCCAAATCCCTTCGGACCACCGATTTCTAAGCCTCTCGGTGTCGACGTCCATCTTTCCGATGCCACTATCCCGAGAACTACAACGAGTAAGCCGTACCGGTATTCTTGAGTTCCTATGGCTTCACCATTTTGGGCATCGATAACGCAGATGAGATCTGGGACCGAAGCCAGAACCTAGTATACTGTTAGTAGATGTGGTGCAGGCATGTCTGGGATAATGGTGCTGGGAAGACTGACTGTTTCGTTTCCATGGTTGTCTATACCCAATGCGACAATGTTTTCATTTTTGAATGGAATCTTCAACTTGCTTATGCCACATTTGCTACCCTCAATTTCTTTACTGCCGAGGCTCGTTGCATCAATGATGACCTCTCCGTATGAATGGCCCAGTCTAGTACTTCTCTCCACTCCGACAATTTTCCCTTTGAAAAGAACTTTAGCAGACTGCGAACCTCCCACTTCGTCAATAATTGACTCGGCAACAGTGTCTATCTGGCCAAGGCTTCGGGATAGAGCAACTGCTCGGCCAATTCTCCAAGCCAGAGACAGCGTGTTTTCCACAACCCATTTCTTTGTGTTGGCTCCCGATACTGGACCTTTGGCACATGCAACAGATGATCCCATTCTAGAGAGAGCAGCACGGAAAGCATGTTCTACCATCGCTTCACTCGTCGCAGTTGTCATAAGCTAAATCTAATTAGCACCAGATTTACGAGTTTCCACGTAGTAAAGAGATAAATACCATTGTATTCCCATTACCATCACATATTGCTGATGGCAGGAAGACTGGCTTTGTCTCAAAAACAACTGGCGTTGTCTGAATAGATGTTGGATATGCTCGTCCCATCCAGTCACCATCAACAGTTGGTAAGTTCATCTGCGTTGATACACCTAATATCATCCCCTGGAGACCATTGCCCCCACCGATCTCTAGACATATTGCAGCAGTTGGTTTCACCTTCATAAAGTCGTAGACAGCTCTTTGTGATTCCATCATCCTGCAAGGGTTTTAGCATATTCATCGTTTAACAGAACCCTATTATAGAGATCTTACTCATCGCCAGCAAGCTTTTCAATTGTAACTTGAGGAGATCCTTTTCCGCCGCCACAAGCAATTAGATCGTTGTCTTTAAGATCCGCAGGTGATATGACTCTCACAACACCTCCATCTCGCATAAGCTCCCTAAGATGCAGTAAGTGTTGATACGGAGTTCCGCCACCACCAGTCCCAAGGATATAGCATCCAGTTGCAATCCAAGGTAGATCAATCTCTGATACTATCCATTCTCGATTAACAATCTTGGGCTTGTATCCGGCTATCTCGGTTGATAAAAGCGGTCGAGCTGAACCATCTGAAATGGTATCTTCTGTAAATTTTGCATTGTCTATAGATGATTTCTCGTATTGGGCCATATCATCTTTCGCGTTAATCTCATTAATGAAGGTACGAGCTTCTACAAGGCTTGTCCTAGAGAAATCAAAATCGCCGACGGCTTTTACTATGAACCGTGACTTATTCGCAATATACTACGCTCTTGTTAGTGAGGATTAATGTCAAGTGGATGCTACTTACTTGAAGAGGGATGCTATCCATTTCCGCTATTTCTATTGTATCAAGTTTGGCACCGTTTTGGACAGCTCTTTCAATTGCTCGCTTGGAAATCTCCTCCATGATCTGAGAGGTAGATTTTGATTCAGTGCTCTCGATAGCATCAATAATCCCACTAACCCTTGCCGTCGCCGCACCAATGGCATTGGCTACTCCTGACCAATTTGGCTTGATTACACGACTTGCTCCTTTAAGTGCATCGGGGGCTATTACTGCGCCTCCTCCAACTAGTAGCACTGGTATATCTTTGGCAGACGTCTTCATTGTGTCTACAATTTGTTCCAGCATTTCTGTAGTTTTCTCTTGAAATTCTGTAAGGCCATTTAATAATGACGAATCAAGAACGAATTTTCGATCCCCGATAGCTAAGTGCGGATTCGACAGCACAGTATAGTCTGTAGCCGTTGGTATATTGCCGCCAAAGACAATAGCTTTCTGCGGTAGCTGGTAACCCACACTCTCGGGCCCAATAGTCAACTTTCCGTCTTTGCCCCTGCGTACAATAGAACCTCCACCTAGACCAATGCTTTTGACATCTGGATACGAAAAGTTCGTCCTTACCCCGGCGATTTCACTGTATGCTGCAGCTTGCCTAGGGAATCCATTTTCCAACAGGAGACCAACATCGGTCGTAGTGCCCCCAATATCAACTACTATCATAGCCTCCTTTACATCATTCTGGGTTAGGAAAGCAGCACCTCGCATACTGTTGGTTGGTCCACTTGAGAATGTCCGTATTGGTAACTTGGCGGCCGAGCTGGCTGGCAATATCGTACCATCATTCTGCGTAATAAATACTGGGCAATGGAGATTCAGACGCGAGACAGCTTCTTGAAACGAATTGATGGTTCGACGTGCAAAAGGAAGAATGGAAGCATTCAAAATCGCGGCATTTTCTCGCTCAAGAAATCCAAGATTGGCGACATCTTTCGATATGACAACATCTGCTTGAGGATAAAGCTCTTGAATAACTGCAGCGGCTCGCTCTTCTTGTTTGTAAACAATATCAACTGGGCTGAAGATTCCAATTATGACTATACTTGTTATGCCCTTGGATATGATAATCTCACATTCTTTTCTGATTTCATCTTCATCTATATCAGAAATTAGGCTGCCATCAATTTCTAGGCCACCTTTAACACGGCATTGATATCCACAGATTAGTTTTCGAAGCCTTGCAGGCCAATCGACCCCGACAGGAACACTTTTTGAGAAAGGTCCAGAGAGACGGATTACAGCAACCTTGGCCAGGCGAGCTTGATCCATTTCAACAACAGCGTTAATAAAATGCGTAGTGCCTATAGTAACGCTGGCAACATCTCCTGGATCAATATTCGACTGTTCAAACATTTCGCGGATCACGTTGTTAATGCCCAGACTCGGGTTTCCAGTAGTAGATGTTTTTTGAAATGCAACAATTCCCCTATCTGGCTCTGATGAGCGAGCTGGATCCAGGATAACGCCATCTGTATTCGTTCTTTGAAGAATATCAGCATGCCTTTCAAGCATGACCATATATTTAACTGACTGACTCACCCGCCAACATCTACCCCAATTCTGAGGTTTGCTTTCTTACTTTGAGGCATTGGAATTATGCTATACTTCCTGCGACGAGATGCGAATAGCAACGCAAAGAAGGAGCGTAGCGACTGCCGGGTTGCTGGAAACGAGTCGCGAATTAACAGAGACGCTCTGACTGTCCCGTTCAGTTTTTCTGGGCATTGACGTGACGGTACTATAGGGAGAAGTTATTGCTCAGCGCGGATATAAACACGCACAAGCGCTTGGAAGCCAGCTACCTTATCAGCCCGTGCCGACTGCCGGCGCCTATCTTTCGTCGGGGCTGGCCACAACCACGACAGATATCCCTATCTGCCGATGCCGCCCTACTGACAGGTTTTATTTTGTTCTGATCGGGCAACTCCAGTCGACTTCAAGATCAATCATTCTACGAGTACAAAGCATTAAATATCTACAGAATTTGCAGGGTTTAAATCCTAGATTAAAACTCTCTCGGCTTTGACTGACATATAGATGGTTGTCCGCCTTTCTACCCAGTAACTTATATGGCCGTTGGAAGCATCGGCCGTCAACATATCTCCTGGGACCGTAGCTCTAGCGCCGGCCAACGCTTACTTCAATTGGCCGATATTTTTGGCAAGGCCCCAAGGCCAACCAACTTCGCCCCCTGACTTTGCCATATTATAAACTGAAAAATACACGAAGTGTTGAAGAATCGCATCTATTATTATATCTAGTCTCTGCAAAATCATGGATATGTGAAGTGTCTTTAGTGGCCCCCACTAGTTACCTGGGAGTCACGTGGTGAGTTTTAATACAATTGTTGCAATTTAGCACATAGTTGTGGGCTGCGGTGTTTTGTATGATTGATGCTTAAAAGCTTAAGTTACAACAGGTTGGTGGAAATTCCACTTGAGGTGGCTCCCGCTACTGTTGCCTGAGTCATTGCTGTACTGACTGACCGTTACTGGCCCTCAGATTTCAACACAAAAGATGTGTTGAGCGTATCCAATGACTTCTAAGTGGGCAAACAAAACCTTCTAATACAGAAGCCTACGCCTTCCATTTCCATGTCTTCTTGTCCACCGCATCCAAGCCTCTTACACCAATTACACACATGGATGCACCCGCCAACAGGGCAAAGTCAAACCAAACCAACCCTCTGAAGGCACCCATTCCACTGCCACCAAGTATCTTGCCACCCACGGGACTCCCAATCATAGCGCCTAGACCTCTCACGAAATACATAAACCCATTGACGCTAGCATAGGCTTGCAGCCCGAACACTTCCACGACTGTGGTCGGGAACAAGGCATTATATCCCCCTCCCGCCACGCCATAGAAGACGATAAAAGAGACCCAGAGAGCTTGACTGCTCTCTCTTCCATCCTGTACAAACGTGCTCTTCAACCAGAATGCGGCCACGGTGATAGCACTGAATACGACGGTAAATATCAATGTATTCTGCCGCCCAAATCGATCCCCGGCATAACCAGTCAGAATCCGGAAGGCAGAATTAACACCGTTAGATACAGCTAGCAGCACAGTACCAAAGCTTGCCGTATATCCCACGGCAAGACTGTACTCGACTAAGAAAGTCAACGGAAGTAGATTTCCTGCTGCCTGTAGAAAAGCCGCGCCAACGCTGAATATGAATGCAGGTTTCGTGGCAAGCTTGAGGTTGACGTGCGTATCTCGGCGCGTGGTGAACCGTGACGGCGCCGCGGTAAGAGCAATTGGTAGAGATATAAGGAGATTGAGAAAGGCAAGGGTACGGAGAGTCCATCGCGGACCGAGTGCGGTTAGGAGAGAGCGGGTTACCGGTGAAAAAATGAGTCCTCCAATACCAGAGCCGGACAGTACGAACCCCATTGCTATTCCACGGTGAGTGGAGAAATATTCAGGGGTTGTGCTGAGGATGGGGAAATATAGAAGTGAGGACCCAATGCCGTAAAGGAGGCCCTGGGTTAGTACTAGGTGCCAGATCTAAGGCTGGCAGTTAGATCAAACAAGCAATTTTTAATGATACAATTTGACTCTGTCAATAGAAGACAAAATGAAAAAGATTAGGGAGAGACCTGATTCGGAACATTTCATGACTCGTTCGATCATGTATGCGGCATGACATAACTCAAATGACGACATACCTGTGTACTTAAACTAGCCAAAGCAAACCCAATACTCATACATGCTACTCCCGTCACAGTCAAGTATCTCACATCTTCAGCTCTGGCCATCAGAGGATTAACAGCAATGCTTCCACCCCAAGTCAGTCCCGCTCCAAGCGTGCCGATAAACGCAACCAACGCTGCCTGGTTCCTTGCATTTACCGGCAACATGCTCTGCTCGCCAGATGTATAGTAGTTCTGAAATACGCCATAGGATTGGTTGAAGCCGATGGTGATGACTATTGTAAGGAAGCTTGATAGAAGAATAAGAGACTGCTTGCGTCGTGTTACCGGACGAAGGTTGTCGGAGAGGGAAAATGAGGCATCTTCGGGTGCTTCATTGGCTACTTCTGATGACTGACTTGCCTGGTTGCGGAAGTGGGAGAGAGGAATTTGTGAGCCTGATAAAGACATGATGAATTGACCATTTGATAGCCAGAAGGCAAGATATTCAGTTAATGAACAATTTTGTGCTCTGTAAATCGCTTGTTGGTGGGGTTGGTTCATGATAGCCGTTTGTTCCGTCTATTCCCGTCGGACTCGGATGCGTATTTCCCTGCGTTGAGATTGGCATGGCAAGTAGAACAAGATTTATGCGAAATCGAGGACTTCTAAAAAAGGAAGATATCGTTTTCAATTGAATATAATACCTTATTTGATCGACTGGAAAGAATAAATAAATGCCTCCTACGAGCTACAGCAACAGGTATTTATATAGCTTGCCGTGTCCCGCCGCCCTTCCTCTACCTCTTCTTCTGTATTTTAGGTATTACAACTTTGGAGTGCCTCCCTTTCCCCACTCCAAGATTTTTAACTTATTCCTCTTAATCTTTCTACTGATTGTCTTTGGCAAGAAATCTGCGTCTACAAATTGTATCTTCCGTGGGTATTTATATGGTGCAGCGTGTTCCTTGCAGAAATCTTACAGTTCTTTCGTAAGGACTTCCATATCGTCTTTTGCTTTTAAAGCGTAGTCCAAAGTTACAACGACGAAGGCTTTCACTACTTCACTGCATGATCCGTCCGGTGAGGAGACAACTGCTGATTCCACGACTGCAGGATGAAGCTTCAGCGTGGATTCGACTTCAAATGGGCCTGTAGGCATCTGAGCATTCTTTCCGTTAGTGGGATAGTGGGAAGCTCTTCTTACCGATGCGATATCCGGAGGACTTTATGACATCATCTGCTCTGCCGACAAACCAAAAGTATCCATCTCTATCTCTTGACGCTCGATCACCAGTCAAGTACCAATAATTGGGCCCGAATTTGCGAATCTATCTATCTAAGCTTCCGTCACTACCTAGGTACCCGTCGAAGAGACCAAAGAACCCTTCATTTTGGTCGTTTTCCTCATGAAACTGAATACCTATATCCCCCTCTACATCTGATGGACACTCATTTCCGTTGGGGTCAACAACCTTCAGAGGTACACCTGGGGATGGCCTTCCCATTGACCCGGGCTTAATCTTGGATCCATTGAAATTGCCACATATGAGTATTGTTTCCGTTTGACCGTAACCATCATATATTTCAAACCCTGTCATTTCCTGCCATACTTTGATAACACTGTCATTCAGGGGTTCTCCAGCACCAGTGCAGTGTGTGAGTGCTCGGGGCGGATGTGATTTAAGATACTTTCGGCTTTCCGCAAGGACAAGTTGTCTGTAGGCAGTTGGTGGTGCACACAATGTAGTGATCGGAAAGTTGTGGAGTGCATTAAGAAGTCGAATCGAGCTGAAAGACTGACGGTCGTCTTGGATGAAAAGGCTAGCTCCGCAATTCCATGCCCCGAAGAAAGACCACGCAGCTTTTGCCCAACCTGCAAAGCATTCAATAAGATTCTAATACGGAGAGTGAAGAAACAGGCTACCCTGCTCTGATAAATTCCAGTAAAGCTTGCCTGGATGGAGTTGTAGCCAATGCTTTCCTGTGATTGTATGTGCTATTCCACTGTTAGATGATGATAATAACACGAGCTGTTAAAAGACCCATACCTAAAGGATATGAGACATGATTGTGCTGGACCATCTTTGGGGGGCCTGAAGTCCCAGACGTGAAGAATACCATAGCAGGGTCTTCTGACCTCGTATTGAACCCTTCAAATTTAGCATTCACGGGTATCTTCTTCATGGCATCCCTAAAATTAATGACCGAGTCCTCAAAAGTAGCACTATCATCAATTCGTATAACATTTTTTACCTGTGGACATCGTGTCCTGATTCGTTGGAACTTCCCAACACTAGTGGCGTCTCCAATAAACACCGTGGCCCGCGTCTTGAGACATCTGAACTCAATGTCTTTGGCAACGAGAAGGGTGGTTGCAGGACACATGATAACTCCACTCCGGAGAGCCGCGATTGCTATTTCCCACCTGTAGATTTGAAAACTTCAGATCAGCTGCCAACAGAGCCTTGAAAATGCTTCAGTTATCAGGCTGGTATGCGAGGAAGAATTACGAGAATTGTCTGCCCAGCTACTACCCCCAAATTCTTCAGTAACACCGCAACTCGGTGGGATTCCTGTTGAAAGTGGGAGTAATTGAGAATGCGGATGTTATCGGTGTCTTGTGAAACCCAATACATTGCTTGTAAAGGCGGTTCTTTGGATGCCCAATAATCGATAACATCTCGAGCAAAGTTGAAATGAGTGGGTCTAGAAAGGCTAGAACCGGTTCCAAAGTGAGCCATGATAAGGTGACCAAGAGCCCTGGAGACGTTGTGTAGGAGGATTCGCTGTCACAGAAGACACAATCACTCGTTGATAAGGCCTCGATCACAGCATCTCCTACCTGCTGGTAGCTGTAGACGTGGGACGACTCTTGCTGGTTGTGGAGCACGAACCTCGAGTGTGTAAGTAGCAAAGGTGGAGGAGTCCTCGAGTTTGTATGTGACAGAGGTCGAGGAGTCCTCGAATGCGGAGTACAATGCGGGGTTGTTGGTACAGGACAGCACCCCCACCCGGAACACGGTGCCATTCCGCTCCGCCTCCAACGAAAACAAACCTAACCGTGCGGACCACTGCATATGCACCTTTGCCCGATGAAACGATGAAACAACAGGAAATACATGTCGCAACAAAAGGTGACAGAAGGCCAAACTGTCATTTTCGCTGCCCCATCTGTTCAAGGGATCTTCACGGTCCTGTTGGATACGCTATGGAAAGCCACCCACAGCAATACAGTTTAAAATGGCCTCCGTTCTTTGCCGCGTGTTTCTTCGCATCTCTCCCAGAAACCGAGTCATTCCGCAACACTCCCGTCCACCTGGTCCTTGTATATGCAGGTACTCCCATATTGCCGCAAGGGTAGTGCTCAGCTTGTCCAACAGCAGCTCATTTACATGCCGCCGATGGCTTTTTGTCATTTTATTCAGACGATAGGTTTCTTCCTCTGCAAGCCACCGTCTGTTGGCAGTTTCAGCCAGGGGCACAGGGTGTCCTCATTCCAACCCTCTCTCTGAGCGTGAATTCTAGGGGTGATTCAACCTCACCGAGGCTTCGTACACAAACGAGTTGGAGAGATTGCGTGGATTGCGTAGACTGCGTAGACTGGGTAGACTGGGGATCCCTATAAAGCTCTTCAGCCTTCCGTGTCAAAGGCAAGTCAGTAGACAATTTCTCTTACATATCTTCTGTCTTTACAATCATCCTGTCTCTACAATGCACCCACTTTCATTCTTGACGGCTTTGTCCGTGGCGCTCATAGCCAGTGCCTCAACGGCTACAGATACGAATCCCTTCAAAGGCAAAAACTACTACGCAAACTCCGGCTACGCCAACGAACTCAACAAAACCATTGCGGCTTTCCTGGCGAAGGGTGACACCTTGAATGCCGCACGAGCTCGCACTGTTCAAGGCACTGGCACCTTCGTATGGATTAAAAGCGTAGCCAGCATCCCCAACATCGCCCTCGCCGTCAGCGAGGCTCGGGCGGAGCAGGCCAAGACTGGCCAGCAGCAGATTGTCCAGCTCGTGGTCTATGATCTACCAGATCGCGATTGCTCAGCTGGAGCATCAGCCGGCGAGTTTACGCTGGCGGATAACGGACTATATAAGTATAAACACAGTTATATAGATGGATTTGCTGCAGAAGTTGCGAAGGCGCCCGATCTTACGTTCGCAATCATCCTGGAGCCAGATAGTCTTGGGAATCTTATTACACACCAGGATGTACCATTGTGTGCAACAGCAAGTAGTGGATATGAACAGGGAATTGCATACGCAATTGCGCACCTCCAGTTTTCAAATGTAGCGCTATACCTTGATGCTGCACAAGGTGGATGGCTGGGTTGGGATAGTAACCTACCGCTAGGTAAGTTACTCCTCAGCTTATATTATAGATGACAGAAAGGGTTGCCTCTAATGAATTATCGGTAGCGGCCGCCGAGTTTGCGAAGGTGGTGGGACTCACTAGCCAGTGGACGAAGGGCGCCGCGATCCGAGGTTTTTCGACCAGCGTATCAAACTTCGTGAGTAATTTCTATATCGCGAACAGTCGAAAGTATATGGAGGGCTTATATGGACATCCAGAATCCGTACATTGCCGATCCTCGTGCGAGTTACACCGAGTACAATGAATGCTACGATGAGTATCGCTACTCCAAATTCCTGTCGTCTTATCTCGTCAACGTCTCGCTGCCTACCAACTTTATCATAGACCAGGGCCGTGCAGGCCTGCAAAACTCTCGAGATTCTTGGAGCGATTGGTGTAATGTCAAAGCTGGGTACGTGAGCCACGTCTCTTTTCCTTCCATTTGGTCTTCCTATTTCTTTCTCGCATGGATTGGGATTAATGTATCGCTGACTTAATCCAGCTTTGGCATCACTCCAACAACAATAACAAATAGCACATATGTTGACTCTATCGTTTGGGTGAAGCCAGGTGGAGAGAGTGACGGCCCTTGCGGACCTCAGGTAAACGGAGAGTGGGCTCCACCAGCCGGATCCTGGTGGGAGGCATATGTAGAGCAGTTGATTACCCTGGCTAACCCACCATTGACTCCGACGTGGATCTGAAACCTTTCGCCTTGGATTTTGATGGAGCAGGACGTGGATGTGTAGCCCACATGTGAGTCTTAATATCTTCCAGGAGTAGTCGTGTTAGTGGACTTTAAATGTTTATTATTATTATTAATTTATAGCTATTTTATAAGCTCATCATCATTCATGTGTATGTTGCATGTGAAATGTAAGTTTTTAGTGTAGAATTATTACTACCAGCAACTGCCAATGTAGCTTGTTCGTTGATGAAGGTGTAGTCAGCAATGATGTCCCAGTCTAAAAGGTCCATGCTGGCGCCTTCATCAACAGACTCCCGGGATCGGTCTACTAATAGGCGTATGCTACATGACATATTAAACTCGGGGTATACTGCTTTCCGTAATAGATAATGTGGAGACTGAGGATGCTGGCCTTTTTGTTCGTCATCAGCGGTAGTCGGAACCGAAGCGCAAGGCTGAGCTCGTAAGGAAGATAAAGGCTGACAGCGGCAGATGCGGAGAGGTATTTGCGCTAAGATAAGAGTTCTTCATTTCTTCAATGGGGCAATAATGCCAAGACACGGCCTCAATACGCCCTCGTTTGCTTGTCTTCTTACATCTAGATCCAAGTTTGTCCAAGTTTGTCCAAGTTTTCGAATTCCTACATTATGTCCGAGTGGGGTTTCTCGACCTTCCGCACTGAATTACAGCAACTTTCCCCACGATGCCTCTCACTATTCTTACAGATGGGAATGTCAGAGAACTACTAGATAGCCTTTCGCTCGAAGATGTCGAAGATCTGCAGAAATCCTTACGCCAGGCCCTACATGAGTACTCAACAGGAACTCAAGATGACGGGGCCTGTGCTATTCATCAACCGGACCGGACGTCTCTCCAGTCACCTAATGGGACAACGACTATGTTTATGCCCTCAACTAGCTCATCTTATATTGGGATGAAAGGTACGCTCTTCTGTTTCATCATATTGGGCTCTATTTTATCAGTAACTGATATGTTATTTACAGTTGTGACGCTTAACGCTCCCGCATCCTTCACATCCGCCCCCACAGTCGACGTGATCCCTCACGGCAACCTCACCATAATGGCCTCCGATGGTCGACCAACCGGATTTCTCAATGCCGAAGAGGTTACCGCATTCCGCACAGCTCTCACATCGTCCATTCTTCTAAGCCGGCGGTCCCGGCTGAAAACCTTGACAGTCTTCGGTGTAGGCAAGCAAGCTTTCTGGCATATCCGAATTGCCCTTCTTCTTCGCGGCCACAGTATCAAGACGGTCAACATTATCAACCAGGATTTTTCAGATCGAACACAAGAGATGTTGAAATCCTTCTTCATGATAGATCCAACGACGAAGGCTCATGAGGGCTGGGAAAGCACAAAATTTGGCGTCATGACGCCAATCTATGGCGAATACGCACGCTTAATTAAAGATCAGCTGAGAGCTGCCGACGCTATTATCACAACTGTCTCATCGACAACTCCATTATTTGACCATACGATTCTCACGTCGCATGAGGGCCGCAAGAAGGGGCGTCTAATCATTGCCGTTGGAAGTTATAAGCCACATATGATAGAACTTCCAATAGAGCTACTCCAACAGGCGGTGAAAGTGAATCACGGAGATCATAGACACTACCACAAACATGCGAGAGAAGGAGGAGTTGTGGTAGTTGACACGCTAACGGGTTGTCTAAAGGAGGCCGGAGATATCATCCAGGCAGAATTGAGTCCTTTGCAACTAGTTGAAGTGGGAGAGCTAGTCATGCTCGAGGGGCAGACTGCAGTGCCCAAAGACGGGGGCGACTCGGACGCGGAAATAGATCTAGACAAGTTACATGTCAGCCTTAGAGAATCTACACCGGATGGAAGTATGAGATCGGTGATGGGAGAAGATACTGGAGAGAGTCCGCCTTCGAGAAAGAGTTCCCGCCAGCAGCATTCGCGGAAGTCGTCGAGCAGTACGCTGCATACACGGAGTTCGAGTACTGGTAGTGGATTGGGCCCGAGTAAGGAGGATTCGATGAGCCATTGGTTGCGCAACGGGAATGTCATCTATAAGTCTGTTGGCATGGGGCTGATGGATCTAGTTGTTGGTTCGGAGCTGGTGAGGCTAGCTACAGAGAAAGGGATCGGTACAATTGTAAACGATTTTTGAGATATTATGAGACGGTAACAACCGTTGAGAGCTGTTAGATATGCCAGTAATGCCTTACGGCCGAATTTATATAGAAGAGGATGGGTCTATGATATCAAGACATCATTATACAACGAGACGATCAGTCATAGAACGATGATATTATGCTAAGAACTGAAAACAAAACAACAACGATTACTGTTGAAAACACCTCATCCTCTTGCTAATGTCCAGCGCCAGCTTCCCATTCCGTAACAATGCTTTCTAAGTGGTATCCCAAGCAATTTATCGCCATACTCCTCTGATCTGCGTCATCGTACTGCCATTGCTGCGCCATCATCTTTAAACACTAGAACTCCATGGTTGCCTCTCACCAGCTGCACCGTTTCTTCTACGGCCTCCTTTAACAACTGGTTTGGGTTTCCCTTGCCAGTTCCAACACCTAGATCTCGCAATCGCCCAGACGCGATATCATACACCACACCATGAACTTGTAACCCTCGTTCTACAATGGCCTCTTCGACCACATGGTTGGCAAGCAGCGTTTCGACTCCAGTAGCAATGTTCAATTCTGCGAGCTTCTCGCCCCTCTTGCCAGCATCAGTGATGGCTTGCAGATCAGCCGCGTTCTGCCGCCGTAACTTCTTCAATGGTGCGAGCCATGTGTCCAGCACACCGCCCACCTTGGTATCGCCCAGCGCAGCTGCGGCACCCCCACAACTCGTGTGTCCGCAGAGAACAATATGCCGTACTTTTAAATGGACGACAGCATATTCAATGACGGCACTAGAGTTGATATCGGTCGGGGATATGATATTGGCGATGTTGCGGTGTACGAAGACATCACCAGGTTGGAGACCGAGGAGGGTGGTTTCTGGAACACGAGAATCCGAGCATCCGAGCCAGAGAATAGAGGGCGATTGGCCGTTTGCGAGGGTTGAGAAATAGGAAGGGTTTTGGTGCGATTTGTAACCGGCCCAGGCGGCATTAGAAGAGAGAGCGTATGTAAATGGGTCTTCTGTTGGGGGAGCTGTTAGTATTGCAATTCCCAAATTATTGAGAGAATAAGATACAGCGAGCATACCTGAACTCATTGGACAATCGCGTTTTTAGAGCAATGATACTATATGGAGAGGTTGTTAAGCTCGGTTTGGGTTCAACAAAAAGAGAGGTGTTCGGAGGATTGAGCTTAGGCTGAAGGCCGGGTCGATTGAGGTAGAAACAAACGTAGGTAAAATGAATGAAAGATAATTATGTATGACGAAGTAAAGAAAGAGTCGGCGGTTTCCCAATTGCAAGATTTGAGGGGAGAGGTCTGGGAAGAAGCAAAGCAATTGCTGCTGATGAATGGTACTTCGTACACAAATATGCAGCTACACCGACAAGCTGCGATAACGATCCGTTGGAAAGACGGCAGGCTTATCGCAATAGCATCACACCGTAAGAGTGCTAACGCATTCAACGATTTCTTCCTTTTCAGTAAGCTACAGTATCGACAAACTGTGGAAATTGCTGCAAATATGGAAGTATGGAAGTATTGAAGTATGTGAATCTCATGCAGTCGGGATAGAGCTGATTAAAAAAGCCAGACAGAGTATGTAAAAGCTATACGGGAAGGCAGGGGAGAGATTCTCCTCCGTCAATCTAGAACAGCTCCCGCATCGAGGCCAGTCAGCATAATCATTTCCATGTACGTACTCGAGGACAGGTGTAGCACGCTTCTCATCGCCGAAGCGTGAATGGAGGGACGAAAACCGGAGGAAGGTGAGAACTAATGCAACGTTATCTAGGACGCGTACTCTTGGCATCCTCCAACCTTGGTTTTGGATCCTTGGATAATGTTAAAGTAGGGTATCCTTACAGGTATCTCCGTGATGCACAAAGAGATACATACCCCTCGCATGGCTAAACGCCATGATACTATTCGATAGCATCGTGAGACCTCGCAAAAGTTGGCGTTTACTTATCCCAGTATGATGAAGGGGAGCGTGAGCATAGGCGTGACCGCAGGGACCCGTGAGATCTACATGAGATCTGAACGGACAGAGCTTGGGGCTGCCCGGTCATCCATTTCGCGCATTACAGGTTGTGTAGGGGTCGACCACTGCTCTCAGCCATGTTTCGTATTCAAGCGTGTTGGAAGTCAGGAACTCTCGGTCCGGTCACATTCCCCAGACCTCAGACTTCCATTGACTCGTCCCTGACTCGCCGAGCAGGTCCCCTAAGGAGGTACCGATCTTTCCGCAAATAGAGTAGAATGCGAGGTTCTGCTCAGTGTCCTGTTTCACGTTCTTTGAACGTGTCACTTTTCTCATTTCTACTGAACGTATTGACCTTGAACATATCCACTATCAGAGTTGATCTGGCAATGCCAGAGCCAGCCTTGAAGTGAGCCAGCACCTTAACTTTGTACTCTAGCATGAGCTGTGCATTTTATAGAGGGACAGAGGTTACAGAAATGGGCCTTCTGTAAGTATTTTGAACTTTCTGCTCTAGGTTTTATACCAGATTAGTTAGCCTGTTCTGGAGGCGAATTAACAAATTCTAACATTGGCTAGATGCTCTCGCTCAATTGCAACTTCAAGGCAGTATGATAGTAGAGGGCTGACCAAATCTACCCCTCAAGTCATGGTGCAAGTGCCTCACTCAATTAAACCTAATGTTAGCTACATCAAAAACCGTACAAAATATAATCTAGATTCTCATCAACAAAGCTAGGAGCGCTCCTGGGCCTAAGATCTACCACTGTTATCAAACGAGGAATTGGTGGGTGGGTTCTAGTATTAACGGCTGCAGCCAGAAGGTCATCATTAGGCCAACTCGCATATCGGCTTACAGTACACGGGAAGATTATTTTTGCTTCTTTTATTTGGTTTTTATTCCTTCTCTATGCATGCCACACACGCCTCCTAGAGCAAAGGTAGAGCAACTATTAAGTACACTCTTTAGACAGCACAGGGCTTTCCCTCGACCACCGAAAGAGTGAACAGCGGTCCAGTATCTTTCCCTCATAAAGCGCCATCATGGGAACCTTCAATCAGAGTGACAAGATGCGGATATTTGATAGTAGGTGGTACATACATCTACCATTGGGTAGTCTTTGTCTCTCCCTCAGCAGCACCCCACTCAGCAGTTCCGGCAGCGGTAGGAGCAGCGGCCCAGTCATCGGCACCAGCAGCATCCCAGTTGGCTGCAGCAACACCAGTGGCACCAGCGGCAGCAAAGGCGCCAGCGGAGGCACCAGAAACTTCCCAATCAGCATTACCAGCGAATCCTTGCTCAACGGCAGCGGGTCCAACCTCATCAGCACCTGGGACCTTGGCCTCATCGGCAATATCCTTGTTCTCCTCGGCCTCAGGGTCGCGATAGAAGTACAAATCAACCATGGTATCCCACTCAGCCTCTCTGCTAGCAATGGTACCTCTTAGACGGAGGACCTCGCGGGCTAGAAGCCACCAGACAAGACCGATGGAGTGGCGAGCCTTGTTGTTAGTTGGGATGGCAACATCAACGAACTCGGTTGGGGAATCGGTATCGCAGAGAGCAATAACCGGAATGTTCACGTATGAGGCCTCCTTGATAGCTTGTGCGTCGGTGCGGGGATCGGTGACGATGATGAGGCGGGGTTCTTTGAAAGATCGGGTGATGTAGTTGGTGAAGTTACCAGGGGTGAAACGACCAGCAATGGCAACAGCTCCGGTGTGTGCAGCAAACTTCAGGACAGCACGTTGACCATATGGTCGGGCAGAGATGACACAGATATCAGCTGGGTTATCGACGGCTGCGATGATGCGGGCTGCGAGAACAATCTTCTCCCTATAGAATGTAAGTCAGAGCGAGTCCTTATAGGCGCAACGTGCCATAATATCCGTGTATAATACATACCAGGTCTTGCCAATGTTAATGACATTGATTCCATCAGGACGAGTCTTCCACAGGTAGGGCTCCATGTGAACTTGTAAGTTCTTGGATCCTAAATGGCACTGAGCTGCAAGGAGCATCTCAATGTCCTGGGAGGTGGCATTGAAAATCGCCGGAAGTTGAGAAGGAGCCATCTTTACGATTTGATTTAGTAAGATTCAAATCTTGTGGTGTTGTAGTGAGTAGATGGTGGACGACTTCAAAATTTGAAAGTTCGCGATAGCTTCGATAATTTGCGATGATTTTTGAATTAGCCCTATTCGCTAATAGCCGTAACAGCCTTTTGGCCTCAGGAATTAACACTAACACTTCGTAATCAGGCCAATGCACTATAGCAAATATGGCCTAGCTCTTTATCCATGGAGCTCAAGAAAATGAGGAGGTATCTAAGGTAGCTGGATGGTTAGACGTGGGAACAAGACATTTAATAATGCCTCCACGAATACCTCTATTGTCGCGTTTTGGGGCATCAGCCTGTATGCGTAGGTCTCACGCACCGCTATGAAGAATTTATTTACTAATTGTAGCCATAGTATGTCTACGTCCAGCCGTAAAGCCATTAACCTCGTGCGGCCCTCTCCCCATCATATCAATAGCCAATGCTTCATCGCAGGCTCAACGGCGAAAGCATCGTGATCCATATGCGCTGGCACAAGCACGACAGATAAAAGCGGCAAATTTGAGTAGGCAGGAAGAGTTGAGGGAGGAAAGAGAGGCTGCGTTGGGGGATCCGGTTCGAGGAATCACCACCACATTCGTGGAGTCATTCGATACTGCTACCCCGTTACCAGTTTTAGACGTAAAATCAACTGACAGCAAATCCGGCTCCCCGAAGAACTCAGATGCTGCAAGAAATGTCCCTCTTAACCATTTCTTAAAGCCTTCTGAACTTGAGCAATCTCTCCAACACTCGTATATCCTCACACAGCCAGTTATCTCAGCCAATCGAGATCTTGAAGATCCAGCCCGGGAGGCTGAAGATATCAAACAACATGCGGAGAATCATGAGCGTGCTGCTGCTGCAGTAGCTCGCATTGTGAGCCTTGCGAATGGCAATCAGAAGGATCGTACCCGTTCCAACATTCAACGGTGCATTACTACTTTTGGTCGTCACAATACGGACTCCACTCTCCGTCCTCGAGCCCCTTCAAATCAACCTCGAGGTCTAGATGCAACACCTTTAGCAGAGAAAACACCTAGAGCAGGGCCTGATACGGGAAGCTCTGAGGTCCAGGTTGCCATACTGACCGCTAAGATCAGGGTTCTCGCTGATCACTTGGGAAAAAAGGGATGTCAGAAGGACAAGATAAACAAAAGAAATTTGCGGGTGCTGGTCCACAAGCGCCAAAAGTTGCTTGCATATCTCCGGAGAAAGGAGAGAGGCGGCGCAAGGTGGGAGAACTTGATCCAGACTCTAGGTTTAACTGAGGGTACGTGGAAAGGTGAGATCAGTTTGTAGTTTATCGGTGTGCATTGCATATGAAGCGCATGTATGATAGGAAAATAACAAGAACATGTAAGGTTATTGAACAAAATAAACATCATAATCCCAATCTCCATACGCCTTCTCGCCTGCTATGAAATTACAGGCACTGCAATGCGAAGAGCTATCCGCAGAAGATTATGCACTAGGCGGAAATTGACCACCCTTTACCCAATTAATACACCCTTAGAATACACTGATGTAATTGCCAATCCGCTCCTTCTGGTTTTGCGCTATACACTCAGCGATCCATGTGATATTTCTAATCTCCTAATATGTAGTCAGTAACATAATTCTATAAAGGGAGCACGGTTGACTTACCTGCTCTCTGAGCTTGATCCAGGCATAGACAATGGCATGCGTAAATTGTCTTGTGAATGCTCCCTTTGAGATTTCCATCTCCTTCTGGTAGAACAAATCTTCCAAGCTCTTGCCATCACCTCCTACACCACCGCTCATGTTACCAGCACCAACACCACCAGTTGACCCCATTCCAGCCAAATCGAAAAATGTCTTGTAGTCATTTACTCCTTCCACTGCCAGCCTGACACCTTCAATATCATCTGCCCTTGAAAGCATTAATGAGCCTTCCGGAAACAGCCGACCGAAACTCGGATACAGCTTCTTGCGGTCAGCCTTCGATAGTTCGGTACCAAACGAATTGAGAGTAATATTTATAGCTCTTCGGTCTGCTTCAAATTCCAATATATCGGACATGACTTCGCTCGTGGGAGTGCCAGTCATTTCAGGATCACTGTTGACGAAGCTGTAAAAATCTTCGAGGTAGTTCTTATATAGTGTGTTACGAATGATTTCGATGTTGAGTTCGTCCAAGTCTTGATGGCTTAAACTTCCTTTGAAGTATGGCGCCAGAGGTGTCTCAATTAGAACACTGTTGTAAAGCTCTTCAATGTTCGTAGCCACACAGAGAACTGGCATGGTTTCAAACCATCCTAAAGGATGGCATCGTTCGAGCAATTCCTTAGTGTCCCGTTCATGCAAAGTGCCAGTGATGAGCAGTGCAACGTTATCAATCATATACCCATAGGTAAGATAATCCATGAATTTTGCAAGAGATCCAACTGCATTTGCTCGTAGGTATCGGAATTCAGAAATCAGCTTTTCGGTTGTCCTTGCTGCGAGAGTAGAGGTCGACGGGTTGGGAGGTAAAGTGGCGAGAAAGTCCCCATATGCTGGGCCCAGTTGAAGCTTGAGGTCTATATAAATTAGCAGAGTCATTTATAGGAAGGCTGCCATATCATACCATCAATGGTCTCACATTGAGTTAGATTGCTATAATTTTGTCCCGTTAAGAGACTATTTCTGTAGCCTCTGACGAGCCCCTCAATATATCTTCATTTCGTTAGCACTAATACGAGGAATCGTTTTAAACTTGTACTCACCCATTGTTGACATTGAAGAAAAGGCCCTCCATCTTGTTGTTGGGCTGGATCAGTCGTGGTCGGTTAGAAAATCGCAGGTGTCGGCGGAAGCTCAATTGCTACCTTGGGGCTTTGCCGCTATCTTCTAGATCACGTGATTAGGCTTTCGCTTAAGCCCGGTGATAAAGTCTAACAAAAAAAAATATAATGCATGTATAGCTTGCTTCTCTTTAAGTAGAGTACCCTCGACTACTACAAAAGCCACCACAACAACGATACAGCGTGTATCATACTCAAGATGACGCTGTTCATCCTGACCGAAACCGCTGCCGGTTATGCCCTGTTTAAATCAAAAGACAAGAAGCTCCTGAAGAATGAAGATCTTGCAGCACAAGCAGAGACTGCGGAGGGGATTTGCAACCTGTGAGTGCACTCAACATCCGCAATATTCAATCGCGAGATATTTCGATACGGGTTTATTATTGCTTATTAGGGTACCTGCTGACAACGTTTCTTACACAGGTTGAAGTTGAAGACTTTCCAAAAATTCGACAGTGCGGCCGTTGCATTGGAAGAAGTGGCATCTCTCGTTGAGGGAAAGGTCACGCCAATGCTAGCAAAGCTCCTCGACTCAATTAAAGACGAGAAGAAGGCATCGCTAGCTGTCGCAGATCCAAAGCTTGGTCAAGCCATAAATAAGCTACCGGGGCTCACTCTGACACCTATCTCAGACGCCAAAACTAACGAACTCTATCGTTCGATCCGTGATCATCTCCCGTCTCTTATTCCAGGTCTCCTCCCAGAGAACATTTCCACTATGTCTCTTGGACTTTCTCATTCACTATCCCGCCACAAGCTCAAGTTCTCACCCGACAAGGTTGATACCATGATTGTTCAAGCTATTGCGCTTCTCGATGACCTAGACAAGGAGTTGAACACATATGCTATGCGTGTCAAGGAATGGTATGGATGGCATTTCCCAGAGATGGGTCGCATTGTCAACGACAATCTTGCCTACGCACGAGTTATTTTGAAGATGGGTATGCGAACCAGCGCATCTACATCTGACCTTGCCGACATTCTACCAGAAGAGATTGAGGCTGCTGTGAAGGCGGCAGCGGAAGTTAGTATGGGTACTGAGATCACCCCCGAGGATTTAGACAACATTCAGCTTCTTGCCGAACAAGTCGTTGGTTTCACTGAGTATCGCCAGCAACTCTCGAGTTATCTTGCAGCTCGTATGAACGCCATTGCACCCAACTTGACAGAGCTTGTAGGCGACCTTGTCGGTGCGAGACTCATCGCTCATGCTGGATCATTGATGAACCTTGCAAAAAGTCCCGCCAGTACTATCCAGATTCTAGGTGCTGAGAAGGCACTCTTCCGTGCTCTGAAGACTAAGCATGACACACCTAAATATGGTCTCATTTATCATGCTTCACTCGTTGGCCAGGCCACTGGTAAGAACAAGGGTAAAATCGCACGTATGCTTGCTGCTAAGGCTGCTATCGGTTTGAGAGTGGATGCGCTGTCGGACTGGAGTGCTCAAGGTGAAGGTAAGGGCGATGATGTAGATGACGAGGAACGATCTGCACTGGGAGTCACCTCGCGTGCGAAGATCGAGCGTCATCTCAGAGCTCTTGAGGGCAAACCATTGCTGCCAAGGGGGGTTGCAGTCGGTCCTAATGGCAAGGCAGCCGATACACCTGGCAAGTGGGAGGTGAAGGAAGCCAGAAAATACAATGCCGATGCTGACGGGCTTGCGGGCGATGAGCCTGCAGCAGCTGTTGCTGTTGTTGAGGAGAAGAAGTCGAAGAAGGACGCTAAAAAGGAGAAGAAATCGAAGGTCGTAGAAGTCAAAGCTATTGAGGATGTGGATGAAGATTCCGACTCCGATAGCTCTGAGGATGAGGACGAAGAGGAGTCCGAGTCCGAGTCCGAGTCAGAGGATGAGGATGAGGAAATGGCTGATCAAGCTGCGCCGATCCTCAATGGTACCAAGGCTAAGCCCATAGCAAATGGCGGATCCAACGATGCTGAGGATTCGGATACATTGTCTACCGTATCCGTCGACACTCCAAACTCACCAGATTCGCCTACTCAGCAAGAAACCAACTGGCAATCATCCATATTGGGTAACACTAAGGAAGCCAAGAAAGCCAGAAAGCTCGAACGCCACGCCCGCAGGCTTGCCAAGTCAGAGGAGAAAGCTGCAAAGCGTGCCGAAAGAAAGGCCAAGGTTGAGCGGAGACTAGCCAGAAAGGAGCGCAGACAAAAGAAGGCCGAGCAAGAGGAGCGAAGAGAGGAGAGAGATGAGGCAAAGTATGGCAAGCTAGCTAAGGCCGCTGGCATCAGCGTGGCTAAGTACAAGCGCAAGGCCGAAAGAGGGGAGATCAAGCTAAACGCAGATGGAACGCCAATAGTTATCAGCAAGAAGGACATCAAGAAAGTGAAGAAGGTTGAGGCTAAGGCAGCTGACACGAATGGCGATGGAAAGAAGCGAAAGCGAGAGGAGGATGTTGAGAAGTCAGAAAAGAAAAAGAAGAAGAAGAGCAAGGATTAAGTCGATTGGTTTCATGGCGTTTTGTATCACAACATTTCTCTCTGGCAGTCGCTCAGGATATGGCTGCTCTTCTCGTATCATCTGGCGTATGGAGGCTATTAGCATATAGTGCTTACGGTTTCGTTTACATACCGAGAAATTAATTTCTCATACACCTTGTATCTGGACCAGTGCTTCATAAAATTTCAAACCAAGTGTATCAAACTGTCACATGATCTCTCAATAATGTGACCCTTTACATGTCTCAAGTGGTCTAACAGGAAATGTAAGAGAATCTTCTATAGTCATTATAATTTAATATCCTGAGTTATAGATGATCTAGTGCTTGTGGTGAATTCATATGCAGAATGAAATTCAGTTTGCTTAGATTATAATGATTTGAAACGACATGAAGTACGAACGGCTCCTATAATCCACGGGTTACAGCTCGTAATCAGTAGAGAAAAGTTCCGCCCGAGTGAGAATTTCCGAAGATTACCTGAACCGTCACATATTACAGTATCCGTATATCAGCTAGGCCCGGCTCGGCTCGCTCAGCGCAGCTTACGCTTCAACAAAGTTGGACACACGGCAAGCGAACCAAGCAACCTCTCGCAAAGCATGATATTACTTACGACTTTCACACCACAACAGCTTTGATTGAATTGCCTGGATTGGTAGAAGGCTTGAACTTCTTCTCCTGAATATTCTCTGAAATTTCGTCAAACTCTTATATCGTGTTGTGGTGATACTTTGCGACAAAAAGCAAGATATCTTGAATTCTGCGCCGATTCAAGAGTTCATGAGTCCATCAACACAGTGATCACGATGCCTCGATCAAGGTCAAGATCACCTGCAAACATGCGCGATGAGGCACCAAGACGTCGCAGCCGCTCACCACGACGACGAGATACCGACCATGATGGCGATCGTCACGGGAAGCCTCGACGCAAGGAAGGTAACGGAGGGTTTAAGTGGAAGGAGAAGCGTAAGGATACAACAGACGAGCGTGATGGTGGCGAGAAGACACTCGAGCGAGGCTACAGGAAGCGCTCGCAGTCTCCACGGCGGAATCGAGAGACTAAGACATCATCAGTCGAGGACAAGTTCGGGGTAGCAGACAAGTTTGGGGTAGCAGATAAGTTTGGTGTCGCCGACAAATTTGGGACGCCCAAGAAGAGCACAGATGGAACAGATAAGCCGCCGGAGAGGGCTGCAGCAAAACCATCATCAGCACCTATAGCTTCAGGCGAGCCTATGATCATTGTACATGTCAATGATAGGTTGGGGACGAAAGCGGCAATTCCATGCCTGGCGTCAGATCCGATCAAACTGTTTAAAGCTCAGGTCGCAGCGAGGATTGGGCGAGAACCGCATGAGATTCTACTCAAGAGGCAGGGGGAGAGGCCGTTCAAGGATCAGCTTACGCTGGAGGATTATGGAGTCAGTAATGGAGTGCAACTTGATTTGGAGGTCGATACCGGAGATTAAGGTTGGAATGGACATGGGCATTGGTTGGTTTGCATAGCATTGATGGGCGTTTGGGGTGGTTCAAGAAGGCTCAATAACGATTAGAGTGCAAACATATTGTATCATAGAGGCTTGAAGGGTTTACTCACAGTGAAGAGCATCAATATACTTCCTCGTGAATCCCGTTTGTCGCAAAGTTTAGAAAAGTCACCTCCTCTGTTCGATTAGCAAGAGATATAGATGTTCTAGCCAACCTAATCGAACTATTTCGTGAAAAAGCATGCTTTTTTTCATGCCACTGCGTAATCGCCCCGTAGAAATACGCAGCACGTGACTTTTGGTGAGCTCTCAAGTTTCTTATCGATAAAGATTCAATATAAACACCATGAAGCTCTGCCAGGTTCAACATCAGTACCCCAAAGACAGTCCTCCAGGATGCTGACCACAACTCCACACCTCCACATTCGGCGGCCCTCCCCCACCACCATCGAATTCACAGTCTCCACTGCGCCACCATTAACACTCCCTCTTCGACTCCTCCTCGCATCCAGCTTCCTCGTGCGCATCGTCCTTGGCCTCAGCACACTGCTCCTCCTGCACAGCAAATGGATGCTGAGCGCACTCTCCTCGCCTCTCCCACCGTACACCTACAAGCCTCCGTTCTTCACAAACGACTTTATCTGGTACGCCATTTCGAGCATCCACGCGTCATCTCTGGGCGTCGCATTCACACACTTCGCGACGCTCGTCCCGTTGCCGCTGCTCTTGTCTGTCTCGGCTTTGGTCGGTTATGCAACGGTGTTGCGCATACATACTGAAGAGTCGTTGTTGGTGCTGAGAGGCTTGGGGATCCAGACAAGTTCGAGTAGTGCGACGTATCTGTCGTCGGCGTCGACAAGGTTTATACCTACGGAGAATATCCAGGATGTGCTTGTAAATGAAGCGTTTAGAGGGTTCGAGGTTAGATATTATCTAGTTGTGGTTGTCAAAGGAGAGGAGGAGGTTGTGGTTGTGTTTCCTAGGCTATTGCCAAGGCGGAAAATCGTAGAGGCGGTGTGGAGGGGGAGTAGAGGATGCTTGTATGCGCCAGGGAAGAGTGAGAGGGAGAAGGAAGGCGGGAAGAGTAGTCATCTATATGAATCAAATGAAAGTTGATGCACATAATCATATACATTTCGATTACGCTACCTAAATAGCTATTCATCGTTGTCATCGATTATGGCCGAAGGCTTGTTAAGCCTTTGAAATCTTTGATCCTTCATATCCTGGGCATTGTCGAAGCCTTTTCTCACAGCATACTTCTCATTGATCGCCTGTACTTCTTCCATCAGCGGCTTTTTCATGACCGGGATATAAGTGCCTTGGAGTCGAGGTTTGTCTGCTCCGTCAAAGACCTTTTGGCTTTTGACTCCTTTCTTGACGTCGGATGTCAGATCGCAAATAGCCTCTCCTTGAGAAGTAACAACATCAATCAGACTACCGGCAAGTATCTCATCAATTTTCCTTCCCCGCCAGACCTTCCATAGGTCTTCGATCAATCCCATAGAGCCGTACTTCGAATCCGCTGTGCCGTACTCATCTCCGAGATAATGCCATTGTAGAGCATCCTTTCTCTCCTCGTCGTCCTCACGTGGAAAAATGCAATTCCAAAGTACAAGAGGCGTATCCGTAGCCATTTCATATGTGGGTCTGCATGGGTTTTTCTCGACATCCAGGAGTTCTTTTATTACCGAAGGAGACTCAAGGCCTTGTCCGACGAGAAACAGAACAGCAACCATGTGTCGGACCTGATGCCATAAGAAAGCCGATCCGTGCAATGTGAATGTATACACTTTCGGAAAGTCTGCGGCTCTTACTGCTGTCGAATTCCCTGTTACAGCGGACGGCTGAAATTCTGAACCATTAACAAATCCTAGCGTGCCAGTTGTGTCTTTTACTTCCTCGATATCAGCATGGAAGATACGGCGTTCAAAGTTACTGATTTGCTTGCTTGGATCAACTTTACAGAAGTTCCGAAAGTCGTGTACCCCGATATAGTTTCTTGCCGCTTCTCGCATAGCTTCTATATCGAGCCATCCATCTTTCATAGTGGGCCGATACTGTGCCGTTGAAGGAGTATCTAGGTGCTCCGGGACCGGTGTAAACGCAGGCTGAGTAAAGAAGTACTTGTATTGCCTTTCTCGACATGAGAAGCGTGCTGAAAAGTCCATAGGCGGTGACGGACACCACGCTAATATCCTGATATCTGGTGGCAGCAAGCGGTTCAGAATTGCTGCATATGGGAGTTCATCGGCTATGGGGTCAAAAGAGAGGGTGTCCTTAAAATCCTCATCCTCGAGACTCAGTTGCCCGGTTCCCTTATCAAGGTCTCGTGATGGTGATAAAGATGGAGAAGCAAGTTCAAGCCCATTCTCGCGTGGATACGTATTATGTATGTCTCTCACGGCTATATCCCCGTTTACGCTGTCTGGCGTACTATCCTTCTGCTTCCCTAGAGGTCGATTACTCCTCACCCTGATCCCAATAACTTGACCGAAAGCACTGACGCCTTTATCCGTTCTGCCACACTTTGAGTACTCGCATCCTTCCCAATTAACCTCCCCTGGCTCAATCGGGTTTGTACTTTTTGGAAATATGAGCCTCGCTTTATTCAATACCTTCCATAGCTCTTCTTCAATAGTCGGAAGGGGCGTTTTGTTATTGAGGTGATGCTCAAAGCCATTATAGTTCTTTCCCAGATATGCAAGCTTCAAAGCAATTAATCGCGTAGAGTATTTTGATGCATCGAATTGGCGTTCGGCACGGGGCTTCTTCCAGCTCTTTGGTTTTGACTGCGCAACGCTGTTCCCAAATTAATACTGTTATGAGAGCAAGGTTGCCGTAACTGACCTTGCATTTTTATTTTTCAGCTCTTGCTCTAACTGCGTCACTCTATTTATAAGTCTCTCGTGCGACCATTCCGTATAGTTCGGTGTGTCCTCCATATTTTCCTGGGGAGTAGCTTGCGCTTGTTGCCGAATTTCGATATTCTTCTTTCTCCAGCTGCTAGGTCTCGATATGTGAAAGTAAACCCGAGAAATATTTACAGAGGGGTTAAGCTGCCTTGAGGAGCCAGACAAGAACGCCTTCATACCCTTTCATTAGCATTATTACTTGACTAATTTTTGATATCGAGGTACCAAAAATAAAACTGTCGCCAGTACGGTGACCGAGATTGTCAGGGTTGTCCAAAGATCTTATCGATATATCACGAGACTTTCGACAGCTTCTCCTAAAGTCTTCAACTCCCCCCCGCCATATGAATGGCTGATCCACAGGATGTTGCCATCTTGTTTCTTGGAGACGAAGGCTGTGGAAAGTCGACATTTCTCTCGTAAGTTAGCTATTTTTATATTCCTGCTCTCAGTGTAGCTTTTATTTTATTTTTTCTAAATTCTAATGTTTTGTTAATTATTTTACAGGAAAATAAGTCGGGGAGAAAATGGTCTTGGAAGCACAGTCCCCATAACTTTACTCCGCGATGGCGATCAACCCTTTATTTATAACATTTCTTTCTTTGATAGGCCTTATCGCTTTGAGTTTTACGACACTTCGAGTCCTGAGAGCTGGACTCTGTTGAAACCAGATGTAATCGTCATAGCATATGACATAAGTAGTCGTCTCGGTCTTATCAATATGCAGAGATTTGTCGGTTCCCTAAAGCCTAAACCTGGCTGTACCCGGCTGTTCTTTGACTGACCTGTCCTACATAGTGGATCCGGGAGGTTAAGAAGTATTTCACTGCCGAGAAGGAGTTGCCAATCCTAATTCTGGGGTTGAAGCGTGACCTCAGATCTGAGCAGGATCCAAATGGCATTATATACCCACAGGAAGCGTACCGGATTGCACAGGAGATGAGATCTGATAAGTACATGGAGTGCTCGTCTATCACTGGCGAGCTGGTACATGAAGCATTCGAGGATATATGTAGGACTGCGGCGATGACTACGACAGGAAAGGGAGGCATGAGCGATGGTGCTTGTACGGTTTTGTGATATACACATCTAATCGGCTGTGTCACAATTGTCATGTTGCGGAATCATTTAGCTATTGTTTTGTTTTAACATTACACTGAATCCAGTAATAAAAGATCAAGAACGGAAGGTATTCGTTTCTATTGACGAGATAACTAAATTCTCGATTCCAATCACGCCCATATCCAGCACTTGGGTCAGCGTGCATCGCGTCTATGTTTCCAGGAATATGCTGCTCAAATTCGAGAAGACGGTTTTAAGAATGTCAGTGCAGTGCCCATCTGCAGCATTCATAATCTTGAAGGGTATAGCAAAGCTGTGTGATGTATGCCAACGAGGCCTTGAGTATCCTAGGTGCAGTAGTAATGGGTTCGGTTCTCCAAACGCCGAATTAAATGCAGGAAATCATCTACCAGTCCTTCTAGTCATATTGGAAAAGTACACTGATTGACTCCCCATGATAAACGCGTCTGTATTAACATCAGTTAGAAACCACCTCGAACTCGTGTGCTGAGTGGTCTGACCTAATGGATTCTGCGAAAACTGATCCTATTTCAAGTACTTCAAGTTTAGGACATAGGCGCTTGTGTTCGTCTTGAGGAACGCTGTTGGTCACAATGAGTTTGTCGATAGCACTAGCATTGATGCGTGAGATCGCATCTCCACTGAACACGCCATGGGTGAGTAGGGCATAAACGTAGGTTGCACCTTCCTTCTTTAGGAGCTTTGCTGCTCGAGTGATTGTATTTGAAGTGTCTGCCAAATCATCGACAAGAATGGCGACCCGATTAGCGACATCACCAACGAGCATCATCGTTGCATTTTGTCGATCGGTAATTCTCGTCGGGCGGCGTTCCTAGAATTAATGAGTTGCTAACCCAAGTGATGAATTTGAATAATATAATACCTTGTGAATCAACGCGAACTCCATGTTCAGCCCGTCTGCAATTGCTGTGGCTCTCTTGGCGCCCCCAGCATCTGGGCTAACAATCACGGCGTCTTTAAAATCAGGGATATTTTGCTGGATATATCTCTTTAGGAGTGGCTTTCCGTATAAGTTGTCCACGGGGATATCAAAGAATCCTTGGTATTGGGCATCGTGCAAATCCATAGTGATGATATGGTCGGCACCGGCACAGGTCAGGAGGTCGGCTACGAGAGTACCAGCCTGGGCCACCCATTGCTTGTATCCAGGCTTGGCTTGAAAAAAATCCTTCGACGAACTCGAAAACATTGTGGCATTGTCGTAGTCATGGGTGGTAAAAGGTGCTTGTGATGACGACGAAGTGCCCCGTGCTCTAGTAGACACAAGGCTGTCTTCAGTATCTTGACGTCTAGAATTCGGGGTGCCATTTGACATGTACTTTGAGTTGGAACCGTTACTGTTCTGCTGCTCCTCCAAGGATGCCTTACCAAGCTGTTTCTGGAGGTTCTCGATGCCATTGCTAAGTCCTTGGCTCTGAGGTTGACCGGGGCCTGGCGTTGCCGGCCGACTTTCAAAGGAGTAGTCGGATCTGTTGACGTCGGTTGGGTTCCTAGAGAGAGGAGCCCCTTTTTTGTTGTAAGGAACATCGGGTTGGCGAGAATATGGGAACAAAGGGAGCACGGCGGTGACTCTTCTCGCGGAGCCAGTCTTGCAGGCTGAAATCATAATGCACAGATCAATAAAATGATCGTTGATCTTCCCACCACCGGATTGTATGATGAAGACATCCTTTCCTCTCACGGAATCTTGTATCTCAAGTCGACTCTCGCCAACAGAAAATTTGCGGAGGATTCGATTGCAGGGCGCGACGCCTAGAGTATTACAGATGATCTCGACCAGGTGTGGATGCGAGTTACCGCCGAGGACCACAATATTGCGGACCATGATTACTTCGAGATTATTCCGAGGAATCTGAAAGCGTCTTCAAGAGAGTTGTCAAAAAAGGTGTGTGGAAATTTCTTTGCTGTTTAGGCGTGTTGCGAAGATCAACCGGGATAACAAATAGCCTGCGAAGTACAAACAGTATCAAAAGTTTCGCAATCACGCTGCGGTGAAGATATCATGCATTGGGGATGACGAGGTTCACGAGGTCTCGTAATGCAATATGAGCAATTTGTACTGGAGAGGGAACAAAAAGACAGCGGGGAGAGTGTTGGACGTTGAAAAAAAAGGTTTCTTGCTTCCCCCACCCTGGCTAAGTCGCTTGGCGTTGTACGTACTGATTGATTGATGCAAGGCTAGTCAGGGTCTAATCGGTAAGGCTCACCGCCTGCGCGGCACACTAGTCTGGCAGAATTAATAACATCGGGATATTTGCTTTCGCCGAACATATGAGAGAAAAGGATTAGTCTATATTGATTAAAGGCACGTCGATGACACGATGAAGATTATCGAGGCTCAATCTGCGACGCTCACCAATTATGAGGTCTACACTCATCTCATAGACCAGAGAGCTAGATATGAAGCCCAGAAAAAGAAGCGACGAGGTATGTCTTCTACAGGTCGATGCTCTGTGATAATCCCCTAGACAAGCATCTTATTGACAATAAAAAGGGCCTGGTAACCTAGAAACTATAGTCAGAGAGGTACCTGATGACCCCAGGAAGTCCAAAGACAACAGACTAACATTTCCCAACAGATGCTTGACTACCTCCGCACCGCACCCTCACCTCTTGGAAGCACACCATTGCCTTATAATTCGACAACTATCCGAATGCTACTCGAGCGTATGCGACCATACGATCTTACCAAAGCGGAACTACTCATGATCATGAATCTGAGACCGACACAGAAGGCAGCGCTAAACACGGTTGTCGAGGAGCTTGAGCAGAGGTTCCCAGAAGATGACGTCCAGCAGGAGATGGTCGACATCATTAGAGAAGTTCTAGGTAGCCCGGATGGAGAGGCAGAGAGGCAAGCTATGACGGATGCTGCGAAGGATGCGCGAGTGAGAGAGGCAGGAGACGAGCCGAAAGATCCTGGAAGTACCGACGAGATGGAGATTGACAGCACTGCATAAGAACTTGCCGGCAAATCCTTGGAGTAAGCGCAGAAATAATTAGAGGTATTGCAAAGAACTGGATAGATAGGCGTTTAAGGGGTAAGAATCATATGCGTTATGGGATTCATTAGAAAATGTACCTTTAAGTAAAAACATTTTAGTGACGTATCCGTACGTCTTTGTTCATGCATGACATGTGCTTACTCAGATGAACTAATTATGAGGAATTCTCCTTGATATTTACATTTTGCTGTCGGCTATTATAATAGCAGGGTTTCTCTAGCCATGAATTAGGGACCGAGACGCCTGTCACGAATAGTATCCCATCTTCTGTTATTAACGCCCAATAAACTCCGAGTTTTGCAAAAAGGGTGGTTTTGGATAGGCATCTATTGCTGAAAGCCGACACTGTTGGTACTAGGCAAGCCACTAAAATCGTTGAAGTCTTTTGGAACTTGCCAGCCGTGAGTACGACAAGCACGGATGTAAGCTTCCATCGCCTCGTATATGCCGTAGTCTCGCTGATTCTGTTTATCTCGGGTCTCAAGTCGTGCCGGCTTCGGATCGAGGTTGGAAATGGCCATACGGACTTGAAGGAGGACTCCTTCAAGCGAAGAGACAGCGGACCAGCCGCTGTTGGTCAAGAGCTCCATACACATGGCGCCGCCTGCAGTTACATGTCCACCACCGCCGGCCATAAAAGGTAGAAAACGTGGCCGGATAACTCGCACAAAAGGTGGACTCATAGGGAAGTCCTTGCCAAAGCGAATCTCCAATACTACGCTTGCAAGTCCAGCAATTTTCATATCTCTGGCAAGAGGGAGCTCCGGATCAAAAGAATGGAGCTCTACGATCCATTGGTAGACGCTTGTGATCATTTCCTTGTTGATGTACCATCCAAGTTCATGCAGCGGGGTCTGTTCCTGGACCTTCAATATTCTCTTCATTTCTCGTAAGAGGGAAGTCGTGGCAATAACTGTAGCGTACGGAGGGACACCAAGAAGAGGTAAAGTTGATTGATCTAGAGAGCCCGGTACAAAGTCTGTTAGAGGCTTCTGGCACTCGAGATTCTTAGAGCCCCTAAGAATCGTCCGTAGTTAGCTATTATAACTGTGCGTCTTTTAAAGATAGACAGAACACAGATAATAAAAGAAATTCATTTATCTATCCCACCAAAATGCTAATAAGGGTATAATTTTGAGGCAATTCAACTTACAGTACAACCAGTTCATCATCGTTCTTATCCTTTCCCTTATTATTTTCATCTCTTGATATACGTTCGTTGTCTGAAAGTAGGAATGCTATATCATTGTCATCTTCGTCATCGCTGACGATGTCATTTGCGTCCATGAGTTTGCCTTTAGATTGTGGCCAGGACAACTTTTGCCTTTTACCAGCTGGCATCTGTCCCGACTTAGCTGAAGAGAGGAACGTTCTAAACGAGGGGAAAGCACTCCGAGGTATACCGATTGGCTTGTTATCTGATCCCTTAATGGTTCGAATAGGATCCTGCTCAATAAAGATATCAATTGAAGAAGAACTGCGACTATTAGCTTAATCTACAAAAAATTTAACGCGCACTAGGAACATACCTTTGAGTGAACGCCGCTGGCTGGGTTAACAGTTTTGGCTTACTATGAGATAGAGTCGAATTTGACTGTACAAAGAGATACCGACACTGTACCCAATCAACATATTGTACCACTAGATGTGGAGTGTGACTGGTATATTCAAGTGGTGCATTAACAATCTCATTCATAGACATAGCAGCCGAAATTTTGAGTTCCGAACTCGGCCAAGGATAGCCTGCCTACAACACGTTAGAAATTATCTATCTCATATATAATAGCATTGCTTGTCTTTGAGAAGCTTTCCCTCAGATTTGGCCAAAGTAACTAGCACTAGGGAAAAGATTATAAGAATACTAGGATAATAGAAAGAGCAAAGAGCTTGAAAGAGGAGCCGGGACTCACCAGGCCACGTTGGCAGTAGTTCAAACTTGTAGTGAACTCCTGCGAGAAGTATATGCCGTTGCCAAATGATCTACCATTCTCTACCACCGAAAAGTCGAGGCCGGTCCGAATAATGCTATGCCAGTTTTGAATGGCACTGCCATGCCATGCAAATAGCGTGGGATGTTTTGGGTCTAGTGTTTCTTGTTTATCCTGCAACGCGTCATAGAATCGTCCCTCTTTGTCTGGGGCTCCCTGTGCAAATCGAAACTGGACCCATCCATCCATTCCTGTCACCCTTTGATCCAGTCTAACGCTCTTAGTGGCCATATCCGCATAATCTTGACCGTGACATTTGTCAACCTGTACGATACACGATCGGTTCGAGGCAATGATCCAACGCAGCAGACCTAGTGCAGCAGGCGAGATACGATCTTCCCATGATTTCAGGCTAGGCTCAGAGGAACGGGTTCCATGTTTTAAGTAGAGGCTCATCTCCTTTACCGAGGGAATAGTTTGGAGAAGCAAAACAATGGTTTCTGCTTTCTGAATGGCGGTTAGATCATCAAAATTCTGATCATAAGGGGCCAGGCGAGCAAAGACGATAGTACGTCGTGGTTGAGTCATGGTAGGATTCGGCACATCTTGTTCTCTACTACTACGAGCAGCCGCCTGGGACACACTATTGGCAGTATAGTTGTATAGATCTGCAGGTGTTATTGCTATTGTTGGTCCGCATTTTACAGCATCCGAAAGCCTGACGATTGGATATAACACCTCGGTAACTCGATGATGAGTTATTTGGTTATCTGGTGTTTAGAATGTCAGATGTCAGCTTGAGGGTTATCTTTTAATCATTCCTAGAATAATAAAAGGGGGTAACTTTGTATTATGCATAGTTAATAATTGAACATAAGTGCATACCTATTTTTGTCAAACTCACCCAGTCACCGGGACGAAGCTTACAGATATCATCTTTCTCAAAGATAATCTCATTGTTGGAAGTATCAAATCTGATAGTGCGTGGTTGACTTTCAATTATTTTGTCGCCTGCATTCGGGAGTTCAGCCTGCTGGTCGGGATCCAGGAAGTCGTGGGCTCTATTTGACTGCCATGTTGTCATAGGTACCATCAAGCTCATTCCGGTTGGATATTCGCGGAGCTTGAGTGATCTCGCACTGGCATAGCAGAAGCTTACCAAAAGGTCCACAACATATGGTTGTGTAAGAATCTCATGCTCAATGCTAGGTCCAAAACCAAGTGACATATACTGATAGAGACAAAGTGGTTTAGAACAGACGTACGCTTTCAAAGACTCGAGACTATCTTCAGTCTTTTCATGGCATACCAGGCAGAACCTAAGGTAATTGGTAAGTAAGTATCACAGTTATCAGGTAAATAAGTACACATACTCGGTGCACCTAGCGATATAGCGGAGGGCAAATTGCATGGCAATCAGCGGGAGCGATAACTTGTTACCCTTGGCCTCCCGAATGTGATCTGCGTTGATGATCGTAGGATGGTTGTGTTTGACTTGTGGATGTACCTGGTATTCTTCATCAAAAGAGGCTGTCCCGACCAGTTCTGATCTTCCTTGTTGGAGGCTGTAGAAACGCTTCGCCCTATCCCATCCAAGACCCTTGGAAATCCTAATCTTCAATAGAGATGTAAACTGCTCATTCATGAAGTGATTTAGGGAGCTTGAAACGAAGAGACTTTGGAAGCTAGACTCAGAGAACTTATCAACATCTGATAAACCTTTCGTAGGTGTCGAATTTAAACAATCTGGCTCTTGTCTAGGTTTGAATACAGCAACGGCATCGTTAAATGCCGGCTTGTAACGATTGCTGAGTCCAATACGATAGTGAACGTCAAATGATCCAGCTGGTTCTTCGATAGCAGCCTCGAATGTTTTGTAGCTTCCAGAGTAGCGAATTAGCAACACAACGTACTGTTGATTCTGTAAATCCCATGCTTGAAGTGTCTCATCAGACAAATCTAACTTAGCAACCTGGATTGAGATGCTGAGGAAGCTGGTCATTGACTTTGCCTTCAATCCACTTAATATTCCTACTTTAAAGCCGGCAAGCTTAATAGCACGCAGATCCTCCCGGATCCGATTATTCATCATCTCAGCAGCTTCTGGGTTCATGTCATAGTATGCCGCATTGTTCGAAGCTGCATCATCTCTTGTTGGGGAGTCTAGTGGCCAGCCATTATCATCAACCTCGCTCTCACTTTCTTCTTGATCTACATCAGATTCATTATCGATGCTGATGGGATTGCTGGGAGAGCCGACACCTAGAGCCTTCTCTAGTTCAGATGCGGTCTGCAAAACGAGCTCATGAATACGTTTGCCAAATGAGAAACCTTGCAGATGTTCCAGAACTTCATTGACCTTTTTTGGTGCATGTTCCGAGTCCGTGTACAGAAAGAACCTGTTCGCGTCGGGGTAGCCAGACACGTCTAAACATAGTCAGTGAGAGACAAATACATTTAAGAACAGCATAAGGAGGCAGAATGGCACAAACCAGTAGCAATTGCATGTACCACAATGGACGGACTAGACATTGGGGTGAAGGTGAAGTTCAGTTCCCCATCTTCCATTCCTCTAGCAACCCCACTAACATTATTGATTGTCTCCCCCGTAGCTGCAGCCAGGTCGTAAATAAACGTCGTGCGTGTCATGGTGCGAGAAAGGTGCCCCAAGACAATTTTGGTGATTGAAGAGATTGAACAGTGCTTGTTGGTTGCCTCCGCGACTCTCGGTTGAAGATGGTGAGGGTAGCCACAGCGAGAAGAGCGTTTGATGCCAGGTTCGTTGAAGAATTTGTTGGCTTTTTCGTTACTGAAAAGGAATAATCGTGAGGGAAAGGCTATGCTTTATTATTCACAAAGTAGGAAAATGGAATCAGCGAGCGAAAGGTAACAGCCTTCCAAAGCTCTCTAGTTCCGGGTTGTGCACCTTGACATGCATAGAATCAAATATCCTATAGAAAACGATGTCTTAATCGATGGAAGTGCTTCGGCAGGCAAAGAGTGCGACTAACATAATGAGTATAAAGAATTTGGTTGAATTCTGTACAGGCACTCATTTGTTGTTGAGTTTCCTCGAATGTGTGGGGCAAGGCTCTATGTAACCTGAGTGAGGTAGTTAACTAGATAAATGCAGGTAGGAGTAAAGCCTAGCGGAACCCCCAGGCGGGAAACTATCTCTCTGGTTGAGCTTAGATGTATATAGGATGAGTCAACGGCTTAGCAAAAAATAAAAGAAATATGAGATATTATCAAGCTGCCTTTGCATGAGTTTCGCATTCTATAACATTGGCTCAGGCCGAGAACAGGCAGAAGCGTAGCAGCCACTCCCGCGATGCGCTTCAGGGGTTGTCCCCACCAAATCCCACTGCCCACTAGAAATAGACTGTAGGCTAAACCCCTGAGGCACCAGGCTACGAGGTCAACGCCAATCAATCTCGGGCCACATCTTTGCGAGGAGCCTCATCAAAACGAAGGCCGACGTGTAGCCCGACGACTCCAAAGACAATGGCATGGGATTCAAAGTCGGCACGCAGGCGACAGAACAGTAATACGGCTGCCGCGCCGCGACCTGCAGATAAGCAGAACCAGCCATCATTACCGACAGAGGTCTTTATCCCAAAGTCCTCCCATGTAGGAGATCCAGCACTCCAGCCGTTTCTAGCACCCTCATTCGACCCCGCAGATTTTCTAAACGCCACCTTACCTTCTTTGAAAGCCGCCAATTCATCTCAAAGAGGCGGATCCCAAGATGTATCCCTCGCAGAATTATCGACGCAGACTCAGACGCTCCTGTCGCATCTCAGCGCGCATACTACAAGACTCACAAATACCCTGATACAACTCACCGACGAGATTCTACGAAGTGGCAGCAGGCTAGCTTACGAAGTAGAGGTATTACGTGGGGAAACACTTGGACTGTCAGAAGTGTTGACAGAAGGACTACAAGAGGACATACTGAAGTTCGTACCCGGCGGGTTAGAAAACAGCCTCGTGCAAAAGCATTCACGATCGAATGATCATATTGCAGGGCGCGGCCGGTCATCAACACTCACAGCCCCAAAGACTCCCGTGAGTGAAGTGGTTGAAAGCAAGAAAGCCGACCCAGAATACATTACTCAATTACGCACATTGACATCAGTACGGAGTCGGCTGGACACGGTGATCAAGACATTCGGCGATGCGATGTCCTGGACTTTCCCGCCCTCAGAGGTCTCTGTCAGCTCATCGTTCCTCTCAGTTTCTGCGCCAGAGCCAGGGTCAGAGGCGCACAGCGTGGAAGAAAAAGGCCAGCAAGTCTCCAAGAAGTTACGTGACGAAATCGCCGATCTGCTAGTCGCCAGTGAAGATCCTGTAGACTGTATTGAGGCTGCTGCCAAGAGAATCGAGGAGCTCAAGGAATTGGCAAAGGTCTGGAAAGGGACAGCTGAAGAGCGTGCCAGGACGAAGTTCGTAGAGACTCTTGCAAAGATGGTGGAAGATAGACATCGCGATCTTTTACGGGAGGCCGAACAAGATGGCAATGTTGGCCAAAAGGCCGAGTCACACATTTCTAGATCAGCAGAGCCTGGGGTATCAACCGGCGAGATCAAATCTCAGAGCAGTTACGGTTTTATAAATCAACTACAAAAAATGCGTGGAGGGCTATAGAGCTTTATTTAGCTTAATATAATGATTGATGCCCGACCTTTTTGTAGATCGATGCTTAAGTTCTATTTATTAGATTCGCTTGTAGATGAATTGATATGCGCTGTAACGTTAGGCTACTTATGAGCTCCGTACAATATTCCCTGCCAGGTTCCAGAACTCCTCTGCCGCTATTCTAGCGGGACCCGTGCTAGAATGACCTCTAATTCTCATCATGGGTCTCGTCATCCATCCCAGTTTCTGGTCTACCCGGGATATCGTTATCCATACCAATTTCTGCTTTACCCTTGCCCGAAATCAACTTCCCAAACCTGTTATACACAGGTGTAGCGTCATCTTCATCTTCCTTACCAAATGGGCCCTTCCCATCCAGGAAGAGTAAGGAATCATATTCTCCGCAGACTTCACTCCATTCCATCCACTGACCTATAAGACATAGATTTTCAGCACTTCTACACTCTATTGAGGGAAAGAGAACATACCATCATCAGTCCATACGCCTCCTTTACCACCCCTCAAATCCCACCAGCGCTCTCCACCTTCCGCAGCCGCTTCTGCTGCAATTGGACCTTGCGGCGAACGCATATAACGGCGCAGCAAGGCCCTTGCGTGGGGTTGATACCACATTTTTGGCCACCAAGAGTCTCGAAGCTTTTCTGCACCGACAAAGCTTAGAGAGCCTGGGACATCACTTCCAGGTACAATAACATTTGTAGCTAGATTGAGTTCATTCCATCTCGTCTCGACTGGAAGTTTGTCCAGTTCTGATAGATTAGATGGCTCCGCCACTGTTGAAGGATCTATATGCTGTTTAAATGGGAGAGCCGTGCCATTAAGGTCATTAGGGAGGACTATCGGCTTTGAAAAGCTAGCGGCAGCTATCCTCGACGGCGAACTGACAATATTCGGATGGTTGAAAGCCACAAAGCGAACATCCCCAGCACTCTCATCCATTATCTGAAACATTGAGCTCTCGTAGTCAAGACCAATGCCCAATTCAGAGCCGTTTTCAGCCACAGCTATTGATTTTTTAAGAGTAGTGTTAGGGTTGCGCAATGCATGTTCGCCAGCGCGCAGATTCTCCCTAAGCCATTCTCTCCATGCCGCACCTCCTCTGAGTGCCGATTTTCTTTCCAGTTCACGCTGATATTCTTGTTCTCCAAATATCTCCGAGAAGGCATATTGACTATCTAATTCTCGGGAGTCAAGTTTTTCCGAAGCATATTTATAGATTGGCTTCAAATCATGTACTCTTCCAATAACGCTATGGCCATTCAAATATCGTGGCCGACTCCGCTTAGCTTCAGAGCTTTGGTCGGTTGATACTCCGTAAATGTCTTTAGGCAAGGTTGATGGTGGCATCGAGTAGCAAGCAAGGTCTTCAGGCTCATTTCCGGAACATGTTTTGTCTGCGCCGAATATAACCCTTTGTGTGAATTTCTGTGTTCTCAATGAAGTTGGGGTGTTTTTATGCATTCCATCCTCAATATATCCGTATTTCTCGAATAACCGCTGATTAGAAACTGACAGCAGGTTCACAAAGCGGCTGATCATCAGCTCGGCAGGAAGTTGAAACCAAGTATCTTCTTCAATAATCAGAGCTAGGTCATTATCTTGGGCCAGATTCCCCTTCAAGAAGCTTAGTGTATCCCGAACAGCACTGCTGCCCTGCCGTCCGTCATATTCCGAGGTATAATTCACAATTGTAGGTGGTGGGTAGTTGAGTATTGCTGCAGAAATGATTGTCTTGCACAAATTGAGGCTCGGCTTGTTTGCTGGAATAAGTAGATGGAACTTTGGCTTCTTCACCATACCATCAGTGGAGTTATACGCAGCAGCGTCATCACTCCAACGGATCGGTTCAGATTGTGTAATTATATAGTCCGGTCTAGTGAGACTAGCCGTGACATAATGTTGGATCTCGACCTAAACAAGCAATTGAGCACGAGTAATTGGTCTATAACATTGACTGTTTAATGCAGCCAGAAGAAAAAGTGTCATTGCGATTCCACTCACCCAGTGTTTTGCCAGCACGAAAATAAAAAAGAAGACAGCAAAAAAAGTGGCGGCAAGTCGACCGCGAAGTCGACTAGGTTGGCGTAAGCTGTATATGAATTGGGCCGCAAGCTTGGTAGGTGACTGCGGTGATTTAGGATATCCTCCAGCAGGGAGGATGTGGTGGTTGGAAGGCGCTGAAGACCTTGATATATAGCTCCCGAGCATCGTAATAGAGCTGTATTCAAGGAGCTCGTATCAGATATGGCGGGATAGAGCAGTCCTCGGCGTGGGTTTTGGATGTTTACGAGTCAATCTGTCTCCAGAGTGTTCGCATGCCCAAGGCTGATCGGAAGGCTGCCAGCAGCAAGTCGACCAAAGACTTTCGGGTATCTGTAGCTGCACAGCTTTCCTGGTAAAGAGAAGCAAAAGGAAGTATACAAGTATGTTATTTCTAACATCGAAGAGGAGCCAAGTTGGCAGAGCAAGGCTCGAAAGTATCGTGAATGTCTTTGCTGCAGGAAGCTAGGGACAGGAATTTGGGAGGCAAGGGATGTACTCGAGTACAAAGCAGGACAAAACGTACTCAACAGGAAGGAAGCCACGCAAGTTCACCGGCAGTGACCGATACGAGTCCTCGACATCGCAAAACGTGATCCTTACCTTTACTGTACATATTATTGCGCTTTAGTGGTGACGCCCTTACACCGAACCACTTTTCTGTCGTGAGATCACCGCGCTCGTCGAAATAAGAGTTTAGTCTAAGGCTGCGTCGAGATCGCTAAATCGTCTTCAGCGTGCCGACAGTGCCCCGGTCGACCGTGCTACCGCGCCTCCTTACAGTGCTACATCAGAGCTACTTAGGTACATCAGGTACTCCCTTAGGGTACATGCGCAGTGCACAGCACCGTAAACAGCACTGTGCAAGCGCAATACACACAGAGTACAGTACATACCTACACTACCTCACTCCACCGCGCGCCACGGAACGCCCAATCGTACAGTGCTTGTCAATAATAGAATAGACCCAACGGTGTAGACAGTCATTGCTGGCAGGGCTGCCGCAACTCCCGACTCGGACTCTGCCGTGGGTGTCCCATAGTTGACGTACTCGGAGCCACTGCGTTATTCTGATTGGCAATATGATTTCTTTCTCCTCGACAATCCCCGCCATCTGATCCAATTATTGCGTCACGTGATCTTCGTATTTGAAACCTGGGCGGCAATCCAGTCTTGGCCAGGTACCTCTCCTGCTGATCGAAATCACGCGTTCCCGAGAAATGCTTGATTTCCTCGACGGCTATCGTCTTCAACGCGAAATAGATGTGCTACCGTTATTTAAGTGTCAAGCAATACCAGGTTGCGATTTGACGCCTGAAACGCGGCACGCCCACCCGGGTTACATGTACCTCCTTGCGTTCGGTGCAATTCATTCCTCTCAGACTTGAAAATTTGCAAGAATGGAAGCAAAGATGAATGCCTCATCCCAAGTACACTGGCGAACCACGATAGGAAGTATGTTGGCTGTTAATGGAAGCTCCGACATATCACAGAAAATTGATTGCAGTTGCGTATTTGCTATTGCTGCTTGCTGCATTTTGCAAATCGTCTAAAGCGGCCCCGGTTCGTACGGATATACACTGTAAAACTCTGCAAAATTGACCTGAAATAACCCATGATACCAGACTCATTCTCAACCATAGTAAAAGCAAAGATGGGGCTTGATCAATATTGGTGACCCGTTTGAATTTTCGATATCACCTACCAGGGGCTCCGAGCCACTCATACTCATACGTCATCACAGTTCATGTCAGCCTCGGCCACAAGGCTGGCCAATCGCCGAAATAGTTTATCCGGTGTGACAATCTGACTTTAGCGCCTTGAATGAAGCTGGATGATCCCATTTACATACAGGGAGCACAATGCTTCCGCTTTCTATTCATCGAGCACTATACAATACCAGGCAATAGAAGAAAGTTGCAACAAAATGCTGTCATACTAAGCCTTCAATCGTGCACTCGACAAATTCTTTTCTCCCACATCTCTGCATCGTCTTAATTATTGTCTCAATCTTCCCTTTCTGCTTCAATTCTAGCACAACTTGACAGATACTCAAACGCTTCGCTCCTCAACTCAAGCACCAGATCCTCAAGACCACGAAATACCAGTCCACGCAAATAAGGCCGACATGGCGATGAGTCCATCTCCTCAGGCCTCGCCCACCATGGGCGCGGCGCACAGAATAGAGAGGCCTCGCTCTGGCACCCCTCCGACGCAACAACCACTTTCAAAGCGTGATAAACGCCGCACTCAGCTTCTCGATCGCCTTCATGACATTTCGCAACAGTTTACGAACAATAAAGACCAAAACTATCGTCAGCAGCTTCAAGCGATCCAGCTTGATACGGGTCTTATCCTGCATGCACAACCTTATGTTGATGATCCAATTTTAGAGCTTGCCCCAGAGATTCGACCTTTACTGTTAAAAGCTGCCGAGAGCGACCCAGCAATCATGTCAGCAATTAGGGATAAGGAACTCGAATTGAGCAAGATAGCTGGCAAGTTGTACGCTGAATTCGCGAACGACGTCCGTGACGCCATGGAGGAGAGAGACACATCTTTGACTGTTCACTGTGTAAGTAGCTCACCTTCGAGTAGTAATAATCGTGGTTAACAGTTTATTTATACAGAACGAGTACAATAAGAGACTCGCTGATTTGAATACTTCCAACACTTTCTTAACGAAACTTGCCGAAGAAGAACACAGAGCACTCGCAAACACGCTTCGAGATCGTCTGATCAATAGTGTGAGTGGCAGGAAGGCAAGGTTAAATAAAGACAAGGATATCGAAACTATCGCGGAGACGAACGCTTTGCTCATGCATCCGAATCAATTCAGCATTGCCAATCCTTCTAGCCCAGGAGGAATATTAGGCAAGCGTGCAACGAGACATCGTCGAGATGTAGACGATCTACCAGGCTTGATTGATCCACACAAACGGAAACGCAGAGCACTTGATGATGCTGGATCACCTGTTCCAAGCCGCCGCTTTATAGAGCTTGGCTTCTCTACTCCGGTCTGGACTGCAGAGCAGATCGCCAGAGCCGCCAACAAAGGCACTGGAAGTCCTCTTTACAGTATCGACAAATTATTTACGGAGAAGGAGCTCACTATGACTTATAATCAAGCTGCTATGGCTGCTCACAATTATATTGTCACGCATAAAGCCCACGGATATGGCAGCCATTCGTCACCCAATGGTAGTGACTCTAATGACGAAGATGGAGAGCATGGGCGCCACTCAGGCGATGCAGACTTTGATCATGATACTCCCGATTCTCCACCTTCTGCACCGGCAATGGACCGCCAATTTTCCCACGCCACACGTAGCACCCGGGGAGCTGGCAATGCCTACTCCAGTTTTACCACTGCCAATGGTATTGACGCCATTAATATCTCTGACCTTGTTCTTCCCAGTATTTTCAATCGCATGTCAGCACAAATGCCTAAAATGCCTCCACCTCTCCACCTGATCATGAGCAGGCCCTATGTCAAAGAGGGTGCCAACTCGCCTCAAGGTGTCGTGGGCGAAGATCTCAATGGCGATCTGCACCGGATCGATATCTGCAAGAAGCTCAATGAGCGTATGGGCAGCGGCAAGAGTCTCGATGTCGACAATGGCGATCGCACCCTGCTGCGAGCTGCCCTCGCACCAGTCGGCGAGTTCCCGGTCTGGATGCAAGGCGAGAAGGACGGCTCACACAACCACAGCAGAAGGCCAGCGCAAGTAAGCAGTCTTCGCGACGATGCGATGGGCGGTGCACCAATGAGCAAGCAATCCAGCTTGGGTGGTAGCGATATAGGCGGCGTTCCGATGAGCCGTACTGGGACGGGCGAAGGCTCGAGACGAAGAGGACGTGGTGGTGCTTAATATACCGCTACTAGTTTCTGTCGTCTTTTACGACTGGCGTCAAGGGTACGAGGAGGAATGGGTGGTCATGTGGACACATTGATCAAGGGCGTTTTCTTAATTGTCTATAGATATGTTCATTACCAGTTCCAAGCTGTGTGCAAGTTTACATGATCTTATATCACTGGCATGTCACCAATGTCCAGATAGAACATCAAATTTCACAATTCTTCGTTCATTCCTAATTATGCTAGACTGGTGGTTGATCCAGGACTTTGAGCCTCCCAAACTCCGATGCTTATTTAATAAATCTATAGAACTGTACGTCTCATCTGATACAATATCATGCATTATGATTTCCCCCTCTCTCTTTGCTCCTCCCCGACAATGAGTGCAAACAACCTTTTCGCTATAACGCCTTCATCCCAACCCGGCACTTCATCTAAAAACAGGCCCACAATCTCTATATGGAACATCTCCAGCACCAAGCTTCTCCCCTGGGCCGCGATCGTCTTTCCCAAGTATTTAGACTGCGCCTCTGCTGGCTCTTCGCGTTCAGGAGAAGACACGGCTGAAGTATTGGGGAACTTCTTGGAGTCTTGATAAATAGCATCAAGCAGTTTCCAGTGCGCCTTTGACCATGTATTTCCTGAGAGTTTCGACGCAGGAGCTGGAGGGCATGGCATTGCTAATGGAACAGGGGATGATAGCGAGGCAAATACAACCTTCTTCGCCGGAGACATGGTTGATGGGGTTCGTAGGCATGACTTCCATGGTGAATGAGACGGTAGAGGGGGCTTTGTAAGCTGCGCGGCTGGTTCAGGGATGCTTTTGCTAGTATGCGAGTACTTTAATAGCCTCTCAAGCTCGAACGGATCCGTACTCTCGGATTCGTAGCCCGCAGTTGATGAGTCATCCTGGCTCATGTCAGATTGGGACACAGGGCTTGGCAGCTGTACGTCGCTGATTGATTCGTTTACTGAAGGAGACCTGGAAATAGCACTCCTCTGACTCGTCGGTGTAGCACAGGAAGGTGACGGTTGCGATGTTTGGCTTGCCGTTTCACTGGGCGAAGGATACTTTGGGGCGGCGAAGTAGTTTGAAGACATAGGCAGAGTGGCTGGAAGCTTTACTGGCGAAGATCCAAGTAGAGCAGAGAAGTCGAGTTTATCTCCATCATGAGTTCGGGGACGAGGAGTGAAGTTTGTCTTCTGGGGTATGTGCCAGTTGAATGACATGTCTTCGAGGTCTCCTTCAACAGCGGTCGGTAATGGAATCGACTTTCGCGCTGTAATTTGAGATCTCAGTCCCTCATAGCTTGCCGTCTTCCCGTTGGGAAGGGGTCTTCTGTCACTAGCCTGTGAGGATGGAGACAGTTTTGCAAGCTCGTCGCTGTAAACGAGTCGTTTGCTATTCTTTCTCCATTGACTAGGAATCTTACTTCTCCTTGGCTTCTCAAGCGTCATTTCTTTTTGCTGCTCTTTCTGTGTCTCACCTCTGAGAAGTGATGAAGAGTGACGAGCCTCCACTTGCCATATATCTTCACCATTCTCGAGCTCGGCCCCTTCATCCACAAAATAATCACCGCTACCATCGCCGGCTTCAACAGAAGAGCTATCATCAGACGCAATGACAATGACTTGACTTGTACTTGCTAATTCAATCTCTTGGCTCACTGTGGCTCTTTCAAGAGCCCATTGCTCTTCACGTCGTCGTTCTCGAAGCAGCGTAATCTCGTTGACACTAATCTCTGTCTCTGAATTATTCTGACCATAAGGACCCGGAACTCCATTTCCTTTGGCTTCCCTTGCCGTATTATCAAGTGGCACCTTTTGCGGCGTGGTGTAGTCAGCCTGCCAACTCATCGCATCATCGCTTCGGAGCGTCTCGTTGTTAAATATAGACTGCTCGACGACGTCCGGGTAAATAATTCGAGACTTATCTGGCAGGTCCAGGCTGTAGCTCTGCTTTTCTTCGGGGGACGGCGGGTGTGCTTGTGTCTGTCCTCTACCACTAAAAGGGTCATCTTGAAGATCCGTGCTGCTGTATTTTGTACCCTGAGTACTAATGTGCTGACTACGAGCAAGTTCCTCACCCATCATCATACTCCTGCGCAAATCTCTCCTGCTATCATCACTAAATCCTGCAAAAATATCGTCTTCGAGTCGGACAGCTTTCTTTTCCCAAGCCTTTGGACGCTGCTCAGCAGACGGAATCGACCCTGCTGAAGGGATATTAGGTTTACGCTGCGCGACGGGGCTCTTGAACGGGCTACGCAGACTTGCTGATGAGCGAGCACTTGAAGATGGCGGTACAAGAATACCCTGAAGGACTCGACCTGCGCGTACAATAGGTGCAAGTTTTGGAGCATTCGAGTCATTTTCTTCGGCCTTCGATGACAACTGTGTTCTAGTAGGGGCTTTTGCATTTGGTGGTGGGAGGGATGGCGAGGAGAATACAATGGAAGGTGTCTTAGCAATACCCGGAAATAACGAGCGTTGTTGTTGGAGATGAGCAGTATATATATGTTGTTGTGGTGCTACGGATGGAGGAGAAGATCTCATTTCCGAGCCAAGAATTGATGAGCCTTCTGCAGGTTGCTGAACAGTCTCAGGAGTTGGGCTATAGGTTGCCAAATCAGGAAGATTCTGACTCTCTACACAATGGTTCTGCGGTGATGGTGTTTCCTCCGGTGTGAGGAGCCTTGAGGACTCACGGCGTAGACTGCTAGATTCCACCGACACCTCAGACGGGACCAAAAGTACCGAGTCAGTAAGTGTAGAATTGTTCTCGGCCAGCGGCTGGCCTTGTAAGGTCGAGTCTTTCTGCTGATTCCTCCCAGGTGTTGCCGCTTCAAGTATTGCCGCAGGTATGCTTGAAAACGAATATCCGCAGTCTCCACGGGCGTTATGTTTGATAGATAAGAGCTTGTTGTTTTGATACTGTCTTGCTGGAGTCGCCGCCTCCAATATCTCTGGTGGAATACTTGAGAAGGAGTCTTCAATTCCATGTGCGAATTTGCTTTTTATAGAAAGCAGCCTTGGATCAGTCAATTTGCGTCCTGGAGTGGCAGCTTCTAAAATCTCTTCTGGAATGCTCGAGAAGGAGTCCTCAGGCCCTGGTGTATGTGTTTTCTTCAGTAGATTAATCCTTAGGTTGTAGGATTTGCGACCAGGTGTCGCTGCATCCAAAATCTCTGGAGCTATGCTCGAGAACGAGTCTTCGGCATTTGCAACCTTAGATCCTTTGGTCGATAAGATGCTATTATTGACTGCCGACATTGTTGCGTTCTCCGGAAATGAGACCTGGGCAGCTGGGCTGCTTAAGTGTTCGCGCAGCGATGGTACAGAATCAACAGATATCATACTAAAGCCTTCACTTTCAAGAATAGTATCAAATTCCCGGAGTTCACCAAGTCCGTCTTCTTCCTCATCTTCGTATTGATATTCGGACTCTGTAGCCTGTTGCGTTTGAGAATTGCTATCCCCTTGGAAATTCTCGTCACCGTGAAGTTCCGGTTGGATCACCTCATCACCAATATCGTTTACATATTCATCTTCGCCGTCAACAACGGCCAACGCATCATCTGCTTCCGTGGAGTTCTTTTTCTGCGACGTCAATGAATCAGACCCCTGAACAGTCGTAGTAGACGAAACTCTTGAGCCAGGCCATCCTGTTCTTGATGAAGTCTTTTTTTGGGGGGGTTCTGAAAGGGAGACATCGGAATGATCTTGGCAATTGTTTCCATCGCCCATTGTAGCTGTCGGGTAGATAGCTGAACATTGTGACTGCCTAGCCATAGAGTTTGAATCCAGTGTCCTTAAAGGTCCGTTTACAAACTCTCCAGACTGATCATTTTTGTCGGCATTCCATACTGGCATTTGTTGGGCTGCATCCTCGAGGACTTGAACTTCATCTGGCACAACGGTCTTTCGCCTGCCTCTCCCTTTCTTGCTTGTCGTACTCGAAGCATGCTTCTCCGGAGAGGTGTCCTGTTTTGCTGGTGTGGCCTTGCTTCGAGATGCAGATTTTATAGACCTTGACCTAGAACGTCCCTTGCCTCTGCCGAGCTCAACACCTTCACCAATAGCAAAGTCCCAATCTTCCTCGTCATCACCATCTACCAGATCACCTAGTGTTCTCCGTCGTCGGCCATTTTGCTTTGCGCCTGGGGTCACATTTCGCGTTCTTGAATTCGCAGGGACAGGCGTGCCGGCAGATTTCCGTGGCCTACCACGACCTCTCTTGGGTATTTGTGCCGGAGAGGTTACGCTGTCATCTTCACTGTCTGACAGGCCTTTTACAGGCACTATGGTGGTCCTTGTCCGCTCATTCCGTCGAATAGTTGGGGCGTAATACGGAGATGGTGATGGAGCATCCCTTCCGTATGCCGCAGAGGCATTCTCCTTATTTGAGCTATCTGCTTCGACCGTAACTCTAATCTTTTGAGGTGAGAGTTTGTTCCCAACATCCAGTTCGAATGTTTGCTTTCTCGGAGAGCTTCCATGGCGAGGTAGTGACTGTCGCGCTCGAGTCACCCGTGCGGACTTAATTGGCGACGAAAATGTCAGAGAGTCATTAAGAGGATCGGGCGATGACAAAAGGGCCTCGTCGATATTATAAGGCATGTTGGAATAGGGTTGCTGGAGGATTTCGCGCGTCGCAACAAAGCAATGTTATAGATAAAGAGACTAGCAGCTATGTATCGTATGAAGGGTACATAACACATCCAGTATGCATGCCAACAATCATACGGAAGTGCATAAGTTGCGACGAATATCTTGAAGCCGTGGTTTGTTTACAATGTCCAAATTACTAGCGGCGGTAGGTGCATCAAGGCTGTCCAATAATACACTAGCGCCGCCCATCGCCGTTGGACGGAAATCGACCAATCTACGCTCTCCGCAGTCCAGTCAGATGTCGCCATCCCATCTAAAAGTCCGGAGAGGCTGACAAATTGCACAGCATGCCTGGGAATAATCGTTATCCCGCACCCTCAACTGCGGGGGATCTCAAGAAGTCAGATACTTGGATTTCTAATGTAAATTTTTAATGTAATATATCCATGACGTCGGTCGGCTTACAATATCATTCTGTTTCTCAGAGCCCCCCTCATCTCATATAAAGCATTTGCATTTCCTGGCCGTTGGCATTGAATCTCCACTGACCTCAGACATCCACATCCTTCACTACATCCGTTAAAAGTCTACATTCATAACACCATCAAGATGACAACCGAATCACCGATAAACGTCACTCTTGCGCATAACCTCTCACAATCATCACAAGCCGAAGCAGCAGGCTACAGCACATCGATCAAGCCTTTTACAGTTCCCCGCGGCGATGTCACAGTAAACCTGAGCTATTTCCAACCTCCTGAGGACGGATCAGCTCCATTCAATTATGTTGAAGCTCCACCTCTAGGCCAACCTCAGAGAAATTACGGCGACTTTAATACGGATGTAGCCCTCAAAGATATCCGCGATCGTGAATCAGAGTTCAACCTCGATAGGGATGCCTTCGCTATTATTCAGAGCTTACCTGAGTCTGCCGAGAAGGACTTCGTGTCAGACGAGTCAATTGAGAAGAATTACTACCCAGAGGTTGAGCAGCTCATTCTTAAGAATATCCCTGGCAGCAACAGAGTCGTCGTCTTTGACCACACAATCCGCCGTGCGAAGCCAGAAGCATTTCGAACGCCTGTCCAGAGAGTGCATATCGATCAAACACTAGCATCAGCAAAAGAACGCGTAAAGCGTCACCTTGGGGATGAAGCTGAACAGCTTCTTCAAGGCCGGTACCGGATCATCAATGTGTGGCGGCCATTAAACGGTCCTGTTCTTTCTTTTCCACTCGCTTTTGCCTCATCCCAAACTGTTGAGGACTCTGACTTGGTCCCCATCGAACACCGCTATCCACATCATACGGGTGAGACTGCTGGCGTGCGGTATAACGATACGCAAGAATGGCATTACCTATCAGGAATGCGAAATGACGAGCGTTTGTTGCTAGAATGTTTCGATTCGGAGTCATTAAATCCATCTTCGGGAGTCCACGGTGGGCGTGTGCCACACACAGCGTTTATTGACCCAAGAACGCCGGCTGGCGCACCTGGGAGAGAGAGTATTGAGGTTCGAACTTTGGTGTTTGGCCTATAGATGATAGATGGCATGGTAGGGAAATGAGGGCTCTTCTAAAATATACTAGCATGCAATGAATTTAATGAAAGATCGTTACATTACTTATTACCATGTGGAACGCAGGGTTCTTAGAACCTATCAAGTCAAATGGCAAAGAAATATTCCAGACCCGCTGCTTAAATAGTCTTGATTTATGCTCTAGCGCTTCTTATGGTACATATACGCTTTTCATAATTCCTCATTCAAGCATTGATGCCTGGTTCGTATAAAGCACATCCACAACACTGCTAAGCTTCTCAATCGTTGCCAATGCAGCATCGTAACCCTCATCTCTCTCCGTCTCATCAAAAATTATCAAGCAACCAGCACCCTGATCTAGGACACCGATAATTACTTTGTCAAGAATCATCTGAGATAGTTTTCTCTCTACTTGCTGCGTGTCAAGTCCGACCATCTTCGCAATATGGTCAATCTCGACTCGAGAGAAAGGTTCGATGACCTTTATCAGGTTCTGCTCCAACATTGCATCATAGAGTCTTCGGAGGTGGTTTCTGATGAAGGTGTCGCTGCCCAGTTCATACTTATAATCCCCAAGTGCCTTCTCGTATTCCTCTAGTGATCGGTTTGCATGTGCTCGCGCCACTGCCTTCATCGCTTCGAGATTCTTGCCCGCGTACTTCACTGCTTGTTTCGATGTCATGAGCTGGCTAATGTCGTCATTAAGATTGAGCATAATCTTGCACAAGAGCATATATTGCAGTGCTGCAGTCGCCTTTGCTGGTTCGTCTTGGGTGTGATAGCCATCAAGGGCTTCAATGAAGTAAGAGAATGCGGTATTGAAGTCTTTGTCTTCCGCATGAAGCATGCCAGATTGCATGTCTAGACCAGCCTGCAGAAGAGGTGGGGTGTATACGGATGCGGCACTGGTCCTAGCGCTTGTCAAAGCTGCTCGCCCCTTCGCTACGTTCCCTAACGCATGGTAGACCCTTGACTCCAGAAGCTGGACCTCAACAAGAACTAATTTGTCATCGAGGCGTTTGAGCTCTCGTAGAAGACTATTGATGAGGGTGAGAGCTTCATAATAGGATTGCTTGACCATGTAAAGAGCAACGAGACGTGTTTCTAGGTTCTGCCGAAGAAATCCGCGTCGTTCTGAGGTTGCCCATTCTATGCACGACTTTGTGACGGAAATCTGGGTATCTGTGGTATTGGGAATGGCGTGGAAGAGGTCAAGAAGCTGACGGACTGGAAAAATAGTATGTCAGTACTATTGATTGCGAAATAGGATTCCACAGCACATACTTAGCTTTGCTGTCTTGGCCTTTGCGAATGACGAGAGGACGGTCCGACTTTTAGTTACGAGGTCGACAAGTTCACCAGGTTTCCTACCAAACATCAGTATAGCCGCCAGTATTAGATCGAAATATTGGCGTACTTTTCATCTCGATAAAGCTCACCTAAGCTAATGAGAGCAGTCTCATACTCTCGTACCGCTGCGTCGGAGGTGGCTGAGGGAGGTTTAGAGATGATTTCTTTGTATTGTGCCTCTGCCGTTCTTGGGTTGGACTTGACGGCCTTCTGCGCCTCTTGTATCCGTGCTGAGTCTGCGGGCGCCATATTATTGCTGAGAAATGAGGTTAATCTTTGTATGAGATTCGCATTCGAAGCTACCGTTGTCTGAAGGCACCATAGCTTACGCGCTAATTGGTTGGTCACGTGAGGATAACAATCTACTTTGATCGAAAAAATTGAGATAACGAGCAATATCCCGAAACTTTTAATGGCGATTTCAGCGTAGGTTACGACGAAATTCAGAGCCCAATATGGTACGTACAATCTATATTGTTTGTGGTGATATTTCAAGGTTAACATCTCTACGTATTATAGAAGATAAAAGCGCTTTCGCGCCCTTCCTCGTCGCAACAGACGCCTGGCTCTGATGTAGCCAGACAGCCTCGTAATCTCGACCCTGCTCTCCATCCTTTTGAGAGGTCACGAGAGTACACTCGAGCACTCAATGCAACAAAGATGGAACGAATGTTTGCCTCGCCATTCATAGCTCAGCTAGGAAGAGGTCATGTGGATGGGGTTTATACAATGGCCAAGGATCCCAACTCATTGCAACGATTTGCTAGTGGAAGTGGGGACGGTGTGGTTAAGGTCTGGGACTTGACAAGTCGAGAGGAGATATGGAACGCAAATGCGCACGAGAATATAGTGAAGAGCATGTGCTGGACGAAGGACCAAAAACTCTTGACTTGCGCGAGTGACAGAACTGTCAAACTCTTTGACCCTTACAATACACCATCTGGCACTGCACCTATGGCTACCTGGCTCGGAACTAATGCCTTCACTGGTGTGTCACACCATCGATCGAAGAACTCCTTTGCTGCGTCGTCAAGTGTTATCTCTATATATGATCTAGAGAGACACACCGCGCCACCAGAAATCCTAAAGTGGCCAACATCGACCGATACTATCACCACTGTAGCCTTCAACCAAATCGAAACATCTATCCTAGCGTCATGTGCAACAGACCGTTCAATCGTTTTGTACGATCTCAGGACCTCTATGCCTCTTTGCAAGACGATCTTGAGCTTTGCTTCGAATGCCATATCTTGGAATCCCATGGAGGCTTTCAATTTTGCAGTGGCTAACGAAGACCACAATATCTATATATTCGATATGCGAAAGCTTGATCGGGCATTGAACGTCCTAAAGGATCATGTTTCTGCTGTAATGGATGTTGAATTTAGCCCAACGGGCGAAGAACTTGTGAGCGCTTCATATGATCGGACTGTCCGATTATGGAACCGTAATAGTGGTCATTCACGCGATATCTATCACACCAAAAGAATGCAGCGCGTATTTTCTGCAAAATTTACCCCCGACTCAAAGTACCTACTCACCGGGTCTGATGATGGCAATATCCGTTTATGGCGAGCGAATGCCTCAAAGCGTGAAGGCATCAAGTCTGCCAAGCAACGGCAGGCGTTAGAGTACAATGAGGCTCTCTCAGAACGATACGCTCATATGCCCGAGATTAGACGAATCAAACGTCACAGGCATGTGCCCAAGGTCATCAAGAAGGCCGGCGAGATCAAGACCGAAGAGCTCAAGTCTATTAAGCGGAGAGAAGAGAATGAGAGGAAACATACCAAGAAGCAGTATGAAAAGAGACGGAGCGAACGCGAGAAAATGGTCCTTACCACAGAAAAGTGATGAAACTTCCTGACATCGGGAGAATATATGTGGAGTTTATGGCATTGCTTGGAGTTAGACACTGGCTTTGGGCTTATCTACTTTAATTAGGCGTATCACCCAATCAATATTCAAGTCTTCCTGTAGCAAGGATACGTTTCTCTATAGTGACTCTGGTCAGTATTGATGAATTAATGGGACCTAAAGTTTTAGCATACTGTAAGGATATTTACTAGCAGCTATGAGCTGGCAATAACCAAAATATAAAGAAGTGGGACTACGGTATCACAAGTGTAACGTCTTACAAGCTAGAGTACAAGGTTGAAGTAATACTTATAATAATTTTATAGCACAGCGCCGGCGCCATATCTATTTCAATTCCTCGTTTGTGCCGTTCAATGTGCCTCGACCAACAAAATTCTCCATGGCGGTATCCACGCCGCTGGCCCATCTTGCTACGCGCTGGACGCCCACAGGTAATACGTTCATCCAATTAATCCATCGAGCATAGAAAGGACTGGCCAACTCTGCACTTGAACCTTCGTCAATGGCCTTGATGACTTCCTTGGCGACCTCCACAGGTTCAACTATTGGGGCGAAGAAATTCGATGGTGTTTTAACGCCTGCGAAAAGTGGCGTACTCAACTGGCCAGGAGTCACAAGGATAGTTTTGATCTCGGAGAATTGCCGTAACTCTGCCACCAAAGACTTATGCATTGCAGTAAGGCCTGCTTTCGCAGCAGCATAATCCGTAAGGTTTGCAGCACCGGCTGTACCAATAACACTGGAGACTGTGACAATGGTGCCGTGCCCGACACGGAGCATGCCTGGTAGAAATGCTTTGAGAGTGTAGAAATGGGCAAGTAGGTTGGTCTGGATACTTCGTTCAATGGCCTCAATTGGTAGATCTAGTAATCGCTTCCCAAGGACGATGCCGGCATTGTTGATCAGAATCGTAGGGGTTCCAAGCTATAGGGTCATAAGCGTATACAAGTCATCTAGGAGTTGGGAATGCCGTACCTCTCTTTCTATTTGAGCAGCTACGCGCGCAACCTGGGTCTTGTCCCCAACATCGCACTTGTATACTGTCACCCCTCTTGCTTCGCCAGACTCCAAATCTTCGATATCCAGTACCGCCACCGTCGCACCTCGCATGCCGTAGACCTCTGCAACAAGGAGTCCCAGCCCACTAGCACCTCCCGTAATTACAATCACTTCCTCTCCTAGGTCTACTTTCCGTGGTTTCGAATAAGCAATCTGCTTATTGAGCACTCCGAGAAAATATAAAAGCGTTAAGAGGGAGGCATAACCAATCGCTAGGTGTATCGCCGTGTGGTTCCATGGCATAGCTTGCGCGCGCATGCAGAGAGGGACCATCCAAGCTACGAAAGGGTGCAGAAATGTGACATTGCCAACTTTAAGCAAGAGGTCGAGCGACAGCGGTTGCGCCCATGATAGCTCGCGTTCTCGGGGTTGGAAAGACATTGTATGCTATTGCCAAACTTAAGGTCAAATCTTAAGGACCCGGTTCTGGGCTACAAGCTTCTGCTATTATATAGAGATGCTGGCTACCATATTTTCTTCAAAGCGCTTCGAGACCGGACGACATTCAAGGTGGCTTGTTTCAAGGCTGAAACCCACGTTTCTGCTTCAACGGGGGCCTGAAGTATTCCGCCATAGCGGAAGCGTTTCCCGTATCGGCGATAATGCCGTATAAGCACATACCGCCTGGTCAGTGCTTAAGCTTGGTATTTCTTTTGAGCAGAGCACCTACTCAGGTACTTACGTGAGGTTGCTGCTTCGCTACCTGGTAGCTACTTCTGATATGTTAAAGAATTGATAACAATTACGCAAGAGTCTGCAAAAGCGAGGAGTTTAAGTCTGTAATTGCCCTAAATGCTTTAAGTTTGTTGTTCTGAGACTGAGTTCAATGCTTGCCCAGTAAATAGTATTTCCGTCAAGGATGGAGGTTCCACCAAACCAAAACTATTTTACAAATTATAATAAAAGTCATTCTCTTAAATGGAACCCCAATTTTCTCTCACGGGCTTCTACGATGGATCGTGTACAGATTACAAAGGCAGAACTCTCTTAGGAATTTTACAGTGGTCAAATAACCAACTGGAAAGCTGCCACGACTATATCCAGATCCTTTTTCCGCTGCCAGAAGTGTCTGTTGTTAGTTGGGAAGCCCCTGTCGTCGATGGCAAAACGTTTTCTGAATTTCGGTCGAGACCAGAATTGCAGGAAAATCTTAGAAAGGCCTTCAAGCGGATTTTGTCGTTCTATGGGTTTGAATCGAGTGGCGATGGATCTAAGTTAGAGGTAAGTTGAAGTTGACTCTCGCTCACCTTAACGAGGCCTTGATAGAGCTGGTGTTCCACAAACAGCAACTAATACATATATGTATATCTAGGTCAACAAGGCAGACAACTTCAATGCAGCCTCTCATAACTGGGTTCATCGATTTGATCATAACCATCTCCGGATCAGTCGAATTCTTAGGAGTCTGAGAGTGCTAGGTCTTCAGGACGAGGCTCTGGCATTTTACACGGCGCTGAGGGAAGTCTATAATGCCAGTGAAATCAGCAAAAAGTCTTTTATTTACTGGACTCATTCTGCCCAGCGACCCTTAAACATAGCACCTGATGTCCCTGAGGAGGACGAAGATGAACGCATGGGTCCTAAGTTCTTGAGAGAATTTGAGGAATCTAAACAGATCTGAATAAATATGGAACTAGGGAAAGCTCCAAATGATCCGGGATGGGCGTTCGATAAAGTCAAAGGCAAGATCACGCAGGAGGATGAGCGTTCATTCATTGATGGCAACAAGCAATACAAAAGGATTTGCGCCAACAAATGAGGTACTTATCCTGCCATTTCATGGTAACAAGGGTATTCATAGGAATTAAATATTTCTAAAATCGGCTCTCGTACCAAATAGTAATACAGTAATGGATCGACCAGGTTGTAAAATATGTGCCTCGTAAATTAGGTTAAAAGCCATGTTCCACTTGAGAATAATTTCAACGTCGAAGCGACGCAGCGCGACTTGTGATAGAGAAAGTAATCCACGCGTCTTTCGCCGTCAACACACCTAGATCTTTGCAAACTTTGACGGGGGTAACCATTTCAACGAATCTATCAAGATAATATTACTCTGTCAGCACTCTCAACAAGATTGCCTTCAAATACCGAAAAGATGCAGGCTCCAGTGGTGGTGATGAGTATGTCAAGCTGCTGTTCCGAATTCTTATAGAGATCTTGTGCTAATTTTATTCGCCAGACACCCAGAGTGGTGATAGACAGACAGGTCGGAAAGCTCAACTTTCGAATATCACAGCAGCTAAAACGTATGTCTATCTCCAGATGACCTGCAAGCTTCTCCCCAGTGAAGAGACCGCTTAACTAATACGTCACAGTGTCGCTGATATTATTCGATCATGTCTGGGTCCAAAGGCAATGCTGAAGATGCTACTCGACCCGATGGGAGGGATTGTCCTTACAAACGACGGCCATGCCATCCTACGAGAAATCGAGGTCTCACATCCAGCGGCGAAAAGCATGATCGAGCTGAGCAGGACACAAGATGAAGAAGTTGGTGACGGAACGACCACAGTTATAATTCTTGGTATGTACCCTCTTGAGTAGTTTAATGGTAGAGTTATAGTGATGGTAACTGACTCTTGGTAGCTGGCGAAATTCTTGCACAGGCTATTCCACAACTGGAGCGCAATATCCATCCTGTGGTAATCATCTCCGCTTTCAAGCGTGCCTTGAAGGATGCTATCGAGATTATCGAAGAGATTTCCTTACCTGTCGACATTGATGATGACAAAGCGATGTATAGTTTAATATCCTCTTCTATTGGTACCAAATTTGTTTCAAGGTGGTCGGAACTTATGTGCAGTCTTGCGCTTAAGGCCGTTCGAACGGTCAGCCAAGAAATAGGAAATGGCAAGAAGGAGGTCGACATCAAAAGATACGCACGAGTTGAGAAAATCCCAGGTGGCGAGATTGAGGACAGCAAAGTGTTGGACGGCGTGATGCTAAACAAAGATATCACACATCCTAAGATGCGACGGAGAATAGAGAACCCAAGAATTGTTCTTCTAGATTGTTCCTTGGAGTACAAGAAGGGCGAGTCCCAAACCAATATTGAGATCAGCAAAGAAGAAGACTGGAACCGCATATTACAAATTGAGGAAGAGCAGGTCAAGCTTATGTGTGATGCTATCTTAGCAGTCAAACCGGATCTTGTCATCACCGAGAAGGGTGTTTCTGGTATATATTCGCTTTCTAATTTCCTAGAGCTTGCAGCTAATATCCTCTAGATCTCGCACAGCACTATCTGATGAAAGGCAACGTGACTGCCTTGCGCCGTGTCCGAAAGACTGATAACAACAGAATAGCCAGGGCTACAGGAGCCACAATTGTCAACCGAGTTGATGATTTGACAGAGGCAGATGTTGGCACAGACTGCGGCCTGTTCGAAATCGAGAAGATTGGAGATGAATACTTCACTTTCATCACCAAGTGCAAAACTCCAAAGGCATGCACTATCCTGTTGAGAGGCCCCTCAAAAGATATTCTGAACGAAATCGACCGGAACCTAGCAGATGCTATGGCTGTTGCCCGCAACGTTTTATTCCACCCAAGGCTGTCCCCTGGAGGAGGTGCTACAGAGATGGCTGTTTCAGTTCGATTAGGCCAGTTAGCGAAGAGCATCGAAGGTGTCCAGCAATGGCCATACAAGGCTGTTGCAGAGGCTTTGGAGGTCATCCCAAGGACACTGGTCCAGAATGCTGGTGCCAGTCCAGTCAGAGTCCTTACTGCCCTGCGCGCCAAACACGCGGAGGGTCTCAGTACGTGGGGTATTGACGGGGATAAAGGCACTCTAGTGGATATGAACGAATATGGTGTCTGGGAGCCGGAGGCAGTCAAGCTACAAAGCATCAAGACCGCAATTGAGGTGAGCATTGTATTAACACCCGTTTAAGCACTCTTCTAACTTCTGTATAGTCTGCCTGTCTACTACTTAGAGTCGATGATATTTGCAGTGCCAAGGCAGCACGACAAACTAGTGGTCAGCCTGGTGGCGAAGAGTAGAGGGCCAGCCTTTAGAATGTCAGTGTATGAAAGCGCGATAATACTGCATCAGGCATACCCATGTAACATATCAAAAGAGCTCAAAAGTAGCCTTCCATATGCCTATCTCAGTGATACTATTATCCGCATCTTGGATGGATATCGGCGGTCTCGGTTCTTACACTTATGCCTTTCTGGTGCGGATTTATACTTTGCTCGTAAATCAATCGTCGTCGTGAATGATCAACCCAACCTCCTGCATACCATTCATCTGCTCGTTCTCAGCTCCCTCGCCCGCCCTAGCCGCACCTGCTCCAGCGTCGACCCTTGGCCCCTTAACTCCACTGGGCTTTTCATTCCTATCAGCTGTATCATCCCTCGTATCACCACTCTTTCCCTTCCCTCTTCTAGCTTTCAGCTTCTCCCTCTTCTCTCTATTCTTCCTCGTCTTTTCTCGATCCCTTTCCTCCCTCTCCTTCTTCTCCTTGTCATACTCCTCGGCCTCCTTCTCCTTCCTCACTTCCTCGTCCATGGTTCGTAGCCTTTCATATTCACGTCTTCGACTCGCCTTATAAACATGGAATTCGCCAGATCCAGCACCTGCAGATGAACCCTGGACGTTTGCGACAATCTCGGGAGGAGCACCTTTAGGATATGTCGAAGTGAGAGCAGAGGACTGAGGAATGAGTATGTCTTGGTCTGGCTTCGCGAACAAAGCAGAAAGGGTTGCGGCTTGTTCTGAAACGGGGGTGAGAGCCCGTTTCTTAGTAGGACGTTTGGAGCGCGGGTCGTGCGAGGTAGGTATCGACTCGGGAATCGGTTCGGACATGGCCGAAGGTCGAGGTATGAGTTAATGGTGGTTCTTAGATAGATGCAACTTTTTCGCCGGTGGTATTTACGGGATAACCACCTATAATCGCAAGTGTTTGGCTGTTGACCTCTAAGATAACCAGGCTGGGAAGAACAAAACTCGATACGGTAGCTGAGAGTGACCTCATGCGCTTCGTGATCGAGGCCCTGGCCTTTATCGGTTATCGATAACCCGCATGGATGAGTTTTGAAACAAGTTCACCCCAACTGAGACGCCCCCACCATCGTTCCTGTTGCATAGCAGAAGGCGTGCTCTGATACTTCTTCACTTCTCTCCTGTTTCCTTTCATTCTGCATCGCATCGACTCGATTGAAAATATGGGGAAACCGCGAATGATCATACTGATTAGACATGCTCAGTCTGAAGGCAACAGTACGGCTACCCAATCTATAACGCCCTTGTTGCTTCAACTCTCGTCTCATTTCTCAAGCCGAAGAGCCTTTCCCCTCAATTGGAGAAGCCAGAGGCCATTGGAGACCGACATGCTGACAATTGCCAGAAAATCGGGATATCCACCAGACCATCCCCGACCACCGTGTGAAGCTTACCTCGGAAGGCTGGTCGCAAGCACACGATGCGGGACGGCGCTTACGCTCCCTCTTGCGCGCAGATGATACCCTCCACTTCTTCACTTCTCCGTACCGTCGGACGCGAGAGACAACAGAGGGCATCCTAAATACGTTAACATCTGATGAGCCGTCACCCTCTCCATTCCGCCGACACAATATCAAGGTCTACGAGGAACCAAGGCTTAGAGAGCAAGATTTTGGGAACTTCCAGCCATGCTCAGCAGAGATGGAGAGGATGTGGCAGGAGCGCGCTGATTATGGACATTTCTTCTACAGAATCCCGAATGGAGAGTCGGCAGCAGATGCTTATGACAGGGTAAGTGGGTTTAATGAGAGCCTGTGGCGACAGTTTGGAGAGGATAATTTCGCAAGTGTTTGCGTATTAGGTATACATGTTTTCTCTAATATTAAATTCATAGTTGCTAACAAATGTCGTTTCTAGTCACTCACGGTCTCATGAGTCGTGTGTTCCTGATGAAGTGGTATCATTTCAGTGTCGAGTACTTCGAGGATCTTCGAAATGTCAACCACTGTGAGTTTCTAATTATGAGGAAAAAGGAAGACAGTGGAAAATACATCTTGGAGAACAATTTACGGACGTGGTCGGAACTAAAATGCGAACGAGCGGCACTCAAGGAGAAGGAGAGGGAGAAGGAGAAACCTGTAGAGAAACCAATGGAAGCGGCAGGATCCCTTATCCCAAAAAGGAAGCAATGGGGTGGGTGCCCTAATGGCTGCAGCCACGGAAGACACTACACCAAGAAGGATAATTCCATGCATGCTATGCAGCAGAATGTGCCAGAGCCAGACCCAGGAGAGACTCTTATAAGCCGTAGGCCTGCCGCCAGGCGGTGGCAAAGCTCTTCGGAAGAAGACGAAGATGATCCGCGTGGACAGATTGGTCCTCCCAAAGTCGATATACAGAAGGCCTCTGACGGGGCAGTGTCGAGCCCAGACGGCACGCCCTCGTTCATCTCCATCGAGGAGCGCCTACAGCACCGGCTGAGGTCGCCGGACAAGATGCCGCTGCTGCACGCCGGGCGTGACTTTGGGGGGTCGGAGTCGGGCAACCCCAGCCACGCGGGCAGCGACACGGAGTTCTCGGCAGAGGAGGACGTGCGCATCGTGGCCTTCAGGAAGAGGGTCTCGCACAAGGACGCCGCCGGCGCCGCCGGCGCCACCAGCTACCGCGCCGAGTCGGGCATGGGCCGAGGCGTCAAGGCCGACGCGCTGGGGGACCAGAGCGACGTCGCCGACGACTGCGAGGGCGACGAGGGCCGCCTCGCGGAGCAGGACGAGGCCGAGAGGAGCGTCCGGGAAAGCGTGTTCTGACGCTGGCGGGCCGGGCCGCTCGGGGACGGGATTTTTTTCTATATATATATATACATGGTAGATATCACGGGAGCTGGCACGGGACGGCGGGGTGACGAGGGGAGCCGATGCCAGGCCACAAGACAGACCAGACCCTACAACGATTACAGATTCTAGATGATTACTTTCTGCTCTACTGCTCCCGCTCCGCCCGTGCCGTGCCGTGCCGTGCCGTGCCGTGCCCGTCCACGTATAAATTTAAACAGCCATCACGCCCAGCTCGCGAGACGGATAGATACCCCTGAATCCCCTGAATCCCTATAGCGACAGTCTCCCCCTGCCTTTTCTCGGCACGCCGAACCCCCCCCCCCCCCCCCATCCCCCCCTTTTTAAAAAACCCAGCCACCCAGTCGCCGAAGACAGACAAAAAAGAAAAAGAGAGAGAGAGAGAGAGAGAGAGAGAGAAGAGAGAGAGAGGAGAGAAGAAGGAGGCCGGCTAGCCGAAGCTGATTTCTGTAGAGGCGAGGAAGGGACACGGTCAGCTCCGCGGCTGCTCTGCCGAGGCCGGCGGGGGAGGGGCGGGCTTACCGGCATACACGGGGGCCTGCCAGGCCTTGGGTCTCGGCCTCGTCTGCGGCTCCCTGAACCCGCCGGGCCCCCTCCCGCCGCCGGTGCCGGGCCGCCTGCCGTCCGCGGCCGCGGCTGCGGCTGCGCCTCCCGACCCAGAGCTCCGCCTCGTCGCGAGGCTGGCCGTCTCGGCGCGCGCGCCGGCGGAGCTGCTCCTGGCGTGGCCCCTCTTGGTGGAGAAGACGCCGCCCTCGACGGTGCGCAGCTGCGCCGGGCCGTTCGCCGCGGCCGCGTACCTGTGGCCGAGACAGTGCGGCGTCCGGACGCCGCTGACCTTGGTCAGGATCTCGCGCACGCGCTCGCTGACGTGCTGGGCCGCGGGCCGGTCGGCGGGGTCCGGCTCCAGCATGCGGGCGGCGAGGCTCAGCACGTGGCTGACGCCGCGGAAGACGCGGTCCTCCTTCTTCCGCGCGTCCTTGAGCAGGAGGCGGATCCACGATTCCAGCTGCCCCAGGTTCTTGTGGAACGACGAGTCGGGGAGGCCGCCGCCGCGCCCGGGCGTCTTGTTCCTGGCGCCGCGGTGCGAGGCGAAGGAGCGGGATGCGCGCTTCAGCAGGAGGGTGAGGATCTCGAGGAATATGCAGCCGAGAGAGAAGACGTCGGCCTTTTGGGGGTCGGTTTTGGGTGGGGCGGGCATGGCTTGGTTGTCCGTCGAGGGGACGGTGCTGGTGGAGGTTGTGTAGATGGAGTCGCCGGATGAAGAGCTTGCTTCCGACGTGGCAGGCTCAAGGGATGCCGTCACCCTGCGAGGTGCAGCGCTTGGGATGCGGCTGGCACTTATTCTAGGCTGGAAGACGGGATGAGTTTGCTCGGGCGGAGAGTAGTCGTAGTTTTCTTTGTCGAAGGACTTTGCCGACTTGCTGGAATGGTGGTGCGCGAATGGGCCGGCGTCGGAGAGGAATATGTGGTTGTCGATATCAATCAGGACGTTTGACGGCTTGATGCCACGATGAGAAAACCCATGCTCGTGGAGGAAGGCGACGGCGTCGGCGAGACAGTGGAGCCAGTTGAGGAACATAACCCGTCGGTCCTGCTTGGCAAGGATTTTGACAGATGGAGGTGTGATATTCATGAATGATTTCAGAGTCCCATCATTGGCAGGTGTGAGGAGGACATAGCCGACAGAGTGGTGGACGTAGGTAGCCCATAATGATGCCAGATGCGGATGCTCCATTTGTCTCATCTGCTCGATGCCAGATAGGAATTCTTCATACGGCATCTGTCCCACTCCCATTCCGATTGGTATCCGCCGGCGTAATAAGATGTCGTCTGGCCTGCCAGGGAGATATACCTTGTCGACATCATTGTGGGTAAGCCCAACAACAGGAACTCGTTTGTCGACCACTTCCAGAGGTATCACCTCGACATCATCATAGACACAGTTCTCGCCCTCCCTGATGAACCTCAAAAGGTAGACGAACTGGCGTTGGAAGAACTTCCGCTCAAGCCTCTCGTCTCTTTCTGGGGTGAGTTGAAGTCGCTCGACCTGATCCAGGGGGAGTGGCAGATCCTCGTCGTCCCAGGAATCGTCAACGACCCCAAAGATCTGATCGGGGCAGCCGATATCGACGAGAACAAGGAAGATTCGCTTTGCCTTTCCTTCGATCCACTCGAGGTACGTGTAGTCCGTCAGGCCGTCGCCGAATTCCAGCTGCTTATCCAATTTCAGTTGCTCATCCGGCCGCAGCTGCGATAAGACAAAGGCGCGATCAACGGTCGCCTCGATCCTTTCCTCATCCCACCACATGATTTCTGGCCCGAGGGGATTTCCGGTCGCATTGCTGTGGCCGCGAGGAAGTGCGCCGGCGTAAGCAGCATATATGTTGGCATCATTGCGGCTTTTATTATATCTCGAACCACAAGTGCCTCGATTCTCGACGGGGAAGGAGCCCCGCCGGCGGTCCATTCTTAGGCGCGATTCCTGGGACTACAGGTGGGTGCGGGATAAGTTGATAAGGCTTGATCCTGGGTCTTATAGACTCGCAATTGGCTGACGTGCCGCTTGAGATAAGGCAGCTTACCTGCGCCCGCTCTTCACGGACTCCTAAAGGGTGCGAGTTGTGGGCTGGGAACGCGGACGGTGGACGTGGACGGTGGACGGTGGACATGGACTGTGGGATGTCGGATTCCGCATGGGCTGGCAGTGGAAGCCAATCGGTCTCACCAGGAAGGAAGCTCTACGGCTGTACTCACTGGCTCACTGCAGGACGTGGGCAGAGCACCGCTGCCAGTTGCCAACACTCAGAAGGAGGGGCAGAAGCAGGTTTTCAGGTTTCATTCAGCCTTCAGCCGTTGAGGTCAAGAGGCAACGCAGCGCAGACTGGGAGGTGTTCAAGTGCAAATGTGCCATGTGCCCTGTACGCCTTGTGTGTTTTGCCGTCTCTGGACATCCGCGGGCGTGGTGGTAGACAGATGGAGGAAGAAGGAGGAAGGGCCATGAAGACATGGCTTTGCTAAGAACTCCCAGGAAAGGCCAGCAACCCTGCCACGACCACGACCACGACCACTGCCAAACTGCCACTCTCCCATGAGCAAACAGGACTTACAGAGGCACGCCTACAATGCCGACCGCTACTGCCCTTGGCCGTCTGGAGGGAGAAGCCAACCTCCATGATCGCAGAGAGCAGACAGCGTCAGGAGTACTGTATCGGTCTTCACAGGCACACGAAGCACGACGAGGACGACGATCTTCCTGGAGATCAGCCATCACTACAGGCCAGGACAGCATGGACACGATTTGTGATCGATCCACGGTGGGTTCTGTAGGGGTTGGATATCTGCTCCGTGCTTGGCAAGCCGGGTGCTAAGAAGGCAGGCGCGTGTTTAGCATGACAAGCACGAGAGGTAGGGGAACGGGGAGCGCGGAAACGAGCCTCTCCACATGCTGCTTGCGAAGTTTCGCATGCATGTTGCCGCGACATGACAACTTATCTTTAGGTCGCACAAGTAGGTGAGCCCTCCTTATCGCGAGCCTGCGCAACCCCGTACAGAATGTGTCCAGCACATTGACATTAGCTACCCTTGGGGCAATGTGCGAAGCAGGGCAAGGTAGGCAAGTACTGTATATACTAGTATGTGTACGGACCTCGCATCCTCACTCGCGAGGGTGCAGGTAAATGTAGACAGCCACTGTAACGTAGAATGTGCTCAGGCCGTTAGTTAGATAACCCCGATGGCGTCTTCAAGATAGATCAGGATTCAGCACCGGAAGAAAAGAAAAAAGGGTCTGTTAATAATGATATAATGTTATAATAAGGGGGCCGAGGCCAATGGGCTGCCAGGATCCCTTATCTATAAATTCGCCGAGGCTGTCGAGCACACACGTCTGTGGCGCGCCAGTTGCCAAAGCCTTGCGGTCACCGCACCACGTCTGTCAGCCTGGAGGCGCTGGAACCCAGAAGGTGCCGCCCAGCCTGGGAATCGGTTCTGCGATGCTGAGGGCACGGATGAGGAGTCCTCGGCCTCGCCCTGCACGCCCCTGCTACTGTGGAGCTGGAGGACGCCAGAAGCTGCATCGCGATGCAGGAGATCAACCCTGGATATTGTCTTATGCGAGCATAGTGCGGCCTTAGAGGCGAGGAATGTAGCCCTGCGACAAGAGCTGTGCCCTCGCTATCTGTTCTCTCGGGTCCTCGCTGGCTGTCGAGCAAAGGTCTAATTCGACGCTAGAAGGTGCCAATGCCAATGCCAATGCCAATGCCACGAGAACAGCCCGGCTTCTTCGGATAGGGGCACGTGTATTGTATTGTATCGTATCGCTCTGCTTGCAGAGAGGCCGGCGTCTCCAATCCGCTACGATCCTGCACTACGACAGCTGCGCTGTTATCTCGATGATCTGGGGAAGCTGCATCATACCGGCGGCTACCCGTCGAGCACCAAAAGCTTCATTGCTGCCAACGAGGAAGCTCGCCCCATGGGCCGCACGACAGGTGCGCAGTGCGGCCCTCCTTCTGCCCTTCATCGGCTGCCTTGGCCGTCCTGCCTCGCTCGTCTCGTATCGCATCCGTCACAAGTCCTTCATGTGTCGTTCAGGGATCTACAGACGGCCTCTCTCTTATCGGCGAGACGTGAGACGTGAGATATGGGCACCGGCCGGCTCATCTCGCGCCTCCCCAGCAGATCTCTCCGCTGCTCGAAGTGCATTTTGATGTCGATTTGAGTTTGCCTAGGCTCGGTTTCGTTCGGTACGCGTATCCCGACACAGCCAGCACACGGCAGCTAGGTATGCACAGTACGAGTACCTTGGGTCAAAGGGCGGTCGGAGGATAGATGCTAAGGTAGGGAGAAGAAGCTCTTACCGGGTGACGTACCTGGGGGTAGCTAGGGGTGGCGGGTAGGCTTTGGCATGATGGCATGGGAAATGGGAGATGGGAGATGGGAGATGGGAAATGGACATGGACCAATCTGGATCTGCACTTGCCGATTCGCGGCATGGCATAGCCACCGGAGAGTCCAGACGGGCTTGCACGATACCAGAGTAGTTTTGATGTACAGTACGATGGAGTAGCCAGCCGGTACAGGACAGACGGCATACACCACCTCCTCCCCGCGCCGCCCGCGGAATGCAGTCCGTGCAGGCACAGTACTTGGCGGCTATACCGGAGCGGGCAGTTACGGTATTGTACAGTACAGTACAATACTGTACAATACCACTGTACGGGTGCTGCGTGTTTGAATGCTGCCAGAGAAGTCAGGCTCCCACCACGCGCACACTCGCAGCGTCGGGGGAGGGAAGGTGTTCAGGCCACAGAGCCGAAGCGCGAAGCTGCCGAGCACCTGCGGAAGGGCGCGCGGGTGGTGGAGAGGGCCAGGGCAGAGCCGAGCAGAGCAGAGCAGAGCAGAGCAGAGCGCGTCTGTCTGTCTGTCTGTCTGTCTGTCTGTCTGTCTGTCTGTCTGTCTGTCTGTCTGTCTGTCTGTCTGTCTGTCTGTGAGCCCTCGCTGCCCCGGCCTGTCGCAGACCACGTGGCCTTGCGGAGCAGCAGCCGCGCACCTGGCCGGCCGCAATTATGCTTAAAATGGCCGTCTGCTCGTGGCATTCCTGTAATCCAGACTGACTGCTACATAGCAACTGTACAGGCCTTAATCCCCCCCCCCCCCCCTCTCTTCCCCCCGATGCTGGAGAAGAAGGCAGGGCGGCAGCGATGGGATGTGTGCGCGTCTCTCCGCCACTGCTGGGCTACAGAGGGCCAGGAGAAGGCCAGTAGGGCAAGCGGCGCCCGCCGGCTGCACAAGCCTTTTTGCCCAAGCCTTTTTCTCTGTTCGGCCGTGCCCTCCGTGCCCTCCCGCGGCTTTGCTTCCGTGCCTCTCACCATCACGTGCCAGCCCCGGCTCTGCTGCGGTGAGTAATAGCGGAGGTAGCGCGCGACGGTGCCGTGCTGGTCTCTATAGCGGGCGCAAGTGCCTGTGTGTCCTGTGCCTTATGTACAGTGCTGTATTCTGCGTGTTCTGTGGCGAGGCAGGACGGTACCGCAGGGTATACAATGTGCCTGACGTGCAGTATTGGGGGGTGCAGGACCTACTGGTAGTGCTGTAGCTGTAGTGCTGTACAGTAACTTGTACAGTGCCTTATACCGTTATACGGTACCTTACGAGTTACGATTTATACGGTACATTACGAGTTGTACAGAACCTTGTACAGTACCTTGCACAGTCAGTACCTTATACAGTACCTTGCACATTACAGCACCTGTACATGATGCAGTCTGCAGTACTGTACGGTATGCACTGTATGTACTGCACTGCACTGTATATACTGCACTGGACTGCACTGAATACACTGCACTGTACTGTATGTGTGTACTGTATATACTGCACTGGACTGCACTGTATATACTGCACTGTAAATATGTACTGCACTGTAAATATGTACTGCACTGTATGTACTGTGTATACTGACTGTATGTACTGCACTGTAAATATATACTGCACTGTATTATGTACAGGAGTGCCGTGTTTCACGCTGTCGAGAAGGTCCCTCCCTCCGTGCCTGGCATTTCCCGCGCAGCCCGCCGTAGGCCCCGTTGGGGAGGAGACCGGCCAGAAAGGGCGACAGCGCGCAACAGCGCCGCAGCCGAGGCCGAGCGAGCAGGCGAAAGGGAAAGAAAAAAAACCTGCGGGCAAAGCCCCAGCCAGGCCCCCAGCAGGCCCCCAGCAGGCCCCCAGCAGGCCCCCAACAAGCCCCCCCCAGCCGGCCCCAGCAAAGCCCCAGCAGCGCCCGCCTTAAAAACTGCCTACACGGCCTTAACTGCCTTAAGGTACCCGATCCCCCCCCCAGTGGCGCCCCTAACCCCCCCGGCGAGCCGGCTGCCCGCTGGCCGCTGCCCGTTGCTGCCTGTAGCTGCCTGTGCCGGCTGCAAATTGCCCTCCAGACTGCAAATTGCAGAAGCCCCGAGAACGTCCAGTCTCCCTAGAGCCTCGCCCGATGGCCAGCGCCGTCCAATGGCCTGCCCTGTAGATCTGCTTTGCTGTCCTGTCCTGCCCTGCCCTGCCCTGTCCGGTCCGGTCCTGTATTGGCCCGCGCCGTGCGGTGCAGCAGTAGTCCTGTATCCCATCCAGAGTGCCTACCGCCCGCTCTTTCTCCATCCGCCCCCGTCTGTCTCTCCTCCTGTTTCTGGCGCTGCATCACTTCCTGCTTCAACCTCACCCCAGGGAAGGAAGGCACGGTCATCGCGAGCCCATCGGCCCACATTCGTTTTCACTGTCGCTACGTCTTTGCTGTTGACCCTCGTTGCTTGCTGTCCCATCTCCTTCTCAACAGACTGCTCGCCGTTCGCTCTGCCGCTTGCTGAACAACAGAGACTGCGTCGACTCCAGCAATCACTCGCTCCTTGCGGAACAGACGCCGGAGCAATCGGATACAATCATCACGCCGGCTCCTACCACTACCTCCTCCTCCTCCTCACCCGACTGCTCGTCCTCCTCTTCGTGGCTATGCTCTTCGGAAACTTGCTGGTCAAGGCCGGCGTTGTAGCTGCAGTAGCTGCGAGCCTCGTCTCAGCAACATCGATATCGGAGATCTCCGTTGTTGGATCCAAGTTCTACTACAGTAACGGAACGCAATTCTTCATCAAGGGTGGGCAGCACAGTGCACCGTAATCTTGCGTTCGAAACTAACTTCAATTACAGGAATTGCGTACCAGCTCACTGAAGACGATCCCTTGACCGATACTGAGCAATGTGCACGCGATGCCACTGTCATGGCGACGCTTGGCGCAAACACAATCCGTGTCTACCATGTTGACCCATCCGGAGATCATTCTGGGTGCATGTCAGCGTTTGCCGACGCCGGCATTTATCTGTTTGTCGACTTGGATACTTTCACCACGGCTATCGATCCTGTAAGTTCATATTCTCTGCGTTGCCCTCAAGCTTGCTGACTTGGTTCTCTCTATAGACGGGCGCTGTCTGGACCACCTCTCAATATAATGCTTTCGCAAAGGTTTTTGACGCATTCGCTACATACTCAAATACCCTCGGTGTTTTCGTTGGAAACGAGGTCATTGCACTAGCCAACCAGTCAAATGCTGCTCCGTATATCAAAGCTGCTACGCGGGACATGAAGGCCTACCGAGATAGCAAGGGATACCGCGAGATTCCTGTTGGATACTCAGCGGCCGATATTGCCGAGCTCCGTCCGATGCTCCAGAATTACCTCGCATGTGGTGGGAACTCGTCGGAAACCATTGATTTCTTTGGCCTGAATGCTTATGAGTGGTGTGGAGATTCTTCCTATACGGTATCAGGCTACGATACGCTGAATGATGAAGCTGCTGGCTATACTGTTCCCATCTTCTTCTCTGAGACTGGCTGCAACACGGTGCAGCCCCGTACGTTCGATGACCAAAATGCCATTTTCGGAACGGATATGAACGGCCAATGGTCTGGTGCGATCATCTATGAGTGGATCGAAGAGACCAATAACTACGGGCTTATCAGCTATGCAGCAGCTCTGTCTGCTACTGCGACAGGATCGGGTATTTATGATGGATTTTACAGAACTGGAACACCATCACCAGTCCAGCCCGACTTCTCAAATCTGCAAGCTGTGTGGTCCACCCTGACACCAACTGGAACTCCAAGCTCGCTGTATACTCCCGTCACATCAGCTATTGCCTGCCCAAGTTCTACATCTGGCGGATGGCTTGTGGATGGCAACCCAGCCCTCCCAACCATCAATCAGGCACTCTCCACTACCAGTGCTGCGGCCTCTAGCGGTGCTGCTGCATCTGCAACAGGTGCCGACACGGCCACTGGTGCATCAGCTTCCGCCACTTCGACACAGGGCGCTGCCTCTGGTGGAAAGGAGATTGCTGGCATGAGCGCTGGGCTGGTCGCTGTCATGCTCAGCTTTATGTACTGGCTATAACTCCAGCCAGAACATCCTTGTTTCTATTTTTGTACAAAAGTTTTCTACGATACAGTCAACATTGACGTATCATTAATGGCTGTGATATTGGAATAATAGCCTATTGGTGTGCTAAGACGAGGTCTTAGGATAGACATTGACATGGCGTTGCATTGGGTTGGCTCAGCATCGTGTTTCTTGTCCCATTGCATAGAAAGCGCTCAAGCTATGAGACGGCCAAGTTAGAATATATGAGAAGAAGCCTCTCCGGCTTGAGAAAGGACGGCGTGTCTGTGTGGTGTGCAACAAGTAAGGTGGCTCGTATACTTGTTAAGTGACTCCGTGATCTCCCGCGTACAATTGACTGTCTTCTCTTTGATGGTGGCAGCCCAAGGAAATATTGATGAGAGGTAGGTTGTAATAGGTAAATTAAAGAGCTTCCTTTCAGGTCCTACAGTTATCACTTGCCGTCGTTTTCTAGAACAGTCGATTTACATGATATTTGCGCGTCTCCTTGAAAGATGCACTGTCAATGGCGGGTTTGGTCGTCTTTAGACTTTAAGCTATGTATAAGTCTATACGTACATTATCCTCGGACAAGCATCGGCAAGAACTTAGGGTTCACATAGCTCGCAGAGTACCACGTGGATTTGCAATTGTTTTATGCGGGTCTAAGTTTTAAGCTTCCACATAGCAGGCAAAATACTACTTTGAAGGGCCATGCCAAGACTACGACTCCCGCCATCCGTCTCTTATCCAACTCCCAACCAAATCTGACGCAGCCAAGATAAATATCTAACTGCCTCATGTCCTACTCCCAACTTTCCGAGCCGACTGTGTCGACGATCGTAGAACAACCCCTCAGCACCTGGCTGTCTGGTCTGCAAGCGCATATCTTCTTCTCCTGCTGAAACTCACATTTGCTGCTCGGGTTCACTCGTACGCCTCCTGAGTCGTCGCTGCCTCCTCTGCGAGAGACTAGAAGAGGTCTTTCATCACGCCTCCATCTCGGCTCGGGCGTGCTAGCAGAGAAGAGCTGCGCGGTCACCCCGACATCACATCGCTACTAGCTCGCCTTTGTCGTTGTCGATATAGGAGCTCGCTCGGCGTATTCAGAAGGCGGTGGAGTATATATTGCTGCGTTGCACCTCCTTTAGCTTGTGAATCGCGAGGAGGGCTCGAGAGACCTTCACCACCACCTTGCCCAGACCACGACCAGGAACTCGCTGCAGGAACTGGCAAGATGCGAACCCCCTTTCCTCAGCAGGGGAGAGCAGGCGTTATCAACACCCCCTACGCCCCGCTGACTTACGACCCCTTCGATACTCTCTCTTCAACCATCGAGCCAGGCACAAGCTCGCAGAACGGTCCCCCAGAGCCCGTCGAGATGGCCACCTTGCCGCACACACGCCCAGCCAACAACCTCGACACATCCCCTCCACGCCCACTGCAGCTACCTATCAGCACGCTATCCCCTTCGTACTTCCCACTCGCACCCTCAATCCGCGTCGATGGCGGCCCGTCTTCCATCAGCCCGTCGTCGAGCAGCAACGGCACGGCAACCAGCCGAGCATCGCCAGCGCTGCCGCTGCCGAGCGGATGGGGACGCGGCGAGCGCGGCCAGCAGGAAGCGCGCGACGCGCTGGAGGCGCACATGGCGCTGCGGTTCCCCGCCGTGCTCCAGGCGGGCATGGCGCTGCAGAAGGCGATCGGGGTGCGGAACACGGAGGCGTTCGACGTGCCGCCCGCGACGCTCGCCGCGCCCGTCCGGCTGGGCGCGAACCCGGGGCTGCGGCACCTGATGGACGACGCAGGCGGCGGGATGGCGCCGGGCAGCCGGGGACAGGCCCTCGGGCCGGGCGGGGAGGGCGGCCTCAGGGAGGTGCTCATGATGCATGGCCGGCAGGTGTATGGCAGGCAGAAGAAGACGGAGCTGAGGAGCCTGTCGTTCCACGATGTCACGCCGGATATGCGGACGGGGGCGTTTAAGAACGAGCTGCTGGCCCACTATGATGCCGAGGAGGGCTCGGGGAGTAAGCTGGTGATGTACGAGGTTGATGTGTAAGCCCCCCCCCTTTCCTCTCTCCTCTCCCCCTTTCCTCTCTCCTCGGCTCCGGCTCCGCTCGAGGCGTGAGGTGCCGGATCCGGGCGAGTGCGCTGGCTGGGGATGGCTCGCTGACTCTCCGGCTCGTGCTGCAGCCCGACACCACAGCGCTCGCCGACAGGGCCTCGGAGGGAGCGCTGGATCTGGTTCCTCATCTCGGTGCCCCTGCTCGCGCTGGCCCCGGTGCGCGTCAGCCCCTTCTCCGCCTCCGCGCCGCCGCCCAGGCTCCCGCCGTCGGTGCCCACGCCGGCGCCCACGTCGTGGCTCGCCTTGGCCGCGCCGCTGGCCAGCGTCACCACGCACGCGGCGACGACGGACGCGGTGGCGGCAGCGGCGGGCCGGCGGCGGCCCTCGCAGGCGCAGGCGCGCGTGCGGCGCCTCGACTTCGACTTCTCGCACGGCGGCGTGCCGGCCTTCGAGTTCATGGACAAGGGCGACGTGGTGCCCGGCGGCGGCGGCGCGTTCCTGTGCGCGCACGCCCTGCGCGGCTTCGAGGCCCGCAGCGACGGCGCGCGGCCCGGCAGCGAGGAGACGGAGACGCAGACGGAGACGCAGACGGATCGCGAGCCCGATGCCTTCCCGGCGACGTATCGTCCCGCGGATCGCAACCCCTATGCCGCAGGACCAGCAGCACCAGCAGCAGCACCAGAGGAGTTCTCGGGCCGCTGGTGGTCGGCGGCCAGAGCCGCCTTCCGCCAGGACCACGCGCGCTGGGAGAGGATCCGCGAGGCCATGGCCACGGGCAGCTGCCGCGTCGTGGCGCGCTTCGACGGCCCGGACGCGCGCGAGCTGCTGCCGCTGCTGCCGCCGCCGCCGCTGCTGCGCAAGAGGGGCGGTGCCGGCCTGAACTCGGCTGCTGAGGACGACGAGGGCGCGAGGGCCAGGAGCGCCGCTGCGAGGGGGAGGGCGCCGAGATAGAGGGGGGGTGTTGGGGAGGAGATGATGGGCCTGGGAGGGCTGGGGAGGAGATGTAAGGCTGAAAGGATTAAGAAGGAGATGATAGCGGACGGACCCCACGGACGCAACGTCTTGCTTCGCTGGCTGGCTGTATATCTGGAGATGCGGAGGGGATGAGGAGACGCGAGATGCTTTTTTTTTTTAGATTAGATTAGATAGATAGATACAATACGTAGCATGTATGTCACGGTCTATTCGTGCTTTTTAGTTTCCTCTCTCTCTCTCTCTCTCTTGCTGTTTGCTTTTGGTGCACTTCTTGTATTGGTGATGTCGTAACGGTGATGTTGTAGTGATGTTGTAAAGAGATAGTTTTAGATATAATAGATAGTATATTATAGTTTATTAATACTTTGTACTTTTCTCTCGGGATTAGAAGACTTGTTGTTTGTCTTTGTTTTGGTTTATATCTTTGTATCTTCTTATTAGTAATATTATAATAGTAATCTCAGACGACATTCCTTCAGATTCGCTCCCAACGCAGTTAGTCAGCATCGCCGCTCTGCTCAGGCGCTACTCACCCTCGCCTCACCCTCTAGTCAAGTTGCTCAGTCACGTTTCTGCTCTCTCTTCTAGTGACCAATTATGATTTACTTCTTATTCGATTCTGCCTAAATGGCTTCTAACCCATAGTGAAATGTGCTTAGTGTGGTTGCCCCAGGTCATTAGGCACAAGTTGCAACATTTAAAAACAGATGGATTTAAGCACGTGACTATACGAGCTATTGAAGAGTACAAAATGTGTAAGCCACTTATAACAAGTCATCCTCTCACAAATTACCACTTTGTTTCGACCTAAAGAATAAAGTTATTTAGTCTTCTCGTTACAAACAGTTGTCTATTCGCACAAAATAATAGTACGAAAAGAAAAATATATGATCCGGCTCCGACCGGTTATATACAGACGCAAGCTTACGTGATATTGACAACGGCCAACTATTTCTCAAAGGGACTGCTGCAGAGATCCTAATGCAGCAATGAGATAACCAATTACTAAAAAATGTAATATAATGTTTCTATATAAAGCCCAAGAACTATTCTCATCATGTTTTTAACCGAGATTTTAGTCTGTCACAGTCCTGGTATAGAATGAGTATCACGTGCCACTATTATACGACTCTTCCCGTGTATATATTACAATTTTCTTTCTTTTCTCCTTACCTTTAGATTCTATCGGATGTCCTTGGATAGCAGTACTATATACTGCCCATGTATTTATATAGTCATCCTTGTAGACAGGTAGACCGAGAAGAGATCAGTTACTCAAGTAAGACCAGTCACCAAGAAAACACTATCCAAGAGAGATCAGTCGTCCATCTATTTCGCTAGAATGTAGCAGACGCTAGAGAGGGCAGACGGGAGTAAAATTTGATCGATCTTCTAAACTAAAGTGGTGGGGAGCTGCAATTGAACCCGCGATCCTCCAAATCTCAGCCGAAGGATTTTATTGCACAATAAGGGGCCTGAATCGGCCCCTTTAAACCAAGATGGTAGGGAGCCGCATTTTGACCCCTTCATTCTAAGAATAGACTTCGCGAGATTAGCCTTATAGTGCCAATTTGTCCTTATAATGTGCGATTCCAGTCTGCTTCTTTCTGCATGGTTTTATTCTTTCGATTGTACTTAATGAAGCTTTCTTTCCTAGCGGTAGACGAAGCCTGGCAGCGCATATACCGGTAAGGGCCATATGTATAGCTATATCCTTTTTACTATATTCCAGAATGTATTTTTAAGTAAACTACATTGAACCAACAAGTGCAAGCAATAAGTCACCACCCCCGACAGATCCTCGAATTGAATGGATTGACCCGATAGAAATTACCAGAGGGTTTGACTCTATAAAGAAGAGCCGTAAGCGCAGCAGTTCTGTCAGCAGAGACAACCTACTAAAATTGCGTCAGCACATGGTAAATTCTGCGACCTCATTTTCGGCTCGTCTTGGCAGGAATTTGTTTCAGTTGTTCGGATCGGCAGCCTCTTTTGGCGTAGCGCGACTACCCCTAATGACCTTGCCCCGAGGTCAGAAATGGAGGAAATAAGGGGCAGGTCGTACTACCGTTGGGTATCACAAGCTGCAATAGAGAGTTTCAGAGCCGCAGGTTGAAACACTTTGGTATGGGATAACTCTAAGAGTTTAATTACTCTGTCGTCTCGCGCATTTTCCTTTCATCACCATCATTCTAATCCTCGAAAAGGCTGTCTCTCTCCACGTTCCCACTATTGCAGGATGCGTCTCATAAATGTCAAAACACGAGATCTAGAGGAGCACTATGGCCCCGACATCCCACGCTATGCTATTCTCTCGCATAGGTGGGAAGCTCAAGAGGTCTCATTTGATGATTGGCAACATAGTCGCGACGAAATCAAGCACAAGAAGGGATTCCTCAAGATAATCCACGCATGCGAACAAGCCGAGCGTGACAATCTCGAGTATCTGTGGTGTGACACCAACTGCATCGATAAAACAAGTTCTGCTGAGCTGTCAGAGGCGATCAACTCGATGTTTTCCTGGTATAGCGACTCTCAAGTCTGCTATGCTTATTTGAGCGACGTACCTCAGCTCTTTCGGTCAGATTTAGACGAGCTACAAAGTTATGGCCAGGATCCTTCTCAAGACTTGAAAGACATCAACGGGGCAGGCGCTTCGGCTTTCCTCCGTAGCAAATGGTTTACTCGAGGATGGACGCTTCAAGAGCTTTTGGCGCCTTGCAAGGTCCAATTCTATTCGCAAGAGTGGACTTATATTGCAGACAGGGGCTGGCTAGCAGAGTCAATATCACGGACAGCGCATATAGACTGCAGCGCACTTACGGACGATTCTAAACCTCTGAAGAATTATTCAATCGCCGTCAGAATGTCATGGGCATCAGCGCGGATTACTACCGTTCTTGAAGATGAGGCGTATTGCTTGCTGGGTATCTTTGATGTCCAAATGCCTCTGCTGTATGGAGAAGGTTCCAAAGCTTTCCAACGGCTGCAAAAAGAGATCGTTCAACAAGGGCTCGCTGACCAGAGCCTTCTTGCGTGGTGGGAAACGCCTCAGAATCTTGATCCGCAGAAGACTTTCTTCCTCCCAGTCCTCGCACCGTCTGCGGCCGCTTTTGCCAAGAGTGGTACAGTTGAAGGGGTGGGTTCACCCAAAATGAGCTGGACTAGCGAAGGGTTGTCTACTGATGTATACATGCTGGGAACTCTAAAACCCGATTTATTCTTCGCTCTACTTAGTTGCCGAGAATCAAACTCTATGGGATGGACAGCACAGGAAGAGAGCATATGGATTCCATTGCTACGTCGTGGGAAGTCAAACAACTTCGGGAGGGTACTCTACGCCTCCAACAGACTTATCTTGCCATGGCGAGAAGCATCGAGAGCGCCAAACAAAGATGAAGGTTTTCTTTTCAAAGAAATTACGATCGAGAATGCACCGCATCAAGACGAGAATCTTTCTTTCTACGAACGTGGATGCTACATGAGGAATCCTCCGTCCGGCACTGCGACGTTTATTGTTCTTGTCCATGATCGAAGGTACTCAGAGCCTGATGAATTGAAGCAAGAATGGTGGCAAATGAACCTCGATCAGAAACATTGGTTCAAAGAGGATCTGAATTTTTCATGCCCTAGCAATGCGACAGTTACGCAAACTTATCTCGGTGCCCGATGCTATCATGGCGGCCTGGAGCGACAGATCGGTCTTCAAGAGGCGAAGAGAATGGCTATTCCATCCAGGAGTATAAAATTCGCAGTGCGTGTTTCAATCGCGAGTGACATCAATGGAAAGCCGTCTCAAATCAAGGGGACGACAGTCTCCCCATTACAGGAACTTATACGCAACACAGAGGACATACAATGGTCAAGCAGCAATCAGGATGGCCCCAGTTCGGGCTTGAAAACAGTTGAAGCACAATCGAACCCTGAAAACAGTTACCGTTCTTACACTACTCGTCTGCAGTCACGAAAGCCTAAATACTCGGCTTTTAAATCGAGCAAGTTCTGGATCTCCTCATTGCATTTCGAAGACGTTTTAGACGAACCATATAAGGAGGGGGGGCTCTCTGTGTTTGTGGGCACCAATAAATCACTGATGGAGTCCAAGTCGTTTGTGGCATCGGGTGAACCAAGAGAAGGGAGCGGGTGGTGCATCCCGCTGATCCTACAATGGGCTGACAACCTATAAAAGGGCATCACGCTTATATCGATGCCAGATTTGGATCTTCTGCACTTTTTGTTCGCAGGTCCACAGCCACCTTCATGAATTTCTTGCTCGTTTCACTAGCGGCATCAGCCAAGTCTGGATGCATTACTTTTGCAGATCTATCGGATTGGACCGCCGTAGATTTAGCAGAATGGCAAACATTGACTATATCCCCTTTGTGACGCAGGGATATCTTCGTTTATTGTCAGTTGTAAACAGATTCTTGAATAGCATTAAGTTATTTTTAGCGTATCAGTAACGTATCTGCTAGCTCAATAATTAACTTGGCGTTTATTGCACCTCCATTCTTGAAACAATATTTGCGTTTTACGGGTTCATATCATGTTACCTGCCCTGGCGGAATCGACAAAATAGCCTGAGCTGCAGGTAGGTTACTGCGAAGCAAGTATTGAATGGCTGTTCCGTCACTCTGATAAACTTGATGTCTGGTGTCAGATCTCGCCAATTCCACAATATTCCTATTCGCCAAACGCTTCTCATAGTCATGTACATGGCGTCTCCTGCACCTCTAGTAGCATGCTCTTCGAAGTTGAATGAGGCCGGGAAAAGTGAAATTCACGCACTAGTATAAAACGAAACCCCTCAAAAAAAGCGAGGTCCAAACCCCAAGTTCCTGAGGAGTTTCGTTCGGTGTTGATTTAAGATAGGTATAAACTGTATCATTCTATCAGAGAAGAATAAAAGTAGCCCACCCTCGCCTGTTGAAAGGTCAGGCCTTTTGTGCGAAAACTACGCGGAGATGCTATTCTGAGCCATGCAGGCAAAACCTAGCATTACGTCATTGTAGCATTTTATGTAGGAGTGCTTTGGATTTCTGTGCTATAACCGTAGTACTCCTGTGTTCTGTGTTAAAAGTTGTTGTGCTCTAAGTTGTACTGTGCGGAATCCGCGTACTTTAAACCGAAGCGGTCGGAATTGTGTTACTGAAATTCGGACTACTCCGATTTGAATTACGAATAAAGGATGTACGTTACCCTATGCTACGTTAAAATATAATGCTTTAGATCCGATTACTCCAAGGCGCAGTTTTGCAAACCGAAGCAGCCCGAGTTTTAGTACTATAATTCGGACTGCTTCGGTTTGAAGTACGAATAAAGTCAAAAGCGTATGTGATTGGCTTCTCAGCCCCTTGTCGTCCACATTGCCAGTCCCCTATGCTTCAACCGCACCCATCACCACATCGACTATCAACTGGCTTCCCTTACCATTGTTTTACTGACTTGTAAGAGGCAACGGGATCCTCACACCACTAAGTATTGGAGGCCCTTATCGGCTCCCTCTTAGTCCTCCGAGTACCACTTCAGCTCTGTTTATGGCGCTGTCTATCCTTCGCTAACGATCCGGAGCCAATTATGGTTCCACAGGACTATTTTAGGGTATAACCATGGCCTCTGAAGCGGTATAGGTGGTTATACGGTGTCCCTCTTTAGAGTTGCACTATTATACATAACGGGAGTGTAAGGTGCAGGCTGAGGTGACAATATATGTCGGCACTTCAGAGCTGCTCTAGGGGAAAGAGGACACTTAGGACGGCTTTCATCGTGGTATGTGCGTCCTAATTGCACTGTCCTATTACTAATGTCCCACGGCGGATGGATTTCCTCCTGTTGTTCGAATTTCGCTGACTCCTAGTTGAACAAATCCTATGAATCACGTGCGAGTGGACCAGAAGGGATCCAAATCGGCTCCGGCAAGGACCATTGATAAATGAGACAGGGGAGCGAGAACGGACACTGTCACGATATCTTACTGTAATAAACTCAAAGAGGTGGCTGTGTTACTAGTAACAGGACCTGAAATTCTATATATAGAAACTGTAACTGATTCTCGAGGAGCCAAAAAGGGAGCCCCCTGAGCGTGATCCAGCTGACTCATTAACGTGCTTAGGACTCAGGACTAAGCTCAGATTAGAGCAGCGACCGCTCAGGTCCAAAGACGGAAATGGACTTTGTTGGGCTGACTTGTCGTCTGAGGTTATAGTGGTAATATTATAATAGTACTATAACAAGTAGATAGTAACAAATAGAACTTAACAAGATACTATTATTTACTTATATTTAGAGATATATTATAAATACTGATATAAAGAGAGAATATATATATACTATTATATTCTTAAATATAGATACTTTGAACTTTTAATAGATATCTAGAAATAGCTTTTATACTATTTTTATATACTTTAAATAGAAGAGTTTTAAGATCTAATTTTTATATTTCTTTATCTATAAAATATTGATAATTTATTAGTATTAAATAAATATATATTAATAACTATAGTAATAGAAGCTTTATATATATAATTTAATTTATATTAAAATTATAATAGTAGAGTATTTTTATAGTAATTTAATATAAAGTTATAGCTTATAGTATTTTATAAATAATATTGTCTACTTTTATAGATTAGTAGAAATTCTATTTAAAATAGCTCTTACTATTACTATCTAAGATATTTCTTGACTATTGATTAATCGATACTAGCTCTTAGATTTCAACAATTTTTATAATAAAATTATCTATAATTGTAGATCTATAGAAGCTGAAATAATCCTCTTTGTTCTCTCGACTATTTTAATTAGATCTTATATCTCAGCTTCTACTCTTCTACAATAGAAAATACAAGTAAACAGAGAAGCCAGAATAGACTGTAGCAGTAACTTGTATAAATTCCTATACTTTACCTTCTGCTCATCGCTTATATTTAGATACGTTGTTATATACAGAGGAGAGAAGAGTCGGTGAAGGACTGAGAGATTGCCATTCTGGGCTCGAAGACTTAGAAGCATAGACAGTAGATCGAAGACTCTCGAGTTGGTTAAATAAAACACACCGAGTGACGTATATCCAAGCAAAAAGAAGGAGCACGAGTACATACCTTCAAGTGTCTACCCTACCCAACCCTGCTTACCCGTGAGATGTTCGATTGCGGCCCAGTCAGCCTAGTACCGCAATGACAATGCACGGCAACAGCTCTAGAGAAGGGAGAAGGGAGCCAAGATAGTCCCGCTCTCTGAAGCCGGAAAGAGTAATATCATCGTTATTCCCGCCGCTGGTGGCGAATGGTACGTACCACGCCGTGCTCAAGAGGGGACCTCGTATCTATCCCCTCACCGCGGGCCAGTTTCTAATCGCGTAGAAAAAAGCTGGGCCTGCAGAGCTGGGAAGATGGAGAGATATACTGGTGGCAAGACGCGTGTAGCGCTGGTAGTTATCTGTTTTGACAGTGCCGAGTGATAAATCGACCATTGTGACGGTGAAGGTGACGGGGAAGGTGACGACGACAGGTGATTGTCGTCGTTGGAGGAAAAAAAGGTGAGACATCAATAATAACAGCAATTTCCTGCAGCGAGGGCAAACAGGAGCGCAGCAGCATCTTCACATGTCAGAACGCCAGGAAGAAAGGGTATACGGTCGATGCCTGATACCGATGGGCTGATGCCTAGCCCGATCCCTAGCCTGGCATCTGCAGTACTCCGTAAGTAAACTGTGGCTGGTTAGCGAGTTTTGGGATTTGTGCCGTGCATGGATTACTGCACTGCTGCATTGCCGCCTTGCCGCGTCGACTGCGTTGCGAGCTATGCGCTACATGTCTGGCTTGACCGAGTGCTCTGCAAGGAGTAAGGAGGGCGATAGCATACATACATGGGCGATAGCGGAGGGGGAGGGGATTTGCATGCGGTGATGAGATGGGTAGGAATGCAGCGAAAGCACATGACATGGTGGGGTGGGGTGAGATGGGTTGTGATGGGAACGGAAAAGGGGATGAGGCGGAGGCAGAAGCGGAAGCTGGAGCTGTGGCTGGTCCGCTGGTCCTCTGTGCTGTATGTGATATGTATACTGGTAGATGGAACATAGACAGTAAAGTATCAGAAGTGAACATTATATACATGTATGTATCCTGGCGACGAGCGTAGATATACAAGCACAGAAGCAGCGCATTGGTGTAGGACATATGTAGTAAGCGGGATAGTGTAACAGAAGGTAGCCAGACTACTATATATACAGTACTGGTGCCCAAGTCACATTTGTATTACAGACATATGTTCCCTTACTATATAGTAAGTGCAGCATACTGGACAGCGCTGTCATACAGACGCACAGGTCCGGCAGAGGTCTTGGGGGACAGGCACAGGCGGCAGTGGCTGTCATGTCAGACAAGAACAAGACAAGACGGCTTTCACATGCCAAAGTGCACGGTGGCCCCTGGCTGGCCGCCGTTGGACGGCGCGTCGCTCGGCGGCCCTAGCGACCCCAGCGATCCCGGCGGATCCTGGCAACCCTATCCGGGCTGCAGGATTTGCCGTGTCCTGGCCTGCACTCGCCTGCACTCGCCGCCTGGGTGAGGATGTCGAGGAGACGGAGACGATGGGCGAGGATGGGCCGCGAGACGGGCGACAGCACTGCACAGGCTCAAGGGAGCCCGTCGAGTGGCTCGAGGCTGGCCCATGTACATGCAGTACCTACTATAGCACACTCACTGCACGGTACAGCAAGTGGTCTTTGAACGCCAGCGGGCTGAAGCTGTCGGCGTCGTGATCTCTCGCTGTGCTGTGCTGTTACAGACACAAGTGTGTAGTGTACAGTGTATATTCTGTGGTGTGCACTGTAGTGTATCTACTGTAGTACTGTAGTATACATTGCGGTGTGTTTGTATACAGCACTGTAGTCGTGTATACATTGTAGTGTATACTGTAACTACTGTAGCAGTCAATGTGCATCTGTCCATCCATACGTGTGTATATACGATGCATACAACGTATATACACCATTACAATACCATACACTCATAACCATCCATCCATCCATCCCTCTAATCCATCCATCCACATACATACACACTCTGTGTACGTGCATACGTACGTATGTCCTGTCCTGCCCGTCCTGGCCATGATATTATTTACAGGGCAGTCGGCCAACCCAGCCAGCCTGTCCATGATATTATTTGCAGGGCAGTCGGCCAGCCATCAGGTAATGGATGACTGACTTGCAGCAACACATGGCGTGGCTGTGGCGTGGCAGAGGCATGAACGAGCATGGAATGGCACGGCATGGGCCCGGCACGGCATGGCATGGCATGGCAGGCACGGCACGGCACAATCCAACGCAGCACAGCCAAACACAACAAACACAGCTGAAGCCAGCAAGACACAGAGAAACACAGCAACAAGACACAGCAACAAAACACGGCAAGAAAACACCAGCACTGGTCAGACAGGAGGGGTCTCCTCCTACTATCTGCTATCTACTCGCTACCCGTGACTCGTGACTCGTGACCCGTGACTCGTGATGTAGGCCCTCGTCCCTCTCTCTCTCTCTCTCTGCCCTTCCTGCCGCTCTCCCTCCCTCTCGTCTCTATGATCCGTCCATCCATCCCATCTCCCATCTCCACACCCTCCCCTCTCCTCTCCTCTCCTCTCGCCTCGTCCCATCTCTCCTCGCCTCCTCTCCCTCTCCCTCTTCCCTTTAGCAGTTCAGTTGACCAGATTGCATGTGCCGTGGACACCGTCGCCTGCTGGCAGTCGCCTGCTGCCTTGCCCAGCGAGTTGACGGGGCCTGTCGCGTAGCGTGCAGCCTGTGATGTAGTAGCGCCGCCTGTGTCGCGCGAGTAGCCCGCAACCCCCACCCCCGGCCTCGCTCGTCATGTCGACGCCCCGCCAGCCGCCAGAAGCGGAAACAGGGAAGGAGCGGAGCCAGGCCAGGCCCGCCAGGCCAGGCTCCCAGCTCCCAAGCTCCAGCACATGCCCGCGCACATGCAAAATTGCAGCCGCGACGGAAAGAAGTCCAGCATGGAAATGGAGGCCATGGCAAACAAAGCCTCCACAGAGGACAGCGTCGGTCGCCGTAGCCTCCCGTAGCTGTCAATCCTCCCTCCCCCCCAAAACTGCCCACTGCCCACTTAGCCTGCGACTGCCCAGACAACATGCTGTGGCGCAAACCCGGGCTTGCCCTCAAGCATCCAAACCTTCCCAAGCAATCCCCCTCCCCCCCCCCCAAATAAATACCTCCCCCGAACCACCCCGAAGCTCCCCCAAAGCAAGCCCACGCAATCCGCCTCCTCCCACATAAACCTTCTTACATCACCCGTCCGCCCGCCACCCCTTCCTTTCTCCTCTCTGAAAATCCCACATCCACCAGCTCCCCCGAAAAAAAAAAGTCTCTCGCTTTCCCCCAGCCCGACTACCTGCCTGCCACCTGCCACTCACCACATACAAAGCTGAGCTCCCCCATCACAAGACCCCGTTGACTCGGATCTCCATCACCACCCAAGAGTAAGTTCCCTCCTGTCCCGAGATGCGCCCTCATGCAAGGCACCTGTCGGTGCCCGTGGCATGGCAGCAGCGCGTGTCTCGCAGCTCCCGCGGACCTGGCGAGCAGCCCAGCTGATTCCGACTGCCTCTGTAGAACGCTTTATGCCCCACGCAGAAATCACACGCTCCTCCGACACAATGGCAGCTACAGTCAACGGCGACAAGCCATCGTCAGCGTTCGTCTCGGTAGGTCCAGCTTCCCAGCTTCCCAGCTTCCCCGCTCCAGACTGGCCAGCTAGCTAACAGAGACCTTGGGAACAAACAGCACCTGACCTCGTACCCCGTCATCAGCGACTCGATCTCGACCTTCAAGTCGAACCCGTACGGTGCAAAGGCCCTCAATCTCGCAGACCAGGGCTACTCGAAGCTCGCCAAGCCGGTTCTGCCATACCTGTCCAAGCCATACCAATACGTCTCGCCGTACGTGGCAAAGGCCGACTCTCTGGGTGACTCGGCGCTCTCAAAGGTCGACGACAAGTTCCCAACGGTCAAGAAGCCCACGAGCGAGCTCTACGACAACGCCACGGGCATTGCCTTCTTCCCTCTGCGCAAGGCGAGCGAGAGCAAGGACTATGTCCTCAAGACGTACAACAGCGAATACAAGAAGGTTGGAGGCGAAGGTGTTGTTACGTTCGGCAAGGCTGCCATCACGACGACGCTGATTGTCAGCAGCGATGCGCTGAGCTGGCTGGGCAACTTCTTGAGCCGGAAGAAGGCCGAAGCAAAGGAGGTGGCCAACGAGAAGACGCAGTCGTAGGTGATGAGGATGAGCCTACGACGATGCCCTGGCCGTCGTCGCTTTTTTATTATTGCAGATTGCAGATTACAGATTGAATGATTGAATGGCTATATATATATATCTCCACACCTAAGAAGGGGAGGGAAGAATTTGGGTTTTGGATTTGGATCTGGGAGGGGAAGAGATTCCTCGGTTCATTGGCTCTTTTCATAACTTGCTTGCTTCGATCGTTGCCCTCTCCCTTGTTTCTGTCTACACAGCGTTTTTCTCTGCTCGATCCCCATGGCATTGCGAATACCTTCATTACATGTGCAAATTAAGAGCATCCGTCTAGCACAGCTTCTGTGTGTGCAGGGTCTGTGTATAGCTATGTCTGCTCTGCTGTTGGTCGAGCAGCGTTAAAAACATAGAATTTGCTTCAACCTTGCAGGCGTTCCCCATGTGCTGTGCTCGCGCCTGTTCCGTGAATGCATCGGCCTCTTTCGGGCCACACAGCGGCCAAATGGCATATGCACGCAGCTGATTACGACATCCAAATCACTTGGAGAAAACCCTCCACTTTTATCACGTGCCAATCCTGCACACGACCCAATTGACCCCAGATGTCTGAGTTGGGCATAGTACATGCATACCTATCAGTGTAGGTCCGAGCGCTTCCCCGCCGGACGGCAAGGCACGGGGCGTCTGCTGTCCGCAATGCCGCTGCGCTGCATAAGCCATCTCGAAGGGAGAAGAGGAAGAGGAAGAGGAAGAGGAAGAGGACGAAGAGAGAAAGCGCAAGGAAGAAGGAAAAGAGACAGGAAAGGAACTCAGTGCGCGCGCTTGATAATAGAGCTGCGAGCCAGCCAGCAGGCAGGGCCCCGAACTAACCCCGCGAGCTTTTTTTTATATATACAGAAAAGAATGGCGTAGTCGAGACAGAGACATGCACGCATGCACGCATGCCTTAGGCTGGAGGGGGGGGGGATGGCGATCTGATGTACGGTCAGATAAGATAGGAAGGTAAGACGGGGCAAGACGGGGGCAGGGTGATGGGGGGGAGAGAGGAAGGGGATGGATGAGGTACGAGGCGAGGTAGCAAGGGAACAAGGGAACGGGGTAAGTAAGAGAGATTAAAAGGGGGGGGGGGATAAAGAGGGGAAGCCTGATATATATATATAAAAGGGGGCGCGGAAAAGAAGGTGAGTGGGTGAATGGGTATCTTCGCAGATAGATAGAATAGATGCCCGTACTGCACCGCACCGCACACCCTGCGGTGGAGGGCGGAGACTCTCATCGAGAGGCGTGCGGGAAACGAGAGAGGTGGGAGGGGGCAGGGGGAGTGCAGGGGAGTCTCTACCGCAGCGTATCTGTGCAACAGTATGAAACAGAGGGGGGCGGGTGTAGCAGAGGATGTCCGTGCCTGCACGTGTGGCTCACGCGGCGGCGCGCCGGACGTCCTCTCCGCCCCCTCCGTCCGGAGCCGAGCGAGTCATGGGGGGTGGAGTCGGCCGGTGAGACGGAAAGCGCGCGAGCCGGGACGGGAGGGCGGGGATTCGTGGCTGTGGGGTTGTGTGGTTGGTTGGTTGGGGGGGGGGGGGTGGGAGGAGTGCGGTGCTGGCGGTGCTGGCGGTGGCGGATGGATGAAGAGATGGGAGGGGGTGTGGTTGGTGGGAGTAGCGAGGGGGGTAGGGCAGGGGTGCTGGGGTCTGGCTATCTCTGTCTGCTGTCTCTGATTGGAGAGCGAGGGTGCGGAGGGGACGCTGATGGGCCCGTCTCTGATCCGACATGCTCGAGAGATCCGTCGCGGAGAATCTGTTCATCCAGGAGGGAGTTGGGGTGGGAATGGGAAAGAGAAAGAGAGGAGGAGAGGTTGCAGCGGACTATCATGGCAGGGGAGGATACAGACGGAGGAATACCCGACGCTGCTGGAAAGACTCTTTCGTTTTAATCATGGCGCTGATCGGCACGGGATAGCAAGCCAGATGCTGTAGATCGCAGACGTCTCAAGGGAACAACGCCAGACCCACTGCTGTAGGTCTCAAGATCAGGAGCCTCCAAAGGACTCGGACTAGTTGTCCCTGCGGGAGCGATCGGTGCAGCAATCTACCAAGTCACGAAGAGGAATAGAGAGACTTTTCTGGAGCGGAAAGATTTCTTGAAGCGGCGCGTAGGATACAAGGCCAAGGTATGGCATGTAGGCACTGCATCGGGGTTTCATAAGTGCTTCAGAGTGGTAGCCGCATGGCCCTGTATTAGAGCCCCTTTCTGCTCCCGACCTCGTGACCTCATTGCAGACGTCTGCTATGCAAGAGCCGCAGTAGACTCTCGACGTGAGATGAGCGGAGTCGTATTATGGCAAGAATATGCCGTGGGCGTTGTGAAGGTCGTGAGGGATACCACTGCATACCGTCCAAATCAATAGGGTATTCTTCATAGCAGCAGTAATTCATCGACTTCTAGAAGATCTACCTAGAGAAGTCAACGGGAGTTATCAAAGTACAATGCAATCGTATGATGTACTGAATATACATGATACTCCTCAGATCACATTGTGGAGAAGGCTGCCGTAGAGCATCGAGGTATAACAGAACAAGGATCTTTTAGACTTTTACCTTGAACATAGGAATAATCGCCAAACTAGCAGTCGTATTCAAAGACAACGTAGAACCAGCATAACTGCCCCTTTACGGGTGATATTAAGAAAAGACACCGAGTGGAAAATAAAAGGTGCTCTCTATCCCAGCAGCAAATTCGCTATGAGCATAACTCCTATAGAAACAAGAAGTACAGCAGCACGGTCTACCTGATGAAGATGGTCCTATTGATTCTTCAGATACAATAGAGTCCATGCTCTCATGAATCGTGTCGTGGAAAGTTAGATCGCAACAAAGTATTCCATCCATCACCAGCACCACAAAATATCATCCGTGGGTACCAGCCAACGTTTGTGCTGAAGGGTGCGTGCAATATCGGCTCGACGATACCTAGAGATGATAGCTTTTCCCAAATCGAATGCCCATCAAAGTCATCAAGACGTATACTGGGAAGTCTTTCGTCAAATGTCTTGTATTATGCATCTTGGCCATTGAACCATTTTGGTGATTGAGAAGACAGCGATAGCATATTGACTCCAAACAAATGAGAAGGATACAGTAATGACTTGGAGCCTTAGGACGAGTATTCTCAACGAGACATCAACAGGTCAGGCAGGTATCCTTTTTACCTTCGACTGGTCCCGGAATACAAGGCGCAGCGGAGACTCAAGAAAGCCAAGCAGCGCAGCAACTATGCTACGCTTGATAGAGACTTGACAATAGATCATAGGACAACGCACGAGAAATGAACAACTTGAACTGTGGGGAGCAATTGCAAGAATTCGACTCGAAGACGTCCCTTGAGAATCTGCGTTGCCTAGGCCGGAAGCCGCGATGGTAAAGTATGTATCCGGAGCATTGACATTGAGAAAGTTGCTAGCGGTACCGTTCGATCCGAGCAGATCCCAGGTGCCAAATACGAGATGCTATCTTATCGTATCTCGTATTCATCTTGGAAGCGGGATGCCTGTCTTGGGTAGATGGCAAATCACCATCCCAGGCTTCAGGCTCACTAGACAACTAGATCACCTGGAACGATTGGCAAGGCTGAGCATAAATGATCGCCATGATGCAAACAGATCTCTCTCGCTATACAGTACGGGACGGAAGGCGTATACAATACCTGCGCTTTCCATCATAGTGCCTAATAATGAGTTAACGAGGGGCAATAAAGAGCGAGGACAGGACCAATCTGGGAAGTACCAGAGGTGGAATGCAAATACTGTAGAAATGGTGGTGGAAGAAGCGTAGAACAACTCCGAGCAGCCTTTCGGTGATAGGCGATAGGCGGCATACGATATGGGATGTGCGATCTGCGGATCGTGGCTATGCTAAACCATCAGCAGATCACCTTGACACGCTGACGTCCCTGACATCCTTGACTCGCCGATGCTCTCAAGGGCCCCTTTCGCTTTCGGGGGCCTGAAAGATGCCAGATGCCAGAAGCCAGAAGCCTGAAGCAGCCCGTCGATGGACTCGAGTAGCGCCGTGAATTACAGTGCGGAGCAGGTAAGTAAGAGCTAATCACGGGGTATCCAAGATCCGAGAATCGAATAGCGGGCTGGGTTGACGACTGCGCCCACTGTTGAACGCCTGGAACGATTAGTCGATGGAATCGTGTGTGCTCTTTGACGCTCGCAATACGAGTGACGTTTCTGGGCGTCGAGTTGGAATAGCAAAGCATTCGAGGTCGACGGTCGACGGTCGAACTCTTAGCAGTCCAGGGAATCTTATGCTACGCCTTACAGGTCACCTCGGCAGAACAGCCTAGCATGGCAACGGCCATCAGTAGGGAGGGACCATAGGCACTCACGGCACTGTGGTGTGTGGTGAGCGAGCGCTGCAAGCCTGTACACGCCGCTCGTAGAGGAGCGAGAGCGGATTGATCGCTGAGCCCACAGCCACGGCTGCGCACAACTACCGCTGTGAACCGTGGTTGCTAACTCGGCGATTGCTTGCCAGAGGTGAGGGATGCGTGCCATGACGTGTGCAGACAGCGTAGGACATCGTGTGTACATGCTGTGCGGTATGTGCACCTCAGATCAAGCTTTGTGGATCCTGTAGACAGCAGAGTAGGAGGGTGGCAGATGGACGGGGGACCGGGATCCGTGGCCCTGGAGCGAAGCCAGTCGGCCGGTGACTCGGCGGATTGCGCTGCTGTCCGTGACCCCGTCCCACTAAGGCAAGCAGAGCAGGATTCTAGTGTAGCGTAGGGTGGTGTAGTGTAGTGTAGTGAAGTGCAGTGTAGTGTAGGGTAGTGTAGTGAAGTGCAGTGTAGTGTAGGGTAGTGTAGTGAAGTGCAGTGTAGTGTAGGGTAGGGTAGTGTAGGGTAGTGCAGTGCAGTGCAGTGCAGTGCAGTGCAGTGCAGTGTAGGGTAGTGCAGTGTAGTGTAGGGTAGGGTAGTGTAGTGCAGTGCAGTGTAGTGAAGTGTAGTGTAGGGTAGGGTAGGGTAGTGCAGTGTAGTGCAGTGCAGTGCAGTGCAGTGTAGTGCACTCAGTGTAGCTTGCGAGTTAGGCGCATCGCAAGGCGAAACACAGGCCCAGTACAGTCATCTCCCTGGGGCCCTCCCTAAGATGCCTTACTGCACAGTATACAGTACAGTACCCGACAGTGTCCCTCGGCATACCCTTCGCTGGAGGGAGCCTGCAAGGCCTGTCGCCGTGGAGATCGGAAGTTGCTCATCAGGTCTCCAAAGGCAGTACAGTACTGCCGTGAGTGCGGGTGGTTCAAGCAGGTCCAGGGAATAATATTCCACCGTCGATGAGGGATTAATTGCATGTCAGGAGAGGCTTGTTTCGGGGTAGTGCGCTGTGCGCAGTGCACTTTGCGAAACTCTTGTCGTCTCATGGCAACAGCGCCTTATCAGGAAAGGCAGTCAACCTAGTCTACCTAATCATTTGGAATCCCAGGAGCTGCTGCTCGAGCGCCCCCGGCTGCACATCACGTACCAGCTCGACACCGCAAAGCCTGTGAGCATTCCCACTTGAGGTCCCTCCACTTAAGGTCCCTCCGGAATTGTATTGCGACCGATCAAATATGCCCTTTTAGTGCGTCTAGGCCTCTTGTCCTCCGTTCATCTTCTGACTGCTGGCCACCCTTCATCCATTCCTTGACGCCTCGGGGCTTTCCCCGCAAACACGAGCTAGCGAATCTACATAAAGAGAGCTTCCCCCGCGCACAACATCCCACCTCGTTCCCTCCCAATCTCGTGTCGGAGATTTCCTCTGGCATTACCCATCTCAATCCCAATCTCAATCCTCAATATACACATCATCATGTCTTCTACTCAGGACTCGACCAACACGACTGCCAAAGCTCCCATGGACAATGACGTCCTAAGCACAACCCCCCGAACGGCCAATGGCATCCACCCAGGCCGCGATGCTGGTATAATCAAGGTCCAGCCACCACGGAGAGAGGACCTGCAGCCTAGCTATGCGCAGACACTTGTTGGTGAGAGCGACCAGGGCAATCATGGCTGGTATGGAAGCATGAGTAAGTCGGCGGATTCTGGGCGCATAGAAGTGGCATGACTGATCATTTGCGCAGTCAATACTCTTGGTAGCTGCGTCGGTACTTTCGGCGCTGTGCCTTGCTGTATTTGTTGCCCCAACCCATATAAACCCGTCTCGCAGGGTAATGTCGGTCTGGTCACCAAGTTCGGTCGGTTTTACCGCGCTGTCGACCCAGGTCTTGTTAAGATCAATCCTCTTAGCGAGCGTCTTATCCAGGTCGATGTTAAGATTCAGATCGTTGGTATGTGATACCATACTCATAGCAAATTTAGATGGCGGGCTAACAGTGATCATCAGAGGTCCCAAAGCAAGTTTGCATGACAAAGGACAACGTTACTCTACATCTGACGTCTGTCATCTATTATCACATCACATCTCCTCATAAGGCTGCTTTCGGTATTTCAAACGTACGACAAGCCTTGGTGGAGCGTACACAAACTACTCTTCGCCATGTTATCGGTGCTCGTGTTCTACAAGATGTTATCGAGCGTCGTGAGGAGGTTGCTCAATCAATCGGTGAAATAATAGAGGATGTAGCCTCGGGGTGGGGTGTCCAAGTCGAGAGTATGCTCATTAAGGATCTTATCTTCAGTAACGAGCTTCAAGATTCCCTATCCATGGCTGCACAGAGCAAGCGGATTGGAGAGTCTAAGGTTATTGCTGCTCGTGCTGAAGTCGAGTCCGCAAAACTCATGCGCCAAGCCGCAGACATCTTAAGTTCTGCACCCGCGATGCAGATAAGATATCTCGAGGCTATGCAAGCAATGGCCAAATCAGCCAATAGCAAAGTCATCTTCTTGCCAGGACCTAGCCAGAATATAGCCGCACAGATGGCGCTTGCGGACCAAGTTGGAGAGGGGTCAAAGGCTTACAAAGCGGACGGAAAGAGCCTGTCAAGCAATGACTTTGGAGGTCAGGATTCCGGCTTTTCACAGGCTATTAAATCTCATGTGATTGAAAACATGTAGGCCGGTGCTAACTCTAAGGGTGTTGTAGCTTGGTCTACTTGATATCTTTGTACGCAGTTCTGCGTATTTTGATTCAAGCCCTTTGTCCCTTTACTGCGATGTGTCTACTTTTTAGTTGTCCTACAAGTCTTTACTTGCGAATAATCGAACTATGGGAATGGTATGGAAAGCGCAGGTGGAGCAAAATCGATGTAGTAGTTCTGGTTTGTATTTGTTTACTGGTACGATACCCTCGTTGATTATAGATCTTTTATTTCATACTTTGTGTCAACAATTCATCATACCACTTTTTCCATGGATAAGTCTTTATGATTGTGACTTCATTTATGTTGAACTAGGGTGATTATTGAAAAGTGTGTTCTTATTAAGATATATTGAGAATTTGGCTGCTAGGGAAGGGGAGGCCGTCTCATTTATTTCTACGTGCCTCTCGAGTCTTGACAGCAGCTTTCCTGCAATAAGACTGTTGTTTGTCTCGACTGTATTAGATACTTTTTTCTTCTATTACCATTGTGATAAACATTCCATTCTGTTCTCTGCCTTGCATTACCTGCTTCTCTTAAGGCCTCCGCGCATGCGCACCATCTCTAGCTATGTCTTTTCGTCCTCAGTTCGCACGCCACACGGTATAACTTGTCTCAACCCACACACAATCACGGAATTCCCAAAATCCTCTAGAGGCATCGAGACTCCGTCGGCACATAAAGCCAATCACTCTGCTGGCGGTGGCATGGATTAGCAGTGCTACTCTCGTCCGTACCTAGCAGAAGCTTCTGAGCGAGGAATTACAGTCAGGAAATCGGTAGCGAAGACCCAACCCGAGTCCCCTTGTCGATAACTTACCATAACTTTCTCGATCTATTGCTCTACTGCTAGTCATAGAACGAGAAGGCGCCATCGATAGTGAAAGCCAACGAAAGCCAACGTCGAATCAACGGTTAACGAAAGCCAGATCGATATCTAAACACACAGATCTCGACACTATCGAAAGGAAACCAAAAGCCTCAAGACTCATACCGACACATAGATTGAGAATATGTGTTTTTATACCCAAGCATGCATTCTCGAACTCCACCCTTCGGAATACCGCCTCCTCCGTCCTTGTACGAGTGTCAGTCGTGGCGGCAGCTGCGAGAAGCTTTCCCTGAGTAAACTTTCTGGTGGATTGGATGTAGGAGGTAGAGGGGTACGAGACGTGGATCGAATGGGGGACGAACGACAGGTGGGAGGTGAGGAAGGCAATATAGTCTGTCGGCTTTGCGAACGGCTTGAGAGCAGAGAGACTATTGAGGTGGGAGATATGGAGAGCGAGGGCATGAATCAGGGACAAGTGAGTGTCGAGGAATTGAACTGGAGCGATCAATACAAACCCATTACAAGGAGAATGATACAGGTGGAGCCAAAGGAGAAAGACGGCGGTTGGACACCCATAAATGGAACCAATGGGGGCTACGTCACAGTTATCGGGACGGAATCTCAAAACCTGAACAGCCTAGTAGAGAGATGGGCTGATGTCGACTCCTATCACAACATCGGTATGAACCATGACGATGATTATCACGATGTAGACATTATGGATACTACTGCTACTGACGGAAAAGGAAGTGAAGAAGAGCCCAACGCACCGGCCTCCGGCTTCTCGATGCGATGGATGCGGCGGGATGGTACTTGGGGCAATGGCGAGTGGATAGATGGGAGTGGCCTCTTCACTTCGAGGGAGGATGAGATCAGAGACGCCGGAACCTTGGAATATTTCTTGAAGAAGATTGAGGCGAGACAACAGGGAAAGGAGAAATATGAGAAGCATAGGAAGGCTGCCGTCGGGATAGTTGATGGTGCGTTCGAGGGTGAGATGCGGGGAATCCAGGGGATTAAGGAGTTTGATAAGGCCAACTAGGCGTCGCAGAGGATGTTGATGAAGAATATGGGGGAGAAGAGTGGAGAGGACGATTAAGCTCTGCCATACAAGAATGAGGTTGGATGATTATACCTCGATGGAAATTGAGAGCAATGAGCCTCTTTGTATTTGAATCATGCAGATTATGCTGTACATCTCAACACCGTACATTGTTCAGATGCTAGGAGCTGCGACTATGAAAGGGCTTGGTAGCAGTAGCTCAATTAGATTCAAATAACCATTTAGGTCCTTCTCCTTAGTGTGGAAATGTCAAGAGGCTTGCGAATAATGCTGTGAAGTATTTACGGATACGGGCTTTTAAAACCGGGAGTGCCTGGCGCAGAGAATGGAGTTTCTTTGTTTTGGGACACTGCCTACATTTCTCTTTGGTTGTCTCTTATCAGAGCCGTGGTGTTTTATGAAACAAGAAGACAAGAGCAATAGATACTGCAACTTAGCTTGCAAGGAATTCAACCAAGAGGGTGTTGCTAATAGGTGGCAGGGGGGTTTCATCGTTCTTAGCTGTATGCTCAGAAAAATACTAGTAGCTATGGTATGTTTGATCAAAAGTTGTCGCCAACAACTGAGGCCGGCGGTCCCGTCAATGTTTTGTCCAAGTGTCATGTTATTCCTGCGACAAAAGCCCACCTCCAAGGCTCCACCAGAAGACGTATAAGGAACGGGGAATCGTGGAGAATAGGCGAGGCGGAAACACACAGTAAGAAGATTCCGTAGCAGACTTCTCAACGGCACTAAGCAAGACCAAGAACTGGAAATCCGAGGACAGGACGGCTATATAGCGTACTTACAAGTTAGTGGTCAGGTATAGCACAGCACATACGTACACACTCGAAACAGCAAGGGAGTCTCTTGTAATCGTCAAAAAGCATACTTTACTGACTGCCAGTGTTATGGTAGAGCCGTAGAACTGAGGGACATGTGGTATACTACACCACAGGAGGCGATTGAGCACCTCAGCGCCGTGCGCACCAAGCTTTGAAGCCTGAGATGTTAGCCAGAGAGCAATCTCAACCTGCCGAGGAACGACGAACGATGACGGGCCACTTCCAAAAACTTCCAGCAGCCTCGGCTACTGATGTCATTATGGGTGGGCGGCCCCAACTGCCGGATTCAGTCTGGGCACCAGCCAGCCTGGCCGCCAGCCTCGCGGCATTACAAAGCGTCTGAACCTGAGTCTAGACGCGCCAGGAAGCGCAGCAAAATGTCTCTTATAGTTGGTCATTAGTCTTTACCCGCGGATGAGAGCATCATATTCACAGCATATTTACTCTCTGTGGTATGTGCGTCGAAAATCGAGCGCGGGCTTACAAAGACGTTGCATGATGTCTTTTGGGTTCGATAAGCTCCCGAAACCCCGCTGCAGCAAACCTCCAATTGCACCACTATGACGGAAAGTATAAAGGTTCGTCTATCGCCCGCTCATCCAGAACTCACCAAGAAATTCTGCCGTTCCACGCAATTACACAATTAACACACAATACAACCTTCGAAATGCCTGTTCAACCAAAAGTTCTCTTTGTGCTCACCTCCCACAACCAGATGGGTAACACTGGCAATCCCACGGGATGGTACTTGGTCAGTACTCCATGAACTCGGCCCTAGAGGATAAAACTAGCTAACTCTTCCAGCCCGAGTTTGCTCATCCTTGGGAGGTCCTCTCTAAAGACGGACAAGTCCAGATTGTCGTGGCCTCTCCAGCCGGCGGTGAAGCTCCTCTCGACCCGTCATCCGTGGAAGCATTCAAAGAGGACCCCTCATCACAGAAGTTCTTAAAGACGCAGGAGGCACTATGGAAGAAGACTGAGAAGCTTTCCAGCTTCCTCGGCCGTGCAAAAGAATTCGAGGCCATCTTCTTCGTTGGTGGCCATGGACGTGAGCACCCACATTCCATATTTAACTCTATCTCTTGCCCTTTCCGCAGACAGCCAAAGCTAACCTTTTACGAAAACAGCCATGTTTGACCTAGCAACAGACGCAACCTCCCACAAGCTAATCAACGAATTCTACTCGGAGAACAAGATTGTCTCCGCCGTCTGCCATGGCCCTGCCGCTCTGGCCTACGTTAAGCTTACCACCGGAGGCTACCTTCTCGACGGCCAGCGCGTAACTGGCTTCTCCAACGCCGAGGAAGAGGCTGTGGGACTCACAGCTGCGATGCCGTTCTTACTTGAGGACGAGCTGAATAAGGCCTCGGGCGGAAAATACGAGAAGGCTACCGCTGACTGGGCACCACATGTTGCCGTCTCGAGAGGTGGACGCTTGATTACGGGCCAAAATCCGGGGAGTGCTGCCGCTACTGGACAGGTAAGAAATACCAATTCCTGGGACCTTTATTGAAGGCGGATTGTGCTAACTGAAATTGATTAGGCTATTTATGATGCTATATTTGGTGATCTAACTACCAAGGATGAGATCTAGATTACTGTTTATAATTAAAATACAGTGGCTATGCTAAGATAGTTCCGGGATATATTTGATGGTGCCGTGACTGTTATAACTCTGGCAATACTAACTAGAGAATACGTGTAAATGTAAAATAGGGGCATTGGGGTATAGTCGATGTCATATCGTAATATAGGCGACAGGCATGACAGGTCGAGATTGGAAATAATCCTGCCATGTAGCTGTAACCGTCTGGTTTTCAGTAATATGCTAGCTAGCCTTTACTTATACCGTTGCGTCTTGCTGCTGCGGCTTGTTTGGGGTCAGTTATATGTCGTTTCATCTACGCAATGGACCTCTGCACATGTTAATCGATAAGCAACCTGGGCATGTACGGAAGTGCGCTACTACAGCACTGAAGACGGGCATCACTTGCAAAGCTGCAATCAACTTGGTTGATATAATTCCAAGTCTCAAGTTTTCCTCCCGAGGCTCATTAGGAACTCCTATGAACATACAATTACGGGCCAGACAGCGTATTGTAAAAAAAGGGGGTTATAGCTCCTCTTTGTATGTTTCTTCACTGCCTTCCTCGGCCTTGCCTTCGTCTTTCTTCTCGTCTTTCTTCGCGGTTTGGCCCTCTTCACTTTCATCGTCGCCATCCACAACTCCCCTGATCTCTCTTGCTTCGCCAGGAGTGTCCACTACCTCTAATTTCCATCCCTTATCACCTGCCATTTTTTGCAACTCGTTCTTCAGCTGGTCAACGACTTCCGGGTCAAGATCCAGCTTTTGTAGCGCCTCGTCACTCAAGACTTCCACCTTGTTATTGTCAGCCTTTCCCTTTGATCTAGCGATGATTTCTGGGACAGGGACTTGTGGCCCTTGAGCCCAGTTCACTGGAACTGCAAGCTTCTGCCCGTCTTTTCCGAGGTACTTTCCGCCTCCAACAGCGACCCCGCCAACAATAACAGGTGCTTGAATATTCTCATCACTAGCGCTCAGCTCGGTTTCCAGAGCCTTGAGCTCCTCCCGGTAGGCAATCTCATCATCCGCTAATACCATGTGGCAGTCGATAATGTTGGCTTTGCTCTCCTTCGGAGGCATAAATGCCACGTCGTTGCAAAGGCGAGGTGTGTAGATGACCATCAAATATGAGCATGTTGTGACTTCCTTAATCCATCCAATCTTATCTGTGACATGGGGGTTGCAATGATATTGAATCTCGATCCGTCTAGGTTTGCCAGTCAAATCGCAGGTCGTACCAGAATCCATCTTCTGCACAAGGTACCGCGTATCTCCTTTGACCTGCAATTCCGTAGCTGGAGGAGCTGAAGACCTTTCCTCCTTACGCACCTCTATCTCATTGTCCCATTCATCTTCTTTATCCTGCTGATATGTCTTGACTTGTCCGAGAACGTATTGCGGGGTGGTAGGATCTCTCTGTGGAGGGGTAGTAGGTCTCCCTGGTTGCGGGGCGAGTTGATGAAATTGCGTCACTTCGGCGTTATAGCAGAAGGAGTATGACCACCATCCAGAGATGAAGTACATGCAATGCCCTTCCAAGTCGTGCAGAAGCTCCCACCCGCGGTCAGTGGCTCTAGCTAGCTCTTTCTGCTCCGCTACGCGAGCTTCAGCTTCTGATGTTTCGTTTCTCGCTAGATGTTCGACTATGGGTATTGAACAGAGATACTCCTGATTTTGTAGGAACATCCTCTCGTATGTTCTCTTAATAGCATCCAATTCGGCAGTGTCATGCCCGCTAGGGTGTGCCTTGCTATCTTGAAATTGTAAACTTGTAGCATCTGTTGTATCCAAGGAGGATGGACCGTGTTCAATTAAGGAGTGCGCATCGTGGTCGGAGATGTAGGACTCCGAGAAGACCACTTCGTACTATGTCTTCGTCAGCTTTATAAGGCCAGAGTAAGCTCTGAGTTTACCTGAGGAAAGGCGAGTATGTCATCATGCACACTGAAAACAGTCGGACTTGCCAGAGCAATTCCGACTGAAGCTGCCAATGCTACTAGAATCTGCTGCATTGTACCACATGGTAGTTCTTATCGCAGCTCTTGGTTTCGAAGCGGCTGGAGTTATCAAGGTGGCGTCAAATCTGGACGGATCGGCAAAATGATTCGCCGTCACAGGCAGGGTCATGTAGAATCAGCAGCATTTCAGCAACATTTCGTACATGTAAGCCAGCAGATAAAGGCAAGCCAGTTAGTTCCTCACGCATTATTGCAAACAACTAGTCTAGAATCCACAGTGGTTCATGGGATACGTCAAGCCATATGGGTCACGTGATATGGATCAATTGGGTTCATAGAGCACGTGATATGGAATTAGAACAGCCTTAGGCTTCAATTTGCTTTATACCTGTACTTGTTTCCGTACAGTCCTCTAGAGGTGCTTCGTACAGCAAGAGATGAGCAAGATAGAACGGCCGTCATCTGCCCAAGCCAAAATAAGCAGCCTAATCGTCGAACCATTGTCAAACCAAGCCCAGTCGACAACCTTGTGCATAAGGGACTTGGGCGTTTGGGCATCCGAGTGTATGAGTGTCGGTATGTGTAGAGTAGCTGGCATAGACTCGTATATGCTCGAGGACAGTACCGGACAGGACAGGACAGTCGTAGAGTCCTGCGAAAATGAAGCTAGACCCACGAGTGCCTCATACATCCCGGATACCCGTTACCTTAACCTTGTCTTCTATCCGAACTCCGCGAATCCGTAGCCCACAACACAAACTCCCCAAACGGGCGTCTCCCTGGGCTATGCAAAAGCACACAACAAGGGATTGCGGGCTCGTGCTCGGGGAGTCGTGGATCGGCCAAAGGCAGGGCCGCAACGCACACCATCGACTGCCTCGATTGCTGCGATGCTCGTAGGCCGAGGACTCGTCGGATCGCACAGGGCACTGGGCCTGCCCGTCTCACGACACGACGCTGCCGTCAGGCGTGTCGGGCGCAACGATCGAGGGGCAGCGGGCTCGCTGGAGACCAGGCCAGCATCATGTGCTGCACCACTTATTGGCCTGGGCCTGTCAGCTGGCCCATGGAGAGTGCGTCTGCACGGCGGCGGGAGCAGCGCGCCAGCGAACCATGGCGGCGTACGTGGTTGCTCCCAACAAGCGGGCAGAGGGGACAGCCTGCGGACGACAGCGAACGGTGGCAGCGAGGGCAGCGAGGGCTCGAGCACAGCGATGCAGACGCAATGGAATAGTGAGGCGGACCGAGGCCTTGTTTGCTGCGGTCCTGCTGGAGCCAACCGGACCGTGTCGCTCCGGCGGTGGCCCAGGCCATTCGTCGCTTCACCCGTTTGCCCATGCATGAGTCTCGCTCCGGCTCCTGGGAGCTCGATGCCCAGTGCACCCAGGGCGCCAGGTCTCCCCCCCCCAGCGCCCTGGACGGTGTGCCCGTTTGGGGGGGGAGATCGCTGGATTCATGCGCTTTTGGCTGCGTTGCGGCCTTGGGCAGGGTGCCCCCCCCCCCGACTCGGCCCCATCGCACTCATCACGCTGCGACAACTGCCAAGGCGCACAGGCTGCCTACGGCCCTGCCGCAGTCCCACCCGGCCTACGCCTGGTTTTAGCTGGCATGGATTCCTCTTAAACCTCTCGCCTTACTTCTACAACGTCCCTCAGTGATCCTCATTTCTTGTCGAACAACTTGCGAACCATTGCCATTGCTTTGACTGCAAACAGCGCTGCACTCGTAAGTACATCCGAGTCTTGGTATGGCCGAGGACGACGATGCATTCATGAGATCTTCACTAATGGTGCGTGGGGCTGTAGACGCTGCTGTCTTGTCTTCCATCGTTGCGCCTTACCCTACGGCCACTTCTTGTATCATCAAGCACTATTTACTCTCCGTCATGGCGAGCTTCAGTAATGCCTCCTTTGAGGAGCAGCAGCAGCAACGCATCCAGGACCTTATCAGCCAGAAGGCGCAGATTGACGCCGAGATCAACGAACTGGCCATACAATCTTCCTCGGCCTCAAGTTTCCACCATGGACAGTCCTCTACGCATCAAGAAGCTCGACGACAAGATGTTCCCCGGACCTATTCTTTGGCTGGACCTCGCCTGAGCCGGCATCTATCCTCTGTATGAAAGCTTTCCCGGTGTATCTCCTGAATCTGGCTCTAATGACTTTTAGGGCCTCGGCCATCACGGATCTGCTGAATTGCCCGGGAATATGTCGAAACGATCTGCTTCTGCTATGGCTCGGACAGGAACAAGAGGTGCTGCGGCTTCAATAACTCCCTCGATGCCCTTCTCGAACACTGGTCGGATTCCACCTCCTCTCCAAACTGTCGATATCCGCCAAGATGCCTCCATCCTCGACAGCTGGACCAACCGTCAAGATGATCCCTTGAATGCATATACATTCAGCCATCAACCATACCGATCAGGCTCTCGACGATCAGACCTAGATGATGTCGGTGAGGATCCTCGTGAATACCTCTCTCGAACCAGCGCCCCCACATTATCTGTCTCGCCAGTCGATATTTCTGCCAGCAAATTCTCGCAACCTGCCGCCCGCCATAGGCCTTCAGCCTCCCCGAGACATAGTCAGAGCTTCAGTATACCAACTCCCAGCACTCCATGCAGTGCAACACTAACAACTGCCACAACACTTGCGAGTGACATGAGTCGTCAAAGCAGCTATTGCAACGAAGCGCTAGAAGGGTTTCAGATGATGAATGTCAACTCGAACACGTCGATGTTCTCAAACACTTCTAATGATGAATGTCTCTTTTCTTCTACTCCATTCCGTACATCTTCGCAACGGAAACGCATGTCAGCAAACGAAGAGCAGAATATGCTTCTTGTTGGTGCTGGAGGTGCTAGTTATGATGAGCAATTTTCGTTTTCATTTAGTCCCGCTGAGACGGCAACATCAGCACAGTTTCAATCTTCCATTCCTTTTGCATTGGAAGATATGAAGAGATCGGACTCGAACGAAAGTACCTCATCATCTACGTCATCTCAATCTCGTGCCAAAATGCAGCTTCAGAGACAGAATCAGCTTGCAGCTCGACGACTAGCACCAAAGGCTGGGAGCGATGAAGATCTGATGTCGGGTAAAGCGACTTTGACTTCAATGGTGCGTATCAAGTCGAAAGATGGCATGGATGACAAGTTTGTTGCTGCCATCTCCAAATCTCCTTATCAGCGTCCTAAGCATGATCGAGTCTTTTGCGAGCACTGTGGCGAGTATCCTGAAGGGTTTCGTGGAGCTCATGAACTTGGTCGTCACGTGGATCGGACGCACAAGGATCTGGTCAAAAAGTGGATTTGTATCGAGCCAACAGACGGTATAATCCACGGCCAGTTCAAGCCCGTTAATCCGCTTTCAAAATGCAAGGCTTGTACACAGCAAAAGAAAAAGTATGGCGCATACTATAACGCCGCGGCTCACCTCCGGAGAGCCCATTTTGTGCCCAAGCCCCGCGGTCGAAGCAAATCAAGCAAAGTCGACGAGAAATCGGAAAAGCGAGGCGGCAAAGGCGGTGGCGATTGGCCTCCTATGTCAGAGCTTAAGCGGTGGATGAAGGAAGTGCATGAGAAGGTCGCCGACAATCAAACCCAGCAACAAGACGATGAAGACGACGAAGAAGACTGCAATATCAACGGCTATGATGACGAGCTTTCGAGTATGGTCGCCAAGGGCACCAATGCGCCAAACATCAATTCTAATTTCAACAATGCTCTTCTATTTGCCGACACGGCGATGTATGACGCTTATCCGACACCAGCTTCGAGCTTCGGTGCACAAAGTATTCAAAACATGCAATTCGCCGACAATCTTGAACAGGACATTGATATGACAATGCTCTACGATTCGAGTCAAACATCATTTGACTCTTCCTCTGTGTTGATGAATGACAATATGGCATACATTGACCCTTCCTTTACTTTTACAGACCAGGCTCTTGGTCCTGATTTCCTTAATCCCTTCTCATATAATACTACGGTGTAGCATGTCCAATTTCTTCTTTTATTCTACTTCTCAAAGTATGTATCAGCTAGTAAGGTGCTTCATGGTCTGTCTCATTTCTTTTGCTCATAGTTGCAATGTGGCATTGCAATTGGTAGATAGACGGTATTATTTGGTTGGATAGGCAGGCGCTTCGGTTCTCTGGTTCTCTTTTCTAGTAGTGTCAGAGTATTCACGATGTGACGAATTTATCCTCAAATTTGTTCTCGGTCATCATGTATTTATCATCTTGCTCAACGAAGCAATGCCATCTTCGAGTACTTCAGTACTCATGTTTTGATCACACCTTTGGCTTACGACTGACTCTTAGCTGCTTCAAATATTATGTTTGAAAATGATCGTATGATGAGATGTTAGGCACTCGAACCCTTTGTGAATGAATATCAGCTTTCATGAATATTCTGGGTACAGAACCTTGGTACTTGGTATCTGAAACGCCTTAAAGCGCGCACACCAGTAAAGCTAACCATCCTCAATTGTAACAAATCATATGTACACTACATTCCTAGGGAGTAATATAAGGAGCACAAATTAAGTTCGCCTTGACTAGTCCTTTCACCTCAGTTTCCCCAGCTTCTTTAAGTATATCAATGCCTATAGTCAAGATATGCGAGGGTCCTTATCGAGTCCTTGATAACAAATTGATGCTTCTCGGGCTTCTAGTGGACAAGTCGGAATCCTCGTGGCTTCCAACACTAACTGCGGGAATGTGAACATGATGCATCGGTACCGACCTTTAGGCCGATTATTGGGTTCCCTGCCTATTTCACATAAAGCATTGTATAAACTGGAGTTGGACATTTCAAACTGGAGTCATGCCTGAATAAAGAGTTCAATGTACAGTACAAGTATTTGACTGTAAAAGTGTTTTGCCCTATTAACCTGTCAAGAACTTAAGAAGGGCCTTCGAAAAAGCCAACTCCTTCTAACAGTAAGAAGCCATTATTCTCATTCGCACCGAAACTATGAATCAAAATGATATACCGAATTTTATTACTTAGGGTACCATACAATTTAATTTGTGCTCAAAAAGTAGCGTACTTGTATGCTTGGACAATGCCCGCTCCAAAAGCGTCCCCAAAACTAAAAGAAAACCAATGAACCAGACGCCTGACTCCTTCGCACGTGTCGATACTTTTGCGTATTACTATAAGTAAATCACGTTTGTGTATCAATCTAGATAGCCCAACTCCCCCGTCTCGCACGAGCACCCCAAGCGTCAGGGCTAGTTGCATCATCGGCCATTAAAGGATGCTGTCTTGCCCATTCTAGAATGTAGATTCGCAAAGCCATCCATCGCGGGCAGCGTATATCACTCTTTGCCATTGTCTTCCCTGTACCCGCGACTAGTCCGATATGTCCTCTGGCATCTTTCTGGGTGTCATCTTTGCGCAACTCAGATTGAGATATTTTTGAAATCTTACTAAGCTCTTCATCGTACTGTCGTGCCAAGGATGGATATCCAAGTGAGAGGTAATTGTAGACTTGCGTGACGAACTGGTCATCGAATTCCTGTCGAAACGCATCTTCCAATCTTGATTTGGCAGCCGCATCTTTCAATCTACCATCTATGCCAGACAGCATTTGCACTCCTTTTCCCGAGGATGACGTTGGCCGACTTGCTGTTTTTTCAGAGGTCTCGCTGGCAAAAGCACTTGCAAATGGATCATCTCGCTCCGTTCCAGGGGTTTGTAACATAGCCGGTCCTCGAGACATCGGAGTCAGGGTTTGGGCTTCCTCTTCTGCCACACAATAACCTCCCCATAAACCCCCACCATCCTCACGGCGGTTATGCTTGACCTCTATTGGTTGATCAGTCTCAAATTTGGTCGATTTGGGAGACGGGCACATCCGGAAGACGAGATCACCACCAAGCATCGGAGGGCTCGCAGCATCTCGCATACGGTCTAGCTCGGCCTCTTTCTGTATGTCAGCCAGGGGGCCCTTCTTGGTCATGCCGTTAGTCCAAAACGGATCCTGAAATGTAGGCTTAACTGCTTCTGCAGCAACTTTCTTTATCGTTTCTTCTTCTCTAAGTTTCGCCAAAGTCTCTTGGTGTTGCTGCATTTCCTTTACAGCCCATCCCACCTCTGTCGACTGTCTTCTAAGTGATACCATCTCGTGCGGCAATAGCCCAACGCCTACAATATCTTCTTCTTCCTCTTCAGAATCTGGTTCCACCTCCCGGTCGTAAAAGTGTTCGACAACCTCGTGAAAATCACTGTTTGGGAAAGCAGCTAACGCCTGCTCCTGGAGCTGTTTTTCTGCAGCTTTCGCAGCCAGTGCCAACAAGTATCCTGAGAACCTATCGTCACAGCTCTCTCGAGTACGTGCCATTTGTAATCTCATTATGGAGTCGTCCGATGAGCCGTACGACCCTGTCAAGGACGGCGTGTCCTCATCTGCATATTCTTCCTGCTCGTCCTCCGCCATCTCATCTGAATTCTCGTCTGCTACAATAGGTTCAAGGTCCGGCTGAAAAGAATTTTGTCGCGTGCTCCGTCGCGTATTAGGATGAGGACGCATGGAGCCCTGCCGACGAGGGGCTTGGGGGAGTATTTGTGTTGCGCTTGACGTAGGTGTATTACCGCGGCCGAAAGGTTCTACGAGGGGACGTATCCGGGGTTCTCGATTTGGTAGATATATATGATTCGTCCCCGGCGTAATATCAGTCTTATCGGTTGGTAATGTAGCCGGTCTTCGATCACCTGCCTTCTTTGACCGCTTGGATGTCTCGATGAGCTGAGGAATGAATTTCTGTCTCGGTTTGGGTGTCAACTCTCTGAGGATTGCTAGGCTTCGAGGTGATGTTTCTGGTGCCTTCACCGCTTGTATACGGTTGCTCCCGGTCGCCGTCTCGACAGGCTGTGGGAGGAATCTGCGCTTTGGAGAAGGGTTTGATTGTGACTTGACCTCAGGATTGGACACTTCATCCTTAACTTTACTACTTTTCGTAATTGTCTCGATCGGTTCAACCGGGAAGCGCCGTACACTCTTGGTCGTGCTCTCGACGGGTTCTGGCAGGAAGAGCCGTCGTGGCGGGGATGAAGCCGACATTTCCTCTGCTCCTCTGCGTTGTCAAGTCGGTGCTGACGAACTCCTACCACTACTGGCATTCCTTCGCAAAGGACAAAGCTGGTTGGTCTTGCGACACCAGAGAAACCACCCTCTGTGTGCGGAGGATGGAGACACCCAAGTCCGGGGGGACTTCCACGTCTAAACGGCTAATGCAGTCCAAAAGCCTGTTCAGTCATGTGTGGGCAGTATATTAATTATCGGCGGTCCAAGCCTCGCCACCGTCCGGAGTAGCCACCAGGGATCAATTCCTCAACAGAGTTTGTGATCAACGAGTGGTGCCGTGGATGTGTCGTGTAGGGAGGACTGAACAAATACAAAGATTTGAATATGCAGGTGAATTCCGCAGGTACTGAGTCCGTGAGCAATCGGGAACGGCTGATTGTGGCTATCCAGCACCAGCCGGACATGCCACTGATTAGGCTATTGGGGGAAGGTCTAGGTCAACCCACTAAGCCAATTAAAACGCCCCATTTCAGCCACCGATCAGGTCCGCATCCATGCTGTAGGAGCCGAAAACAATCCGCGTACGGAAGAGATCTTATCGCGGTTGTCGAGATAACTGCAGTTGCGGTCTGTTGTCTGTCATCTGCAACAAATCAACAATGCCAGTCTTTGTAGGACCGAGGGTCTGTGCCGGCAATGGCAGGCATATACACAGAATCTGCGGTTGCCGTTATATTCTTAAGACGGTGCGCCTCTTAGGGAGACAGCAGCCATTACTGTTGATTATCAAGCCTGTCTGGTGAGAGAAGGATCAAATAGAAGGATCAGAGAGAAGAATCAGAACTCGCAGTCCGGGACAGGTTCGTCGATATCCTGGTATATATTCCTATTGCTACATGTGTGCTTGTGCTAGAATTGACACCTCGGTTTAGGGGGTGTTAAAACCTAGCCATACTGATCGTGAAAGCTTCCTCAAGCTCCCTAACTGACTACAGAGTATGCGCGTGCAATGCCACCTCCCCCCATGTCAAGTTATTTGACTGCACAGACCACGGGATCGATCACCCGTCCCTTACTCCAACCATCGACTCCAACCGGCCTGCGAGAACTCGATGCTTTTTTATGACATCAACCCATTCCTCAGCCTCATCATCTTCATCTAACAAGGCAAGAGCCATGCTAAAGTCGCCTCCTAATCTTCCGAGACTACCTGCGCAGTACAAGACCTGCGTAAGCAGGCTATCTCGAGAAGATCGGTCTTGAACATTAGGTAAATATTTCTTCAGTGTTTCTAGTAACGTGTCGACCAAGTGCAACGGAAACGTGGATAATGCTGCCGGTAAAGGTTGTAGCGGGTCACTAGCCTGTTCCATGCTCCCGGTTATCCCTTTTGAATCAGACTCTACAGCTGCAGGAAATATACTTCTGAACATAGATATTATGGCAAAACTTTGCTCCCGAAATATTTCGATATATCGTTTGAGGTATCTTTCTGTCTGCTGGCCTCCAGACCAAGCTGCACTCGTGTTCTTCTTGCTTGGCGTGGCATTGTTTCGAAGTGTTTCCTGATCTGCTAGTTCTCGTAAGGGCTCCAACGCCTCCAGCATTAACATGAGATTTGATAGACGGCAAACAAGGAATAATGCCCCAAGACTGCCTTCGCGGTTGCTTCCTGATTGTGATACCTGAGCATCAAGTTCTGGAGCGATTCTTCGTAGCCAGCTAATTGTCCGCATTGCTGCGGCAAGCTTAACTCCTTGCGCTTTCAGACTCGCAACTAAATTCGTAGCCATTGCCTGCATTTCTTCATCTGCCTGTGAAGTTATGGATGAGATAAGTCTTGAATTTGGATAAATCCCATGCAATCGTCTTATATGAGCGTTCAGGTCCAGTGCCGACGCATAATTGACTGTTGCCGAGGATGAATTGGAGGTAATGCCAAATCCTAAAGCTCCCGAGGACGATATAGCTGAGGAAAGAAGCGTGGGTAAATCGAGGACATCAGCTAATCGGTCTGCGTTGCGTGAAAGCAGTAAGGCCTTTCGTCTCCTGTCCAAGGCAGAATTTTCGGCACTCTTATGATATGTTTCCGAGAAGTGTAGAGCCTCCTCATCGAGTTTAGGTATAGCATCACGAAGTTCTGCAGTACTCTTCGCTAAGACGGGTAGAGTGGTCTGCAAGGACAAAAGATGGTCGGAAGAAGCGATAACAGCTTTATGTGAACGAGTTGAGAGGGCCTGGAGTGATAAAAGTAGAGAGTGTGAGGTCTGTGTCAAAGACTGCGGCTCGATCGTGCTGAGTGATGACAATGGGAGAGTCGTGAGTCGATTCAGATATGCACAGGTGACGGGGTCGCTCAATGATGGGGCTCTTCGCGGTGACGGCTTGTCGAAGTAGGGCATAAGGAGCTCATACAGGGGATCTGCCATATTGGAATAAGTTAACAAGCTTCACAAGCTTCTTGTTAACTAAAATTCCTCTATGTCCTTCTAGGAGACGGCTTTCCATGTTGTCGTTCGAACACCTTGCGATTTGGAGCTCGCTAAAATTAACGCCACAGCCTGGCGATAAGGCTCATACGGCACTACATGATTACGATTAGGGACGTTCCTTGCCGATATCTACGTCTGCCAATGGCATCCTTGGGTTTATGCTTCTAGGCTAGATGGACAAATGGGGTGGTTACTCGTAGCCATTGTACACGTCGTACATTGCTAAGTGCTAATGAATGGCATCAGCTTCGAGACAGCATAAGGGACCTACCACTATTCTATTGGATTGCCAACATCAGATCTTTTCATGACGGCCAAAGCAGATGAGGATTTCGGTAGGGAGAAAAGGTCCGAGCCATGTTACAGATTCCTCAAATAACAAAAATATGGCCTCCAAGCGGATACCGGCATTAACAATGTTCAGAGATTTTGTTCGTGAGTACCTAACAATGTCTTTATAGTACCTTAAAGTCTGCTCTTATGTTGAACGCTTTATCTTCCTTGTGATACAGGTTACAGCTATGATGAAACCCGTAATAGGCGGTATCACTGGCCATAGATCTCTAGAGTAATGCGAAGCTACGAGGGCCAGAGCTGCAGCCAGGCTTGGCCCAAGTGTGGTTCTAGGGCTAAAAGGAAGAGGGCCTGCTAATTTTGCAGCATTTGAGAGGCACCGCACGGATAGGATTTCGACACCAGACGACTGTTCGGAAACTCATATCCGACGCCTGTCGAGAATGAACAACAATCTTGGGTGGAACTACTGTCAGCAGGTAGATACAAAGTTCGCCCGATGATAAAACTAGTCAATGACCGCTAGTTTCGTGCAGACGTGGTAAGTAAAAGTCCTGAAAGTCTGTCCTTATTGGTCTCTACGAGGCACGCGGTAATGTTTTGGACTCGCAGATTAACCTTGGTTTATCAGATATACAGTACATTTGAATGCTCACGTGCTTCGTTTGCTACGTTAGCGATCATCAGGGGGCTCGTGCCTGAATAAAGCGTCCGTTGATGCACTTTAGCGAGTCCCCAACGGATTTGAAGCCATCACACTGCCTCGCAACACTAACTCGGCGTACTCGGTGACTTGAAATGACAGGCTTTCGAGTGACCTAGAAACGCGCCCTGGTTTTACGGTCCCCGGATTCAAAAGTCCGCGACGACTTCCTCTTCCTCTATTATAACCTACGTCGTGGTTTTCAGAAAATGCGCGATCCAATACCACCAATACCTTTGCTGAGCAAGGCCGTCCAGCCGCTCGCTGATTTCCTCGGTTTCACCACACTCCCTCTGCATATTCACGAAGTCCTTCTGTCATTTCTAGGATATACGTTCATTAACATATACCTCTCTCCGCGAGTGTCGACATGGCTTTTTCCCGTCAAGTATCCAAAGTTATCGGCAGAAAAGAAGCTGAACTGGGATGTGCATGTCGTATCACTATGCCAGAGCTTGATAGTCAACGTTTTGGCTCTGTACGTCATGTTCGCAGATGAAGACCGGAAGAATATGGACTGGCGAGAGCGCGTTTGGGGCTATACAGGAGCTGCAGGAATGATTCAAGGATTGGCGACGGGATATTTCCTTTGGGATCTCGTCATCACGCTTCAGAACGTCAAGGTCTTCGGATATGGCATGCTGGCACATGCTCTGAGTGCTTTGACTGTCTTCTCTTTTGGTTTCGTAAGTCTAGTTTCGAACTTCGATCCGGTTTTATTTGCTGACGATTGAGAAATAGCGACCTTTCGTTAACTTTTACGGCTGTACATTTATCTTATACGAACTTTCATCCCCATTCCTCAACTTCCACTGGTTTTTCGACAAACTGGATATGACAGGAACACGTCCTCAACTGTACAATGGCGTCGCTCTTCTAATTACGTTCTTCTCATGTCGCTTGGTCTGGGGTAATTACCAGTCAATTCGTGTCTATCAAGACGTATGGAGGGCCCTCCATCATAGGCCTGACACCGCTGGTATCAACTATGAGGCTATGTATGACTCTACATCTGCAGCATATGGCGCTGCACTGGGGAAGAGTGCTGCCCCTATGCATAGAGACATAATGAGGTTTGCTGGCGAAGAATTCGTGCCATTTTGGCTTGCATTCCTTTACCTTGGGAGCAATATCACCTTAAACGCTTTGAACTTTTTCTGGTTCAGAAAGATGATAGAGGCAGTGCGGAAGCGGTTCGTGCCACAGAAGCAGTCTAAGAAGGAGAAAGCTATTGCAGTCAAGAGTACAGGAGCGAACGGATCGGTGAAAATTGATATTGGTGATGTTCGCCGCAGAAAGATTGCTGATGATGAACCGTCCGGGATTTCCTAGGCGCTCGAAGGAGGAGTTGGTACTTGGCGCATAAGAGCAAGTTCTGCGTTGCCGAATTCCATGTGTATGTGTATATGTGTATGTGTATACATGGGTTTTTAGTGAATCGCCGAGATGACGTAGCCGTAGTGGTAACACTGAAATCGAAAGACGGGCCTCTTGTTTACTCAAATTTGGTGTGCCAATATATTTGGTCCTAATCTGCAAAGCGATCCCCGCAATAAATACGGAGTAGCCTCGAATACATTCGAAGTTGTTCTACAGCGCTTGCCATCATAATCGGCCAAGGTTGGCTCGCTAGCCCGTGCACGCCAGGCTGTTCATCAGCCTTGCCACCCTTGCCTAGCGCTGATTTCTGATCTATTACAAACAAAGCACTACTGATAAACTTGCTGGCCCGTCCAATGTCAGCGCAGGGAAGCCAGTTTGTAAATCACCATTCCCTGAGCTCTGGTTGATCACCTAATCGTGACTAAGGCTGTAAAGGAACTCTCAAATGCATAAGGTACCTTTGAGAGCATTCTCCAACTTTCTCTATCAAGTCCGTACCTGCTCTTATATCTCTCTCTCTTCATCCTGATGAAGTTGTTCCTTTTATTTTTGTCAATCAGTATCGCACTCTTGTCATTTACTTATAGCACTTCCATCCTCTCACATCTCAAATCAATAACAGAACTCCTAAGCGCAAAGACTTCCATGATAACGGCGCAAACCGACAAATTCGAGGATCTGTCAGTCATCACACAGACACCGATTTATAGCGATTCCAAACCAGCCAATATGTCCGTACCGCGTGCAATCCGAAAGGCGTTCCTCGCCGTTGAACAATCCGAAGGGGCAGGCGCCCGAGTGCGCCGATCTATCGGAACACCTCAACTACGCAACTTTTCTCCATTTTTATTGCTCGATCATTTCACAATCAAACCGGGAGCAGGCTTCCCTGATCATCCACATCGAGGGCAGGAAACGTAAGTCACATAACTTTAAATGCCCACTATGAATGCTAATATCAGATTAGGATCACATATCTCCTTCAAGGCGCAGTAGATCATGAGGACTTTGCGGGAAATTCGGGCACAATTGAGGCAGGTGATCTACAGTTTATGACAGCAGGAAAAGGTATGTCTATTCAAATTCGAACAGACCTCAAATTACTTGGTGCTGATGACTTCCTTTTTTGTCACTTAGGTATCATGCATGCAGAGATGCCGCGACAGAATCCTGACGGCAGCGCGAACGTTGGAATGCAGCTTTGGGTTGATCTTCCACAGAAGCTCAAGAAATGTGAACCCAGATACAGAGACCTACGGGCGTCTGAGATACCAAATGTCGATATCGATGACAATAAGGTGCATATTAAGGTGATATCGGGCCAATCACATGGGGTTGATAGTGTTAAGGAATTAGCATATACTCCTGTTTGGATCTTAGATATTGAAATTAAACCCGGCGGAAAGATTACGCAGGCATTACCTTCCGGATGGAATGCCTTTGCATACACACTTTCTGGAACGACATCTTTTGGCGTTGGCAAAGATCAAACTTCGATTGGCGAATTTCATAATGTTGTTTTCGAACAGAAGGGCGATACTGTCTCTGCAGAAGTTGCTGAGGATGCAAAAGAGAACGGGCATTTCGGTAAGTCTACAACATCGTATTATCCACTGATCAACTCCTAACAATAAATTTTAGTCCTAGTTGCTGGTCTTCCGCTGGATCAGAAAGTTGTGCAATATGGCCCCTTTGTCCTCAGTAATCAAGAGGATGTTTACCAGGCGTTGATGGATTATCAAACACATTCCAATGGTTTTGAGCGGGCCGCAGGTTGGCAATCTGAGATCGGGAAGTCGATGATACACTAGTTTGGAATAGAATATATTTTACGGCCAAAATTCACCTGTTTTTAGATCATCCTTTGCTTAAATATTCTACGGACCACATGTAATGCTTTAAGAAACAAGGAAGACATCGAAACTTAGCTATATTTCACATAGATAAGTTGAGGGCGCTGCTCTCTATAGCTTGCTATTAGGAGGATTCCGAAGCACTAAATTTGGATCCGGCATTTTGTCGAATTTCCACGACTCGTCCTTGACATGCTTCTTCCACTCGGAACTCAAAAGATAATTCCCTTTCTGTGGGTCCGAAGCTTTTGATGAGCCGGCGTCCTTTTTATTCTGCCATTGGGATATGTCCTCTTGGGTCCGCAACCAATCGGCAATTGCATCTGCACAAGGCTCTACTGCTTCAAATGGAACCAAGTGCCCATAGCCTTCAATGACGGCTTCAGCGACCTTTCCGTTTGCAACACCTCCGCTCCCTCCAACTCCAGATCCTGTCCGTTCCATCTTTATGCGGCGGGCTTCGGGAAGTGAGACGGGGCTAGTCCCACCAAAGACATACAGCACGCCTGGCCGTACGGCTGGCAATTCCTTGAACGCCTGCACTGGTTCAGGGCGATAGAAAGGATAATTAGGTTTTGAAGCAGGCTCAAGGTCGGCGTGAGTGTTGCGATCAATAATTGGTACATTTTGTGCATCTCTGCCCAGGAAATTTGGCCGAAGGAATCCGAAAGCTTCCTGGTGCTTGGTTGTTGTTAAAGTTACTGAACCCGCTTCTGCTGAACTGGCAGGATAAAGTGCCGTGGGAACATCTCGGAGCCCGTATTGGAGAAACAACTCAGTTACTGCTGGATCGCATATTTTCAACACCCTGTGGAAATATTTGGCCGCTGCTTCGCGGGACGGCCATATATCTTTCCTAAAGGTAGCGCCAAGACCCATGTCCGGGCCAGTTGTGCGTGGGTAATGGGCTTGGATATATGGATCGATCAGGATCAAACCGGTCAATAATCGAGGATGATGCAGGGACAACCGAACGCTGGAGGTATAAGTTCATTTAGAAGATGGACATGTTAGATTGAGACGCACACTTACATCTGACATCCCCCAACTGAATGACCAATTCCGACAATAGGTTGTGGCATATCCTCCCGGAATACATTTACCATGTGAAGCATATCTCGTGGGTGATCCTCCCATGAAGCTTGCAAGATATCAGTCATGGTGTATGAGAAGCAGAAGGAGCGGACTCACGGTCATCACCGAGCTTATCTTCGTTCAGCACACTACTTTCGCCTTGGTGTGCTACATCTGCAATCCAAATGCCTCGAATGCCCACTTGATCCTCTTTTGTTCTAAGCAAGATTTTATTCCATAAAGGTTCGTACAGTTCCTGTTTAGGGTCAGTAAAATAACAAGTCGATATAGTGATAGGATAGTGCTTGTTGCTAATCTGCTGATACCTTTGGAAATCCGACTCCTGTCGTGGCTATAATGGTGATATCGCCATCTTTGGGCACAAGGTTATCGAGTGGGATATACTGCTTGACAGCAAGACGAAGGGGGCCCGATTGCCCGCTTCGAGTTGCACGCGGATACTCCCGTACATGCTGAGTTGGGAGTATATGCCTGACAATCTTAAAATATGTTTCTGCCATAATAGTGCTGCTGCTGTCAGCGGTGTGGATTTTGAGACTCGGTCTGATAAGTTGGAAAGAAGGTTAGGAAGGTTGTTGAGGCCTCCAAGTAGTCCGTACTCGTACTCGTACGGAGGACCTGTGCGGCTGGAATATGCAAGTCGACAAGGTTTTACAAAGCTCATCCCAGTCACATGCAGAGGTAAGTACCTTAGATACCTTATGCAATAAAGAATCGGACTCAAGTACTGTGCGACAAATCATAAAGTTCGTAACGGTAAATATAGCAATTTATCTGTTAAGGTACAAACCACATCTTCCTTCGCAACTTAGCCATGACACCTAATACAGACCTATTCCCCTCCACCCCCGTTCTTTCCTTTCTAAATTAAATAGTCTAGGACCGTGGCATTGTCTAAGATGTTCTTTAGATGGTAAAACGAGCCACCTAGCTAATTGACCCTATCGATCCGAAAAACGTTTCCCAAGAATATTGGGGGGAAGGGATATAGATAGTACTTATCAGGTACTATAATTAGCGAGGGCTTGGCAAATACATTTTGGTCATATATATTTAATAATAAGCGAATTTTTCTAAAAACAGCATCGGTGGTTTAGTGGTAAAATCCATCGTTGCCATATTACAATCGTATAATATCTCATCTCGATGGGCCCCGGGTTCGATTCCCGGCCGATGCAATTTATCTTTCTAAATTTTCTTTTTGTTTTTCCGTTGAATACAGTACCTTTTTTTTTAAAAGTGTTGTTGCCTGAAAATAATGGAATATTATATATAGATATCTACTGGCCACCTACCTGCACACTGGGTTTTGTTGACGTCTTCAGTACAGTGCAGTGCAACCTTAACCGATTGGCCGCCAGCGCTCGACAAAAAGAATGGACTACGTGATCAGGCACAGGAATCCTTTAAGTAGAGCCCGAAGTCCGCGAGACAAGGCCCACTGTAACAGTATATCGCAACACTCCTAACAACGCTTAAATGGTGTAAAGGCAGACTGGGAGAGGGCAAATTTAGCATTGGGCATGGACAACTATATCCAATGCTAGCTATAGGTAAAAAAAAACAGCAAGAAGTTTAAAGCTACTGCTCAATATCTGTCACGTAATTAGTATTTTAGTTACATAGAAACGTACATAAGGTCAAACTGACACAAAATTAAAATGCTAAATGCATTATTATATTCTTCCGCAAATTCGGTTTCCACACGTTCAAAGGCCAGAATCATCTTTTTTCCAATATGCTGTAGGGTAATATTGCTCCCATTCCTGGCAAGTCTGATCGAGACTGCTCAAGGGCATCTGACTTGCGATCTCGGATTCGCGCTCTAGGAATTGGACAGCGAGTCCTTCGCCTACATGCCATGCCTAGAGGGCCACAGATCAGTACTCATTCATAGGAAGTCCGTGCGATACAATGGATACATATTCAGGAGAAAAGGGAATACATACAATGTGGCAATGCATGAGCCAAGCTCCCGGGTTATCCGTAAGGAAGGCCAATACTAGCCAGCCACCTGCAGCGCCAGCGCCAAATCCCCCAGAAGACGGTAGCATTGCAACATCGCGGCGAGGTGGATTGGTGTACTTTAATGTTGAGGCAAGGGATGAGTTGAAAGTTCCCGAGCCAGAGCCTAAAACGTAGAAGTCGTGGCCGTGCTATAGTACTATGTTAGTTATTATATAGAAATAATAGGGAATATAGATAGTTTTATACCAGATGAATGGGATGGGGCACAGCGAGACCACCAGTAGCTTGAATGATCCAGAAATAATACTGCAATTGCAAAATAGTGTCAGTTCATCAGTCTGCAACGGGAGGCCTGCCCAATGTACTTATCAAATACTAGAGTTGTGCATAAAATAATAATCATAGGTTTTTGAAATACACTTACATCATACGCGTTCGGCAGGTGTATAAGATTCAGGTTGGTAGGATAGGAGCTATTCTGCTCCTCGACATATTTGAGCGTTGGCTTTTCCCAATCAACGTCTATCATACTACCGTTAACAACCCACTGAACGATGTTCTGGCTGTTTGTTGTTACATTTGCAGCTATTACATTGATATCAATAGGAAGGGTCTCTGCCTGAGAGACGAAGTCTGATGAAGGAACATCCTTCTTTACGTAAGGAACAAGGTTCGTCTCATCGGCGCATGATTGCGTATAAGCAGTTCCTGTCGTGGTGGGATTTGTTGCTGGGGCACCAGCATAGGAGAAGATAGCCTGGATGTTATTGTTATTATTGTTAACTCCACATCCTGTCTGAACATCGGCACGGAACCAGTAATTATCCACTGCTTGATTGGCGTTGATAATGACGTCGTAGCGTTGGCCAATGCCGATGAAGAGCCAATCCGTAGTATATGGGACGATGGGCACAAAATCTGCTGAGACAACTGTGAAGTTATGACCATCCAGATGCACCTTGAAATGGTTGTCGACAGCTGTGTTGACAATACGAAGCTTGTACTTCTTCCCTTTGGTCAGCGTTACTTTGTTATAGGCTCCACCAGAACCACTAGGGTTAACCATTGTTCCGTTGATGAGTCCGTTGTCTGCTGTTGGTGGCCCACCGCTAGCAGCTGTCAGCGCGTTAACATAGGCCGTTTCATAGTACCAGTCTGTAATTGGCAGTACCCCCAAGTCGAAATCATAGTTTGAGGTTGCTAAGATATATAAGCGTTTGCCAAATATGTGATAGGAAAATCAACTGACTAGGACCGTGTATAATTATCGGCCCGAGGACGCCGTCGCCATATTGTGCAGAAAAATGTGAGTGGTACCATGATGTCCTATGTGGTTCTGTAAGTAAAACTTCTTTGTTGAGTTTTTGGTACATCGTACCCAAACTGGGTGCAGTGGAAGGTATAAGTCTTCGATTTGCCTGGAGCAATAGGGCACTCGGTGATACCATTGGTTCCATCCATTATGCAGGAATCATACTGCCGAAGTCCATGCCAGTGCATGCTTGTGCTATATACAGTGCATATTTAGCTACGGGTTCATCTGACGATGCTTATACTGGAATTTACCCGTTGTTTTGGAGACTGTTCTTGACGGTGATCTTAAGAATATCACCCCAACCTGCGACTCCATTAGTACATCGTATCTTATAGTCTTTAATAAATCCAACGCCACTGAAACTTGTTTATATAGATTTGTGAGCCATACTTGCTTCGATGGTGGGTCCGGGGTACTGTCCATTAATTGCCATCACAAGACGAGAGACTCCGTCTGGTGCCATTGTAGTATTCGTGATATCGAGAGTGTACTGAGACAATCAGTATAAGTAACATTTCGAAGGATACTGGGCATCATTACCTCGACGGTCTTCCCGGTAGTCGGCCAGTGTGTATCATAGTCTGTAGCGATAGAATACCCATTGCCCCAGCACTGTCTCGTGAAAGGGCCATTCGTACATGCTGAATCTGCCACCTTCGTAGTGCTGCTGGATGCTATAGATGTAGCTGTCGGGGCACTTAAGCCTAGGCTTAACAGGCCTGCTATACAGAGCGCCAGGAACAGCATAATGAAGATGGAGCTATAGAGCTTGGCCCGATGAGAAGGGCCTCTGAGAATGGGCTTTCTTATCTATGAAAAACGGCATCTTCAGAGGCTAGGAGAAGGCGACAAAGGGGTTCTCGTGCTGTTCCATACTCCATCGTCATGTGGCCGTCAGACACCAGCCCCATCCTTCCAGACTTAGTGCAGCTGGCTGAAATATCGAAAGGACGACAATGGCATTTGCTGAAGACCATCCAGACCAGCCACCAGGCGCTTCACACCAGCCGGATGACTATTCTGGGAGGAGAGATAAAGATAGAGATGCTACTTCCGCTATTGAAGGACCATTGACACGGCGCCTTTGACGAAAGGCGTACAGCACAAAGCGCGGGAGCAGGAAACAAGGTTATTCTGAGGGCTGAGTGTACAGACACAGACACCGTACACGGCCTAGAGGTCATCCACGGCTCGGTATCCGAGGCGTAGACCAAATACGACGGAAATCAAAACAGATGGCATATGCAACACACGAGGAAGAGACGGCCGGGCAAGAGCCTTGGCGTCCGTAGGACAACACAAGCAGCGCCCTGCAGATCAATGGACGACGGGATATATTCCTGCAGCATGGGTCTTGGCTGGGAGAGCGGACTGACGTGTCAAGACCTGGGTTTTCCAGTACGAGTATCTTTTCCGCACCTTCTGGGTTTCTTTTGGGGGCGAGGGGGGACGGAGGGAGCAAAGTCCGTATCCCGTCCGAATTACAGCAGCCGAGCAGGGGCTGCAGCTCGTAAGGCTCAAGCAAGCACTTCAGCTCGCAGCGCTAACTGGCGCGAAGCAGAGGGAAAGGCAAGTCAGGCCAGCCAGGCAAGCCAGGCAAGCGACATACATAGGGTGGGTAGGGGAGAAGTGTACCTGAGGTACTTCGGGTAGCCACCGTAGCAAAGGCATGTAGGGCAGGTACCGGAGGCTGATAGCTCAGGTATCGTCGGCCCCCGAGGGCTACCTCAGGTAGATGCGGTACCCAGGTACTACAGCACGGGCAGACGAGGTGCGAGTTACCTGCCCTGGGTACGTACCGTGGGGAGAACAAGGTAGGCACCGCAGGCAGAGAAGGTACCTAGGTGCCGGGGCAAGGCAGGTAGATACCGTAGATCCCTAGGCCAAGGTCGGTACCGCAGGCAGAGAAGCTAGGTACTTCCGTACTGCCGTACAGCACCGCAGATGCCGTAGATAAGGTCGGGCAGGCGGTAGGGTTGGTCCCGCAGGCAGACACATTAGGGACCGTAGGGGCCGTCAGTCCGCCAATGCGTCAGTCCGCCAATGCGTCAGTCCGTCAATGCCTGGGCTGTCTGGGAAGCCAGAGAGGAGGAGGGCCGGCAGGCGTGGAGGTGTGGAGGCCATGCATGCGCTGGACTATCCCAGGACGATCCTATGATCCTATCCCTACGGAGCGGAGCATCGCGCATCGCGCATCGACCGTCCTGTACGCCAGCCACGCCCGCTGCGCTTTGCGGCATGCTCGTGCCGTGGATTCTCGATTCTGGGACTCTAGGCTGGTCGCGGATCATGGGCCATGGATCACGGATCATGGATCATGGATTGCGGACTATTGATTATGGGCCATGCATCACTGGCCATGCATCACTGGCCATGCATCATTGACCATGGATGTCAGATCGCATATCCTGATCACAGCCGTTACGCCCACCCTTAATTAAGCTTCTCTCGAGCCACACTCCATCCCACATCCCCAGCTCGCAAGCCAGCCCATGGATGGATACGGTCATACTGTGATACTATACGATTGCAATACGGTCAGTGCGGCCAGTACGGCCAGTACGGTCGCTACGGCCATAACACGAATGCTTGCCGCAGTACCCATCCTCGTTGATATTCGTTCGTACAGCTCACATCTACACTGGTGATACGAGTCCGAAGCATCCAAGAATACTTGCAGCACAGATTGTCTGTCTAGCTATCCCCCCTCCCCCCCTTCTCTATCTACTCGGCGTGTTCTATATACCTTAGTATGCGGCACTCGAAGAAGCAGCAGCTCTCACTTCTCATGACGTATGGCCCGCGGGCTCCGGCTGACCGGCACAGCACTGCAGGAAGTCGAGACTGTGGGCTCGCCATCTAATAATAATCCAATACATACGCACACAGGGGTTTACGCTGGCTGTTATGCGTGCTATACGATCTATGTAGATACCTCCTCTGGAGTGTTACTTCCGCCCTGTACTTCCGTGCTGTACTTCCGTGCTGTACTTGCCCGTTCGTGCTGACGGCATCCCCCAACTTAATGCCCGACAGCGTGCGCGCAAGCCACCTCAACCTGCATGCAAGCCTGTATTGCCCTCTACTCGTGGATTTATCCTGCCAGTGCGGCTTCGCTGCTTCGCTGCTTCATGCGCAAGAAGCTCGTATTGTATGCAGCTGTACGGTGCCGACCGAGACCACGGTCCAGGAAAGCGGCCTGCAGACAAGAAAAGCCATATGCCAAGCCCAGGGCCCGGCTTGCTTGACGGTGACGGTGACGGCGACGGCGACGGTGACAGTGACAGCACGCAGCAAGCAGCCTTGCCTGCAGAAGAGAATCAATAGTCTTTTGTCGATGGTGCATACTGTAGATGGCCTCGGGCGCGCCCCGAACAGAGAATCGCCTCCAGCGCGGCTGAGAATGCCAATTACAGTATCTGCTCCTACTCCTACTCCTACTTCTGCTCCTTCGCTTCCTCTCCCCGCAATTGCCCCGTTCCCGTCTGTCTCGCTTTCAGACGACTTTCAGACGATTCTGTAGCGTCTTCCGTCTCCCGCCTTCCTTTCTTCCTTCCCTCCTTCCTTCCTCCCCCCCTCTTCCCCCTTCTTATCCTCATCTTTATCGTCAATGTCATCGTTATCCTCGCCCCCGCCCTCGCCCTCGCCACCCTCTCTTCTTCTTCCCACGCAGGTAAGCCTTGTCTTGGCCCTGCGAGTCATTATTATCTAGCGGCCCTTGTCAGCTCCAATTGGTGGTCTGTCGCCTACCTTGCTGTATGTTCTATATCGGGCATATGAGCACGTAGGATGCTGCTTGACATCAGCCCCGTGTGATGACAGGGGCAGGCCTAGAAACATCGAGCGAACAGCAAACAACATCTTATCCCAGAGCTTGTAAGCGATAACCTTATGCCACTTGGACGCTACCTCAACAGCAGACTTGATGCAGCTTTCTGATTTTCCCATAGCCCGGCGAGCGTCGTGGGTCACACAGAGCAAGGAACAGCCTCATGATGCGCGACTAGCACATATTTCCCGGCCGGGATCTTAGGATGCAAAGCTCCCGGAACACGGCTGGTAGGGGGCAACGAGGTATCTGCTCCATATGTGCTTAACTAAGGCAATCGCTTTATTTTCCTGATGGCTCGGAGTAAGACTGCTAAAAGACGACAGGCTTGTCTTGGTCATCTGCCTCCTCAGCTGCGGCTACCATGTATTTCACGGCCTGGACAAAAGCAATAGGATGTTCGAAAGGAAGGCTAGACTGTAATTGAATAGGAATCTCTCATTGATCACTCGCAGCATATTTAATTGATTCATGGCAGGATCATATCACTTCGTCTACCCGATTCGGTGCTTTATGGTATCTATTTTGAGTTCAACGACTATATTGGTAAAGAGTGCTTGTCCCTGTGTACGTGCATCCCTGCCAGTGGCAATTCTGCTGAGCGTTAGATGGGATGAGACGAGGGATAGGAAGTGTAAAGAGGACGACAAAAGTATGTCTAGGAACTCGGTCCCCTCGAGTCCATAATTGCAAGCTTCTCTCCCCCAACAGAAAATAAATATCAGTACAATGGCAATGTTGCTGCTACTGTCTATCCTCGTATCTGGATTGCTGTCCCAGCTTGTAAGAGCAGACTGTGTATCCTTCGGCATAGACTTTGTCGATGGGGGAAGCTACTTTCAGAACATATCATCTTCAGATTATTTTACCTTCCTTACTCAGTTTGAGGGTTAATACAGCCTACTCGGTACCCAGTAACTTTCTAACTTGGGTCCAGGATGTACTGCAGGAAGCGATCCTATTACACCCATCTTAGTAGACCCTAATGAACAAGAATACTTTTGTTCAGATATTGCAACTACGCCAGAGGATACGTCATTGCTGTCAACATGGTATATATAATAGCATAAATCTGTTGCTCTATATTCAGCAGCTAATGTCTTTATAGTCCTATCCAAAAATCTGCCATGACAAGTGGTACTTGGATAATAATCATCGAAGGGCCAGACTTCCCGGACTTTGCATATATGCGCACATTTACTGTTGTTGTTGGGATACCAGTAACCTCAACAGTAAGTCTTTATATTGAATCTAGTAATTGTACTTGTACAGTACTGACAACTAGCACTATAGATAACGCCAACTGGTTAGAGTTTCCACAGCTAATACAGTATATACATCTTCTTTATTAACGTTGTCTGCAGATACCTTAGGGATTACAATTACTCCTAATCCTATTAGTGAGTCAATACTCCTTATCAAATAAAACTGTAACTAACTAGATGAAAGCGCTTAATAGCACGGTCACTGACATTTATCTGACTACACTCCCAAAGGCTACAACAACAGTGCCATGCAAAACTGATATTCAGGTCAGAACTACGACACCTCAAGCTGTCACTGTCTGGTCCACCAAAACCATTACACGTACAAAACTAGTCCGCACTCTGACCAGCTCAGCATTCACTAAAGTCACAAGTACTGCACAATGCACGCCAGCACCCTACCCCAGGAAGCAAGACCAGAAATATTTCGGAGACTGGACCCTGAAATTTAACTCGCAAGGCGTTAACAGTACAAGCAGCTCCAAAGGAAAAAGATTCTTGGATCCTATGATTAAGAGAGCGTTGGTAGCCAGGGCTCCAGGTGATTTTACCAGCCTTGGCTAAAGGATGACTACAGCTAACATCGGAGTAGATTTATCTACAACTACTATTACAGAGACAACTTACACTGCTACTACAACCACGACTTCTATATTATCTGCTTCTACCACGACGGATTATGGTAAGATGTTCAGCATATTCATACTTCATTATCAGAAATATAACTGACTCACTTACCCCCCAGACTATGTAACTACTACATCGACCATGTAAATATTCCACCCCTCTTTTCCCACCCCCGTTTTGTTGAGTCACTTAAGTCTATACAACAAAACATCCTGAAATTCAATGTCTGATAAAGCATTTCAGCACTCCAGCTCCTTATACATATTGCCATGGCATTACACACGTGGTCAGCACTGTCACAGCTCCAACACCAACGCGAACACGCAAAACCACGACTGTGATAACAACCTATGTTATCAAAACCATTAGCATCTGGTGAGTCTACAGTTTCATTATTGTTGTTGCACAACCACTCTATTGCACGAAAGGGGTGATACTTCATGGAAATGCAGCGGGCTGTAAATGAATAAAATCTTCCCGTCAATTATCGATGGCAAGTTTCTATCCGATAAGATTCCATGCATCTGGCTACCGTTCTTTATTTATAACCCCCGTGATTTGTTTAACATCAAAGCAACTAGATATGAACAATTTGCGTCTATTTCAATAGGTAGATTGCTAACAAATGCTACCAATAGTCAAACGAAAGCAACCGAAGTAACACCAGCGGCTTTGATAACATCTTGCCATGCACAGGGTGGACATTTCTGAGCCAGTAGAGCTGCGGTTAGCATTGAGTTCTATGGGCATGTAGTATATCAGGAATAAGCGGTACTCGAATCAGTACAGGCCTCTATGGCGGCGGGTAAGGCTTCATCTGACAAGTTATTTAGCATAGCATATTGCTGTCTAATATTGTCGTTCTTACTGAAATAGTTCTCTGTTCAGCGAATTCAATTCCAATCTTCGTGATGAATAATAGTCCTGGAATTGTATAAATATTCATTCCAGAACCTCCTCCCCCTCTTTCAAATCCTTCTCTACGAGAGCCCGGCAAATGGGGTGGTAGAAGTTCCTATTCTTCTCAAACGTCTTCACCGCCAAATTACGATCCACGCTAGCCAGCGCCCTATACAACGGACGCACAAACTTCATTCTTCCCACCGTGCCAAGGAGGTCTGCTGTAGGTTCGTACACAGAAATATCTTTTGCAAGAAGCCCAACCCTGAAGTAACGGCTGCTGAGTTCAACATTCTGCGTGTTTATGAGTGCATACGTAGAGCCCATGGCTCGTGAGAGTGCTGGAGTCAATGGTTTTTGTAAGAGTTGCACGCGCTCCAAAAATACGACGAGTTGGTTCGCCGACCAGCCTGCTATATCATCTCGGGATGGTTTAAAGTCCTATTTACTATCAGTCCAAGGCCTACCTTTGAACGAAGTATTGTTTCTCGCTTGATAGGATATGAAGACCGACCTCTTTCGCAGCTTCCCATTTATTGGCCAAAGCGTAGCATTTATCAACAAGGCTAGTGTCAAATTTAGGCTTTGGTGGCAAGCCAGGTTTGTAGAACCAGGCATCCCAGTCTACTTCTTCAAGCTTCTTCGAGGCAGCTTTGTCATTAGTAAAGAAGTCCGTGAGCGTGGATTTGAACTCATATGAGTCGAGAGATTTTCGTTGCCATGTTTCAAAATAGTGTGGGATGAACTTGTCAAACACCGGCTTGGTAAGTTGCTTTTCGAGATAGTAAAGGAAGTGGAACCCCTTCTCATATGGGATACTGCTGAATGCATCGTCGGGGTCTTTTCCTCTGAGGTCGACGACAAGCTTTGTGAATTCGTGATCATCGCCGAAAAGATTGACAGAATCCTCGAGGGCCTTCCATCCGATAATGGCAGAGAAGTCACGGTGGGGTTCACCGTGGACAGCTGCCTGAATTCTCCTTTCGAGGTATGTCGTCCAGCCCTCGTTTAGCCAAAAATGCTCCCAACTTGCATTCGATACCAGATTACCACTCCAACTATGACTCAATTCGTGCGCAATGACATCCACATTCTCCCTGTCCCCGCTGATGATTGTGGGAGTGGCAAACGTGAAGCTGGAAACGTTAGAAAGTATATTAACAAATTCTCGACGTGGAATGAATATATGTCCTAATTGGAAAATTCAAAATCAAAAACAGTACCCAAACTACAACGCATCTTCGAAGAAGTTGAGGAAATTATAGGGAAACATACACAGGATTCTCCATGCCGCCGTATGGGAAGCTTGCAGGCAGTACAAGTACATTGTACTCTCCCCAGACATATGGGAAGACTAGCTTCTCAGCTACGTCAATAAACGTCTCGATGTCCTTTTCTAGCTCCCACTTTGCAGCTTGCAGCTGCTTCGGCCCTGTCGCTACCACGCTCTTCGATCCAATCCTTGCAGTCGCAATATCACCTGAAGCAAGCGCGAATAGATACGAGGGCATAGGGATCTCCTGTTTGAAGTGGTACAATTTCGTTTCATCCGCAGTGTTTGTCCTTCCGTCGTTAATGGGTACTCCGCTAGCTATCACTGGCAGAGGCGAACGGATGAGAAACTCATATGTCGACTTGACATCCGGTGTATCCTGGCAGGGAAATAGGCTCCGATTGTGAATCGCCTGGCACTGGCTAAACATATATGGCGTCTCGCTCTTTGTCTGCGCAGGCGTAAGCCATTGCAGTGCCGTACACTTGTCGGTCGTTGACACTGCGATTTCAATCTCTACAACCTCGTCCTTAGGCTTTCCGCCAGCAATAACGATTGACAGAGGACTCCCATATGGTTCAGAGCGATCAGCTATGGCCCAATCGCTGGCATTGGCTTTGCTGCCGTTGATAGTAATAGAGCTGACAAATAGGTGGCTAGTGTCTAGAACGATTCGATCGGACTCACTCGCACTGGTAGACTCCAGGTGTAATGTTACTGTGCCAGATAATTTTTGGGCTTCGAAATCTATAGAGAGGTCTGCTTTAGTATGCTTAGTTCTCCAGAAGTCGTAGTTAGATGTTGTATTCGGATCACGTGGCATTTTGAAAGAAGCTGAGGTTGATATGTTCCGTGCAAAGAATTTGTTGGTGATTATTGATCTGTTACGTGGAGTCCAGGCTAGCAGATATCCTAGAGAACGAGAAGATGCAAGAATTGCGTTCATATAGAGATCCCACACTGTCGACGATCTTGTTTTGGCACGTACGAAAACATGTGGTGGCCGAGATGAGGTAAAAGATGTTTGAAGGCTCCTGCCTTAATCGGCATCTCTGTAGCCTGAGGCCGAAATGTGACGAAGCTCATTCTTATTATCTAGGAGTTGTATCACTTTTTAGTAAAAGATGAAGAGAGCAATTGAGCCTTGAGAGTAATTTTTAATGAGTTTACGAGTCAGATATATCTCTTGCCCTGTTTAGCATTGCTAAAGAGATCTAACTAAAGATAGGGGGGCATCCAGCTAACCTGCGGAAGGACTCTCAGATACGATCCATTCTATGAGTCTAAATACGGTTAACAAAAAGGACGTCCATCATCCATATGGGAATAACCTGTATAGACTGCGTTCAATATTGACCATAGGCTTGAATTAAGGGTTCGTTAAGATAGCCTATCCACCAAGGACGATCTTGAGATGCTAGGAAGGCATCGAAGATTTCAGCTCTTAGAAGTTATAGTTTATCTCGGAGGACTAGATGATCTCGGCGAGGTCTCTAGAAGATACTTCTACCTGAGGCTATTAGTGGGAAGCAGGAGAACTATGATTCGGAAATATAGAATGACAGGAAGAAAACAGGGCTGTTCACTAGCCGTCCATGGCAAGAAAGTCGATTACGGTAAATACTGCGAGGTTATTAGCGTTTCAGCCGGGTTTCTGAAAAAGAGCTGCTTAGCACTCAGTAACGAGTAAGGCAAGTAGCAGTACATATGCGGACAGTGGAAAGATAAAATCCCCATAGAATAGGTAGTTGTATCGAGAATGTTCACAAAGAGCAACTGGGGCTAGGGGCGTACTTTGGCGGCAGAGCGAGATAGCCAGACCTTTTGCGTGCCAACCAACGGCATCTAGCCAAGGAAAACCATCGCCTTTGCAGGTGCAAATGGATTTAATCACTTTATGAAGTGCAAGTTTTGCTTTATCGCGAAACCCAGCACTAGGCCCGAGACATAATATGGTAGACACCTACCACCAGGCAGGGTAGGGTACCTTGCACTTTACAAGGGAGGATAACAGGATAATAGGACACCCCAATCCATCCAAGGCTGTAATTGAATCAGAGTTTCTTGTCAATTACCGACAGGAGGGGAGGTTTCCATCAACTACCCGCAATTCATCCGTCCAAACGTTGCCTGCGATCAAAAGACTCCTGCCGGTGTCTAACAAGAGATTCAACTTTGCTTGAAAAGAGCTATCAAGACCTCGAGTGAGGGTCCTGCCACGCCACGTTTGGCTACGGCCTACCATATATTATGATTGGAATACAGATGATAGGACAGCAACTGGGGCGAGGAGTGCTGGAATTCGCGATTACGGAATGTACATGTTCATAGTATCGTACTTGGTAGGTAATATCCCTGAAATCGCACTGAACTTGCCGCCCACGCTACCTACACGGTCTCCGGAAGCTAGCATTTCTCGCGTCCAAAGGCTCTCCGGGAATGTGCAAGGCACGCTGTCGACGGAGGCGATGGATAGGCGGAAGACAGGAGGCGGTAGACAGGAGGCGGAAGGCAGGAGGCGGAAGGCAGGAAGCGGTAAGGTACAGTCCAGACAGTATTGCAGTGTGGTGTCGTTGGTCAGTCAGTGGACGGTACGGTGCGGTGCGGTACGGTATGTGGGTACAGACACGATATCCGCACACGGTACGGTACACGGTACACGGTACACGGTACACGGCTCGTGCGGGTTCGATCCTTGTCTGTGGGTGGGTGCAGAGGCTCGATATACGCCTAATCCTATACTGTATTGGAATCCTAGCTTACGAGTACTGCCCCCTACTTCCGACCTACTGTACGGAACCATGAGAATGGATGTCGGTCCTCGTTCTCAGCACTCTTTTCTCTTGTCTGCACCCTCCCATCGCCCGGCCACCTTCTGCGCCTGCTCCGTCTGAAATCCCAGAGATCGCGATTCTCTCGAGTTACCACGGGCACATCTCCACTACGACTTATTCCTTCTCACCACTCCTTCCTTTTTGAGTGGGCGCTCCACATAATCGGAAAGGGAAGCGCCTACGATACCGCGAGTTTCAATCGACCTCTGCGAGCCCCGTTCGACTTTCTCCACGCACAGTCACAGCAATAGCGACAGCGACAGCGACAACGACGGTTGCCCACGAGAACCTGCTTCCCTATAACCTCTATACCTCATATACAATTACGACACTGCTACAGCCTGCCTTGGCTAGCATACCGGGCTGGTCCTCGAGACTTTGCTTGAGCCTGTACTAGGGGACGCGCCGCGACAAAATTTGAAGATTGATTTCCTCAACCGCCTCTCAATACGCCAAACGGAGTGGAGCATCCAGCAAAATTACTGTACATATAGAAATCAGATTGATGCCCAGCAATTGAGTGATGGTCATCACTGTTGCATGGATTACAACTAGTTACTCACACGTAGGGTCTGGCTGGCAAGAACAGCATCTGTCAGGGCTCAGTTACAACTGAACAAATTGGTATGCGAGCAACGAGTCCATGTGCTTACCTTCTCTCATCATCTACAGCGAGTGAACTCTTCTTGGGACGCAGGTCTCCCCGCGCCGGGCGCCGGATTCTAGGTATTCAGCACTGTCTGTTCCCGCTCCCCGCATGCAGCGAAGACTGGCTAGCTGAAGCAATTCGGTACCAGCTCAAGCATCGATATCGGGGATTAAAATTAACATCACTGACATTACTCAAGCATATGTTTCTTGTCCACGCCTATTAAACCTTCATGCGTGTGGCATAAGCCCGTACATCTTTGTCCTAGTGCGACCCCTGGATTCTTTAGCGGCGCTTTGATACAATTGCATTATTATCTCCACTCGAAAATGCCGCCATCTAGCACGACGATCGAGAAGCGACAACCATATCAAGTCCAACACCAAACAAGCAGTTCGTCATCTTCATCGTCAATCGTAACGATTCAAGGAATTGCATCAATTGGCGCTGGCCGATTGAATTCTCGGCCGTCGGTCGCACCGCAAAGTACGCAAGCCACCGCAAAACCTTCAAATGGCCCCTCCAATTTCTCAAAGTCGGTGAGCTCTCCAGAGTCGCGGCAACGTCCCAGTGCGCCGCAGGGAAGATCCAATAGTATTAGTGAGGTGAGAGACGGCGTTGGCAATCTCAATCGTTGGTCCCAGTCTACGACATCGAGTAAAGGGTCTGCGGCGCATACCAGATCAAACAGCCTTTCTCGGCGGATGAGCTTTGGTAGTGCTACGCCATTCACGTTTGGAATATCTAGGCCTCAGACGCCCCCAGAAATACCTATAGCATTATCACCTAGTACGTCGTCACCAAATATATTGCAGAAGCTAACAACTTCCGCAACGGAGGCCGCCCCGGTTCGGACTGTGCCGTTCAGACATGGTGACAGCTCTGCAAACCCTGCCACATCGTTACCTCCAATTATCACATTACCTCCTCTACATACAACCGATGATAGGGCTTCCCCTCTGACTGCTGCTACCAACACACCTTCCACGGCAGGTTTACTGTCTGCTGCAGTTCGCACGGCTGTGCCTGACTACTTTGGGCGATCTTGGGACGAATCTATCCCTCCAGACACTACACAATCTAGACTCCCTTCGAAGGGACGGCCTCGAATTGATCCCTCTTTTTCCTCCACTACGCCGCCCACGAATTCGAAGTTCAGTGCCAGTCCTGTTAGGAGACAGAGGCAGGAGTCGGAGAGTAGAGGTCATTCAAGAAATCATTCCCAGGTGGGCAAGAACAGCTCAGGGACTATTTCGTCAGATAAGAGCAAAGAGCGCGGTTCCAAGCCACCTTCGCAGAAAGCTATGTTATCAAAGGCACTACAAAAGGCCAACACTGCGGTGCTTCTTGACAATGCGCAGAACTTCGAGGGGGCCATGCAGGCATATTCCGAGGCATGCAATCTTTTACAGCAGGTCATGTTGCGCAGTTCTGGAGAAGAGGATAAGAGAAAGCTTGAGGCTATCGTGGGTGACATTTTCAAGATAATCAAATTCCAACAAGTACTGACATTCTCCTTATAGCGGAATACATATACAAGTCGGATTGGAGAGCTGGAGAAAATTGCGCCACATCTTGTCGACGATGGCAAGGCCCTTCCCGCAAGACCCGAAAGTACCGGTTACAAGAGCGACGATCTCAGATCGCCTATTGACGATGAGGACTCTTATTTAGAAACCGCAGTAGTGACAAGGATTGTGAATCACGACTCTTACATGCCTGACTCCAGAGGAGGCCATATAGCAGCGTCACAGCTACCACGGCGCAGAGATTCGTTACAGCCTTCGCCTTTTGGCCCAGCAGCATATAAATCTTCATTAGAAACCTCAGAACAATATGTTACGCAGCGTTCGTTCTCGAAATCACCTATGCGCGAAAGGGTCCTAGAAACTAGTATTAATCTAGCTCCCATGGAACGCGAGTATATGCCACCACCATTGTCTCCACGGCCGCCGGCTTCTCCTTTTGGCAATGAAGGATTTGCACCTCGTGGCGAAAGTCTTTCTCAAGGAACTGTGCACACCAGTGACTCAACAAATCTGCCCCAGGCCAGGACACATAGGCGAGTAGAAAGTAATGAGTCTATGTCCTGGTTAGACACCATCGACGAGTCGAATGCTTCAACAGCTTCATCTGTGCATTCTAGAGCATCATCTTTAGTTGTTAGAAGGAAACATATACGGGCTGCAAGTGGAGCTACAGAGGCTGAGTTTGATGCTGCATTGGATGCGGCGGTAGAAGCTGCATATGATGAAGGGTTCGAACCGGAAGATGATTCGGACCTAGGGCATGGGGCTACACATGAATTCGATGGGTACAATGATGAGATTGTCGCAAATGTCAGACGGCGAGTTGAGCTAGCTAGAGAGAGAGTACGCCAGTCAGAACGTGAGGCTGCTATTCAATTAGCACGTGATCGTGAAAAGGCGCGGCTTCTTCAAGAAGAGAGGAAAGACAGACAACAGAATGTCGACGCAGAGTACGATGCAAATGATTCGGAAGAAGAGGAGCGGATGCTAGAAGAGATGACCAGAGACTACGTTATGGATGACTTCGAGTTTGGCCTTCAATCAAAATCCGCACTCCCTCGAGAGTCAGATTCTAGTGGGTTTTCGGGACGGACGTGGAATAGCTCAATAGGATCGAACCCAGCTACTGCGGGGACGTCTCTGTCAATTGTTGTAGAGACAACAGTCCCACGGGAAATACCCCCATTATTGCCAAAAACACCACCACTAGCATACCCACCACCATCACAAGCACTTCCAACGCCTCCGGATCCTAATTTATCCCAATCTCCAAAGTTGACTGCGATGCAAGCTGCCATATCTCAAGGTGTGAGAAGCAGACGCCTCTCTGGACAGAATCCTAAACAACTGAAGATTGAGACTGTGGCCAGGCCTTCCGCTACACCCGCCGGACCTTTAACACAGCCAGCTCAATTGTTCACAAACGGGCTGCATACAAATTCTATTGTAGTGCCTCCACATACGGCCGGTGTAGTCTCTCGATTGAGACAGGGGAGTGCTGGTATCCCTCCTCGACCCACGATTTCTCAGTCGACCCGGCAATCTTCATCTCCGTTCCCCAGCCCAAACCCTTCAGAGATAGTCTCACCTCCAACGCCAACACTCAATCAGACCTTTAGCCACGACAACGAGAATGGTGGACCTCTTCCGCGTTCTGGTTCTCCAGGTCGTACACAATCTAGAGCAGGTCTACGGAAGAATTTCTCTTCGACGAGTCTCAGGAATATGAAGAATCGCAATCTATCCGTTTCCAACGACGACGGATCGGATTTATCTCCGAACACGCCGATGGGTAATTTGTCTACTACTAAAGAGACATCCGGGAGACTACCAGCGATTCCCGCTTTGCCGACGCCAATTGCTTCGGTATTCAGAGAGAAGATGAGCGGCATGCCTACCGGTGGCCTATACCTGTTTGATAGTGATATACATTCCCCTGACACTCCTGGCTCACCCAATCCATTGAACGCGAATGCCCCAATTCCTCTTGAACCATGCCCTACAGAGTATCTGTTACGTCCATTTTGGCTCATGCGAGCTCTTTATCAGACCATTGCACATTCGCGTGGTGGCTACCTCTCCACCAAGTTGTTTATACCGAGGGATATTTGGAGAGTAAAGGGTGTTAAGATCAAGGGTCTTGAAGACAAGATCGCCTGTTGCGACTTTCTCACAGCAGCTCTGCAGAAGCTTGCCAAAATAGATAGCTACGATGCTGACGCTTTGCTAGATGAGATGCAGGCTCTAGAGGGTGTCCTCGAACAGGTGCAAGTGACTTTGACGAGGAAGCTTGGTAATGAAGTCGGCGTCCAGGGTTCGGGAATACTATTTAAGGATGCGCCCGCTTCTAGCGAACCCGATGCCAGTGCTCCTATCTCGAAAGCTACCAGCTCTTCAAACAAATCTTTCTCTTGGCGCAGATTGAGGTCGAAGAATTCGGGGACAGGCCTAGCGAATACTTATTCAGGCAAAGCTCCCGTGGCTGACGCTCCAAAGGAAGGACTTACTATGAATACCCTTCCCATGACGTCGCTTGCAACGATCCGTTTCGCGAAGAGAGATATCACTCAAGTAGAGTTCTCAGGACCGAATGCGAATTATATAGGAGCCCTAGCTAGGCTATTTGACGCCGCACAAGTCATTGGTCATTACACTTTTCAAAAAAAATTCAGAGTTCCTTTGCTGACGCATATCAACAGATCAAATTGCGCGCCAGGTTGAGGACCCTGGCCTTCGACATGCCGACAAGACCCAAGTCGGCCTCGAGCTAAGCACGCGCCATGCAGCCGAGTTCTTCGGGTTCTATGTATGTCGTTTCGTTCTAACGGACATCAGCATGCTACTAGACAAGTTTATCAAGAGAGGAAGTGAATGGGTACTCGTGTAAGAACACTCTTATTGTTAATGTGGTTTTCTCCTGGAATAATCCACTAAGGACGTTTGGCGAAATATGGCGTTACATTCATTACCCATACATTGGGATGGCAACAGGAGTTTGAGTGTCAAATTCTGGTATTGGCGCTGTGGTAGATACCTTTGTGATTAGCTGATGCTTGTTGCATAGCATTGCCCTTATATTTGAGTACGTTATGACAGGGATGGAGTTGGAGTGCCTACATGTTGTTATATGTAATATTTCCTCTTGAGGTGACCTCAAAGACATATATATATATGTAGACTATGACACATTTTACTTCATACGGAACGCTCAACATTAAACGTAGCCTCTTACAATCGTCCTTTTTGTTACTTAGGCATTAAGTAGGTCCTGATTGGTGACGAAGATGCGAAGCATCATGCTTGTACAGTACATTAATGTACAAGGCGCTGAATTGGTTGACAGAATCTAAGCAACAGTGCTGACTCTTTTCAATCGAAATGCCGTAATAAATCCCTCCTAACGGTTTCAAATAATGGCAAAGAGCTACACACAAATACAATGTTTATCCTTAATTCAACTTAAACACGATACCTAAGAATGCTTCAAAATGTAAATTGGGAAAGAATCGATTCTGTGCTCATAAATTCCTAGTCCCACAGCTGTTATCCCCTCATATGATAAGATATAGACTACATAGCAGACTTGGCCCAGTAAAAACTCCCATCCAGAAGATCAAGTTGCCCAGAGTCCCTCGACCTTTCAACCAACTAGTCTGACTAAGCTGAACCAAGGGGATCTGCATCATCTGAAGGAAGAGGAGATAACCACGCAGCTTTTTGAATAAGCACCACATGACCAACTCATGTACACATGCGCTCAATAGAAAGGTGATTATTGTTGCTGTATATTTATTGACACGCAGAGTGGAGAGAGAAGAGTGATAGACATGTCGGAGAAGGAAGCTGTGAACGGGTCGATTCCACTCTCGGGCGAATTGGTCCCAGGAGACACTATTCCACCAGTCTCCATAAAAGCCGCGGTCTGCAAAGTACGTTAATTCAGCAAGAAGATTCAAAATACATTCCCTAGTTCCTCATGTTAGTCCTATGTTCACAAATGCGGAAGGTTTTAATCAGTGTATGTACCAGATAATGTACCAGACCATCTACAAGAGTCAGCTGTATGTTTTTATCTCAATACGACCAAGAACTGGGCTTACCATATACTCCATCATGAAAGGGAATATCAGATCACTCAGAATCCAAGGGAAAGCATCTAGTCTTTCATGGAGTGGCATTCCAGCTTCCTTCATCTCAACTGTCCTTGCAACAACGGGATATATGAAAGCTTGTGATACAAGCTGCATAACGAGTAGTATTCCGAATGTCGCAATGGTTTTCTCGGCTACATAATACCAATTAATCTCATCTGAGCGAGGATACTCGAGCTCGTAGACTAAGGTTGGTAAGACAATAAACTCATAATGATTGGCGATAGTGAGGTTTTTGGGGTAGCAGCTATCGTTGTGCGATGATTTGCCTTTCAGTTCTTCTGATAGTGCGTCTATCTCCCATTTTATGATCCGTTGGAAGGTTTGAATCTGGTCCACGTCTAAAGGATCGTCTGACTCGATAGCAGCTGCGATTTGAGCGATATCCGTAGACTCATTCTCGACATTACTAGAAACGTTGGATCGCCGGCGCTGATTCAATTCTGCTACAGAAGGCGGATGATCAAGGTACGACGTGGAGAGCGACGAGGCTGCAGGACCCGTCGCTGAAGGTGTTTTGACCGGGTCCATGTTGTCCAATTGCTTCAATTTTCTCTCAAGAGACTTCCGCCTCTTGTATGCTTCGGAGAGATAGCCATTGTAAAAGGCATAGCTGTGCTGTTTCATGAGCATGACTAGGCTGTGCAACACGAAAAAGACGGTATGGGTCCATGGCCACTCGCGGACAAGCGTCCATGATAAAGCAGAAATTATAAACCCCAATTGCCAGACCTAGAATTAGGTATCAGTAAAAGTCTAATCATCCAAGCATCTGCAGGCGACAAACATTTTGTATTATCCACCCATTCCTGTTCCATGATATATAGTCATTCAATATCAATCGCTGCAGGATGTATCCAAAGCCGGTGACGCCACACATAACCCCATCAGAAATGCCGAGTACCAAAAGATCATGGTGGAGCATAATCTTCATAATCTCGTTGCTTCCGAGAATGTTGCCATGAAGCACCCAGTTCTTAATTGCAATCTGAAGCATGAATATGGTGATTCCTAACCAGAATAGCGTAAAAAACCCATGGAAAGGAGATTCTGCGCTTGCGGCATTCTGTCTGTCAAAAGCTGTGAACTGACGTGTGAACACCAGATCACTAAATTTTGTTCGCCGTTTTGGGATAACTGGGTCACTTTCCTACAAAAGTTAGCATGAAGTATCGAGAATATCTTTGAATAGACGCACTCTCTCTATACCCCTCTTCAATATCTCCTTCAACTCCGCGTCGTTGGCAACTAGTAGATATTCTCCTTTTTGATCTGCTTTCTTCAATGTAACGGGAATAGGTTGCATTCTCAGAGTATCCGGTTGACTCTTCTTTGACATGCCGGTCTTCGTCTTGACTTTTTCGTATATCTTCTCGCCATTTGCTAGTTGAGTACTCGCACTACGATCAAAGCCTCCACCTCTCCCTCCAATGACCACAGTCTGGGGATCAAGGCTTATGTTGTCGTAGTCTTCTTCGCTAGTGCTTTCTGAGGCACTGTCTATTCCACCATGTAGTTCACCCTCTGTATCTAACGTAAACTTCAGTGATGTAGAGACGGTTTGGGTAGAATTTCTACTTCTGTTAGAATCCTCGGCTTCGAGACTTGTCGCGCCGTTTTCATCAAGTGAAACTACGAATTCAGAGGTTTTGTCCAAAGAGGAGGGAGTATTGGCGAACAGCGGCTCCGGGGTCGCCGCGTTTAATGCTGCTGCAGGCATCTTGTATAGAGATATTCCTTGTTCAGCAATTTGGAGATAGCAGTATCATCACTCGTCAAAGAAGACAGGAGTTGTCTGTTGTATTATGCTATATTGTCAGCACCAGTGAGCACAGCGATAGAGACTTGCTCCTACCTATTCAGGGAAGTGAGGAGGTGGAAATGTGCTTAATATTGCACCTTCCTACCTTCAAAGAAGTTTGAGTGTAAGGTGAGGGATGGGTGTACAGGGAGTGCTCAGATGCCAGAAAATTAAGTATAAGGACAATGGAACTCGACAGCATAAACGGAGTCGGCAGTCGGATCTATAGGCACGCCGAGACTGGTGTGACCGGGCCTTCCGGGGAATACGAGGCTCGTATGACAGCTAGCTAAGTCGCGGACCGATGAAACCATCGATCGATCTGTGCTTTACCGTGGAGTAGAGAGTAGAGAGTAGAGAGCAGGGAGTATAGAGGACCCGAGTACAATCAGATAGCAGGAGAGTGCCAAGGGGTATGGCAGCGGTGTCCTGGTGCTGTGAAATGACGAGCATAACGTTGTCCTCTTGCATGTAAACAATTGAGTACCGCAGCATTTCCAAAGTTGGCGTTTCTGATTCGCTGATTGGAGCTCTCTACGGATCATATCTCCACAACGCGTCACGAAGACCCGGTAGTGAGTTCCGGCGGCTGGCTGGGTCCAAGCGCAGTGTCGGTGTACGGTGCGAGTACGCAAGCACAGGACAAGCACAGGGGACAGGACAAGCTCAGGACAAGGGCACAGGGCACAGGACATGCACAGAACATACCTTACTTTAAGTCCGCAGGGCTGCACAGGTACAAGGAGACAGGGAAGCAGGTACAAGCGGGTGCTGTACTCAGGTACGTGTCTATTGTAAACGGACGAGTACAGAGTGTTCAGTGTGCAGTATATCTAGACACTGTACTCCACTGTACTTCCATACAGTAATCCAGTATACGGGATGCACTCCTCAATATGCTAGAATATCACTTACAGTACTTACCTATTCATTACCACATACTGTATTCTTCCAGTCAGGCACTGCCTCCTCAACTACAGTAAAGTATCGTATGTGTGGCGCAGGAGAACCATTGTTTTTGGGTGAGAGCTCCACACCTCTACCTTCCGCAGTAACACTGCCCTGCCCAACCACAGTTCGCTGCTGTATGCGGATTACGATCGTGCATCTCGCATCCTTATCCGCCTAGCATACTCGATACTATAAAAACACTCGCGGCCTTTGGGGCTCTTAGTTCTCCAACGACACCTCAATGGACATTCCTCAGTGAACAGTCAACGCGTGGCCCGATACGCAGTGCTTAAGGAACCGGTTTGAACGGCATCTGTCGCGTTGGCGACCTACCTCCGTACTCTGGCACGCAAGGTGCCGCAGTACCTACCCGCTGCTCTTTTCGGACCTGCCTCAACCTGGACAGCAGGAAGCTGGCCCGTCGGGCGGCCTGACCGCTCTACCGAAGAAGAGATGACCTCAATACCGACATCAAAGCCAGAGAAATCATATCTGTCAGCCGCTGTCGACTCCATCTCGCCATGGAGCAGCTCTCCACGGAGCTCAAACCCAAAGCCCAGAGAGACCAGCACCCCAGGACATGAAAATAAGGCTCAGCAGGGTGGCGATCACAGTGTGAATCACCGCCATGGGCTAAGTTCGAGGAGATACCCCACGGACTGTCCACCGCTCAATGTGCGGTGGTTCTATGCCGTCGATGTAAGTATTTGAGCAAGAGATGAAGAACATCTTTAGATCTAATTCTATTTAATTACTCTTAATAAGTTAAATATGCCCGAGTCGACTCTGGAGTTGATAACTAATAGGAGCTTCCTGCACGGCTGTCTGTCTACAGTTACATGGCTGACCGTCTTCTAGTCCCCAAAAAGAAAACCGAACTTACTTAAGGAGACCTCAACAGAGACGAAACCGCTACCCCGTCCAAAGAAGTTTGTCACATTCTCCCTTCATGATTCAAAATCCATTGAGATAGCCTACCAGAAAGTTGTTGAAGAGGATGAGGACTCTGGTACTACCTCCCGCAATGACGCCACCCATACTTCGTCGTTTATCACCGCAGGAAACAACGAGAACACTAGTATAAATGAGGCGGGAAATATCGAGAATCGGGGAGAAGGCAGAGTGAAGGTACCAGTGAATGAGGATTTTTTGTTCGACGTTGACATTGAACACCGAGAACTTGCGCCTGTGTACTGGCTTGGGCCAATATACGACGTTAGGAGGGGCAGCTGGTTTTATCAGGAAGGCTCTGCACTCAGACCCTGCGAAGAAAACCTATCTACGCAGCTAGAAGAAGGCTATTTAAAGGTGAAGCCATTCCGTTATCCAAAGGCCCCTGAGAAGACGGTTTCAAGGCCAGTATCTACGAGAGCCGCCGATGATCTAAAATCACTCGCCGTCTCAACAGATCCGGAAAGAACAAAGTCCAGTAGTGTCACTCCGAAGACGTCACTGGAAAATTTGAGGGTTGAAAACACGCAGGCACTTGAAGATACTTCCAAAAGGTCCAAGGATATACCAGCTCCGGCTCCGACTCCACACCAACCACAGACTTATCGACTCTTTGGTACTTACATGAATTCCGTCGTTACTTATCAGGATGATACAATAGCCTGGCTTTCATCCGACGGTCTAATGTCGAGAGTGAGTACTACTGTATATCAGCGTTTTGCTGGCGGTGGCTATCTTAGCGGAGTGAAAATCGTCCGCGGTTATACTGAACCTCGCAAAATAATAACTGACAATGTCCCCTCAAAATCCTCCACGCCTAATCCAGTAACTCCAGAAAAGTCGACGAATCCTGGTCTCCAGCTAGATGAAAGACAGCAAAACCTCCTAAAACTTAGATCTGCGCCTCCGGACACCACTGCTGCGTCCACTGTACTGTAAGTAGTTTCATAATAATTTAAAAACTTCTTTCAAATATTAATAATAGCATTAGACTAATTTATTGCACAGGACTACAACAGATACTTTAGAGGAGAGCCACTCGGGAGAGAACCCCGGACCTCCTGAAACACGAGAAGATGCATTGAAGCGACAAATTTCATCGATGGTGATTGACTCGATGGATCCTGAAAAGGGAGAAGAAGCTGTGAGAAGACGCGACGAGAAAGAAATACAGGATGATTACAAAGACCGTGATGGCGAAGACCAATCTCGACAGATTGAACATCTCGTCCTTGTCACTCATGGCATTGGCCAACGCTTGGGCATGAGGTGAGAAAAAATATTTCTTGCTGACGTTAATGGGAGGTGGCGGCTGTTATCTGTGGTTGACAGCTTTTCTGTCCTTAAAAGCACAGCATCGTATGGCATTATTCGTTCTTACTGACACACATTGTAGGACTGAGAGCGTCAACTTTGTGCATGATGTCAATATACTTCGGAAGACACTTAAAAGTGTTTACTCTAACTCTGCTGACCTTCAAGCACTGAATTCAGAGATAGATAAGCTACCAAAGAATTGCCAGGTTCAGGTTCTTCCCGTATGCTGGCGGCATCTCCTAGACTTCCCCAGACAGGGGTTGAAACAAAATCGCAAAGAGCATGACCTTGGTGATACATTTGGCGAAGATGAAGATTATCCGAGCCTTGAAGACAGTTAGTTTCTATAGCACTTACTTAAATTCCGCAGTACTAACATTCTCCCTAGTAACTATCGAGGGCGTCCCATTCGTGCGAAGCCTGATTACCGATTTAGCTCTCGATATCCTCCTATACCAGAGTGCTTACAGAGAGCATATTTCAGGAATTGTCCTTCGGGAATGTAACCGAATCTATAAACTCTTTAGAGACCGAAACCCGTACTTTAATGGCAAAGTCAGCCTTATCGGTCATTCTTTAGGGTCTGCCATTATTTTCGATATTTTGTGTCGTCAAAAGGAAGATTCAACAATACATAGCTCTTCCTATCATCAAATGCACTACCATAATAGAGCAAGCTCGAAGACAACGACAAGCAAAAAGGACGGAAAGGATCTAGGCTTTGATTTTCCAGTTGAGGATTTCTACTGTCTTGGAAGTCCTATTGGACTTTTCCAGATGTTGAAAGGCCGGCAAGTATAAGCATTGTCAAGCAAACCGTATTTCAATGAGGCTAATTCGCCTTAGGACAATTGCTGCCCGGCATCATCCGGAGGCCATGCCTGCGGAGAGCCCGATGGATCCAGACCACATGGAAGATCCTTTCCTTGCAGCATCCAATCCTTCCTCCTCATTCGCAGCTGGCGAGAAGATCTCGGCCACCACCGGCTTGCCGTACACAATCTCGTCTCCAAAGTGTGCACAACTATACAATATCTTTCACCCATCAGATCCTATCAGCTATCGGCTCGAGCCCCTAATTGCCCCTGCCATGTCTTCTCTCAAACCACAATTACTCCCGTATACCAAGAAGGGTATATTCGGAGCATCTGCAAGTCAAGGCCTTACGGGAATTAGTGCTAGAGTCGGCCAAAGCGTTAGTGGGTTTTGGTCAAGTTTGAGCTCAGGAATAGCGAGCAGTCTCCTAAATCGAAGCCTTGGGCTCACTGGGGAAGATGTCGCTAGCATGGGAGGTGGTTCCCAATCCTTGTCGGCCCGTGAATCTTCTGCATCGATAGGTGCAGGTACGAATATATCAGGCGGCGGTGTCATCCCTGATATCCCACACCTGCTTCGAGGGGACACAAATGAGAAAAAAAGGCAACTCGCAGAAGATACTGCAGCTGCAGATCGAGAGGGGAGCAGAGCCAATGCTCCCACCTTGATCGATGACGAAATCGAGACTTTGTATGCTGGATTCCAGAAGAGACGAAAAAGCAATCAGAGTGATAATGGAGAAGCCAGTAATATGGCATGGATTGAAACAGAGGAGAAGGCAAGAAAACTACGCAGAGAAGAGCTGAAGGTCAGAGGGCTCAACCAGAATGGCAGGGTCGATTTTAGCATACAAGAGTACGTCCATCGAATTTTCCTAATTCGACAACAGCAATTGATCAAATCGGTCTTTTCGTTTCGTTGCCATGTTCTAAGTCCGTAAGTATGAATACTAAATCCGTAATAGAAGCGTCTTGGACTTCAATCCCATCAATACCATCGCCAGTCACTTGAGCTATTGGGCGGATGAAGATGTCAGTCATTTTATGATGTCGCAGCTTTTGTCCAGGCATCGACCTCCCAATCGTGATAGCAGTCCCGATACACCGAGCGGTTATGAGCTCTAAAATTTAAATAATATCGGTACTTGATAATAGAATGTCGAGCATCACCACAAGGTTCAGCTAGCAGATGTGAAGCAACCAAAGTGAGCCACAGATTTAACGGTGTCTAGAAGCTAACATATAAGTGACTCCAAGCGTACGCAGGTATCCTAAAGCGACTATTTATGCTTACGAAACCAGCTAAAGATACTAATAGTAACATTTCATTATTATGTAACACTAGAACCCATTCACATCAAGGGATCTACATGTCTATAATATAAAGTCTTAGAAATGCTCAGCGGCCAGATATTCCCTTGATCAAGATGTTTTTAATACTATTTCTAAATAATTGAGATGTCTTCGCCCGGAATGATGTCGATAGCTTGAGCCACTTAGAATTTACATTCTAGAGACAGGAACCTCTCACTGGGTCCTATCTAGCTCAGCAGTATACTCTAAAAATGCCTCAAAGGGTCTAACTAATTGACTCTAAAGATTCCAGCTTGTAAGAAACGGACCCAGCCGCCTCCTAAACTCTCCGCTACATCCTCTGCAGTCTGGCCATGCACATCTCTCAAAGTCCTAATATCTGGACGAGCATTTGAAATATCTCTACCAGCACCAACAACATGTGCCTCACGCACAGCTTCTTCTGGAAAGGCTTCTAATGGGAGGCCCGAGGCAAGCCACAGAAGAAGCCAAACGATCTCATATTGTGCTTTAGCGACAGCAAGGTGGAGACCACTCTTCATCTCATCAAGAGGGTCCTGGTATCGAAGAAGTTCAACGGTCGACATGTTTGCTTCTTCCCCTTCCTCAGTATCGCCCTCGATTGTCTGTAATAACTCGACAATGCTGCCCACATCACCTTCGCTGCACATCGTCAGATATGCTCTAGCCGGCCTTGCTGTGGGATTGACCTGGAGGTACGCTTCTTCCCTAACCAGTGGCAAGATATCTAGGTTATTCTGGATTCCACCCTCGTTTATGTAGCGTGTGAGAATTTGGAGATTCTGTGAATCGTTGGTGGCAGAAGAGTTGGGTACGGTGGACACTACAGAGTTCCTACATGCTGGGCAGGTGAGAGATACGGCTACTTGGGATGACTCGTCCAATAAACACTGCCTGCCCCATGTCAGTAACGCATATTCCGTATGGAACCCGCATAAGAGTTTTGATATGAAAATCTTTTATCGTACTTGGTACAGGAAGAATTAGAATAGGAGGCGTTACACGTAATAGCAGTACAATCGCAAGGCAGGAGAATGCTTATCCTCCTAACTCGCGAGTAGTAGCCACAGCAGCTGTCAACTGCAGAAATATATATAGGGGGAATTCAACCTCAGTTGGAGTACCCGAAAGTTGGCTCCTTCGCGTCTACCCAAAAAGGAGAGACGGAGCAAAGAAAACCGACCACATCCGTACTTCATCCCGGATTATTATTACACGGAAGCAAGACCTTCCGAAACGAGGTAAAATAAGTCAAATAAAACATACCAGTGGAAATGGCATCGGCAAGCAAGCTCCAAATTGTCGGGTACAACTATTGATGATCCCCCAGCTGCGAACGAGGTGGCCTCATTGAAGTCATCTGGATCAAGTTCTAGGATCAAAGGCTGAGAGCACGACTCGCAAGTAGACATTGGAAATAAATGAGAGCGAGCAGACGAGAGTCGAGTGGACAGGACTAGTACGGGTATCTTTTGGGTTGTTGACGAGTAGACGAGTTTATACGTTCACTTTTTTCCTTTTTTTCTTTTTTTCCTTTTGACAACTTTGCACGAAGGTTGACTAGGGTTGCAAGACCTGTTGTAGTCCCCTACATTACTCGTGACGCACTTGTGTCTACAACCAAGCACTGAAGCAAAACAGAGGGGACAATTTTATTTTCGCAATCCGAGTGAGTCCAAGCATTCAAAGTGAATGTTATCATGCTAAACACAAAGAGATGGCAATTTGTGGTCGATAAATCTATTTATGGCTCCTCCACATTGAACACGCCTATATTCTCACAGCACAGAAATATTACAAGATCACTCTAGTGTCTTCTCCTTCAGTTATTGACAGATATATTTTGTATGGGTTCCTGTCGCCACAATGGGGCCAGGTATTCCGTCTACCAGCTTGGAAATCTTGACCGTTGTAAAAGCCATGGATCTACCGACCTTATTCGCCGTGCCTTCAATCTCCAGTCTATCACCAATAGAGCAAGTTGACAGGTAGGTTATGTGTATATCAACAGAGACTCCAGTATTGTCCAGGCCGTGTGTTGCAATGGCAATTCCGCCAGCCCAATCAATCACAGCAGCCGACACTGCCCCGTGTATGGTCTTCCTTGAGTTGACATGGCAAGCGTTGACCCTCAGATGTGCCTTAAACGATCCTTTAGAAGCAGATACCAGGGTGAGGTCCTGGCCACTCAGTAGCAGGTCATATATTGGACTGTTACCCTGCATCACCTCCCAATATTTCTTGATGATTTTCAGCTCCGGGGAAGCCATCATCCCTCCCAACGTCCAGTTGTCCAGATGTACAGATCTCTAGATAAAAAGACAATCTGCTGGATCACAATAGACTGGAAGGTCTAAACGGTGGCGTCGGCGTGGATGCGAACCGGAATATTGGAGGGTATTGAAGGATTTATCGGCGCAGGAAGCTGTATCAAAGGATCCGAAGTATCGAAGTTAGGCGAGAGTGCCTAATGAATTGTGTGGCGGGTGGCCAAAAACTCGTTTGAGCTCGTATACCTGCATGTACGGCGTACTTTACATACGTACTCGTTTCGTAAATGGCACCTTGGATTGATTGCCCCTCGCCTAGCGGCTTAGCTGCCTGGCCCCACCATCCGATGATCGACCATGACGGTTCTGTACATATGCGCAAGACCTTGAACGTCTCCATGAGAAGAGTTGAGCGAAAAAGTACTTATATACACACATCCCAAGACGTCCTGCCTGACTCAGCGGCTGGTCGCAAGGTTCTGATATCCTCTACTTGAATTCTGCCGTCGCCGGGACTACGGAGACTGACGTTGGCCTAAAGCATCATCTCGCTTCCTACTGTACTTCTGCCCTGCAGTGCCAGCCCAGCCTCAACTACTACCTACATACGTACTCTCCGTCTCAAGCTCGGAAGATTATTCTTTCGTTTCCCAAGATGAATGTTATTAAGCTTCAGAGGTAAGGCGAAATCAATACCGCCTCCGTCACGCCATGTATAGGTCTCGGCGCATTTCAAGAGTTAACATAGTAGCAGGAAGTATCCGCAATTCCAGCAGGATGAGATCTTTGGACTTCAAGATGCCTTTCGCAAGCTAGATGTCGATGACAAGGGGTATCTCGATGAAGCGACTGCGATCAAAGCTACGCAGCAGAGCGAAAGACAGCCATATGATGTTGTGAGACAAGCATTGAAGGAGGTTGAGCTCGACTCGTCGAGAAGAGTCGAGTTAGATGACTATGTAGACGTAAGTCGACAGCGACCCAAGTATCTGCTTTAATAAGCTAATTTGGCATGGATAGCTTGTCTCCAAACTCCGTGAGTCTTCTCCGGCACAGAAACGGATGTCTACCGGCCCGTCACACCCAAGCACCACAGTATCTCAGCAGACAGGTGGTCATGCTTCGAAACCTAGCGTCAGCGGACGCATCCAAGTCCAGGGTTCCTCAGCGAACGTTACACACACTATTAATGAGGATGAACGTACCGAGTTCACTCGTCATATTAACGCCGTACTCGCCGGCGATCCGGACCTGGGCTCTCGCCTTCCCTTCCCCACAGATACCTTCGAGATGTTTGATGACTGTAAGGATGGACTTGTCTTAGCCAAGTTGATCAATGATAGTGTTCCTGATACGATCGATGAGCGTGTTCTGAACCGTCCTGGGAAGAAGATTAAGACCCTTAATGCTTTTCATATGACTGAAAACAACAATATCGTCATCGAGTCAGCGAAGGGTATCGGTTGTTCAGTAGTCAACATTGGTAGTGGTGATATTATAGAGGTTCGAGAACATTTGATTCTGGGCCTGATCTGGCAGATCATCCGAAGAGGTTTACTTGGAAAGATTGATATCAAACTGCATCCAGAGTTGTATAGACTTCTGGAAGAAGATGAAACCCTGGAGCAATTTTTGCGACTGCCGCCAGAGCAGATCCTCCTTAGGTGGTTCAATTATCATCTCAGAGCTGCCAATTGGCCAAAAAGGTTAGTATACCGCTATATCTCAACAGAACCGAACTAAATACATTTAGGGTCACCAACTTCTCAAGTGACGTTAAAGACGGTGAAAACTACACTGTTCTATTGAACCAGATCGCGCCAGAGACCTGCAGCCGTTCACCTCTTCAGACTCGTGACCTCCTACAACGAGCAGAAGAGGTTTTGCAGAACGCAGAAAAGCTAGAATGTCGCAAGTTTCTGACTCCAACTTCTCTTGTTGCTGGGAACCCTAAGCTGAACCTTGCATTTGTTGCTAATCTATTTAACACGCACCCTGCATTGGATCCCATCACTGAAGAAGAGAAATTACAAGTTGATGACTTTGATGCAGAAGGTGAGCGCGAAGCAAGAGTTTTCACCCTTTGGCTTAACAGCCTGGATGTTCAGCCAACCGTCCATTCACTCTTTGATGATCTTCGAGATGGAAATGTGCTTTTGCAGGCTTACGACAAGATCATTAAGGGCTCTGTTAACTGGCGACACGTTAATAAGGCACCCGCAAATGGTGGGGAGATGTCTAGGTTTAAGGCCGTTGAAAATACGAACTATGCCATCGAACTCGGTAAACAGAACAGATTCTCTTTAGTCGGTGTCCAGGGTGCAGATATCACAGACGGGCAACGTACACTTACCTTGGGTCTTGTTTGGCAGCTGATGCGTAAGGATATCTCTGAAACGCTCTCTGCTCTGGCTCAGCGTCTGGGCAAACGCGAAATTACCGATACAGAGATGGTAAAATGGGCGAATGAAATGACGCGAAAAGGCGGCAAGAGCTCTTCTATCCGATCGTTTAAGGACTCCTCGATCGGGACTGGCATTTTCCTACTTGACGTTTTGAACGGCATGAAGAGCAGTTACGTGGACTATGATCTAGTAACAGATGGTCGAAGTGTAGACGATGCTTACTTGAATGCAAAGCTCAGTATCAGCATTGCAAGAAAACTAGGTGCAACTATATGGCTTGTCCCAGAAGATATTTGTCAAGTGCGCAGCCGGCTTGTGGTCACATTCATTGGTACGTTCCATGTTCGAAGTTCCATATCTAGATACGATACGCTAATCCAGCTCGCAGGTTCTCTAATGGCTACGTATGAAAAAATGCAGTAGATCATACCTTGCTGCTTGTAGTTTATAGACGAATATGGGGGTATGATTAGGTGTCAGTCACCATAGGCGATGTACGGACGGCAATCAATAAAAAGGACATCAATAAGTAGTATTTTTGCTCCCAATATTCATTTGATTTAGAAACTTGGTTTGAACATTTCTTTAAATTTATGTCGCTCGTTTGATTTGACGTGCCCATCGGAGATATTTCTAGTCCATTACCTTGCGAGTACACTATCCCTGTTGAAAAGTACAAGATCACACCGTGGCGATGCTTTTCTATTTCATCCTAAGTACCACTAATACCAACATTACATACACGTAAATTATTCACCTAGAAAGCAGTGCATTATTATCTATGGGCTATGAACCGCTACGCATCAAGTGGGAGGTCCCTCTTGTAAGGCACAGTTCTTAAATAGGTGCCTAATAACAAATCTAATAACACAGCAGTGATGAGATAAAACGAAAATGATCAGTAACCCAGAGCAAATTCAACTTTTGTCCACGTGCACGCCTTTTCGAAGAAACGACCTGTTTACTCAGCGGTATCCAAGTCATCATGAGCAGGAGGAGGAGAGTCCAAGGCAACTGTTAACTATTAGCATCTCTGTGTAATTCTTAATATAACGACTTTACCTTTCCTATCTTCACCGTTAGTTCCATTTTCACGGACGTCATCATGTTCGTCTTTTATTTCCCGATCCCTAGAGGGATTGTAAGCATGAATTTGCATCTATGCATAGTACAAGAAAGCAAACCGGTCATCTGGGCTACGAGAGCGGTCGCCGCGGTCACGACGATCATAGTCACGATCACGACGCTCGTCCTTGCGAGGCGAGTAATCACCACGGCCACCAGTACGGCGTGGAGATGGTGTCCGGCCGCCCCGACGTGGTGAACGTCGGCTACTGCCCGCAGGAGCACGCTCACGGTCTCGACCAGAATCGAAGCGCCACGACGCAGAAGGAGGAGTGCGAGCCCACTTGTGGTTAAGTTAGTATAAGCCAGTTCTAAGAACTTGCAATAATGGTTTTATGTACCTCAATCTTCAGCAAGTCATCTCTACCGATACGCTTGTTATGCATCTCATGGTAGGCATCGTCGGCATCACGACGACTCTCATACTCAACGAAGGCAAACCTACTACCAGTGTCAACGATATTAGAGTTATCTCTTTTAAGGACTTGGGACAGACTCACAGACGACTAGCTGCAGTTCGAGGAGCAGGAATGTCACAACGGACGAGACGGCCATAGCTACAGTGAGCAATGTCAGTATTAGGACTATGTAAGGAGGACGGACATGTGTGCCAAATTCAACGAATGAATAGAAGTCTAAAGACCGAGGCCGTCGTTGTTGACAGCCCTTTCGCGCGGGACGAGCGTAGCGAACACTGGTCAGTCTTTTTACGACCGCTCGATCGAGTCAGGAGAGGGGTAGGAGAGGTCAAGCGCAGGTAGGACGCGGGGAAGGTGACAGCGAAGTCTCGACGAATTAGGGACGACGTAAAGGATCATCGGACTCGAAGTCGTTCATCGAGATTTCGACGTTTGGCTGACACGTACCGCTGGAAAGTGTCAACTTAAATCTTTTTGAATGGAACGAAAAGGGTATTCCATACTTCAAACTCGTATGCTAAGTCGCGCGCTCTAGTCCCATGGCCAAATCCAGTCACGTAGAGCGTGGTTCCGCCGCTGCGAGACATATTAAAGAGGTAAAGTCGTGCAACGCTGGCTGCGGGATGTTGTGCTTCACGTTGAGTGCAAGCAAATGCAGCCAAATTAAATAGGTGCTATAATGGATCTGAGATGATTGGATGTGTACGCTTAAGGTTGAGAGTGGCAATGAGATGCGTTTGAAGATGTTGGAATGTCAATAGCTGAGTTGAAAGAGCTTCAGCGAAGCGGCGCACGCTAGTCCGGTCGGCTATTTCTGCACTTTCGCGTTTACAGATTCACAAGCTGCATGGCCTTGCCTGAAAGGGTTATGCCGAGAATTCTACAGTACGTAACGTTCACTACCCCAGACTCCTTTTTCTGCTCAGTGCCAATTCCTGACTTTGTCCCAGCCCGCTGTGTCGGCAAGGAGTTCCGTTCCAGCTTTACTATGCAGGAATTGGTGTTACAGTACAATCGCCTCTTGATCGTCAACCACAAGTTGCACTGGGGCTCTGTAGCTGGTACTGTACATGCAGTACAGTCATAACTGTATCAGCGACTCGGTGTACGCGCTGGAATTGTTTGCTTTTATGCCATCAGCTTACTAGCGAGAGCCGATGCTATACTCTCGGCTTGCAGAGATATTCATCATATAGCAAGCAGCTGTAAATGAAGAGAGGGTTTATGTAACCATCCATACCTTGACTTAACTACCTACAGTATATTCAGGCACGTGAGTTGTCCTCGTTCAGCCTACGAGCTACAAACACGAACGCTACAGCAGACCCAAGCCTCAGGCACTCGCTTCTTCCCTCGCCATGGCCTCTGACCTTTAGGGTATTTTGTCCCCAGACTAACCCGTTCGTAAGTTATGTGCTCAACGAACTCCTAGAGCCTTATACTTACCTAATACGTACATGGTGGCCGGCTTGTAGACATAGCTGCATAGCTATTCTACATACAGGCTCGTAAATGAAGGTGCCAAGATCGCCACCCATCCAAATGTATGGGCTGAATACCGCCCAAGTGCAATAGCCGGTGGTCGGTCGTGCCAACAACTCCAGCACTCTTGTCTAGCCAGACCTTTTTATTTAATCCCGGCTCATCCCGTTCTCGCTTGATAGTACTGTGGTACATTTCCGCATAGCTTCGAGATCCACCTTTATGCGGATGCGATACCTTAAAACCCCAAGATCTATCTATCCCTTGATCTTGAGACGTCATTCTTCCTTCGCAGAACCTGCTACCCTCTTCTCTATAATTTTCTTTGAATGGACCCTAAGCTGATACCACCACGATCTCTTGCCTTTCGTTGGTTATCTACCACCCTAGGTTTCAAAAGCCCTCACGAACGCGACACGCTTGTCGCACCTATTTACCTACTACTATCCTGAGTCTGAGGCCCTCTCCCGGGTCTGCTATCGCCCGCACAAAGGTTTATACCGGACCCCCAAATCTCCAATTGAGCAACCCAGCTACCAGCGCTGGCATAATATTTCATTCGGACTTTTATGAACTGAATTCGTCAAGATCGTCCCGAACGAGCTTGACCTCCGGCGGGCATACGCCTAGAAGCAACGATCGACAGGAATGTCCGATGTGCGTTTATAACCTATTTTGTGTATCCTACCTGCTGACAATATATGTGATAGTCCGGAGGGGAGGCGTTCGAGCCGAAACATGGTCCTAAGGTCTTGCAATTGCGCGAGCTGATCTCGCAGCCTGTCGTGGCCGCTTTCTGCGCCGGCGGTGTTGCGGGTGCGGTGTCCCGAACAGTAGTATCGCCTTTGGAGAGACTCAAGATCTTGTACCAGGTCCAGAGCGTGGGTCGCGAAGAATACAAGCTGTCAGTTGGAAAGGGGCTTATGAAGATGTGGAGGGAAGAGGGTTGGAAAGGGTTCATGAGGGGCAATGGAACAAATTGTGTACGCATCGTACCCTACTCGGCAGTACAATTTGGCAGCTACAACTTCTACAAAAGGGTGCGTGATGAAAAGAATCCTCCCAATACTGGTAGCAGAGCTGATCTTCAACATAAAGTTTTTTGAGCCAGCACCAGGAGCAGATCTCAGTTCTTTGAGGCGCCTTATCTGCGGGGGAGCTGCAGGGATTACCTCCGTGTTCTTTACCTATCCACTTGATATCGTTAGGACTCGACTTTCCATCCAGTCAGCATCATTCGCCGCTCTCGGTGGCATCCCTAGGACTAAATTGCCAGGAATGTGGGAGACGATAGTGACTATGTACAAAACAGAGGGCGGAATTCTAGCACTGTATCGAGGTATAATACCTACCGTTGCAGGAGTCGCGCCATACGTATGTCAATAGCAAGTGTCCAGTTCCAGAGTCTGACTAACACGTCTTTAGGTTGGCTTGAACTTCATGACATATGAATTGGTACGTCAATACTTTACCCCAGAAGGGGACAAGAATCCAAGTGCCCTGAGGAAGCTCGCTGCCGGTGCCATCTCAGGAGCCGTTGCACAAACATGTACCTATCCATTGTAAGTTTCTATTTACACCCATACACACGCAAACGGCGGCTAATCAAAATTTCAGTGATGTACTTCGCCGACGATTCCAGATCAATACTATGTCTGGTATGGGCTATCAGTACACATCAATATTTGATGCCGTGAAGGTCATCGTCGCCCAGGAAGGTGTCAAAGGTATGTACAAAGGCATTGTACCAAATCTTCTGAAAGTTGCTCCGAGTATGGCAAGCAGCTGGCTCAGCTTTGAGATGGCCAGAGATTTCCTGGTTAGCTTGAAGGCCGATACTCAGGATATGTGAATTTGTATAGCGCCGGCTGGTACACTAAGGTTGTCGGTCATCGATGATCTGGTAAAGGCTAGTTGTTGGTACTCCCTGTTCCAATGGTTAGATCCAATAGTGTAGCTACTGCTACACTTGACGTTCACTTTGGTTTTTCAACAAGCTACCCACTGGTGCACTGAAGAACATATGTATATAAGGGCTCGGGGTTTCATTTCGGTGCATTGGGAGCGGGCGCATCGAGGAACTGCATAGAGACCTAGAACCTCGTAGACACAGGAGTCTTGAAGTCACCCTCGGATGTTATTGCTCTATTGGAAATATGACAAGGGAGCAGAGACTAAACATAATGCAATACAGTGTGATAGCCGAAGGATCAAATTGCTCTTCATTTCTCGACAATATTGGAGATAAATAAACCGCAGACTGTAAAAAGTATGATATTAATTGGATTACAATTGCTCCGTCGAGGCGGCTTTGCTACGGTCAGGTCACGTGCACATCGGAAGTCGGCTATTTGTTGCCTGAGGCATAATTTCGCTTCTAAACGCCTTTTTGCTAGGGCTAGCGAATTCACAATCCCAAATTTTGTGAAAGAGCGTCGTGAAATTTCCATCAACACCACATCACGACGACGTGATTCGACAACCGCAACAATGGGTATGTTACCCATCCCAGCCTTCGTATGCAAGTGGGGATCTTGATCTTTCGAGATGCAATTATTCGTGTCGCAAGACCGGAATGCATCGAAAAATTTCAGTTCTCTGCGAAGTAACTTTCATGTCGCAAGACCAAAGTACATTGAGCATGCTTGATCATAGGCTGACGATGAGGTTTCCTCAATTTAAATAGGTATCGATCTCGACGCACATCATGTTCGTAGCACGCACCGCAAGGCGCCCAAGAGTGACAACGTCTACCTCAAGTTGCTCGTGAAACTTTACCGCTTCTTAGCCCGTAAGTGACAATTCAAAGATATATGGAAGATTTTGTTATAGATGCTGACTACGAATGAAAGGCCGAACTGATTCTTCCTTCAACAAGGTCGTTCTCCGTCGCCTTTTTATGTCCAAAATCAACCGACCCCCAGTCTCCCTCTCAAGAATCGTGGCCAATGTCTCCGAAAAGTCAAACAACAAGACCGTTGTCATCATTGGCACCGTGACCGATGATAACCGTCTCCTTACGATCCCAAAGCTCAGTGTTGCTGCTCTCCGATTCACTGCGACTGCACGTGCTCGAATTTTGGCTGCTGGTGGAGAGGTCTTGACTCTCGATCAACTGGCCTTGAGGGCACCAACCGGAAGTAACACTCTGTTGTTGAGAGGACCGAAGAATGCTAGAGAAGCCGTTAAGCACTTTGGCATGGGTCCGCATAAACACAAGGTACAAAAATATAATGCCTTCCAATGCTATGATGCCATTACTGACCACGTCTTTCACAGAAACCTTATGTCGAGTCGAAGGGCCGCAAGTTCGAGAAGGCTCGTGGACGAAGGCGCTCAAGAGGTTTCAAGGTGTAGATTTGTTCACATGCATAAAGCAAGTGTTACAAGTCATTGGCTGTCTGAAGCGATGGCCTTTCCAAGTGAAGATCATGGCTGTGAAATGTGGGTTCCCAAGCTGCCAGCACGAGGTGTTACAGTGAAGATATGTGCATTTGCATTTCAGCTCTACCTGAAGATAGTCGCACGAATATAAAGACTTTCAAAATCAAATCTAGTGTGTTATGTAGTAGCATGCGTGAGCTAGTCCTGCCACACTCAAATGAAGTCCACACCTGTATTCGTGCCCACATGCTGATTTGCGAGCACCTGGGGTTCTCTTCCGGGACGATTATAGTCATGTCAGAATTTAAAATTAGTCTTGCGTCTAATTAACTATCGATAATTTTTAGCATGACTTTATTCCACATATTCTGTGGTCTCTACTGGGAATATATCCTCATTCTTAATCCCACCACGGCGCCGTAGCGCAACGAAATATGCTTCCTTCGACTCCTGCCCACTGTCAGCATTGCTCAATAATTCAAGTATATTGTTACTAACACTTCTCGAAGACTCCGGTTTCTCTCTATGCACAATGGCAAACAGCTTCTTCAGTTGTGACTCCAATTGTTTGTCTTCGGCCCCTTGGTAGAATTTACAGACGAAATGGCCCCCTACTCTCAACGTGTCGTACGAAAATCGAAGGGCTGCTGCACAGAGGTCCTAGATGATAATTTAGCTATCCTGCAGATTCAAGGCCCAAGGGCAGAAAACCAGAACATACCATGCTACCGGCATGGTCTTTGAAATTTATGCCGCTTGTATTCATCATCCTAATATACGGATCACTTAGACTTCTCTTCCAGAAACCGGTGGTTTGCTCCCAGGGTGCTGACATATCACTTAGAACAATATCAACCATCTTTCCAACTTCATCTTTCCCCTTGCTAATTTTCTTTAGGTTTGTGGTGATCGTCTCTAGCCCCTTTAAGTCGGCATTGTTACTATCTGTATGACGTTCCATATCAATATTACTCTCTCTCTCATGTATGGTCTCTCGGTCTTGGACCTCGTCTTCTTCTGGTCTTAGAATATATAGCTGTTGGCGTAGACATCCACGATCCGGGTCGGACAGAAAGCGTTTTACTTCCGCCTGAACCTCTTTAGATAGGAAATTACCCTGTATCGTAGAGACTCCTTTCGGTGGTTGAGCAGGAATAATGTCAATTCCTACAATACGCCCGGAGGGTTTCGTGCGCTCTACTGCAACCTGCAAGATGTCATTTGATTGTTTTTTTGTTGAGAAAGGACCTTCATCGAGCAAGCATACCTGTGACCAGCTTCCTGGTGCGTAACCCTAACCACACATCAGGCCGCTGTATATTGATTCTACCAGGATAAACATACCAGATCCACAACAGTCTGACCTTTCTTGAATATCTTATACTTCGCATCAATCTAGATCTAAGCATCAGCTTATGTAAGAAGCGCGCCGCCAGTTTTTTCTACCTACTTCTAAAAGCTTGAAAGCTGCTCGACTCTTTAAACCTTGGACTTTTGCCTCTCTTGCAAACGAATCCCTCCCCTGCCGGCTTTTCCATCGTGTCGAAGAAGATGAAGAGGCATGTCTTGGATGCGAACTCCGCGGATTGCAGATAGTGAAGCTCACAACTGGCGAAATAAATTGGCAAGCCTGAATCGTCACAGCCAGTGGGTGGGAAAGCTGCCAAAGTACTTTCGTGGGTGCTGTCCGCAGACTACGGTACGACAGCATATAGAATTGCTAGAGGAGGATAGCAGCAGAAGAATATTGATGATGCCCGAGTGCCAATTTCAACATGGCTTAAACGAACTACGCTCGGTAATGACGAGCGATAGGCATCTTCAGCAACAATCCACACACATCACAATCAGTCACATTACTTGCTATCTATAATGAATCCGACAGAAAACTTCAATCCTCACACATTTTCGTCATAGACATCACGTAACGCTATTGGCATATCAAATTTCATTACCCCTAGCTTACTCAATCCAAATATGGACATTTCCAATACACCTTACGCCATATTTCTCATCATAGGTTTACTACGCCAGAAAGCTTGATTGTATACCCCTCTTATCCTTTTTTAATGGTGAGAATGCACCAAACCCGCCAACAGCAGCTCCTAAATTACCCTGTAGACCGATCTTATTTCCTCCTAGTCTGCCTAGAGCTCTGGGAGGGCCGAGCACAGGTTTGGGAAGCCGTTTGGTAACTTCGCCATCTTCTTCGTCAAAGAGTGTCTTTGCTGCACCGAAGAGCTTTCGTTTCCTTTTCTTCGGTTCAGCTTCTGACATTGTTGTTTGCGAGGGTTTTCTAAACTCTTCAACAAAAGTCTTTGGAGCGAGCTCCTGGTTCTCGTCTGCCTCCTCGGTGACCTTCTCTAGAGTTCCCACGAGGTGTGGTCTCTTATTCGGTACTCTCGCATTAGTGCTGTCTACCTTCGACTCCTTGAGAACGTTTTCCACCATCTTTTTTCTAGACTTCGGCTTTGGTACTATAGAAGGCGTAGCATCATGCTCTGTCTGCGCATCTTCCTCCTCCACAGACGGTAACTCCGATTGCTGTGTGACAATGAGCACATCCGGGTCTACACCATCATAGTTTGCGGATGTTTCAGTATCGTGCTGCGGGGTTTCAGGGGCCATGCTTATCGTTCTATTCAGATATGGCGTTATGGAGAACATAGACTTCTCCCCTAGTACCGTCTGGTCTGGTCTTCCCCTATTAGTGGCAGGTCGTCTTCCACGGACTGCGACACCATCAGGTGTCCCAATTGCCGCATCGCCGCTCATTTGCACTGCTCTTCGCTTGCGTGGATTCTTGATCGATGCTCCTCCGTTCACTAAAGTTGATGGTACTTTCGTAGCAGCTACTTGTGCTTGTATAAGTTCAGCCTGCAGTTCCTTCACCTGACATTTCGTAGATCGGAGTTTCGTGCTCATTGCCTCAACTTTGCTTTCGAGGGCAGCCTTGCGCGTTTCCCAGTCGCCGGGTCCCTTTTCTACCAACTTCTGCGCTTTTTCCTTCTCTCTCCTTTCTCGTGAAATAACCTTTTGGAGCTCGTCTATCTGTCTGTGGAACTCATCCTCCCTACCATTAATGGACTCCTTCGAAGACAGCAGTCTCGATGCATTCTTCGCTGTTTCAAGGTCAACTTCCAGCGAGCTTACCTGCCGCTGCAGGGCCAGCTTATCAGCCAGAAGAGTTTGTTGATATATTGCTTGTGCGCGCAGGTGTTCCAATTCTGGTTTTAACGTAGCAAGCTCGCGCGAAAGTGAGAGTTTTTCTGTCAATAATTTGGCGGAGTCGACTGACACACCATTCATGGAGCTTAGTTCAGCCTATGAAAGGTCAGTCATGGACATAAACTCAACAATATTCAATCTAACTCTGAGATTATTCAGCTCTCGTGACTGCTTACGGAGCTCACCATCCCGGCGACGTGCCTCTAATTCCGCCTGTTCCAGCTGTCTCTGTAATTCTACCAGTTCCTGCTCCATTGTATCGATGTGGTCGTCTTCTAGTGCAAGCTGCTCTTGTAATTCGTCATTCTCATCTTCAAGCAGAAGAATTCGCAGTCGAAATCGCCGTGCAACTTCGTCCTTGATCACTAAATTGGCATTTTGTATGCTTTCGTGGTACGCCAATTGTAGGCAATGCGACTCTGTCAGGTGCTGCGGTATTGAATTAGCCAAATTCTTATATATTAGTCAAATTGTAACATACACTCATTAGGTTTTCATCCTCTCTAGAAATCAACGGCGAATCCATAATTTCATATTATATGTTATGAAGAACAATTTTGGTGCAGTTGCATTTGAAGAGCATGTCGCGTTGGCGTGCATCTCCAGAGGCGGTAAGGTAAACAAACATACAAGCACTACTAGCATGGATCTAGTCTTCACTAAGGATTGGCGGTTATATTATGTAAGCTATGTGGCTTGAGGACAGCAAAGAGCTTCGTGTACACCCTCTGAACTACGCACTCAAACTGAGCCTTTCGTGAGGCTCGAAATATTCCCCTAGGTCCGCAATGCGTCTCCTCAATGGATTTGTTCTTTCTCTACTGTCATGGACGGCTCTTGCTGCTAAGAAACCTGCCACCGACAGATTTCACGATTTCCAGTCCAAAGCACTTGCGGCAGCACCATTGAAACTCGTCGACTCTAGCTATGATCGATTGACCTCGGCCCCTAGGGACTACTCTGTTGCAATTCTTCTTACAGCTTTGGAGGCACGCTTTGGTTGCCAGCTGTGCCGTGATTTTCAACCAGAATGGGAATTGTTGGCTAAAAGCTGGACGAAGGGCGACAGAAACGGAGATTCACGATTAATTTACGGCACATTGGATTTTGTTGATGGCAAAGATACATTTCAATCGGTATGGTAAATTGTATCCTCTCGTTCTCTCTTAATTGCTAATCCTATTCAGCTTGGTCTCCAGACAGCACCGGTTCTGCTACTCTTCCAGCCTACCATTGGACCACACGCCGTTTCGGAAAGTGGGCCCATCAGATATGATTTTACCACAGGGTACGCTCTATAATATTCACACATGCCTTGTCACTAATGATAGTTTAAGGCCGCAGTCTGCAGAGCAGGTTCATACTTGGATTTCTCGTTACCTGACCGACAGACCATGCCCAGCGGTCAAGAGACCAATCAACTGGATACGCGTCACAGCTGTGACAACGATTGTCCTCGGCTCTATTACATTCTTGAGTGTTGCCTGGCCATATATACTTCCTGTCATTCAGAATCGGAATATCTGGGCTGCGATCAGTCTCATTGCTATTCTCTTATTCACCAGTGGTCACATGTTCAACCATATTAGAAAAGTCCCATATGTCGCAGGCGATGGACGTGGTGGGGTAAGCTACTTTGCCGGTGGCTTTTCTAGCCAGTTTGGACTCGAGACGCAGATAGTTGCTGCGATATGTAAGTGGCACAATCTCGTGAGATATGCACATACATTAATACAAATATAGATGGCCTCCTATCTTTCGCAACAATTGCCTTAGCACTCAAGGTCCCCCGAATTTCCGATACAAAGACTCAACAGGTGGCTGTACTTGTCTGGAGCGGTGTTATTTTCGTCATGTACAGCTTTTTGCTCAGTGTGTTTAGGATTAAGAACGGGGGTTACCCTCTCTGGCTTCCTCCCTTCTCGTAGGTTGCCAAGGCGTATCGTATCGGAGGATGCTAGGAGGTGGGATGATAATGGGTTGTACAAGTATTACAGAAGCATATATATATATACATGGATGGGAATTTGTAGGTTGACTTGTTGAGAAGTGCAATGTAAGTAAGTAACCTACCTACCCTCCAATGGTAAAGTAGCGGCGAGTGGATGCTAGCAAGTCAAGCTACTGTGTAGTAGTTTATCTGATAAGTAATGGAAAAAAAAAACTACACTAGATTACATTTACTGCCATACTACCTGAATTGTCACTTGAAAACATAATTTTCTAGGTATAAACACTCCTACATATGTATAGTGGGGTATTATAAAGTATGGGTGAACCTGGGAATATCTGCTCATAATAGTTGCAGTAGTACATGTTGAAAGTACAATTTATACTTACGTTATTTATATTGTGAAATACATGACTAGTTATGTGAGTAGTCATATAATAATCATACATAATGTTCTATTTGCCACTTATAGAATATTCCGGGAACATATATAAATACGGGCCTTATACCAAATCACTCGAGCGCTTGGCTCTCGATACAATATCACCTGAGGCATCTATAGAGTCAGTACTCATGAGATTGGATTAGCTTCCACACCAATATTTCTAACAGTACAAATCCTGACACGTTCTTAGGTCCGAGTTGGAACTTCTACATTTACTTACGTAAATAGTGTAAAATGTATTTTTCCAAGAATCCAAATTTTTAATTCAATGCAGATTCAGACTTGTACGGCATTTTCAAATCTGCACCCATTTTCTGACCCGACAGATTTTTGGGCTCAATATAAACAACAGTTATGTAAATCTGCGACCTACCACAAACGTTCAGCCAGTAGTCATTTTAGTACAAAATAGCACTACATAATAAGAAAATTGGCCGCATGTTTTGTACTATTTAAATATGTATAAGTACATTACTCATGATATAATACTTTAGTTAAATTGTTACACCAGTAATAAGGCACCCGGACTCTAACCGACGTGTGAAGAAAAAAACCCTCTTAAAATTCAAAGATGGGCGCTCAAATCATAATGACATGAAATATCTATCTTTTTGGGCCCATGTCGGAGCTTTCGCTTTTATCTTTGCGGTATAAAATGCATCCTCTGAGGTGTGTAAAATTTATATCTAGTGCAGATTTGTGTAGAATTTTCAAATATGTACCCAACGGTTTTTCTATTCGGGTAAGAATCTGGCTCAAAACAAATACTAATTGCAATATGCCCCGGGACCTACCCCAATTGGGATATTCTGATTGAGCTCAAAATGTGTCGGATCAGAAAATGGCTGCAGATTTGAAAATGCTGCACAAATCTGCACTACATTAGACATCATTTTTGCATACTTCCAGGCAAAGCATTTTACACTACAAAAGTAATGGTAAAAAAGGTAGAGCTTGGGTCTAAAATGTATTACTATATTTACGTTTAGACCGATATTTTCACGTATGGCCCTATATTATACATATCTATGGAGGTAGTACTGGGGATTTTAAGAAGTCAGGGCATTTCCCAAGTACCACCTAGGTGTTAAGCTTATTATTGGCAAAATAATGACATCGTGATGATCTGGCATTTTTAAATCTGCGGTCATTTTTACATTCGGATAAGGAATTGGGCTCAATAACATCATCTGGTAAATTTTTGGGTAGGCTTGAGTAATATGAAACAGAAGGGTGCCTTATAAGGTAGGTCCCGGTAATTTAACCGTAAATACTTAAATTGTCGTATAAAGATTACTACCTAACTCACTGTAATTTTGCTAGTAATAAGGTATATGCTAGGTACTATAGATACTAGGCACCTAAGGTAAGTGACACTTCAAAATCAACTTCTTAAAATCCCTACTACTTATTAGCCGAATTGTTACTCAGAAGTTGCGTCGTTCTTGGTAGGTTCAGTGATAGTACCAGGTCCTCGAGGGTACCTTATCTAGTATGCTTGTAATTTGGCAGAACCTGGGGTAGGTCCTAGTAAATAACTGAGGACTAGTGCCTTACTTACGTAGTACTGTGGTACTAGGTAAGGTACTACGGCAAGTACTCCTTATATTATAGATTTCTGCACTACATTGAACTTCATTGCTAACCAACAACGCCTAGGGTCTTATTATCGCTCCTTCCTGGCAACAGCTTAACATATTCTATGCCTACGCTAGCTAGGTATTACTCAATGCAGCTAGCCCTTTATAATCGATAACAGTGTGTTGTGTTATACAACTGTTGACCTGAAGGTTTTTTTATCACGAAGGTAGTATTCCATCAAAGACCTTGCTTCATGAAACATTGCGAGGGGTGTCGTGATGGATCGAAAGCCGGGAGAACCCATTAACCACGACGACCACACACCACAAAGCTTGTCTTTGCTGTCTAAATCTGCTAGGGGTGCAACTTTCTTGATCATTCTCCAAATTGGCTCTCGCGCGTTAACATTTGCTGTTAATCAACTCCTTCTGCGTTACCTCTCCCCCGAGCTACTTGGAATATCCACTCAGCTTGAAGTATACTCCATCTCAGTTCTATTATTTGCGAGGGAAGCATTACGCGTTGCAATTCAACGTCAGACTGACTCATGTGAGGAAGTTGTCGCCCAGGAAGAACATGTGAACCAAATTAAAGCAAGTCACTCAAGAAGCACCTCGGGCGCTCGAAAGACTCAGACTATCGTCAACCTCGCATACATCTCTATACTGCTTGGCGTTTTTTTTGCGTTCACTCTAGCTTGGATATATCTGCGTTCGGTAGAATCGAATCCTTCCATACTCGAAACACCATACTTCAACGAAGCCCTTCAGTTGTACGGTCTCGCAGCTTTCTGGGAACTGTTATCGGAGCCTTGCTTCGTGGTTGCCCAACTGAGGTCCGACTATAAAGTACGTGCGACTGCAGAATCAATCGCTACTGTCTTGCGTTGTCTAGTGACGTGTGGCTCTGTGATATTCGCGGCGAAAAAGGGCGTGAATGCTGGGGTTCTCCCTTTTGCCCTAGGCCAATGGGCGTATGGCTTGTCCTTGCTCTTGGTGTACTATGGGAAGGTATGGAGGATTACGTCAGGTGAAGAATTCTCATTAATGATGCGAAAAATTTCATCTAGGTATCATACCTTGACAGCAATGGCTTCCTCTGGCATATGAGCACTGACAACTGGTAGCAACAATTGTCAATACATCTTGTCCTACTTCTCTCGACCACTCCTGACTCTAGGCACGAGCCTATTTATCCAGGGAGTTGTCAAGCATCTGCTCACCCAAGGCGATGTAATTATCATCTCATCATTGGCTTCTCTCCAAGCGCAAGGCGTGTACGCGCTGGCCTCAAACTACGGTGGACTAGTTGCTCGGATGGTCTTCCAACCCATTGAAGAAAGTAGTCGAAATTACTTCGGTAAACTTCTTTCCTCGGTCGATGGTCCACCATCGAAAGATTCTGTACGATCTGCTAGCAGAGATCTACAAACCTTGATCAGAATGTATGTCCTCATATCGATATTTGCAGCAGCTGTGGGCCCAACTGTAGCCCCGTTACTTCTCAAGGTGATTGTAGGATCTAGATGGACCTCCGCAGGGGCGGGCAATGTCCTCGCCAAATACTGCTATTACATCCCTCTGCTGGCAGTAAACGGTATAACGGAAGCTTTCATATCCGCCGTTGCAAATGAATCAGAGCTCAATCGCCAGTCTGCTTGGATGCTTGCGTTCTCAGCGGGATTCGCTGGTGCAGGGTATTTCTTTTTACGGGTACTCGATATGGGTGCTGAAGGATTAGTATGGGCCAATGCAATCAACATGACTCTGCGGATAATTTGGAGTTTTAACTTCATCGATAACTATCTTAAGGACAATGGAAGTCGGATAAGTATGACGGCAATAATACCACAAGCAGCAACGGTTGCACTCGGAGTCTGCACGGCTGCGGTACTCAATGCGCTACAAACGAGATTCACAGGTGGAATTGGAGATGTTGTGAAAAGTGGCCTAGTAGCTAGTGGATTTCTGATTACACTGTAAGTATTCTGATTTGTTCCACCCAAAACCCCTAAAGCAGATATCCTGACAAGAGAAGCGCCGTCATTGAACGTGAATACGTCATGCAGTTATACCACTCTACCCGAACACCAAAAATATACTAGTTTTTATAGAAGGATTAATCAAACTTAATCTTGGTGGCAGTTTTTGTTGAGTCGACGTCCTTGAAAAAAGCACCGTATGCCTCGTGACCCTTCTTCTTGACTGTTGTGCCAAATTTAAGTAACTCGTCAGGAACTGGCTGATTTGCGGCTTTTAGGACGTTGATGAGACTAGAATCGCGATTAGAGACTATACCAATCGGGGTAGGTGAGGATAACTTACGCTCCCGACTGTGCCTTGTCATGCTCTGTAAATAGAGTAATGGCTAAACCTTCCTTACCAGCTCTGCCGGTACGGCCAATGCGGTGAACATAGTCTTCAACGGTTAACGGGAATGTGCAATTAATGACCAGCTTAACCGCTGGTATATCCAAACCTCTCGCAGCCACATCAGTTGCCACAAGGATAGGAGTACCGCCTTGCTTGAAAGCGTCCAGGCTCCTCGTCCTCTGCTCTTGGCTGAGATCACCATGAATGCCAGCAACGCGTATACCCTTCGAACGAATAAACCCTTCAACCCGTGTAGCTTCCTTTTTGTATAAACAGAATACAAGGATGCGGTCGTCCTTTTGACTCCCACTTTGATACTGCTTTAAAAGCTGTAGAAGACGATATTCCTTATTCCGAGGATCAACGACCTCGACCTTCTGTACAATTCGGGTATTCGCACGGAGGTCTCCTGTTGGATTGTCTCCAATGGCAATCTTGATAGGCGACGTCATGAAAGTTGCAGCTAAAGCCCGAACGGATTCTGGCCAAGTAGCCGTAAACATCAGCGTTTGCCTCTTCCCTAGAGGTCGAGTGGTATTGATAATTTTCCTAATCTCGTCTTCAAATCCCTTGTCCAGCATTCTATCTGCCTCGTCGAGAACGACATATCCAACCTTAGTCAAATCAGCCGAGCCCTCATTGATCAGGTCGTTCAGGCGACCAGGGGTTGCAACAACAATATCTGCAGTCTTGAGTGATCTACGTTGCTCATCCTTTGGCACACCACCGTAAACGCAGACTACCTGTAAACCCGCAACACTTGCTAGCTTCGTGATCTGCTCGTAGCTCTGCATCGCTAATTCGCGTGTGGGAGAAACGACGACGGCCTTGGCACCTTTGAATTTCTGACTCTGACTTAAAGAGGTGATATAACGGACACACGGAACAGCAAATGCCATAGTTTTGCCAGAGCCCGTCTCGGCAACTCCTATAACATCCCGACCTGCAAGCAAGAACGGCCAAGCCGCAGCTTGGATGGGCGTAGGGTTCTTGAAGGTCTTGAATGGAGAGTGTTGATCCGAATCTGTGGCCGGTAAATAGGAGAATTCTGTGATGGGCCGGAGAGTTTGTACTGTAGAGGAAGGGTCTGTGATGCTTATAAAGTTCTCTGCTAGAAAGCTGTCAATCTGGGCCTGCGGAAGAGCAGATAGTCCAGGGTTCTCAGTATACGATGTACTTGAAGCACTTGTATTTGATATAGTGGAAGGCTGCCGTAGACTGGACGATGTAGGCTCTGCGGACTGGGGTTGATCTTGCTTGGCCTTTTTCGCAGCCTTCAACTTTGCTTTCTCAGCTTTTCTAGCTGCCTTGCCTGCCACAGCTGCGTCCACCTCTGCAACAGCCCCAGATATACCATGGCTACTCTCTGTTTCATGTCGCAAAGCTCTCTCATGACGCCTTCTCTCCTTCCGTTCCTCCTTCGTTTCTTTCACTAGCTCCTCTTCATTTGCGACCTGTACGTTTGGAACAGCCTTTTCTTTTCGGCTCTTCTTCTTAACGTGGCCATCCTTTTGAATCAGGGGCTGTTCATTGTCCAGCTCTGCGTCTTCCAAGGCTCTTTTTGACATTATGGCTGCTTGTTGCTGAAATTATTTTTGTTAGAAAATTTACTTTTTCCCACAAATTTACCTGACCGGAGAATCTATGCGCCGGCATTTCACTCACCTGCTACTAAACCTATCACCCGGATCGGAGATCACGGGATAATAAAGTTCAACCTTTTTTTAAAATATATATTATATTATATTTGGCTCGTGAATTACTGTATAGCAGAACGAGAACGAGATTGAGAATATGCTTAGAGTACATCCATCTTTACTATGGACAAATTTTCTCTCGAACTTGTCATGAACGCCCGTGACGAACTTAACCATCATAACAAACCCGAGTTTTCTAACTACCCTTCTTACAGGCCCTGACCGATATGAAGGCCATCCGAATTTTTCTGGACCACCGTGCGTGTAATAACATCCTCAAAACGAAGGTTTCCTACTCGTTACTACCACCACTCCTCAAAAATGAACTCCATGTGCAATCACAGAAGAAAACTAGCAGACAAATCTTTCATGCTGTCGCTGTCTGACCTTGAGGCTCGATAACAGTCTCTACATCTATCTTTGCCATAGTAGCACCAGCATCGCCTAGATTTGTTGACTTTGCGTTCGGATTCTTGGTATAGTAATTAGAAATTGCTGACTTGATGGCATCTTCTGCCAACATCGAGCAATGAACTATTCTTAAGTCAGAAAGGGAATTCTTGAAGCGGAGACTAATATGTACTCACGTTTCACAGGAGGCAAACAAAGCTCCCTTGCAATCTCAGTATTCCTAACTCTGCCCGCCTCCTCAAGGGTCATTCCCCGAACTAACTCTGTCAGATATGACGAAGATGCAATAGCAGAGCCGCAACCGAAAGTTTTGAATTTGACATCAGAGATAGTGTTATTGCTTGGGTCCACCCGAATCTGTAGCTTCATTACATCTCCACAGGCTGGCGCACCGACGAGCCCAGTGCCAACATCAGTATCCGTCTTTGACATACTGCCAACATTGCGAGGTCGCGAGTAGTGGTCTAACACCTTTTCATGGTAATGTCTTCGGCCAACTACGATAGATGGCGATGTAACTTGAAGGTGAGAGGGATGGAATGAGCGATTCGCGGCAGTTAGAACCCTACCAGCGGCGTGAGGTACAGTTGTCAAAATTCGTCTCATCATTTTGTAAAATTTGATGTGAAGTATTTAGGGTGTCTTTGTGGTAATGTTACTTTTGATGAGGTCGTTTGATTTGGTTTACGTAGATGAAGTTGAAAGACCTTGATGAAGTTGCGAACAGCGGAGGTCGGCCCTATCGAGCAAACAATTTGATGATCTCACTTGGTGGCAAGGTTAAATATGGTCACCTGACCTCGCGACCTCGCGCGGATTACTTTATCTCCGTCTCACAGTCTTGAGCCCCCGCAATTTGTCTAGAAAGGCGAGGTTGGCCCAACTAAGGTTGGAACCAATTGAAGTGAGGCGCAAATATTTCAGGCGCATCTGCATACACCAGATATTCTTCTGCTTGAATGATATCTCTCCCTAAATTCAATATCCGAGTCTTATAAACGTGTGTATACTATACCGTACATATGTAAAGGTACATGGACCTAGAATCGATTATTCGCGTAGAATGCTCACGAATTGATCAACGCCCATCTGGGAAGCGAACTGAATAGCTCTAGGAGAGCACTGCAAATTGCGATACAACTACAACAGGTTCTATTTGATGATTAGAAATTGGCCTATCAGTAGAAATTGTTATTATGAATATCTAGTAAAGATTTCAAGAGTTTTAAAACAACATTGTAGTATCACAATCAGTTAAAAATATTGGGATATTTGGTGTTCTCAGCTGGGCATTCAATTTTACTCTCAGCCTCGAATTTGTCTTGTTTGCTCAATGCTCGCCTCCAATGGGATCAACAGACAAGGCTGCCTACAATTACAATACATTAGCATTACTACAGCTAGCAAATGAACCCTGCTATATCCACCCTTTCTTCCGTTTTAATAAGAAGCACACGTAAAGATCGAAAGCCATAATGATCTGCCGGCATGTGGACTCTCCTGGTAGGTGGCTTACTTCCTTGACGTTGACATAACCCTCTGAATATCAGATATGTCGTTCGAAAACATCACATGTCTTTTCTGTGAGGCATAGAGCTGATGGTCAACTAGAGCTACTCCCTCCAGGACCCAATCAAGCTGTGTATCGTGAGGATTGCACGCAGTGCTTTGATTCTATTGTAAGTCCACTATAAGTGAAACCTAGTTAAGACTGACCAAGGTAGGATGACCCGACAGGACTAGATGTTTGTCTCTTCTGCTTTAATGGCGGATGTACTGGAGATAGGAAACATAGCCATCTACATTATGCGACCAGACACCATCCCCTCGTCATGAACATACGAAGAACAAGGAAGGTCGTCATTCGAGACGAGCCACCACAGAAGATGACCAAGTTGGCAATTACAGCGGAAACAGAGACGGACCACTATGATACGCAAATAAAGGTTCGATGCTATGAATGCAACGTTGATGATGTAGACAGAAAATCTGGTCTACTTGCAACTGTTATTGATGGGGTCATGAGAGCAAATACATTCTCCAGGCAGGAAGAAGTAAAGGCATGGGAACAGGAGATGACATCTTGCGAGCATATCCTTACTTTGATTCCGGAACAAGAGAGGCAGATACAGTCGCAAGATCTTGGCCATTGTTCTATGTGTGACCTACAAGAGAACTTGTGGCTATGCCTCCAGTGTGGAAATCTTGGTTGCGGTCGAGCTCAGTTTGGCGGGATCGGCGGGCACTCTCATGGTCTAACGCATGCAGACATCTCACAACATGCTGTTGCAGTGAAGCTTGGATCCATAACACCCGAGGGAACCGCCGATGTCTACTGCTATAAGTGTGACGAAGAGAGAGTAGACGACGACCTCGGAAAACATCTTTCACACTGGGGAATCATACTCGCTGAGCGCCAGAAGACAGAGAAGAGTCTCACTGAGATGCAGATTGAGCAGAATCTTCGATGGGAATTTTCTATGACGACAGAGGATGGCAGAGAATTAATGCCACTATTTGGTGAAGGCTTTACTGGTCTTAAGAATCTTGGCAACAGCTGCTATTTAGCTAGCAGTTTGCAGTGCCTTTTCGCACTGCCACAGTTTAAGGAGAGGTATTACCGGCCTCATTCTGATTTGCCACTTGTTCAGGACCCTGCTCAAGATCTCGAAACACAGTTACGGAAGTTAGCCGATGGTTTACTTTCCGGAAGATACTCGCAACCTGACTTAGATGTTATTTCTTCTGAGTGCCCGACGGAAATCCCTCATCAGAAGGGTCTAGCCCCCTCTATGCTAAAACACCTCGTTGGCAGAGGCCATGCTGAGTTCTCAACAATGCGTCAACAAGATGCCTTCGAACTGCTTCTGCATCTCATTAAACTAATCACTCGATCCCAACATGCCGCACCACTAAAAGACCCTACAGAGGCTTTTAGATTCGTTATGGAGCAACGTCTACAGTGTTTAAGCTGCCGAAGAGTCCGCTACAGTACTGATGAGCAGGATAATGTTTCAATCCCTGTACCTGTTCATAAGCTGTCCAAAATAACCACTTCGACTGAAAACGAAAGCAACGATATAGTTGACGAGTACCAGCCAGTGACGCTAAAAGAATGTTTGGATGTCTTTACTTCGGAGGAGATTGTTGAGCTTACATGTGCTGCATGTGGAAGTAAGGATGGATTCCGAAAGCGGTCACTGTTCAAGACTTTCCCAGACGTCCTTGTTGTAAATGCACGACGCTTTGTGCTTATTAATTGGGTCCCTACAAAGGTTGATGTACCAGTCGTCGTTGGCGATGAGCCTTTCATTTTAGACGATTATAAGTCTGTCGGGTACCAAGATTCGGAGGAGCTGCTACTTGAGGATGTCACTGATAGCAAACCCTCTTTTAATGCCAACCAAGAAGCTGTCGAAAGTCTACAGCAGATGGGGTTTCCATTGAGCCGCTGCGAGAAAGCACTGCACGCGACAGGCAACAGTGATGCAAATGTAGCAATGGAGTGGCTTTTCGCGCATTTGGACGATCCCGATATCGACCTACCACTAGACATTGGTGGTGACCCAAGTACTTCCAGACCTATAGATGCGTCGAAGATAGAAAGCCTTGGTCAAATGGGCTTTGGACCTCCACAGGCTCGCAAGGCATTGAGAGAAACAGGCGGTGATATGGAACGAGCGGTGGATTGGCTGTTCAGCCATCCGAACGAGCAAGGTGATTTTGACGAGGACGCACCTACCAAAAGCCCCCCTCTAAAAGAAATACCCGGCAGCACAGCTCTGCCTGCCAAATTTCAGTTACAGTCTATTGTTTGCCACAAAGGAGCTAGCATCCATGCCGGGTGAGTTTACTTCCTCCTGAGAAACCTTTTCTGGACGGTTGTGCTAATATACTGCAGTCATTATGTCGCATTCATTCGCAAGCAGATACCCGAAGATCGCTCTAAGGGATGGGTTCTCTTTAACGATGAGAAGGTCGTTAAGGCAACCACGGTTGAGGAAATGAAGAAGTTTGCTTATGTGTACTTCTTTGAACGGCTCTAATGGCGATTTAACAGGATATAAAATTCTTCAAAATTAAAATTATGGCCGGGGTATAGCATTCCTTTACCCATGTATCTAACGAGAAGGGGCATTAGATTAGAAATATCACAATCATGAGTCAGTTGATGACAAAGGTTTTAAGTACGTGAATCATCCACTTATAAAGCCTTACTTCCCACTGCAATATTGTTCAGTGGGCCTTTAGCCAACTTAGCATTTGAGCGAATGCTCGCTCCTGGGCGAACTTGATATTTGAATCTTCGTAATCTCCAGTAACTGCGAAGCCTGCTTGGCATATTAGTATCTTATACAACGGGCGACTCAAATAAAAAAAACCCACCATGGGGGACACCTGGGTAGATTTTGACTTCATGCTCAATGCCCTGTGTCTTCAGGTACTCGTCTCCTGCATCTCGGACATCATCTGGAAATAGCTGATCATCTTCCACGCATATGAAGATCACCGGAGACTTGACACCTTCAAAGTCGTCTCGTGTCACTAAAGTTCCATGGGCAATAGCTCCTGCTTTAATGTATGGGCCTCTGTGGACCATTGCTGCCTCTTCCCCAGTTGTCCTTTGTCCCCATGCAACTGTGTCTAGCCGCTCTCCTGCCAGTTGAAGGCAGTATTTAGCACCAAAGCAATAACCAACACCGTAAATACCATCTCCAGAAGCAACTGCATCGGCAAACTCCTCCCGAGCGCTTTCGATAACTTTGTAGAGGATGGGAAGAACCCTTTCAGGCGTATGTCTAGCCAGCCACATATCAATCATGAAGCTCTTAGCAGCCTCAGCAGCGCGTAGCTTAATTTTTTCAATTATGGATGGGCTGATATCCTGGGTACATGCCGATGAATTTGGGGCAGGGTCGTTATTGAACATGTCTGGCATGACGACAAGAAAACCTTCTGTTGCATACTTATCGGCCTGCAGCTGGTTGTTAACAGAGTGAAGCCCAGTACCACCTGTGAGAAAGAGTAACAGCTTGGACGGAGAGTGCGGATAGTCGCTTGGTTTTGAAATATAAACCTAAATAATTATTAGACATTAAGTTTGTCCTTGGATGAGGGCTCTGCGGCTCACATCGATATCTCCCAATTTCGTAACCTCTCCGGAAGGCGCAGCTCCCACTGCTAATAGTTCATCAGTTTAATAAAGTTTACAGCTGCAATCACAACTTACGGGTTGGTCGGTCTGTTACACAATGTCCCTTAACCCTGTTAATATGATAGTATATCGGGGTGAGGGAGGAATTAGAAGAGAAGGGGGCGTTACACCCATGCTCGCACTACTCTGCGCTGGTGTATCACCAGGTATGATATTTGCTTGGGCAGCATCATTACCTGGCACCTTTTCTGCAAACTTTGGGCTTGACATAGCTTGATTATTGATGGAAGGTTTAAAGAGAATTCTTGCTGTAATTGGTATCATATATGCTTGGGTACCTTAACAAACCTCCAAGGTATCACGGACGCCTGACTTTGGTGGGGTTGCGGCCGCTAGGCTCTACCACTTTACGCGAGTCGCGAACCACAGCTCAGACGCGTCTCGCCATCAGCATCGCCGAATTCTGACAACAACTACTTAGCAGTATACATCTATATCATCCGTTCTGTGGCAGTCATGGCCGAACAAGCTGCATCTCAAGTAACCCAGGGTGCTCTCGAGTAAGATATCTAAAACTTTCCTACCCAGTCATCGCCACTGACTTTTATACAGCGCGATCTTCAACGATCCAGACAGACTCCAGCAAGATTTCCCCGTACCGGTGTGCCAATGTGTACAAATCAAGCCTCTTGCTGCACAAGGGGCCGGAGGCCCAGAGCGATATAGAATCGTTCTCAGCGACATCAAGAATTTTGTTCAGAGCATGCTTGCCACAGGTAAGTCTATAATATATATTTAGCTCCTTAATAACGGCAACCATAACATGTTTTAGGAGCCAACCATGTGATCCATGATGGAAAGCTCAAGAAAGGATCATTCGTGAGACTCAAGTCTTATCAGGCAAATGCTGTCAAGGGGAAAAGGTAGGCACTACTGCAGTGATTGAAAGGGACCAACTTGGCTGACTTTCACAGGATTCTAATCATATTGGACCTTGAAGTCATCGAAGGCTTAGGTGAACAGGAGAAGATTGGTGATCCGCAGGCTCTTAAGGTCAAAGGCGAGGAAGAGGATTCTAAGCCTACCTCTACCACTCTAGCAAGCAATGGATTCTACGGAAACCAACCACAACAGGCTCAGACCCAAGATCGTGCCTTGCCATCTCGAACGGGCCCGTTAAGCTTGTCTTCACACGCAAATATATACCCCATTGAGGCTCTATCGCCTTACGCTCACAAATGGACAATTAAAGCACGAGTAACTAATAAATCCGACATCAGAACATGGCACAAGCAGAGCGGCGAAGGCAAGCTCTTCAGTGTTAATCTCCTGGACGAAAGTGGAGAGATAAAAGCTACGGGATTTAATGATCAATGCGACCTACTTTATGATTTGTTTCAAGAAGGGTCTGTGTACTATATCTCTTCTCCTTGCCGAGTTCAACTAGCCAAGAAGCAGTTCACGAACCTCCCTAACGACTACGAACTAACCTTTGAACGAGAAACCCATGTTGAAAAGGCAGAGGATCAAGACAATGTCCCGCAAGTTCGATTTAACTTCACAAATATCGGGGATCTCCAGACTGTAGAAAAGGACACTACCATCGATATCATTGGGGTTCTCAAGGAAATTGGAGAAGTGTCACAGATCACATCGAAGTCGACGAGCAAGCCGTATGATAAACGCGAGTTAACTCTGGTAGATGACAGTGGCTTCTCAGTGCGCTTGACAATTTGGGGAAAGACTGCAATGACATTTGAGGCTCAACCCGAGTCTATCGTTGCCTTCAAAGGTGCTAAAGTCTCTGATTTTAATGGCAGGAGCTTGAGCTTGTTATCATCGGGATCCATGACGATTGACCCTGATATACAGGAAGCCCATAAGCTCAAAGGCTGGTATGATTCACAAGGCCGCAACAACACTTTCGCGTCGCATTCCAGTATGGCTGGTGCCGGTGCAGCTGGTGGACGCCAAGATCCCCTCAAGACTGTCGCTCAAGTTCGGGACGAGAACTTGGGTATGTCTGAGAATACAGACTACTTCTCCACCAAAGCAACCATTGTTTACATCAAGCAAGATAATGTTGCATACCCAGCATGTTTGAATGAAGGCTGCAACAAAAAAGTAACCGATATGGGAGATGGCACCTGGCGATGCGAAAAGTGCGACCAAAGTCACCCTAAGCCAGAGTACCGATATATCATGTCCCTAAATGTGAATGATCATACAGGGCAATTATGGCTGAGCTGCTTTGACGACGTCGGACGCATGGTAATGGGAATGTCGGCTGACCAGTTGATGGAGCTGAGGGACAGTGACGAACCTGCTGCTGGAAGAGCGTTTGAGGAAGCTAATTGCAAGACGATGATTTTCAAATGCAGAGCTAAAATGGATAATTTCCAAGACCAGCAAAGGTAAGCAAAGCATTATAATGAGCCGGCATTGAAGAAGCAAGCTGATAGCAAAAACTAGGGTTCGATATCAAGTCACTGGGGCCAATCCCGTGAACTTCACATCTGAGGCACAAAAGCTTGCTGATCTGATCAAATTATACAGTATTGAATGAAGGCATAGGGCGTAATGTATCTTATGATGGTTTAAGATGGGTTCGAATAAGGGTTCGTTTTGTAGATTGACCATATGGTAATCATGGGTGAGGTGATATGGTATACACATTCATTATTTTGCTGAATTAAATTTTGCAAGAGACGTATGGTACATCATGTTCAATGATCCGATGGCTATGGTAGCATAACCCTATAAGAACAAAAGGCGTTGGTGAATACATAATGCACAAGCTATCAAGACGAATATTGCCATCTATTGCATGTATGCATTGGTCATTCTGTCTATTTGAAAAGAGGCTCATGGCGCAACCATAGCAGCGTCACCCATAACACCTCTCTAGAACGCAGCCAGCCACATGGTACCCCGCCCAAGCATTTCGTAGTAGGAAGTGTCACAAAGAGTGTCATGAGCCTTGCAATATTACAATTCAGTATGTGCAAGGCACACCAATATTGAGAGGCAGAGAAGTCAAAATCCATCTAACAGCTCAATTGCTCATAAGATCTTCGTCGAGTCCACCATTCCATCCAACATCTTCCGTAGAAAACCTGTCTCCATAGGCAGTATTTCCAAACTTTCTCTGTTTGAGTACCCATTTCAAGTATTCCTTGTCATAGGTAAGCCTGTGATCAGTACATTTAATGTCCTCTGTCATCAATTTGACCCGATCCATCGACATGGCAATTTGCTGCTGCACATCGGATTCAGATAAGACTGGTCCAGTTGGACAGAAAATCAAAACGGCAGGGGAATCTAATGGACGTGTTACTGTTGCGTGCAGGTCCCCTCGGTCAATCATGTTGACAACGAGCGCTTCCGTTGCCTTATCATTAGGCAGAACCTTTCCAATCTCGGCACTGACTGTCATTTGTGTGACTTTGGAAATCGGAACGGTCCTATAAATATTGGACAGGTTACGAATCTGAAATTCCTGGTAAGCTGCAAGTATGCTTTGCATCAGCCCGGAATTTCCATCCATACTCCAGACATCTTGACCAGCAGCCACTTCCGCTTTTAGCCTTGGTGCTGTAGCTGACTCAAACAAGCTGGCAACCATGTCGTAAGGCTTAGCTACGGAATGGTACATTTTCGCAGCGTTACTGTTGGTGGTACTGGGAAGGCTAGCAGCCCTGCCTTCTAGGAGGACATTGACCAGAGTCCACTTTTTGTATGCTTCTACCATGATTTTGCTGACGATGTTGTCTCTAACTGGGTATGTGACAGCATTCTCAAGTGCTTCCAAAGCCTTCTCCCACTTATGCAACCCAATGTAGATTGTTCCACTAAAAATGTAATATTCTAGGATCTCTTGATATTTGAGTTTGTAGTCCTGAGTGATGTATTGGTGGCTAGAGAGGTTGAGTGAACAAGGCACCTTCAACTTTGTCTGATTATTTATACTTGGGAAATAGAGTATATGATGATCCAGGACCGGGATGGCGTCGGAATAAGCCTGGGATTCAACAGCAAGCTGGGTGACAATAACGTGGTTCGAGGTGAGTGTGGAGCTTGATGGATCCAGTCTCAAAATAGCATTGCTAATAGGAGTAACTGCAAGGGCAGGCTGGATTATATTAACAGAGAGAATAGAAGAAACTTCGGCTGAGAGAAGTCAAGTACCTGACTATATTGCCGTGCAAAGCCAGCAAGGGCTGCGATGACTTCGTTCAATTCGGAGAGAACATATCTGATCTGTCTGGGGTCGAAGTTGTCCAAGAAAATCAACATCTTCTCCCACAAGGTATCTGGACTTATGAGAATATCCGACTGGCTCTGTAGCGTCCGGATGTTCGCCAAGAGTGCGTGCAGATACGGGATCGTATTCAATGCTGGATTGATAACCTGTAACACTGGTGAGCTTCACGGTAGATGTGTCAGATTAGGAAAACGCACATTCAACAGATGCTCTCCACTAGAGGTTGGCAGGAGCAGTTGCTTGATGGAGAGCTTCCTCAGGCTATCGACGTGAGACCTGATGTTTTCGTCATATTGCTGATCAGACAGTGGGTGTAATGGCGGTGGGTGTGGTGGAAAGGACAGCAGTACAGGCAGAAGGTCATCCATACTGCCTCCCTTACTGATGGAGCCGGCTTCGAGGACTTTCAAAAGCCAATGAACCGTTGATCCTGTATTCAGAGGTCATATAAGCTGCTACTGCTTAGCGTTCTGCAAGCCATCCAGCTATTAAGCTCTCAGGTGAATGGCTGTTAGACCAAAGGAGCTTTCAGAAACGAATATTCCAACACGGTAGTGAAAATCACACAAAAGATAGAGCGCGCGTCTTTTGTCAAGTAGAGTAAACACTGTATTGATTGTGATTGACCTCCATGATACAATGATTAGATCCGCAGTTCAGCCGACTAGCGCCGGATGCGGAAAAAGTAAGTCCGATATATCAGATTGCAAATTGTCTTAGGGACATTTTCTAAAGACAATAGTGTGACTACTTGTAACTGTAGGTGAGAGGTGTTCGAACTACCAGATTAGGAAGCTGTTGTTAAACTTCAAACCTAAAAATAGCGAAAGCGGCCTACTACACTTTCTATCTAAAGTAGCTCCTACAGATACCTAGCTCATCTTTACAGAAGAAATTTAACTCCTCCATCCCCTCGATGTCTCTTACCAACGCCATTCCAACGGATGCTGCGAGAGCCGCAAAAGCCGCCTCACGCAGTCTTGCATCCCTTTCTGAAGCTGTTCGTAATGATGCTCTAACGGCAATTCACACTGCCCTCAGTGGTGCGAGAGATGATATTCTAGCTGCAAATGCACGAGACCTCATATCCGCAAAACAAGCTGCAGAGAATGGCGAGCTGAGCTTGAGTATCTTATCAAGGCTAGACCTCGGGAAAATAGGAAAGTGGGAGGATATGCTGAAGGGAATTCTCGACGTGCGGGATCTAGAAGACCCCAGTAAGCAATCCTCGTGGCCTTAGATATTGACACCATCTGACAATTGCATTCGTAGTTGGCAGAGTCACTTTAAGAACACGTCTTGATGATGGCCTGGAACTTGAAAGGGTAACATGCCCTATAGGAGTGCTTTTGATTATATTTGAAGCTCGCCCAGAGGTCATTGCGAACATTGCCTCCCTTGCCATCAAGTCCGGGAATGCTGCCATTCTTAAAGGTACGGAGCCACTCTGGTTCAACCGGCAAGGAGTACTACTAACGATTGCCCCAAGGTGGTAAGGAATCTACAGAGTCGTTCATAGCTATCTCAAAAGTTATTTCAGAAGCTTTGGTGAGCACTCAAGTCCCAAATACGGCAGTGCAGCTCGTCACAACTCGCGATGTCATCCCTCAGTTTCTAGCCCTGGATGATTTTATTGATCTTGTCATTCCACGGGGCTCGAACGAACTTGTGCGATATATTAAATCATCAACTAAGATACCAGTCCTTGGTCACGCTGATGGACTTTGCTCCATCTATGTCGAAAAGACTGCTGACACAGCAATGGCAGTGAATGTCATTGTGGATTCCAAAACAACATATCCAGCCGCTTGCAACAGTGTGGAAACTCTTCTGGTTGATAAGGCAGCCCTGAATACCATTCTACCATCGGTAGCAGAAGCATTATTAGTAAAGGGGGTGTCTCTGCGATGTGACACTCGTAGTAAGGATGCTCTCAGCAGGATTCGAGTAGCGAATCTCGCTGTCAACCTACAGGCAGCAGAAGAGTCTGACTATGATACTGAGCATCTATCTCTCGTTCTCGCTATAAAAACTGTCTCTTCGACCCAAGAAGCCATCGACCACATTAATATACATGGCTCTCATCACACCGATGCGATATTAACTTCGTCTGCTCCACTAGCAGAGTATTTCATGGCGAGCGTGGACTCTGCAGGAGTGTTCTGGAACACCTCTACAAGAATGGCTGATGGTATGAGATACGGATTTGGAACCGAGGTGGGAATTAGCACAAATAAGATACACGCACGAGGTCCAGTTGGCCTGGAGGGCCTGATGATATACAAGTACAAAATTAGGGGTAAAGGCCAGATTACTGCGACATATGGGGAGGGCGAAGGCCAAAGATCGTTCAAGCATGATAGACTAGACTTATAAACGTCGTCCAAAGTACATAAATTCTACACTTGCCCTAGACATCCTGAACAATCGCAATAAAAGCTGCATTCCAAACACCAAACCCCTACTCCTAGAAAACGCAATCCAACGCCCCCTACAGAATTACCTAGTCAGTTCTCCCTTTATAGCTGCCCATCTTCTCGATTGAATTCATGATACCACTCCGCAAACCCAGACCACTTCCAGGTCTCGTGCCTTGTGCACTTCCACTTCTACTCCGTTCCATTTTTGCAATCCGGCTTTCTCCAGCTTGTATTGCACCCCCAGAAGCACTGGAGAAATTTGGTGCTCGTAGCCCGGAGGCTCTGGAGATGCTGCCTCTCAGGTTTTCAACTCCAGACGAGACTGATGGGTGACTGGGAGGTATCATCTCCTGTAGAGTAAGAAGCTCATCGCATGCTGCAACTAGCTCACCCTTCTCTATCCTCTCCTGCTCCAATTCGTGACGTAATGCCGCGTTGTCACGTTTGATACTATTGATCTCTTCAGCCAGCCCCTCAAGTCTGGCTTGGAGTTCCTTTGCGGTTTTTGCCTCGTGGGCTACTTGAGTCTTGAGTTCCTCTGTAATATCGAGAGTAGGTATCCGGGGAACAACACCACTCATTGTCGCGTTTCCTCCAATCTTAAGGTCTTCGTTCTCTCTGGTGAGGTCTTCCAGCTTTGCTTCTAAGTCTTTTACCTTTCTGTCCCATCTACTTTCGTAGCTCTTCTTCAGGGCAGCGACCTTTGTCTCGTGCTTACTCTTATAAAGCGTATGTAATTCTCTCGCAACTTTCTCAACAGCAATCTCAATATCTCTGCCTGTAGAGCCAGCATGCACTTTCTTGTCTTCGCCATCAATCTCGCTTACAGGTGCAGACCCAGCTCTCATACAGGCGATTTTGCTTTCAGCTTCCTGAGCCATCATCTCGGCCGCCTCTCTCCTCTTCTCGCTCTCGTCAAGCCTTCCCTCGAGGTTATCTCTCTCCCGCTCTCCGTGGACAATCTCCTCCTTCACGTTGCGCAAAACAGACTCCATCTCACGACCTCTCTTCTCCCAGCCTTCCTTCTCACTTGCTAATTGCTCCTTCCAATTTCTCTCTTCTCGCACTTGTTCCATACACTCGCCAACTCGTTTTTCGGCATCGCCGACGGCCGATTTTAACGAGAGTACTTCAGCTTCCTTACCACTCAGTGAGGCCTTGAGACTGCTAATCTCTGATAAGAATGCAGACTTCAAGCTTTCGAGTTCCCGAGGAGTGATAGTGGGCAGACTTCGTGGCGTGGGTGCTGGCGGAATATCGAAATCTAACAAAGTTGACATTCTTCCGGTCGGTGATTGCGGTTGTTGTCGATGTTTAATAGGCGACGGAGTTCTGGCACGGTGCGTATATGTGAACAGATCCGGTACAGTCTGACTCTTTGTAGGGGATAGTCGGCTAGGCCTGGTTGGCGACATATTACAATGGCCGGAGAAGTTGTTAAACTGTTCGGTGAAATCCAGGATAAGGTTACTAGTATCACCACTATCTTGTTCGCTACACACATTGCTATTTTCTTGTCGACGACGTGGCGTAGGTGTTGCATCAATTCCATGTCTTCTCATGGTCCCAGGAGTAGTCAATCCGTTCCCGCGCAGTCTCTGTGCAAATTTTGTAGGGCTATGTCCAATCTTCGCGAACATTGTCATGTCTGGGACAGCGGAAAAGGTGCTGAAGGCTGTCTCGTCAGCAAACCCGTCCGGTTCTGTATCTTTCTCCCCTGAAAGAGTCATCAATGTGTCGTCGAAGGCGTCATTTACTTCTAGTATGCTCTCGTCGTCTTCGAGAATCTCAATGGCTTTTGTCAGGCCTTCATTATCCCTTAGGACATCGCTCATTGTCAAGGTCAAAGTTGGCTCTTTTGCTATCGGAAATTTTTCAGGAGAGATGCTGACTTTTACGGGAAATCGTTTCTCGGGAGATGAAAGCTTGCGTGGACTTCGTTCAGTAACATCCAGCTTGGCAGGTGACTGGGCAGCCGGTCGGACTTTGAACAATTTGAGAGGAGATGCCACTTCAGGTTCGACCTGGCATGGCTTGGATGCTTTGGTTGGTGACAAATTTTCCCGGTCATGACCAGAGACATTGGCAACGAATGGTGAGCTTGGTGGATCATCCATATCATTTTCGGTGCTGTTTCGTCGATAACGTATAGTTTCGTAAGGCTTTTGCCGTATGGTTGTCGGCGGTGTTGCTATATTCAAAGCTACGCTAGCTTTCGGCGAGAGCGGAGAAGGCATTGTTGTTGACATCCGGGGCAGATAGTAGGCAAAATTACTCAAAAGCGTTGATACACAGCTGATGCTTGATAAAGCTCGCGACTGTTGATTGATGCCGCTTGAAGTAGCCGGCGCGTTGGAAATTGAATATTGAAGTATGGTGTTTAGCTCCAGTCATAGTCACGGTTGCCACAGCGACCAAAGCATAATACTTCACGGATTATTGTGCCCGGTATATTGGTTATTGGCTACAAATCTAATAGTATGTTCGGTTTACATTTGTTATTAGAATGGTAATTTAGTTCGATCGGAAAACTGAAGAGGAGGTAACATCCTTATTTGACTATTGGGCTTTAAAAAAATATGTGTTCAATAGCAATTTTTTAAATCTGCCTCTCAACCAATACCTAATCGACAACCGACAAGGGACTGTCTAGTACCGGTAGTGTCACTTTCTAAATATCTCTATCCAAAGACTTATACCCATTCCTCTACACGCCGCCCAGCCCACACTACATATAGAGGTTTGAATAGGCCGACGAAAACGACAGTTCTGCATAGCTTGAAAGCGACCATCTTTGAGACAATAAACACCTTAATCTTGTAACATAGGCTTCACAAGCTGGCATCATTATTGTTTTGGCGAAATAATCCATAGACACTCTGTTGGCCCTTTGATGCCGTATTTAGATTCGAGAATCTCGTCTCTGGTAGTCTCCGACCAACCTTGAGACTTTCAAGTACCCTGGGACGTGTCAGACAAGTACTCTATGTAACAAGAGGCCTCTTACCATTCAACCCCGACGTACTTAACTCCGCATCCACCAACACGGGTAATCTCCTTATGGATTTTCATAGCCGCTAGACCACCTCCTGCTCCAGGTGCAGAAACCCCACGTATAGTTGTAGCATTTTCTGTACCGCAAGGTCTGCCCAGGATTACGTGCGTGACTTGCCGTCTTCCTAGATGGATCGACATTTTTGCCCCGTTCTCAGCCAGCAAATACTTTAGTTTGTGATCTGATATCAATGGATGTGTACTACCATTGACGTAAATAACCAATCCGTCAAACATACCACGCTTCGGCGCCTTTGCTTCTGTTCCTCCAAGGCATATATTAATACATAAAATGCAAAGATTAAGCATAGACTTACCAGCTTCCTGTGTGAGTCCTCCTGTACAGACTTCTATGCCTCTGTCAGGCTCTTTTTGTACACCTGGGATGACAGCGGATAATGTCAGCCATGCAAGATTTTCGAGAGCATAGATATATCAACCTTTTGTTTGGAAGACTAACATGTCTTTGACGCTAACAAGGGCCTTCTTCCTAACACATTCGGGAATAAGGGCTTTCCCGCCCTCGTTCCAGCCATGTGAACCTGCCCCGAACTGATCTGAGGCCTTCTCCCCCCTTGTGCCACAACCTCGAAATTGGTGTGATAGCTTCATGGAGCGAGATTGCCTCCATCCGACTGACCCTCCGAGTCTGTTTTCAGCTCGTTGATGACCCGTCGATGATGAATTCCAGGTGTCGAAATGATCACTAAATCTGGGTGCTGCTGCCGGGGGGACGGAGCCTTTGGGAGACGCCATATCTCGTTGGAAAAGTTCATGCAGCTCACAGCTGCTGTGACTTGAGATTGGCCTTAACCTTGTGCTTTGTGGCTGGGAAGATTCTGGGATGCACGATGGGAATTTTTTTTGTATGTATTCGTGCCTTGCATGGATACCTAGGCAGTGAGTTTGGCAGGAACGGTGGTAGGCACGGGTAAGTTGCTACAGTACAATTGGGGAATGCGGCCGTCGTAGCGGCGATAAGAGGATATGAGCATATGATGAGATCTGATCACATCTCGCGAGAATATCAAACAATTGCTACATGCTACATGTATGCTCCGGTATAGCATACGTAAATCGTGCTTCGTTCTCTCATCCCCCCTTCAAAAAATTAGTGGTTCTGGGAGATAACCATGGAGTAGATGCATACACTGTGCTCATTATGCACAGTATTTGCCACGGCGACGGGGTGCATCACTAACTACCGTAGAGCTCTAAAGCGTAGTTATAATCCAGGTACCTAGCTCCCATAAACCATACAAGCACGAGGAGCGAGGAGCGAGTAGTGGGATAGAGTGTGGTGTAGTTGCTTGCGACTTACTGGTGGTCAATACAATAATATATCGGATCGCATCTCTAGAGAGCAGATCTTCAGCGGGCTCACCAAGAACGCTGCACATGCGAGATGCCGCCCTCCATGCAGGATGCAGAGGTTCACCGGGCATCTGCACGTTTACTTGTTATGCCAGATCGAAGGAGGCAGAGGCATCCATCCACCAGCACCGGCGCTACAGGCAGCGGCTGCGGCTGCGGCAGCAGCATTGGCACTGACACTGTGGTTCTGGCACCCACTTCCCTACTGAGCACCTACATATGTGCAGCTAGGCACATACATACAGTACATACTATATCATCGGCACCGGCTGGCACGGTAAGGCAGGTAGGTGTAAGCTTCAACGCAGGTATGTCGTGCTTACTGCACTGCACGGCCCGTAGCTGGCACAGCTGGCCCATGCGGTGCAGGCGGACGTGTGAGGATCACCAAACTTGCCACCATCAAGTGTCCGCTTCTCATGCATGCGTTCTTAAATTATCATGTGTTTCCGACTTTGATAACGAGGGTCTCTAGTATTCCGTGCATGCTTGCACTGGATACACGCTGTACTCCTTGCTCAGCGAAGTAGAGATACCTCAGAGGGCAAGTCGACCCGTGACCTCCATGGCGGAAGTCAGTTGTGCAATATCGACAGTAGTACTCAACATATCCATCTATATACTGTATCTAGCGGCCATAGGGATGGAGCGGCTGGGCATATAGAATCACTGCAGGTGTGTCGTCAAGGTAGGAACGAGCCTCCTCAACAACTGCACCACGTATTCTCGCACTCATTCGACTTTGGCCTCTCAATGCTCAAGGCCATTTGCTTCAAGACACGACTCATCCTTCGATATAGTCTAGACGGCCTGTGCATAGGCATAGGTAATTGCCTTATGCTGAGGACTTCCCGAGCTATAACCTGTGCCCGTTATTATACCTACACTTCGAGGACTTTGTACAGTGCTGTGCCTACAGTGTTGCAAGTAAGGTACCTACACAGTAGACTTCTTGTTAGATTACATCTAGTTCAATATTTCTTGCAACAAATTACCTACCCTACCTGTTTACACGGTAATGATGGCGGCACATGGGCAGTAATGATAGCGATGGTCCATGTCAATCAACGGAGGGTGTACGTGCATCCCATTACTATAAGGGCTACGTGCTGCCTATGGAGTGTAGCCTCTTTTATTGCTACAGAGACTCATGGGGCTGATGGGCGAGAGGGCCAGCACGATTACCGCCACCACTACCATCGCCACCATCGCCACTAGAATGCTTGGCCAATCCCGCATTGAGTTGGGGATGATAGGCGGCACGCCAGATCTCGCCGTCGGTGCAAGGTGTTAGTAGCAGGTGTGCCTTGAGAAAGCGGACATCAAAACCTCGCGGCAGCCTCGCGGAAACCAGGACGGAAATGATATATAGCAAAGTAAATCCTTGAAATAACAACGTTGATGTTGCATTTTGGCTAATTGAACAGCCAGTGGGGTCTAGCAATAATGAACGAATATGGAAGGTACTTACTTAAGTACCTCCGCTTCAATCCTCAGGAAGATTTCTTGAAGAAGCGGTGTACTCGATCGGGGAAGAGACGGAGCGCAGTGCATACAGCTATATATCTCTCCCAGGCCACAAATTCAAGTTACAGATACAGTGCTAGATAGTACTTTAATAAAACGAATAAACTTAAATAATGCTCTCGTAAAGGAGTGAATGGCAGAATTCCCTTCAAAAGGTATGTCGATTCATCATTACATATCACTCCGTATATTCCGGAATACCTTAATAAAGAGCCTGTGTCGTGCCGTCAAGCCAGTCTCAGACCGACAGACACTCCGAGCATGGCACCTTAGTACTGTATTGTACTGTATCAATTGTGCTCAAGAATCTCTGTCGACAAGAGCCCAGTGCATCACTACTATTTAGTTGCCTGTACGTCTCGCGTGTGTCCTTTAACTAGTATATATAATAAATCACAAGTAATGTTGCCCGATACGAGACAGGTATACATGAATATAATAAGCCTTCTCATCCAAGCACATATAGAACCAATCACTCGAGGGGGGGGTTAATATTGCTCTTGTAGGAGTTCACATGTATATACTTACTTATTACCGGGATCCGTACCTGAGATACGTACGGACAATACGACGTGCTGCACTCCGTATGTACTTGTACATGACAGACAGTTTTCTGTGTATCTCTAGGAAGCCACGGAAGTCCTGGAGTAGGAGTAGGACTATACCGTGCCTAGAACACGTCTGCCCTAGGAGCAAGAAACAAATTGGCTTTTTCAGGGCATGTGGCTCTCTGCGCTGTGCCGGCGCCTTCCTCGAGTAAGCCTCAAGACAGGGCGTAGCTTCAGCGATTCGCTGTTCTTCCGGACATACCAGATGGCAGAGCCATTATTGCCAGAGTGCTCCCATCGTACAATTCTCGGCACTGTACGATATTATTGCCACCTCGGATATCGATTCCTGGACGCCATCCCCACCCCCATCCTCGCATGCCATGCTCGACACGCTCGCACCGGCTAATCAATCAATCAATCAATCAACCAGTCTTACCTAATCCACGATACTTGCTTGGCTGGAGAGTTTGTGGAGCGGGGGCACATGTACGGAGTAATCATGGTACGGGCTGCGGACTACGGGAGTAAGAATGGCTTCATTACTGCCAAAGACGTGGTTGACTGTGATTGGAGTGGCTTTCCCCTGCTGATACCTCCCATCATCGCGCGAATCGAGCGTTATGAGCTGATAGGTTGTTGGCCTGCGAATGATCGTCCACGCTGCCAGAGTACTGTGTACCTTTCTACTGTACTAGGCAAGTACTGTACGTGCTCGAGTATCCGTACCCATATCCACATCCACGCCCACGCCCACGCCCACGCCCACGCCCACGTCCACGTCCATATCCATATCCATAGCCATATCCATATCCATGACCATATCGACCGACATCCACCAGAGTCGTGGGCGAATCAGCAGGAAAGGGGAAGCGGGTGGCCTGCGGAGTACTGTACTCGGTACGCAGCGCAGTACGTGGGCGAACTCCCCATCCATAATCCATAATCCATGATCCAGAACCCAGAACCCAGAACCCATAATCCATACAGCGAGTGGCTCCGCACGGTACTCGGGGCCTGTCCTGCGTTTTTGTGCCTCGCACAGTGTCTGCAGTCCGGACTGCCCTGCACGGGATCTTGCTGCCGTGCCTCCACAATCTGGCGCGTGGGAGGCCTGAGGCCCGCAGGCACGGGCCCAGAGGCGAGAGATGTGGCTGGCACGGCTGGCAGCTTGAAACGGACGGAGCTTGCCACCTTCTACGGAGTACGGCGGAGTAGGACGGGCGGATCCTGTGGGCTGCAGCGCCGTGCGGCGTCGGCTGTGGTACAGGACAGGCCGCGACAGGGCAGCGACAGGGCAGCGACAGGGCAGCGACACGGCCGTAGCAGGGCCGTACAGCACGCATGCACGACACGCTACACCCGCTACAACCACTTTCCTCTGCCATCCCGGCAAGCCCAACCCCCCCCCAAAGCGCTCTCCGGCCACTGGCGCCACTGGCATTCCTGCTAAGGGACGTATTGGCCGTGTCTCAGCTGCGAGAAGCCGCTCTGCATATGCGATGCGAGTGCTCTGCACAACCGGCGCTGTCCCATGTAACCATGCTCTGCCATGTCTCTCAGCGAGCTGCAGGGACCGTTGCCGGGACTCCAGAAAAAAAAAGAGCTGTGGCAGGGGCTCTTAAGGCGGTGAGTCCAGACAAAGATACGTGGGTCACGCATCGCGAATGGTTGTCGAGGAGCTCGAAGGTTGTGTAAGACAACGTGACTCGTGGCCAGCTTGCCATGATATACAGTTCTGCTGTGTGTACCGTGCTCTCCAGGCAGATACTCGTACACCTGCTCTGTACAGCCACCCGGCACAGGAGTCGTCTCGATTCCCAGAGCCAGCGCGAAGCGTGCACTCTGTCCGTACCCATCCATGCCCACGTACGTTTACTCCGTCTGATCCGTTGCCCGTTGCTGTACTGCATTATCTGCCGAGCAAGGTCCAAATAGCAGCAACTGAGGCAGCTGGGCATTCCCTTCCTGTAAGCCTGTCAGCCTGTCAGCTTGCCAGCTTGCCAGCTTGCCAGCCAGCCAGCCTGCAAGGTGCCTGCACGGAGGACTTACGGAGCAAGGCTATCGTTCATGAACGGTGCTGCTGCTGTGTCTCGGGGCGCCGCATCAGCAATGCGTGACAAGGCGTCAGGATCTCTAGGGCCCCCGCATCGCGGATCACGAGAGCTCTTTTGCATCCCGTTTGGCCTTTGATGGAAGACGTCTCTTGGTCCCAATTCTGGCTGGCTTGCTAATATGGGCGCTGTTGTGCTGGAGTACGTTCCCGCGTCGAGTCTCTTGGGTACTCTAGATCACGCTCGAGTAGAGACGGATGAAGGCGAGGGATCTGCAAGATCAACCCGCATGGTGGCAATCATCTTTCCTGACCGACAACCACGGTATACGGGTCATCAAGGACGGATGTGACATGATCAATCAGACGAGACTTGAGGCTCAGTAGTCGTACGTGCCTCGCACTCAACCATCAATGTTACGTAGAAGAACGAGTATATGACATTTACGGGTCGAGGCTACTTTAAAAGTCGAACGCACACGTTGGCAACCTTCAACAACGCACGATGCTGCGACTGTTATATTACGACAGCAGCTTTGGTTGGGGTTTCCAAAATTGGCATATATAGAAGCTTCCCCTGAATCTTCCCTTGTGCTACTTTCCCATCAAAACCTTGCATATATCTTCGGTGGTCACAGGTGTGAGCGTTCAAATTTGAAGGTAGCCTCGGGCTTGGGTTCTGTGAGACTCGCATATAATTAATTATTGGAGTTACCCGAAAATGGATTGACGTCTCCGGATCTCGTGAGCGATATTACTGTTGGTGGCCAAGGGAATTCATGGAATCCAATGGCTGGGGCATTGCTACCCGTAACAGTAGTACTTTAAAGGACCTTCTCGTCGACATGACACGGTCGAGATGTTTGCGTGACGCATCAGGCCCAAAACTGGCTAAAGTAAAAGAAATAAAAAAGCTTTTGGCTCATCTTGGCGCTCCGTGTTCACTTTTGATTCTAGCATTACTCGTAGAAGCAGGTTATAAGAATAGACAGATACCTTCCGGAACAAAGGTGACAGTGGCAGGAATTGACGATCCTACTTGTATATTACCGCTTTACATGTACTGTGAGTCTGATGATGGAAGCTTGCTCGAGTGTCGCCGTACCTCATACTCCCATTCCGGCCCTTATGCCCTTATGCCCTTCTGTTCCTCCCTCTCAAGTCCTCCCCAACTTGTGGATCCTGTATTTAGTATTTGCGAGTAGCGAGGAGCGGACAGCGAGTAGCGAGCAGTCACGTCGACTTCGCAAAGCTAACGATGCGTCGGGCCGCAGACGCGGCTGTTCATATCCCTAGATTCGCGGTTGGAAAGAACCGTACTGTGTATGGACCAGATCGCAGGAGGGAGGAGGCTAAGGGCTGGCAGTGTGTAGTTGTGAACACTCCTACAGTAGTTAGATATCTAGTAGGGCAAGTAGTAGTGTATATCCACAGTATCGTGTGTTGACAATGCCCAGAAGCAGCAGTAGCAGCAGCAGAAGCACAAGAGACAATATCTATGCGCGTCTCCTCAGTTCTTCTAGTGCACGTGTGGACCGCTGATGCAGCCCGCTACCGGCAGAGCCGTGTGCCCTTCCCTTCGACAGTGCTCGTATATACCCGCCGCCGCTGGAGATCAAGAATCAAAGAACCGGCCGTGTTCGCATTCGAAGGGCTCCCCTAGAGCACATCGGTGCGCTGTTTCCCGTGGAACCCTGCATCGAACCCCCACAAGCTGGAGCAGACGGTCTGGTATGTCCTGTACTGTAGGCCCTTTCCGAGCCGTGGGAGCATGCTGCGGCTTGTCCGCCTCTCTAGAGCCCTGATGCCTGAAACTTGCACCATCCATGCCATGTTCGCTCCACTGTTCCCACATCCTAGGGGGGCTCTTCAGGGATCCGTCGTCACTGATTCACTGGACCCAGCCGGCGAAGCCTGAACGAACGTCCAGCAGCCTGCGCTTCCGGCTGTTCTAGAGCGGGACTCCGGATAGAGCAGACGAGGCATGAGGCGAGGAGAATTGCGCGGTGGAGTTTTGTTCCGTGCCAGACTGCCAGCTGCAATATTCCCGTGAGCACCCTAATATCCGGGACGACGAGTGCTGTAGTGCCTGCGACCTGCGCCCGTCGTGTTGGGCGCTGCTGTCATGGACATACGAAGGGCAGCCCGGGACGAAATGCAGCGTGGAGCAGCTATTCTGGTAGCCTACCAGAGGGCTGCACAAGAGCCAAGGCAGGCATACCTCAGATATACCACAGTAGCGTCGTGGAGGTGAGGCCATTTGCAGAATGCAGGTTGGAAATAGCCCGCCGATGTTCTACATGTGCTGGAGGCATGTATGCAACAGCCTCTCTCTACTCCAACCTTGCGCAACGGCCCGCATCTTCTACCGCAGCATCAATGCTTCTCTGCCTGCCAAAGGGCCCCGTCCTCACCTGCATCTACGGTATCTCCTGCACTCCACCTGCCACTACCGACGTCGACGTACGGACGAGCACCATACTGTCCGGTGCTGTACATACGGCCTGGCAGGCTTGCGCTTTGTAGGAGGAATGAGGCATTGCACTATCGCCGCAAAGGCAATCGGAGCATTTCCGTGCCCTACAGCATCTGTCCCTATCTATTGCCCGGCTCTGTGCTCTGTGCTCTGTGCTCTGTGCGCCGTGCTCTGTGCGCCTTGCCCAGGCTTGATCGCTGCACACAGCGCCGCTGCACCGATGGATGTACTGTACAGCTGCACTCTGCACTCTGCACTCTGCACTCTGCACCACGGGATCTGCCTGCAGTTGTGCATCTCAGTTGATCGCCGGTCCAAACGGCCGTCCTCACCGCACCCACAATGCCATAGCTCTGTAGATTTCTCGTAGAGAGCACACACGCCCAGCCCCGTGCAGGCCAGCGCCAGTGCCAGTGCCAGTGCCAGTGCCAGTGCCAGTGCCAGTGCACCGTGCCCACTGACGTCTCGCCCGTAACAGACGGCAGACGCAATCCAGCCCGTAGAGCCCGCCGGCGCTGGCATATGCCTCGGGACGCATCAAGCGTCAATTGCTGCTGACCTGCCTTACTCGTTCCCACCCTGCGCTATCCACACCAACTCAGCAACGTGGCCAACGACGGGACAGCTGTACAGAATACCGCAGGCGCGCCGCACCCTGATTCGATCCTCGGCGGGCGCGCTGAATCGAGCTACGATCCGTGTCCCCTCGAACGCACCCCCCACCGCCAGAGACGACGGCCGCCACCAGTCACTGTCACCGTCACCCAGGCATACGAACAAGGCAGCAGCAGCCAGCAGCCAGCAGCCAGCGCAGCAGCAGCGACCGGCAAAACAGGGCACACGCTGTCCTGTCGCGGGCACCACCACCCAGGGGCAGCGGCCAGGGCTCCAGGGCCGTATCTGGCGCTATCACGCATCCGATCGGAGGGCATTGTTCAGCCAGCACCGCACAGGGCCTGCCGGACGGAGCCACGGAGGGAGCAGCGGGGGCTTTGTTCCCACTCCACAGCCCCGCCGTCCAGCGCCTAGTGGGCGGCCAGCGGCCAGCGTCCAGCGTCCAGCGGCCAGCGCCCAGCGTCCAGCGCCCAGAATCCACAGTGATAGATACTGTACAGTGCCTACATACAGTGCATACAGTACAGTACCTAGTGCTGAGCCTAGCCCTGGCCGGCGAGGTGCGCGGGCGGGCAAACAAAGCAGGCAGGCAGCACCAGCAGCAGCCCCAGCAGCAGCCCCGGCAGCTGTCCCAGCACCCACCAGCGCCAGCACCAGCACCGCAGCAGCAACAGTACCGTGCTGTACGGTTCAGTGCGGTTCAGTGCGGTCCAGTAGCGCCTCTAGCGACCTGTAGCAGCCGAATACCCCGGCACGCCGAGCCATCCTGGCCTGCTAGCCTCCCAGGCTGCATTGGCAGGGGAGCGGAGTGGTGTGTGCTGGAGCTGTGTGTGTGTGCGCGTGTGGTGTCTCTCGTCTCGTCTCGTCTCGTCTCGTCTCGTCTGCGCCGACTCGTCGCTCTCTGCCCTGCCCGTCCTGCCTGCCCGCTGCCCGCTGCCCGCTGGCTGCTCTGGCTGCTCTGCTCTGGCGCTGGCGCCGCCTCTGGCCCTGGCCCTGGCCTCTCTGCCCTCTGGCCCTCTGGCCCTCTGGCGGTTCCCTCTGGCGCTGCGTAGCCCGCAGGCCTGCCTCGCCTCCTCGCCCTCCCGAGCGTCTCTCTGCCTTTGCGCTGGTGGGCGCTTCGTTTGCCCGTCTCCCTCCAACTGACCTGCTAGCAAAGGTACCTTGGCTTTGACCCTCTCTAGCGTCCATTAGAGCTGCCGTAGGCCAATTGGCTAGTGGGCAGGTAGCGGCGCTGGTGTGCGATCTTTTCGAGCCACCGATAACTCAGTTTGGCAACATCCCAACCTCTCCTCCGGCTACTGCCAAACACAATCCTACCACCGCATCCACATCCGCCTTTCCTCTTCCTCCTCCTCCTCCCTCCTCCCCAACACCGACCTCTCTATTATTCTGCTCAGAGGTGCAGGCAGGAAAAGGTATGTGCTGCACCATTCCTGCATCGTATCCAATTCGCGTTCATAGCTTCTCTTCTCCAAGATCCTTTGGTTGTCACTCGACTAATTAATTGGACCTGCATTAGAGGTCTAGGAAGCATCTTGACATCCATAAGGTACCGCCCGTCATAGACTAAGCCACCGACGGTGCTTTGGCAGCCCTCAACGAGACTCACGAACTCCTTCACGAACCTCCTCCGCACGTTATCGCCACAGTTGCACTTCTAGAAAAGCGACCTTGCAAAGCATCTGTATTTCTGGTCTTTGGAGCTTCGCCTAATTGTCGTCTGCTCTTTCGAGGAGCTTCAGTCATATCCCAGTCTCAATTGGATCCAAAGCAAGCGCATTGAAGCTTCTTTAACGACTATTTACGAATAACGCGTCCTACACACCGAATCTTGTTCTGCGATTCAAGCGTCATTTATCACCCACAAAAAGTGCTTATCAAACCCTTGGCGACATACATTTGTGAAGCTTAGGTCGTCCTGTCTAATATCGAGATTCTCTGAGGAAACTCCATCGAACTCACTAGGAAGTGCTTCACGTTTCTACCGCCAGTAGACATCGAAGCCTGAATTGGGTTCGTCGGCTATCACTAACCCTCCCAATACACAAACGAACTCTAAAGCTGGGGATTATCTGTGTCTGATCCACAAGGAACCAGCGATTCGGACGCTCAACCATTTACAGTTTGCTTGGGAACCTAATTTTTTCGGTCGTCTCAGGACTTCCATCTCAACCGAAAATCTGGATCTTCCGTCCCTATCCCAAGTCTCAACCCGAGGGCCGATCGACGTACCATTCTACAATCATCACGCAGCCCAACGCCCCCTATACGTGAATGAGAGGTTGCCATCACTACCTCTGCCACAGCCGCAACAGGCCTACTCCTCTGGTACGTCGTCGCCTCGGGTGAGCTCTCTTGGCTCATCATCAATTTTGAACGGGAGTTCTCAAACATCATACACCAACGGGTCTTCTAACGCCCCAAAGACGCCCTCTCCCACCCTTCCTAGCACCGGAGGCCTTCCTGCTCCATTAGCGCACCAGTCTTCGTTCATTGGTAGTCAACAACCTGGTTCGGGCTACTCATACTCTCAAGAACCTTATGCCAACATGAACCAAGCTCCTCCCGACATGTATTATTCTTCTCATATGTCAGCTGGGCAAGCTCCGGCCCCACAAACAGTGACATCGGGCGGAATGGCGCATTATTCCCATCATCAACAGCCTCCATTACTGCAACCCGGACCAGGCCAATATTCGCCAGCGCAGGGCTCATATGGACAGTATGGATACTCTAATGGCCTCACTTCGCCTCAGCAAGCGAGTCATCAGGTTTCTGGTCCAATGGGATCACAACCAAACGTGCTCTCCCTTCCACCCATGTCTTCTGCACAGCCGGTCATGGCCGGCCAGGGCTATGCTCCTCAGCAAGGGTTTGATTCTACTGGTCAGATAGCCCCACCGGGTATGAAACCTAGGGTCACGGCAACCTTGTGGGAAGATGAGGGTAGTCTCTGCTTTCAGGTTGAGGCCAAGGGTGTTTGCGTTGCCCGACGAGAAGGTCAGTAAAATTTCACTAGTCCGACACCCGACTTCTCTGAGCATTTCTAACTCGGCTTTATAGATAATCATATGATCAATGGTACAAAGCTTTTAAATGTTGCGGGAATGACGCGGGGTCGTAGAGATGGAATTTTAAAGAGTGAAAAGATGAGACACGTCGTGAAGATTGGACCAATGCATTTGAAGGGTGTCTGGTATGTGATCTGTGCATCAGTGGCCTGAATCTTCAACTAACATAGATAGGATTCCGTTTGAGCGCGCTCTCGATTTTGCAAATAAGGAGAAAATAACAGAACTCCTTTATCCTCTGTTTGTCCATAACATTGGAGCCCTTTTATACCACCCAACCAACCAAAGTCGTACCAATGTCGTAATGGCGGCTGCTGAACGCCGAAAGCAAGAACAAAACCAGTTACGGAATTCTCAAGCACCAGGACTACCTTCGATGCAGTCGCATCATCATCACTCGATGCAAAACTCCATCGGAGGTGGACTTCCGGGTCCCCAACACTCTTTGGCACCTCATCCTGGCATCGGCCGTCCTGACCTACAGCGCTCGCATACATTTCCTACTCCTCCAACAAGTGCTTCGAGTGTGATGGCCAACATGGGCACAGCAGAAGGCAGTTTCCAGTGGGGAGGACAAGGAATGAACAACGTGCAAGGCTCAAATCCACTGGCCATTGATACGGGTCTAAGCAACGCGCGCTCCATGCCCACTACCCCAGCCACGACACCCCCCGGTGCCTCTCTTCAGAGTATGCAGCAGTATCAGCAGAGCTCTCAGCCTTACGACACCTCTAGACAGATGTATTCGGCTCCACCAGTTCAACAAAGCTCTTACCCCCAAGCAAATGGAGGACCTCAGGCTATGGCTCGTTACGGCCAACCCAATTCCTATATCAAGAACGAAATGGGTCCTCCGACAGGTCGTGCCCAAGGCTCGGGAGCGGAGTCAGATCAACACGATCCAAAAGGGTCTGGCGGAATGATCCATCAGAGCCAGGGAAACGAGCAGGTGGGCCATGGGCAAGGCGACGACGAAGCTGAACATGAGCATGATGGGGAATACACCCACGATAACAATGCCTCGTACGACTCAACTCGCGGTCCATACAACTATGCACCGGGGCCTCCAGTTGGCTCTTTAGCAGCGGATCATGCGCATTTATCCCCTGAGATGACTGGCTCTCCTAACCATCAAGCGGGGTCAGGGCGTGCGACTCCGCGAACAGCTAGTTCGTCACAACCATACTATGCACAGCAGCAAGGCGGCTACAACACTCCGCCGCGAGTTCAACCCCCATCAAGTAATCTTTATAATGTCATGAGTAGTGAGAGAGGTACGGCAAATGGGAGCACGGGCGGCGAAGTTTATGCTGCACAACCTGATCTGGGGAGCTCGATGTCTAATGGTTACGCTTCACAACAACCGATTATCAATGGGGTCACTACTGGCAGTAAACGAGGTCGTGATGAAGATGATGATCCACGTCCGTCAAGTCGAGGTCCAGGCGTTGGAGATATCGATGGACTCAAGAGACGAAAGACGATTCGTGAGGGTTCGGTACCTGGTCCCAATACTTACGATACACCTCTAAACCGTACTCGATCCACCATTACACAGCGTCGTCGATGACCGTCATCGGAATTTCTTAAGTCCATAGTATCTATCATAGATGGTGCCTGACTACTCTCCTGCATTCTATTTCCGCACTTGGTGGCACGCCAGCTCATCAAGCTTGATAGACCTTGGGTGCGTCCCGGGGCCCTTTTATTAAAACCAGCACACACTCATTCGAGATTTCCTAAGCCCTCAATACACGGATGTTATTCTATTTGTCTGACCAATTTTCTTTTTGCTTTAAATGACTACGAACTTACGACTTCATCCACAAGACAGACCATTCCATGGCTGATGAATGACGCCGCGAACAGATGGGCGTAATATTCATGATATCACAGATACACATGCGTCTCTCGGGATGCCAACCGCCTTTTATGAACCTAGGCGTGGTGATTGGTCCTCAAAGCCTTCACCCATCCCCTTAGCTTCTTCAACATGATGATAATGAATTTCCTTGGCTTGGTGGGTTATCTTATGTAGCTCATGAATGATGTGATGAGGACAATTAAAAGCTATTTGTGTTCGAGTCTCTTCCATCCTGCCTTTTTGACGTGATGATGCCTTTGTGAATATGTAACAGCTTTTGTTTTGAAATATACAGAGCTTCTGGAAGCAACACAGTGTTTCTGGGAATCCAAAGGTTTGATTAGAGTTTAGGATCTGTGCCAATTGTTTATAGTGTCCTGTTAGTCTTGAATATATGAGGACATCGCCTTCTACTAGTGTGCTCGTCTAGAGGAGGCATGTGCAGCTTGTTCTTAGTTGATGTAATATAGGCAAGTTGGAAGCACCAAGGGGGAAAGACGGACCGGAGAAAGGAACGGAGCAGAAGAGAGTGGAGGAAAGTGACAGGACGCCCAGGGTCGTAGGTTCTAGTTTCGGGGGTGGCAAGCTGTACCTTGCCGTATCTAGAAGCCGGACTCAGGACACACTGTATGGGATAAGACCAAGATCGGATAGCGAGGTTCAGAGTAGATGCCTGCTCTTTGAATATCTTTTTTTGGATGCTATCTAGGTAATTGAGAGTTCAAGAATACGACGCCCGCCATTTTCGAAGCAGCTGGTTAGCAACCTGGCCGGCACTAAACTGGACTAATTCATCATTGATATCAAGCAAGTTGCAGTATAAGGAGCAACCGAAAACGGGTGGCCAGCTTCTACACTACAGCTTTGACCTAGTCTCGGTAGCCTTGTGCAAGTCGCCGCCTTTCTCTTTGAAATACTCGGCGATCTTCTCCCTCGCAACCTCGACAACGCTAGCATCCTCCACGGTAGCCGGGACCTGCACCTCCTTATCAAAATCCCCGTGCACAGCGTTCTCCAACAACTCTCGTAGCACGCGCCTGAGCGTCTTGCCCGATCGCGTCTTGGGGATTATACGCTTTCCATGGATTATGCCACCAAGAGATGCAATCGCGCCGATCTGCGTGCGGACGAGTTTCTGTACCTCGGCGGTTAGCTGGTCGGATGGGATTGCAGATTCTGGGTGATCGGGAGTTGATAGAGTGACGAAAGCGAAGGGTAAGTGGCCTTTGAGAGAATCGGGAATGCCGACGACACAGCATTCGGTAATTGCCGGGTGTGAAGAGATGGCTTGTTCGATGGAGCCTAAGGTCATGCGTCAGTTTCTGGCTCACTAGAATGGCCGATAGAGACCAATCTTGGCTTACCAGTGCTAAAACGGTGTGCTGCAACGTTGATGATGTCGTCAGATCTCGACATCACGTGGATGTATCCTTCTAGATCAATCATACCAGCATCGCCAGTATCAATCCATTTGCCCTCGAACCGTCTCATATAACCCTTATAGAACCGCTCTTCATCTCCCCATAGGGTACGAAAGGCTGTAGGAGCAAGAGGAATCGCTAGGACGATATTCCCCATCTTGCCCTTCTCCACCTCAATGCCTTCATCATTCACGACCCGTACGTCGAACCCAGGCATAGCCTTACCTGCGCTCCCAGGCTTGACTTTCAAGGGCGCCGTCAACACCTTTGTCTTGCGGTCTTTGCCTGCATACGGGACAAGCGCAATCCCGGAAATGGGGGATCCAGACTCAGAGGACCACCAATTATCGATGACATCGGCACCCCCACCTCCGTACTTCTTCAATAGATCTTGATACATGGTTACGATACTAGGTTCAGATCTCTCACCAGCTAAAAATAGGGCCTTGAGGCTCCTTAGGCCGCCCCTTTCACCTATCTCGGAGAAGAGTTTATTTGCCGGATCGTCACGTCGAATAGCTCGTAGAGCTGTAGGTGCTGTTGATAGGGTGTTCACCTACGATAATAATGTTAGCCATTTAGTTTCTCAACGAATAGGAAATAACCTACCCTGTATTCCTCTATGATCCGCCAGAATGTGCCTGCATTTGGTGTTCCGACTGGTTTACCCTCGTACAACACAGTTGCTGCACCGGTCAAAAGAGGTGCATATAGGATGTAGCTATGCCCAACCACCCATCCAATATCCGACGCACAAAACATCACATCGCCAGGCCCGTGTATGCCGAAGAGATAGTTTATTGAAAAATGCAAGCCCACTGCGTGCCCACCAGCCTCCCGGAGTACACCTTTCGGCGACCCAGTTGTACCGGATGTATAAATGATATATACGCCATCGCTGGCTTTGACCGGAACACATGCTGCTTTCAAACCGCGATCTCTTGCGCTCTTGACTAGTCGTTGCCAATTGCGCTCTCCAGCTTCTTTGTTTACTGGATCCCACCGCAGCTGGTCACGTTGCCAGATTATGGTCTTCGGGGGTTTGAAAGAAGAACGACCAATTGCTTGTCGAATATAGGGCTGGTAGCTTACAGCAGGCTTTGTACCATCGATTCCACATGATGCGGTAAGAATGATAACTGGCTTTGATGCTTCGATGCGTTGTGCTAGTGATTTAGACGCAAAGCCTCCGAATACAACGGTATGAATTGCCCCAAGTCGAGAGATAGCAAGCATCGCAATCAATGCAGCTGGAATCATTGGCACTATTACCGTTAGCGTGGGTATATGTTTATGGATGTGCTATACTAACTGTATATTAAAACTACATCCCCCCTTTTCACACCCTCCTCTCTGAGAACGCCAGCAAAGATTTCTACTTCCTTAAGCAGCTGTTTATACGTGTACCTCTCTTTACTTGCCGTCACTGGACTATCCCAAAAGATAGCTGTTGAGTCTCCATTGCCAGAAGCCACATGCCTATCCACGCAGTTGTAGCAGGTTGATATCTCGCCGCCTGCAAACCATTCCCAGTGGCCATGGGAAACCCCACTCTTCAGTACCTTTGTGGTCTTTGTAAGTGCTTTCGATGGATTCTTGTGCCAGTAGAGGTGGGAAGCTTGATCTGCCCAGAATGACTCGGGATCGGTAATAGAGCGACGATAGACTTCGTCTTGTGGATGGGTGGCCATTGTTAGACTGTTTCGAGCTGTATCGACAACTGAATGTTAGTTATCGAGCATCAGACGGATTATCAACTCTACGCTTACAGCCAAAGCTCTTGATAAAGAGTGCTAGATAGTACTTGTGGCTACTCCTTCTTTCGAATATTGCAGCAGTTGTTCTCAACAGCGAGCACCTGCAATTCGTTGAACAGGTCGTTTTAATGGCGGGAAATAGCAAGTAATTGCAGTTGTTTTTTAGACATACAAGTGAGGGGATTGAAGAGATATCGACATCTATTGATAGCACCTCTTTGCCAACACAGACAAGTATGCCGAAGAAACTTGCAAGATGGCTATTAGATGTAGTCACGCATTTAACAGATATATGCAGCACTCACGGCACTGCAGGTGAGGCCTAGGATTTTAGCCACGGCTCGTGGACCGGAGAAACGGACTTGATAACCTCCAGTGTTGTGCGCGCATGTACCCGAGTATCTATGCCATATGTGCTGTATGTGCAGTACTCTATGCATGCGTTCACCACACCTCCAAGCTTCTTCAGCGGGAGCGAGGAGGTGCAGTGGAAGCTGGAGCGACGTTGGCGTTCCCATTCCCCCGCATTCCGTTCGAGCTCGGTAAGGCGGCATTCGGCAAAGAGGACTCCGCCAGGGAATACGTACTGGTACTTGGGCAGTAACAGTGCCTACAAGTACTGCGAACGAGAAGGGGAGAGGCCAGCCGGCCACTCTGGGATGGGTCACTCGAATACGGACGGAGTACAGACGGTAACAATGCATTGATACCTTGGTAAAGTAGTGCTGCGAGTCGGCGAGGCCAGCCATAGCGATGTCACGTGACTAACAGCGAAGGAAGAACAGTATGTCTGTGCCCGCTCCAGTATGCAGCTCACTTGCCACTCGACCTACCGAGCGGAGGGTCGCCCATACCTCGTCACGTACCTTGGGTGCTTACATAAAACAGCAGCCGCCGCAAGTTCTCACTGTTGCCAAGCCGCGCGACGATAGCGAATGAAGCAGTCGGGATGGATCACCTTGTCGGCGGAGTGGCGGTTCCCGTGGAATGCAAGCCCAGATCACAAGATCAAAGATCAAAGATCAACGGCTACATTCCTCGGCCATTAACAGCCCTGCGGGGCTGCAGGGTTGCGACCCCCTAGCAAACGGCTGGCCGAAGAGGATTGCTGCAGCAGAAAGAAATGTCTACAGAGCTGTGAAAGTGTGGCCTGCACACGCTTGCGCAGGTACTCTCGATATGTTTATTATTATTATTATTACTACTACTGTGCCGTGATGATGACGAATATTGTTTATATACCCTGACTTCAGATACAGTACATACATCAGACATGCTGATTCGGACCAAGACGCGAATGAGCCGCATCTCCACCCAGCACGCACAGTGGCAGGGCCGAGCAATCTATTCTTAGCCATGGGGCTGGCCACTGGTTACCCGGCACACAGTGGACCGAAATTAGGGTACCGTGGGCACGCACAGCGAACGACTCAGCGACTCGGCGGGATTCTGGCTTGCAAGGCGCCAAACTGCGACAATTCTGGAAGCTGCTACAATCTCGGGCAATTTGATTTTTCTGCTCGACTCGGCGTATGATGTCAGGCTTCACCGTGTTGTGGAAGAGCTGCTGGGGTCTGCACTTTGGATCAGAACTGAAGCGGGTGTAGTAGGGTTGTAAGAACCTTCCTCGGGCGGGTCCAGCGGGCGACTCGAGGGGAGCGAAGACTGATTAATCGCCGTGTACTACCGTAGCATAGGAACGCAGTGTACAGAGAGGGCTATAGTACAACACCGTCAAGCACCTTAGGGGGCTCCCGAGTAAGCAAGCCCCTGGATACGCTGGGGAACGCGGAATCAGTACGTACAGTGGGTGGCCAGAAGTATTCGACCTGGTACGTGCCCGCCGAACCAATAGATCATGTAGACAATAAGACTGAATAATTTTATTGGTGATGAAAAGTGGGCCTGCACGTACCAGGTCGAATACTTCTGGCCACCCACTGTAAGTGTTCTGCATACCTTACCTTAGCTGGCGGTACGCTGGCACTTGGCTGGCCAGGCCGCGGAAGAGTTACAGCACAGCACAGCACGGAGCACAGTACAGTACTGTAGACGCAGTACAGGACCATATCTTGGTACTCGTATGCACGTATGCGAGATTTGCATGAGACCAAATGAAAGGGAACCGGGGCTGGGGTGCCCTGGGGTTTTGCATCCATCTGGACGGGTGCTCCGTCGAGTCTGCCCGCTGCGACACAGACCACGGTATCATCAGTATCTACAGTACTGTACGGTGAGTAACTTGCCTCGTTCTGCAGTACGTACGCACATGCAAGTAGCACTGCAGTGCATCTACCTAGCTGGGGAGATCTCATCACGAATTCTTTATCGGCCATGCTTGGTGTTGGCGACTTGGCATAGGGCTCCTCCAGGGCTAGTTCCGTTATTTATATACTGCACAGTGCGCGTACTGTAAGTACTGTACTGTACTCCGCACCCAAGCACCTACCTACCGAGAGACAGTTGCTGTCTCCTGAACTGTGACTGTACCATGCTGTACTCTCCTGTGTCACCATCATCTCCCTTGAAGCGGTTGCAGTCCCAACCACAGGACCAAGCCCCAAGCCCCAAGCCCCCAAGTGCACTGTGTGCCAAGTGCCATCAGCCATCAGCCATCTGCCATCAGCCATCTGCCAACCACCTACCAGCTGCTGCCAATGCAGTACTCAAAATGGCTGTCTCACGGCTGTCTAATGAAGCAAGCCAGACTGGGTGAAGCGCCAGCTAAGCTTTTGCTGTAATTTGGGGGAGGGGCTTTGCGTGGGCTTTTCCTGGCGATCCCTGTCAGATCCAGGCAGGTCATATTGCCTGACACTCCTGCGAAAGGCGCACAGGGGCCTGGGGCGTGCGCTTGGGGGAGGGGGGGCGCGCGCGCAACAACAGCGACCCAGCGTCAACAGGCTCTCGTATGAAAAGCTGGCACAGTTGCCATCTATCTCTGTATCTGTATCTATACGGTTGTGCGTGCTAGGTACGCACACTGCGTAGACGCCATGCGCAGCTGCATGAGAGAACGGGATGCTCTGCAAGAACTAGGTACCGTTCTCTGCTACGGAAACCCCGGAACGGCAGGCACGCCTGGGAGTCTGAGAGACGGGCAAATCCTGCAAATCCTGCAAATCCTGCATTCTGGAAGGGGCCATACTTCTGATTGCAGTATAGAGAATTAGCGATGCTATTATTGGCCGGCTGGGTGGATAGTCACGCTGTCATCACCAGGTTCTCCGTACTGTGTACAACGGGGCATGGCCGGGATTTCCAGCTGGCGGACCTGTACAGATTACAGAATACTTGGTACAGAGAAAAGAAGGTCGAGTCTACCAGCCTGCCCGCCAACCCACCCACCCATACCAGCAATTACCTGCTGCACTTGGCATTGCTCCTAGGTTAGGCCCTGGGAGCATCGTAGCAGCAGCTCGGGCACGTAAGGTAGGCATTATTGCCACATTTGTATGGAGTGCACGATGCTGCTACACCCAGGGCAGAAGTCCAGCGCGCCAGTAGAAGGCTTGTGTGTTCCATCTGGGAATGGAAGCCAAGGAGACAGCCCTTTCGCCCTGCGCTGATAGGGCAGAGGCCGTCGCAGTAATTTGGCCGTCTAAAGGAACAGCCGGGCCGACCTAGTTACCCACGTCGACACTACTGGATGTATTAGTACTGTAGTCAGCAGTAGGGTACCTAAGGCTGGTAGGTATACACGTACCAAAGAATGCCAGCTGGTGGGCGACTCGGCAAACCTGAGTACTTATGGGACCTTAGGCGGTGTTGACTACCTACCTTGAGCGCCTGGAACTGCAGCAGCAGCACTCGGCCAGGACCCAAGGGCGTAGCTCAGGGTACTTATAGGCATCCAAGGCACTGCAAGATAAGGGAGGCAGGAGGATGGAGAGTACGTATCCGCGGATGGCAGATAGCGCACGGCGGATGGCGGATGGCGGATGGCGGATGGCGGATAACGGAGGCACAGCCAGCAACTACAGTACCTACTGCGCTGTACTGTACGCACAGGACTGTAAGACACTGGGCGGGTGGTGTGGCTGCAGCGAGTGCCGTACCTACCGTAGCGGGCTCCTCAGGGCTGCACTACTCCGCCTCCAGCAAGGCCCGGCAGCCTACCGCACCTGCTAGGCCGCGAGCAGCACTAGGGCAGCGCGAATCTGGTGGCTAAGGTGCCTGGACGAGCAGCGCAGCGTGCAGGGCTTGCAGGCGGGACTTCGGACGGTGGCTGCAGACGCTAGCCCCCTAGCGCCGCAGTTGACGGAGGTGCCTGGCACCGTACCTGCCTTAGTACGGAGCAAAGAAATTCACGACGCACGCACGGCACGCTTGCGCTTGCCCGACCCATACCTCCTATTCGTGCTGTTCGTGCTGTTTGTGCTATTTTGGCCTCTTCTCCCAGCCGGCCTGCCCGAACAGGCGTGGATCCGGCCCGGACAGGCTAGGCCGCCAGGCTCCTGCGCCAATGGCCCTCGCGCGGCCTTGCCCAGGCTAGCCGTCTGTAGCCTGCTGTCGCCTCCTGTGGCTCACCTTGGTAGCCGGTACAGGTACAGTGGGTGGCCAGAAGTATTCGACCTGGTACGTGCAGGCCCACTTTTCATCACCAATAAAATTATTCAGTCTTATTGTCTACATGATCTATTGGTTCGGCGGGCACGTACCAGGTCGAATACTTCTGGCCACCCACTGTATACCCCCCTAGCTCCTGATGTGTCTCTAGGCTGCCTGCCGCCTGCCTGTGGGCATTACCGGGCATCACTGGCATTACTGGCATTACTGCTGTTGACTAAGTGTCTGCCCCCCCCCGGCCTGTCACGGTATAAGACCGATCCATCCCCAACCATCCTCTTCTTCTTCCTTCTTTTACCCACACTTTCGTTCATACATACACATCTGACTTTTAGTCACTTACATTCGTTCAACCAACAGATATCCGTTTGAAAGAACCATCCCTCCGTCTACCTCAACCACCTTCAACCCATTACTTTTTAAGTACCATCCAAACCAAACCGTCAAGATGCAATTCACCGTCGCTGCTTTCACTGCTGCCCTTGTGGCCACTGCTGCTGCCGCTTCCAACGCCACTGCCTCCGCCGTCTGGGTCACCGATGTTGTCACTGCCTACACCACCGTCTGCCCATCCTCCACCGAGCTCACCTACAACGGTGTCACCTACACCGCCACCGAGGTAAGCTTCCTGTGGCTTGAATGACTTCCACCTGGCTATGAGAATTGGCGTTTAGCTTTGATATAACCATCTAATGGGATGCACTGCACGCGCACATACTTCTCATAGCTGGATCAATCTCAGCTCCACGATGAATAAATGCTAACTTTTTCCCGTCTACAGTCTGAGACTATCACCATCACCAACTGCCCATGCACCGTGTCCAAGCTCTCGACCGTTTCTTCAGTAGTGTACTGCAGCACCTGGTATCCATGTTTTCGCGCAGTTAAATCTTCACTGGCTGACTTTTTCTTTGTAGCTCCGTGACCACCTCCGCAGTCGCCGCAGCTACCACCGCTGCCTCAGTCGCCACATCAGCAGTCTATGTTAACAGCACCGTCGAGGCTACTACCGCCGCTGTTGTTGCTGCTTCAACCACTGCCGTCGGAACTGGATCAGTTACCACCAGCGCCTCATCCACCTACACCGGTGCCGCTAACCGTGCCGGTGCTGGTGCCGCTGCCGGCCTTGCTGGTCTCCTCGGTGTCGCTGCTTACATTTTGTAAGCAGCGAATTCCTTTCCCGCCAGAGTCACGAAGCAGGATTTCCTTTCATTAGACAATTTTCTGGGCTATCGGCTCCCACCACGGCGACGTGGTTTGAGACGTGGCTGGAGTCAATCAAAATGGGAGGAGGGGCTCGGTCGCTGGATGGAAAAGAGGGCGGGATTAAAAAGGTGTTCTGTATTTCTCTCTAGAGTATTTGTCTCTAATTTATGGCCAAGACACGTCAAGGTCACAGTCAACTTCTTGTACTTGCTTGATCTGGTGGCTATTGGGACGGCAAGATGATCCCTGTCATGCCATGCCATGTGCCTACCAGAGCTTTAATGTGCAGTCGTCTTTTGGGTGGTTAGTTGGGGATATGTTCCTTGGTGGGCTCGACGGTCTCTCTGGTCGGTTAGGAAGGAGCGGCGGCTCTGAGCTCATGCACAATACAGACACATTCACACTATCTCTGGCGATAAGTTTGGTTCCATTCTTGAGCGTTTGCGAAGGAGTTGCAATTGTTCTATACATGATATTTAATAACACTTGCGTGGCTACATTTCTTGGTCTTCGAGGAGACGCTCGACGCTATGTGGTCGACTCGAGCCAGGTGGTGAAGGAATCTCGAAAGCCAGGCAGGTATGATTTAGCTGGTCACCCTTTTCCACGCACATGTTCCTTGCCATTATAGCCATTGCCATTATAGCCATTGCCATTATAGCCATTGCCATTATAGCCATTGCCATTATAGCCATTGCCATTACAGCCCATTGCCATTACCCCATAACTACTACCTCGTATCTATTACCCTTCCCTCCTAGGATATGGCTTATGGACATGGCTCCAATGGGGAGCAGGAGAGATGCCGGACGGAAGGAGGGCTGGCGGACATGGGCAGAGGAGGGATGGGGGTTGCAGTGGTGAGCAGGACAAAAGGGGAAGCGCAATGCCAGGACATGGATGGTACAGCAAAGGATGCGAAATAGGGGATCAGGCTTCCCCTCAATCGCATCTGTGCGCACTGGCCCGGCCGATCGAGCGAAGTCCGTGCCACGGCGCCGTGCCACGCCCGCCACGACAACTCAGTGTACTGTAATTGCAAGATGGACAATATACGAGGACTGATCTGTGCTGGGCATGACGGCAGCCAGTTGCTCGTGAGGGCGTAGGCAATGCTGCGCCCGTCGCAGTGTCCTTGCAAACCGGCAAAGGCTGCTCTGTGGGGGACGGAGAGCGGCGCAAAAGCACAGCCAGCAGCACCGATTACGGAGGACCGTCATGGATGTGTGGTGTGGACTGCACTGTATACAGTAGTACTGTACAGTACAGTATCTCTATCTGTAGATTGGAAAGACCTCAGGCCCGCAAACACGAGGTCTCTCTCCCACACGGTAAATGAGATGAGATTTTGGAGGAAATGACAGGAAATGACATGAACGGAGCAGCCAGTGGCAGGCCGGGCCAAGCACAGGCACATGCACATGCACATGCACATGCATCGCGCCGACGCATCAGCCGGGGGAGCCGGGCGGCGACTGGCGACTGGCTAATGCAGGGCTGACCCGTCAGAAGCGGCGGCAGGACGGGGGGGACGGCGTTACGTACAGTATGTACACACAGCGTCACGTGAGGCCGTCCTGGGCCCGGGTCTTCCGCGAAGCGAGCAAAGGCGACGACGGGCCTGAGGTGTGGCGCACCCGCTGTACCGTACCGACCTCAGCACTCTTGGCCAGCGAGGCACTGGAGCAGGACAGAGCAGGACAGAGCAGGACAGTCGGCGGGCCAGCTGGAAGCGGGCAGGAAGGCGAGTACGAGAGGGCCAGGACTGCACAGCGCAGGAAATCGCGAATCCTCCCCAGGACAAGCACAGGGCAGGGCACCCAGCAATCCGGTGACTCGACTCGACTCGACTCGACTCGTCACCTGGCCGCCAAGCCGAGGCTCCTCTCGGTCACGGGGCCGGCGCGGACCTCCAGCCCAGCAGTCCCGTCAGGCGCGCCCCTTGGGTCAGCTAGCGCGGGCAGGCAGGGGGGCCACCCAAGGCCTGCGCCAGGCGCTACCCGAGGCGGCCAAGCGCCCTGCTCGGGCTGCGCTGGCGCGGCCGGGATTCCATAAATAGCCTCCGAGCAGAGTGCCTTGAGCCCTGCCAGGCAGGGGCAGCAAGGAGGGGCGACGGTACGGTACGGTGCAGTAATGTAATGTACTGTGCTGTACTGTACTGCACTACTGTACTGTAACTGTACTTACTCAACAGAAGCTGCACCGCGCTGTAACCAGAGGATGCCCGTAGGCCCGTAGGGAGAAGGAAGGTGCGAGAAGACGCAAGACGCAAGACGCAAGACGGGCGGGGCAGCGCAGGCCCGAGCCACCACAGCCACAAGCGCTGCTGCAGCCCTGTCTGTCGGCCCCTCTCTCATCTTATCTCGCTCTCCCTCTCTCCCTCTCTCCCTCTTCTTCTTGCTCTTCGTTATCCGTAGGGCGGCCAAGGTAGCTGTCTAGCTGGCTAGGTAGGTAGCTGTCTTATGCCCACCCCCAACCTACCTGGCTGGGCTGCTCACTGCTGACTGCTCACTGCTCACTACTCACTCACTACTCACTCACTACTCACTGACCACTACTCACTGACCACTACTCACTGCTCGGCGTCAGGCAAGAAGGGTCCGTCTGCCTTCGGTCCTTGGCTGACATAAGGTTACTTGCTGAGGTCTGTCTATCAATCAATCTCCACCCGCCAGTCTCGATCAACTGATCTCCATCGGCCAACCTCTTGCAGCAGCTACCTGGGTTGATCACTGGCCCAGTCGGTTCGCTCTGTGGCATGGATCGGGTCTGGCCTTTGTCCGTCGTCCCTAAAGGCAATACAGGCAACCAAGGTACGTATCTACATGCATCTCCAGGCACCTATTGGCACCTATTGGCACCTATTGGCACCTATTGGCACCTACGTAGCCACCTACGTAGCCATCTCCTTCACTCTCCTTCACTCTCGCTCACTCTCGCCCCTTATCTTCCAGATACTGCACCCTGGGCATTTATCCAGAGGTGCTTGCCCAGTTAGGCAGTTCTCCTAGGCCCCCGAGGTTGTAGATAGCACTATAAGCTACCTAAGCTAGTTAGCTCGGCTCTCATCGGGTTTCCTAGGCTGGTGGTTCCAGCTGCCAATAGCTTGCTTGGTGTTGCCAATGGACCAATTCTGTTCGCAGGTCCCTGTAGCATCGAACTCGCAGACCAGACCGTACAGGCCGGACTCCTTTGTACATGCCTGTGCCTGCCCTGGAGCTCGTGCAAAGGGCACAGCGGATGTCTGTTGTCTGTACTTGTACAGCGAGTACATACGGCTCGCTCGGAGAGGATGACAGAGGCAAGCAGCAAGAGGATGCTACCTACCGCATGCTCGAGTTGCATTATTGTTCTGCCATCTACTGCGTTTCGTGGACAGCCATGTTGTCTTGTCTGTCTGCTCACAGCACCCCAGACGCCACACCACCAATTGACGCATCAGCCCATTCCCCTCCTTTCTGCCTCCCCCCTCTCGCAACCCATTTCAAGCCCGTCCATCCCCCAGAGACACTTTGCGGGTGAAGAAAAGAGCCTACTCGATCCTGTTTCTGCTATTCCCACTACCTCTACTACCCAGCCACCTCTCATCGTTAACCACAAAGGGCCTTTTCGTACAGTGGATACCTCCTCACCCTCTCTTGCGCGAGACGCGTCATCGTCGCAACGTCCCTAGGACCAGACAGAAACATCATGATGGGGCTAGCTCGCGAGCCGATTGTATTGTACTGTACTGTACTGTACTGTCCTTGTACATTCATCTACCCTCTCTCTTTCGCCATGTGTCGTGATGAGGAGGGCTTATATGCCTATTGTAATCAACCCCAGCTGTAACCTGGACGAAATGAACTAGAACCTAGAACTAGCATCAGGCTGCCAGACGATGGACTTCATCTGCTTCGTACATGGCCTTGCGATTATCATTGAACGTATATACATATATATATGTAGTACCCCAGGCTCCAGACCCCTCCCCTCCTACTCACAGCCCACGTCTCTACCAAATACTACAGTGTACATACAAATGAATCCCTCCGAATCAGCGAATCTCGTCTATAAGTCACGTGCTGCAAGCTGAACCCACATCGCCACTCCGGCGTCTGGAGAAGAGCTCTCTGATTCATCAATGTCGCAGAGAGCTTGCCAGGCGAGGCACTGCTCGACCATGCCGGCCTCCCGCGCTGCTCCTCGCCAGAAAGAAAAGGAGGAGACCGCAAGAGGGGGGGGGAGCGACGGATCTAGATGCTTTCTGATATCATTAACTCCTCCCCCGGCTCGCGCTCAGATCTAGCCCTGTACAGTGGGATGAAAATTACACCAATCCATGCCGGGTATCCTCGCGAACAGAACAGAACAGAACAGGGCTCGGGGTATAGCACGGCTTCGCTTCTACGCTACGCCACCCCCCCCTTCCAAGAATCTAAATCGTATATATATAAATAAATAAAAAACAAGGAGGAAGAACCCGACCAGAGGGAGTGAGTCATGCCGCAGAAATCCAAACTCCGTTTGTGCCAGGCCTGAGCCATCCGTCAATACCATCCGTCGGTAATCCCTCAATGCCACCTGCCCTTGCCCTGATTGCCCAGCCCTGTTCCAACCCCACCTTCCCCCAGAACAAACGAGAATGCCACAGCTTCTCTATGCTTTGATATTTGGATTTTCGAAACAGCATCCTTCTGACCAAGATGCTATCAGAATCCTCTAAACGGATCATCGCTTCGCTCGCGGACATATTCCTCTTCTCCTGCAGTCTTACTTCCCCCATAATAATCTGCAGTGTCATTACCACCCATGCCTCGTCCCTTCACAGCATAATAACTGTCTCTATTCCTACTTCGCCGTCTTCTTTCTCTACTTCTCATCCTTTGGACCCCGCCATGGCCTATGCTTCTCCCAAATCTATTATTAATTCCCATCTCCGCAGTCTCCTCCGGGAAGTTATCAAATCTGCTCAATGCCATCGGGCTTATGAAAGCCTCCATCCGTACTGTGCCAACAGCATCGAAAAAGTTGTTGACGACGACACCGGGACGAGCTGAAGCATCCGAGGTTCGGATCGAGGAAGGACCAGATACAGACGGACCATTGGTATAAGAGACACTATTCCCACCCATCACAGACGAAGAGCGTTGTGATCCATTGTATATATCGCTTGAGCCATTTGTGCCAGTACTCAGACCGGCAGTGCTTGATGTCGGGGCGTGACCATGACTAAATCCATTTCCGGTAAAGCCGCTGCCGCCTCCACCAACTGGGCCACCAGTGAACCCTCCTCCGCCGGCTGCAACGGTTGCTGGCCCACGGTCAGAAAAGCCACGAAACGAGAGAGGAGGTGGGATCCGCGAGCCTGTATTGCTACGTTTACGTCCGTGACTGCCGGTATAAGTGCGATCTGTGAAGCGTGGGACAATTGGTGGATCAGCCGCTTCGGTCAGAGGTTCATGGCTGCCAAAGACAGATATAATCTCCCTCCCATTATGGTCGCCGCCTGCACTCGCACCACGTGTACTAGGCTCTGTACGTATGCTAAGTTCGCCCCCATTTCCGCCCCGGATGCTTGAATTTACACTCGTGGGACCAGAGCTCATGGTCATATTAGTTTTCCCTTTAGCTAACCGGATGGAATCACGAATTCCGTTTTTTCGCAGACGAGCGGTTGCTTGGCGGGGGGCTTCGAAGTCGGACATTGGTTGTGGTGGTGGTTGTGGTACCATAATGTCTGGGACAGCTTGAGAAGAATGGGCGAGGAACGAGAGGGCAGTGAGCCAGATGTAGTGACGCTCGCGTGTGGTTGCAGTAAATTTGAGGGCACGGGCGGGGGTCAGGATTAAGATTGAGCGGTTAAAGATAGGTCCAGAAATACCTTTGGGGGATGCGTTGTCATCTTTGACGTCAAGTACGGATTGTATAGTCACTGTTTGGGATCAGTTTCGACTTCAGCATGGTTGGAGACTGGCAACTTACGTTTTCGACCACTCTTGCCCATCAAGGCAGATCCAGAGGTTGGCTGTTTACTGCTCCACATAACAGCTCGTTCATATGGTGCAAGCCAGACCCAACGTTTGTGACGCACCCCATTTGCAGTATCCCCATCTAGGCCAGCAGAGTCTGGCATGCCAAAAGACTTTCGCCTCCTCACATACTTCCACATCCATTCGCCTACCATTGTCTGTGCAATAGCATCAACGACACCAGTTGCTTGAACAGAACTGCCGACAGACTGACTCCCGGTATTGAAAGTATTTGCTGTATTGGTCGAAGGCTGTTGTCTGTGCATTCTATAACGGCTCGAAGCATGGCCATCGTACTGCGCAGCATAAGGTGATGTAATATCATTGTTGGGCATAGGAGGTAATTGCGGACTTTCCGGCGCCTCGGTAGATGCTGATAATGGTGGGGGAGACCTGCTTCCGTGACGTCGATATTTCTGTTGGTTACCAGGGAGTGCAGCAGCAGATCTAACCTTGCGGATGCTGTTGACACGATAGTGCCCTCCTCGTGAATACCGTCTTCCGTGAGTTGACAAAGGATCACGAGTTGGGCTTCTATTGCCATAACTTGGTGCACTAACACTAAATGGAGGCTTTCTGGAACTAGCACGCGTAGGAATTGGGAACGGTGGCTCCCTACTAGATTCGGGGAGGCTAGGACTTCGAGAGCGACCATGGTGAGCCGCCACACCGCTGGTAATCAAAGCGGCACGTCGCATAGTTCCCTGCTTTGCTGTTGACACCAAAGATAATGGCTTATCCATTTGACGGGCCGGTCTCATTGAAGTCCTCTGTCCAGACAGTGGCGGTGCATCAGCTAATGTAGAAACACCATTTGAATCGGAATTTCCGGGTTGCCTCATCGAACTCTTAGCTTGCTGCGGTACAACGTCATCGACAGGTTCGACATCTTCTGGCACTGAGGTAGGAGCTACGGGAGTTCGTTTGCCCAACTTGCCCATTGATTTCTTAGGTCGAGGTGCTGACAGAGCAGTTACGAAATCGCCCTCGCTCAAGTCGGCATCAGCGAAGTCTTCAGCCTCATCCGAACTTACGGTGTCGAAGCCAGCAAACAAGCTACTAATCCGATGTGGTCTTCTGATAGTCCCTCTATCCTTCGCGAGTGGCCCGTTGTCATTGTTCCCTGGATAGGCATCATGAGTCTCAATGGCCATGGGCTGTAATGCTTGAGGTGGAGGTTGAGGTGGCGATGATGGAACCTCCACTATGCTTTGCTTGCTCTTCATCCGTCTCGGGTTTCGAGGTGGCACGGGGGCAGGCACGGAAGATAAATTTTCTACTCCCTGAGAAACAGGTTCTGGGGATGAAGATCTCGAAGATATCATGGAAGGCTGTAAATGTTTAGGAAGAAGATTCATGCGTTGGTCTACCCTAATCTCTTCTGTTTGAACGGATATCGATCGCGAAGAGACGGGTACTTGCATTGATACCTGGCAAGCCACATCCTTGAAATGCTGCGGTAACAATGGTTCCCTAGGAGTTCCCGGTCTAGATGTTGGCGGATGAATCGAGATAAAGGGGATGGGAATGGGGAGCCGTGGCGCTTCCATTATAGTAGGGGTCGACGGAGGTGTATCTGTCTGCGTTGCACTAGATTTCGTATCCGTCCCGAGCGGGGCAATGCTTGGTGGAGGTGAAGCAAATCTCATAGGTGATTTCGGAGTTCTTGGTGGGCTTAAAGGTCCGTCCACCGTTTGCGACGCAGCGGATATCATGATTTCATGCGTACTTGTAGGTTCAAGTGCAAGTGGTGGACTGGCATGAACACGCTTACGGCGCTGATTTGCCTCGACCTCTAACTCATGTCCTCCATTTTTCTCCCTCGTATACCTTTCGCTCACTATGATATCTGGTACTACAGCTTCCCCAGGCACTGGGGACGGCGGAGGAGAATACTGAATTCCTGTATCGACGTACTTAGGCACATTTGGAACTGGAGTCTCATCATCCTCGATTATACCACTCTCGAGCTCTTCCAAGACCGCTTCGTTGGCTAGGAATCTGCCGCGAGTGACACTGCCTGGGCGCATTAAACTGTCGAGGCTTTGGTTTCGCTTATGCGTCCTTGACATAACACTGTCACGACTATGATTCCGCTTGTGAAGCATCGATAGAACACTTTCTCGGCCATCGTGGTCGGTGTGTTGATCTTCGTCTTCGCCATCAAGACCAAGCTCATCAGCCAGGCTCAAGCCATTGAGTTTCGAGCCTCCGTAACCATTTAGTCCACCTAGCATCGAAAATCGAACACTGTTAGTCATGCTCATTGAGCGGACACTGGCTGTATCACTCCCGTGACTAACGCCATTTTCTCTTGACAACTCGTCGACCTCATTGTCTCCAGTATTCTGAAGGATTTGTTGATGGGCCGTCTGGTAGGTCACGACCTCCTCGAGAACAGCCTTCAGGCGTCCCTCGGTCACATGGATTTTGCGTTCATACTTTCTCCTATCCTCATCCCAGGTATCCTTATCCCGTATCCAGAGTTCTTGCACTCTGTCTGCATTCTCTTCCTGTGACCTCAGTTTCTTTTGCGCAGCGTCCAAGCGTCGCTTGGTATCTAACACACTGTCAACAGCCTCATCACGTTCTCTTGCAAGTTCACCTAGAGCTGAAGATGTGCCGCCTTCGAGCAAAGCTAGCTGACGCTTCAGGGATCGAGTCTCTTTTGAATTGCTAGCAAGAGTGGCTGCTAGGGACTCGGATTCGCCACGCGACATATGGAGGCTAGTCTCAAGATTTTCTATAACCTTTGACTTCTCTTCCTGATCTCTCCGGAGATTGAGAATTTCGGAAACGAGATTTGCATGCAACGTCGGCGTAAATCGCCGGGGGTCAAGTATAGAGATACTTTCATCGTTTGTAACATCTTTCGAATTTCGCCGGCCAATAGGCTCCCCATGCGGTAACGGCGGAGGAGACGAAGATGCTGGCGACGAAGATTTACGCCGTGAGGAACGTCGAGAAGCGCGGGATGGAGTTCTGTAAGGCGTATCGGATGGAGTAGGTAAAGAAGCCTCAGCAGCCGCGGCATACTCGTCGTCTGTCTCCCACGCAGCCATTTCTGCCGCCATACTGCAAGATTATTCCCTAGCCAGAACTATAAACATTTCCGTCTTCAGTAAATATGCTACTGATTGAAGATGAACCATGCACTCCGGACGATTGTCAATGAGGATCTGAGTTTCTTTACCGCCAAGATTATACGGAAATTTTCAGATGAACTATGCCGTACAACCAAAAGTATTTAATGTGACTCTGTTAACTGGACGGAAGAAGTCAGTACCCTGACGAGCAATATGAATGAATAAGGCAAGGACCTGACTCGTACGAAACATATGAGTTACACACCTACAGGGATCCCAGTCACCGTACGCAAACTCGACATAGATTAGAAGAATTCAAGAACTGTATACCGCGAGAAAATAGGTTAGCAAGCTCCAATTCTTGTGCATCAGTAGTTGAAAGGCCTTTTCAAAAACTCTTGATGGGTCCTTGGCCATTCCATTCTTTACGCACCTTTTATCAGTCAGCAGAGCATACGCCATAGAATATCTTCAAATAGAGGCCTTTACGAGACGCAACGCATCTCAAGCTCTGTAAAATTTCTCGTCTTTCTTTCCCCCTACAACAGACTATAACCGTTGCTTGAGTGGCAGAAAGCTAATTTCTGATCGGAGTTTATGTTTTATATTCAAATGTGACAATCGCAATTGTGGCTTGCTTGCAGCAGCAGCGAGGCGTAGTACCTGGCGATGTAGTGAGACAGCGGAAAAGGAGGTGAGACCTGAGGTCGCTGCCGTCGGGCACTGGAGGAAAAACGATCGAGGATCTCCAACTGAACGACTGCCCAACACCATGTTAGCCATTGTTACTTTCAATTGCTCTGTTCAATCAATGCGTGGTGTTGCAGGTCTCTTGATGATTTGGTGGGGTAAGGCCATGAGGAATGTACGTACCCGTAGGCTTGCTTAATCGCTGATCAGCCAAAGGCAAAATGGTACAGCGTCAGGCGCGTCGACAAGGCCAGGCCAGGCTCAAATGCCTGTCGTCTCCCGCAATCGGCGAGTCCGACGTAGCAGCAGCAGTGTTTGCGCCTCGAATCCGACAGAGACAGCGCACAGCACCGACACAGAAGGCGCTCAATGGCAAGGAGAGCTGCGAGTCCAAAGATGCATCTATCGCGAGAAAACGAGGGCATGAAGCTCACGGAGGCTATGGACAGAGACTAGATGTACTATGCTCTGCGCTGCCGTTGTTGGAACGGGGCCAAAGTGGCTAGAGGAAGCACAGGGGATCAGCAGGCGACGGGGGGGAGGAGGAAATGAGGCGCCAATATGGCAGGATGCTCCATGCACTACAGACACCACCTACAGACACTACAGGCGAAGCTACAGCATGAATGCGAGCCCAGGATGGAGTAGACGACGTGCACTCTCTGCACTGCCCGGGTGCCCAGTGGAGCGGCGTGAGGGGCGCACAGAAGGTGCATCGACGTGCATGGACTTAGCAGAGACTTAGCATGGACTCTTGCCCCGTTAGCATAGACTTAGCAGAGCCCCCTTAAGCCCTATTGCGGAACCCAGCGACGACCGTCCAGGGCAAAGCCACTGAGGGAGAGCCGCCGAGTGCCGCTGGGAGCCCCGGCGACAGCGACAGCAACAGCGACAGCGACGAGCAGTGCTGCATCCTGTGCGCGAGGACCCTCCAACGCCGTGGCTCGCACTGGCGGCAGGGGAAGTCGAGCGGGCACATGGGCATCCCGTGGCGCTGCTGATACCCATTGTTCATGCAAGATGCGAGATGCATCATCAATTACTGAACCTTGCGGAGGACGAGCGAGCGAGTTCGTTGCGGAGGAGCCGAGGGACCCTGTGAATCGGCCATGTCCTCGCGGAGGGCGATACTGAGACTGGCAGACAGCACTGCGATGACGGCCCACGAAGGAGTCCAGGAGACATCGACATCCAGCAGTGGCATCCAGCATCCAGCAGTGGCTGTACCCACGACTTGCTGTGCGGTGCGCGGTGCGAGGTGCGAGGTGCCTGGCACGGCCGGGCGGACTGTGCCGGCTGTTGGAACCTGGGGACGGCAGAACAATGCACTGCACAATCCCAGAGTCGCGAGGCCCGGAAGGGAGGCAGGGCGGGTGTGCGGGTGTGCGGGTGTGCGGGTGTAGCGCGTTTCACACCGCGGGCGCTGGGCCGCGGGATTTGCCTCGCGAGTCGGCGCCAGGACGGACGTTCAGGCTCAGATTTGGGGGCTGCACAGGTGCTGGACCGCACCGCCGGGGGGTGCTGGGCCGCCGCTCCCAGCACCGGACCTGCTGCTGGAAGGGAAGTGGCTCCGCTGTGCTGCCCCGAACCGATTACTGGACGTCCAGTGCAGTGCAGTGCAGTGCAGTGCAGTGCAGTGCAGTACAGACTCCCTGCCCGGGCACCCTCCCATACCCTACCGCTACCTGGCTACTACCCTACCCTACCGTTACCCTACCGTTACCCTACCGCTACCCAGCCACGCCAGCCCACCGTCCTCTGTAATTACTGTACGTCCTCTCGCTGCGCCGCACACAGCGCAGTACGGACAGTGCAGGTGCAGACATTACATTACTGTACAGTACAGTACAGTACAGCACAGTAAGCAGTGTACACGACGACGTCTCTGGGCCAAACAACCCTCCGTCAGTGCGTTGCTCTCTTACAGTCCACTCCAATAGTGCTGGTACAGAGTGACGCAGAAGGCGGCCTTCGAGAGAGGGCAAGCATCCGGAGATGAGAAGCAGCAGCAGCAGCAGCAGCACAGTACAGGATTGCTGGACGGTCGGGTTCAGCACCAACGAGGAGTGCCCACCAACGACGCGCACGCGGGATGCGATGGCCTTCACGACGGCACGGCCCATTTTCAATCCTTTGGCCTCGTTCTCCGTCTCCTTGCTCCCTGATCATCACTTCCTGCTCCCTACAGGACGTGCGTACGTGGTGCATGCACCATGCTACTGGCCACGGCTAAGCTCAGAGTCTCCAGTCCTGTGCTCAACAGCACGTACTGTGCTGTATATATACAGTAGTGTAGTGGGGGAAACGGGCTTGCTGGAGGCACGCTGCATGCCCCGTCCACACTGACGACTACTGCACAGTATGTCTACGAGAAAGAAGCGCTCGCCGTGGGCTTGCAGCTTGTCACGCCGGGACGCACTGCATATCAATCAATCTACTTGCACGTTGTTCTGTATACTTGCTGTACAGTAAGTAAAGCACGGATATTGGGCGTATCGGATTTTCCTGCAGCGCTACCCTGGACGATTTGATATGCCTGAACAATGCATAGCGCAGGCACGTCTCGGGGTCCCAGTCGACGCCGGCCGTCGTTAATCGACTCCGAAGAAGGAGCCCTTCAGGGGTTTTGCGGGCTTCCGGCGGGCTTGGGAGTGGGCGAAGTTACTCGTTATGGGTCCCTGGGAGTTCTGCCCTGCAAGCCTACCCGTAGCCCCAGGCCGACGCTCGAGACAGCGGCTTGGCTGCAGCTGATGTGTAGTCCATCACAATTAATTTCTTCGTCACCCGAGCTCTTTTGTTTTGGGAGAGACGTATCCGTACTCCGTCCTTGCGGTGCCTCCAGTCCAGTAGCACAGTACACGTAGTCTTGCTACGGCCTACGTACTGTACGTGCAGGTACTGGCTGTCCTGGCTGTCCTGGCTGTCCTGGCTGTCCTGGCTGTACTGGCTGTACTGGCTGTACTTGCTGCTCTGCGGTAATTGCATAGGAGCCTGCAGCACCACCCTATCCAGCCGTTTGGGATATAAGCTCTGTGGCCTTTATCGCACCTCCATCATATGATGTGCCGTGATCGTGCGCTCGGGTCACCACGGGTCACTTCCGCAGTCACAATGGCCATGTTGTTGCATGTACCGTGTCTTTCTGGAGATGGGATCATCGTGAGTCCTTGACACCGTGAACCGCGGACCGCGACGCTCGTATTGACGCGCGAGTTACTACTAGACTAGACTGTACTATCTACTGTACCTCTTATCTCACCCCTGAATAATCATACAATACCTTTGTCTTGCCCAGATCGCTAACGATGGAGGTACTATTGTTCAGGGGTCAGGATAGTACGAGTCCAGCACTATGCTATGCTATATAAGCCTAATACTAGCTCAGCAGCTACTGTACAGGCGTGTAGACATACAGACTTACAGCCGCCGCTACAGCCGCACGCACACATACGATCTCTACTGTGCTTCGGCGTCGGCGTGTGCTGGTCGACATAACAGCAGCCCTCTTTTAGGGCTGCGCTGGATATCTCGCGACAGTTGCTCTCTTGATTAGGGCTTTGCATCTGCGGCTTACATGGCGTGGTAAACACTGTCGTATACAGATGCAATAAAAAATTGCACACGGGAACGCTCTGCGTTACACGGGGATGTGATTAGCGACCGTTTTGTAGGGGAGGCTGGCGTGCTGCAATGCCGTTATGCCATCGGTTTTCACACCAAAGCGCCTCACGAGCCGGCCTTGCTACCACTATGTAACCATATGTAACCATATGAAGCCTCGAGTCTTTTGCCGTCACAAGCTCCATACTTTCAGTATTAATTACACCGAGGAGACAAATAATCTAGTCAACCGCACATGGCTAACGTCAACATCCGAATCACTGACTAAAGTCGCTGCATAAAATTTTATACAAAGTTATCGTTAGTAACTACAGAAGTGAGAGCTTTATTTGGTGCCGAGATATTCAAGCTGGCATCAGCCACACTACTTCTCGAGTCCTCGTTGCCCAAAGCGCAACTTTAGTGCATCCTCCATGTGCGTACAGTCAAGCTACATGTGCTTCTATCTTGGACTGGTGGAATTCCAGTGCATTTTAAAACACAGAGATAATCAAGCTCTACGCCTTAATCCTATATCCCAAACCTCCGGGCAACTTCCAGAAAGCCGTCCTCTTCCTCGGTTACCCACATATCAACCCACGTTTTTGCAACTTTATACTCCTCCTGCTCAGGGGTCCAATCCTCCTCCATCCTCCTCTCCACATAGATTGTCCTATACCCACAATCCCTGGCAGCCCTCAGGTCGCTTAGGTGCGCCGCCACCATTGCAACCTCGCCAGGTTGAACACCAAGCTTCCTGACGGCACCAAGGTACACAGAGTAGTGCGGTTTGTAGGCCTTGAAGTCTTCGGAAGACTGGAGCAGTTGGAACCCAAGATTTCCATGCTCGTTCAGATCCTTTAGCAATGATTGGTTGCCATTGGATAACGACGAGGTCACGAAACGCGAGCCTAGTTTCTGTAGACCCAACGGCGAATCTGCCCACGGATCCAGAAAGTGCCAGACCTTGCTCAAGTCCTCTACCTCATTTTCATCATACAGGCCGTCCAGGTCCGACTGTTTAAGCAGCTCTTTCAAACTTAAGTAATGGTGTTCATCGATATCTCTCCAAGCGTCTTCGTTTGGCTTATAACCTTTAACAAAAGCCTTGTAAGTGTTTCTCCATTGTTGTGCAAACGACCCCCAAAACTCATCAGTAAGCTCTGGCAATCGTCTACGAAGTTCAGGAGAGAGATTCGCAGAGCGCGAGGAGGACGCTGTTTTCGCAGCCGCGCTGCATATCAAAGTTGATGTCACCGTCTTCCGCCAGTCTACAACGGTCCCAAAGACATCGAATGTCAAGGCCTTGGGTGGCGACTTGATCAGATCCCAGCTTGAAGAAGTCATGATAAATAAATATTTTTAATACTTAAGTTCCATCTAGAAATTGCAACAAATTGGCCATCAGGATGATAGCTGAAAAGCATTTGAGGTTGCGCCTACGGCTTCACGTGCGCTTTAACCGCGGCGAGGTGCTCGGTAACCAGAATCCCTTACTTGTAATCACCAATCGCCGGCAAGCTTCTGGACAAGCCTTCTTGGTACGCGTCCTAACTCGTAACCCTGTTACGAAAAGCTTGGAACCTCCAGTACCCCAGATCAAGGCCTTCAAAACTGCGTCATTATCCAGCTTCGTGGTGAACTACCGACTGGGAATGAAATATGACAATTCCTTCTGATACCTGCATGAGGAATTAGTCCTCAGTTCAGTGGTTTTAATTTACGGTTTACATCATTAGGATCTGCTGAGCCAGAAACGTCATGGGGGCCTATCATCATTTTAGCACTCGCCATTACGAGGGAGTCGCCTTGGGGCCTGTTCCCTTCCTCAATCCAACAATACGACGTCGAAAAATTCCCATCGATGATACAATTGTCACCAAAGCAGCCAATGAACACGAAACCGATGATAGGGATGCGCCGGATTCAAGCACGGCGACGAGTTCGAATGAACAACGAGCTGCCGCTATATTCCAGAAATGGCGAGCCAGAGACAATCGCAAAGGTAGGTACATGGCCCAGCCTATATTGATCTGTCGTACTGATCGCCATTACTTCTAGGTCGACACGCCATTGCTATAACCCCAGAGGCCGACAATGACGCCAAGTACCTCACTCCTCTTCCAACGAACTCGCTCAAAGAAATTGTGAAAGGAATATGGCGAATGTTCAGCACCTACCCCTACTGGGACGTGTCATACCTAGTCGCAATCATATTCACACTTGGTTCGGTCGTGTGGTGCTTCAATGGCTTCTTCGCCTGGTTGCCATTGCAACTCCCCTCATCTGAGTTCGACGGCGAAACGTTGGTCGCCGGTGGTGTCACAGCGTTCATAGGCGCGACAGTCTTCGAATTTGGGAGTGTGCTGCTTATGATAGAAGCGGTCAATGAAAATCGCAGCGATTGCTTTGGCTGGGCGTTGGAAGAAGTCATGTCAGAGAAAGGACTAATACGTGTACGGCCGGATAAGACGCACTGTACCCATCATCATGCGAATAAGAAGAACGTCGTAGGCAAAGGCCGAATCTTAGAAGGTGGTTTAAATCCCTGGTCTACTCTGTAAATACATCAACTGACTTGCTAGATAAACCATCCAACTCTGAACCTGTGGCGTCAAAGCCCCAGCCTGAATCTAAGGGTGTCCGTACCTGGACTTGGTTTCCGACCTGGCACGAATTAACTCACCACTATATCCATGAAATAGGGTTTTTGGCTTGCTTGGCTCAAATGGTTGGAGCCACCATCTTTTGGATCGCCGGCTTCACCTCCTTACCCGGTATATATGATAACATGTCCCAACCAGCCCTCAACGGCGCGTTCTGGGCACCACAGGTAATAGGCGGGACTGGCTTCATCATTTCTGGAGTTCTCTTCATGCTCGAGACTCAGCAAAAATGGTATCTGCCCGCGCCTAAAGTGCTGGGTTGGCATATTGGACTGTGGAACCTGATAGGTGCGTTTGGCTTTACGATATGTGGAGCTCTGGGTTACGGTAGTTCGGAGGCAGTATTGTATGAAAGTGCTCTTGCAACGTTCTGGGGTAGCTGGGCGTTCTTGATTGGGAGCACGATACAGTGGTATGAGAGTTTGGATAAACATCCAGTTGATGTAGAAGAGGGTGGCGGAAGAATCTCAGATACCCAGCCGGTTGCTCCATGACGCATGATGGATTATTATACGGCATTGGCTAGGTTTGTACTTGCATTTTAATGGCCAACAAGCATTGGGGCATACATGGAAGCATTGCATATGATAGATAGGGTCACGCATATTGAGACATAGGGTCCGGTCAGCCTAATCCAAAGGCCTATTGTCCTCCCATACATCGTAGCCCGGATCGGGCCGTAGTGACCCGAGGAGTTCTGCTCGTCATAGACAACCTCCGTCGGCACACGCACCGTTTCTCCTGCATGAGCCCGCCTGTCCTGCCCGTCCCAGGCGTCTCAACGCACGCAGCCGCATCGTGCTTACAGGCCACGCCGCATCCGAGCCATCCCACAACTCCGATTCGCATATCCAATTTGGAATCAGCAGCCGGGCCGGACGGCGGTGGGATCCGCCGCGTCGTGTGTGCCGTGCCGCAACGAGGAGCGTTTCAGCTCCATTGCCGCCGCGAGATGGTGGCCTGCAAGGCTGACGCCGTTCCGCGGCGTACCCAGGGGCGTCGATTCGAGGCCGGGCAGGAGTGCCAAGAAGCCCTTCTCTCCCTCTGCCCTGCTCCACCCCCGCCCTCCCTCGACGTGCTTTGTCCGGGTCGAATCCGACGGGATTTCCGGATGCCGGACTTGGCTGCCCGATGCCCCCCCCCCCCCCCCCCCTTTCTTAGAAGGTTCCGGCTCGCCAGCAGCAGGACGGCATCGAAGACATTCGAAAGGATCGGGACGTGTAGTTTGGATTCGGGATCGGGCGGTCGGGCCGGTAGATATATCGTATAGACGGTTTGCACAGGTACCGTACCGTCGACGGGTGTTTCGGCTTGACGAGTTTGGGAGGCGTGATATGTCCCCACGGGGGCCGAGAGTGCGGGGTGCGACTGGGCGCGGTGCGGTTTCTAGGAGTTACAACTTGCGCAGAAGGAGAGGGCGATCGGCTGGGGCTACTCCGCCTGCACGACTCTTTACGGATGTGGGATCCATAGCTTGGGAAGCTGGTGCTGCCCGAGCCAGGCAGTCTGGGCAAACCGTCTTTGACGAGGAGAGCATAACCTACGGGAGCGGTACGCCACCTCGAAGTATCCGAGATGGGCACGAAGGAGTGGAGAGGAGGCAGTCTTCTGCAGAGGCCGAGACATGCCCAGCTGGTACCAAGCAGCCAGCCAAGCCTCGCCCGCACCCGCCCCCACACCTCCACACGCGCCCTCCAGCAAAGCTGCCAAGCACACCGTTCCTTCATCGTCTCCCGTATACCGACCTGAAGGATGGGCTTCGAGAGCGGGAATCCGCAGAAGGAACAGATGGGGAAGGAAAATATCCCCAGCCCGAGATGAGAGCCCGGCCCGCCAGCGCATCCCCAATCCTCTTCACGTGCAAAAGCCTAAAGGAGGGAAAAGGGGCGGGGGGGGGGCAGGCAAGAGAAGAGGGCGGAGAGGAGGACCAGCCCTCCGTAACCCAATCATCGCCAAAGGAGAGGCACCGACCGGTCGGCCGGGCGCCTCGCTGCAGCGCAGGCATACATCTGACATATCAGAAAAGAAAGCACAGCCCGTACCTGCCTGGGAGGGCGCATGCCGGCCGGGGGCTCGCCTGCAGGGCTCGGACAGAACGTGCACTTCTTCTCGTCGTTGATAATGATTTGCTTTTTTCTTCTTGAGTCGAGCTGGGTTGAGCTGAGTTGAGCTGGGCAGGTAAGGCGGGCACGGCGGGAGGTGGGGAAGCTGCTGTAGGTGCGGGGAGAGGATATAGCGACACTTGCAGGGTTTGGGGGAACGCTCTCTCTCTCTCTCTTCTGTTTTATTTTTTATTTTTATTCTTTTTATTTTTCTCTGTAAAGGACAGTACGCGTAGGCGTAGAGTTGTGTGCGAAGACGAGAGAGAGAGAGGGAGGGAGTAGCTAGAGAGGCAGGCAGGCAGGCAAGCGAGCGAGCAAGTCCGATGCTTCAAGATCCGGGATCGGGAGATGCACACAGGTTATTGCATTGTGCGGTGCGGTACGGTATGGCTGGACTGGCCGGGGACTGTATACTTGTATATGTGCAGTGCTATAATGAACGGCGCCGCGGCCGGACGGACGGGCAGACGGAGGTTCATCTTGTGCATGCATGCATGTAGTGAGGTGAGGTGGCTTGTGAGGATATATACTTGTGTCTGTACAGGTCTGGGTATCTAGGCTGTTGTCTATAGTCTGGTCTGGTAGGGTAGGGTACGGCTGGTGCGGTATATATATCGATGCGTATATGTATATATATGTATACTGTGTACATGTATATGTACATGTATATACAATCTCATCTCATCTCATCCCATCCCATCTCATCCCATCCCATCTCTCGAATCTCCATCTCTCCATCTATAAATAAAACTACAATTCTCATTCATTATTTATCATTCTCATCATCATCATCTCTCTCTCTCTCTCTCTCTCTCTCTCTCTCTCTATATATATATATATATCTACATCCCCATCCCCCTCTCCCTCCTCCCTCCCCCCTCATCTACCCAACGTCACCATATGACACCACACCATCCATCTATCTATCGGATCCGTTCAGCCTTATCGATAAGCAAGCAAGCAAGATGCTATGTTTGCCTTTTTTTTTTTCCTTCACCCACCCGTCCCTCCCTCCCTCCTTCCGCCCTGCGCCTGCGCCACCGTTCTCGTTCTCGTTCTCGTCTCCGTCGCGACGTGCACTCCCATGCTAGTACTACTCCCCGATCCTATAACCGCTGCCGCACATCCTCTCCTAGCCCCATCCCATCCCATCCCAACCCATCTAATCCGCTCGCGCCCTCGCTCTACCGCGGCCCTCCGCCAGTTCTAGGGACAATTCTAGGGACCTAGAGGGAAGCACGCGCTCTGCACGGGGTTGCGGATGGACGAACAAAAAAAACACACCATCGCTTATTTAAAAAGGTTTCCATTTAGCTATTTATTTAGCCCGTCATCATCTATGGTACTGTACTTCATGGCAAGGCATCATCATGAAACGAGGCCACGCCACGCGCATGGCAAAGGGGCGAGGTCCTCAAGAGTTTAATGAATGGTTCTAGATATTCAATGCCTTTGCAGCTTTTAATTCTCAACGGGGAAAAGTGCTCAGAGAGAGCAAGTCTCGTCCGGATGCTCTCTGTGAGCTCTCTGAGCTACCTAATATAAACTTCAGAAAAGTATTGGCGAATCTGGAGGTGAACAGATGATCGTGTAGCCGTGGGACCCGAATGTAAAAGGAGACCTCATTGTAACGCCCAGAACACCAGCCTGCAGGCAATGCACCTTCGTTATGTCGAGATGAATCGGCCCATTATTCATCATACGCCATTTGCCTCTCTTTTTGGTACTCCATTCGCCGCCTGCAGAAAATCAGATTCGGGGGGTAAGGATGTGAAAGGTCCGTAGTAAATGTGATCACATCGAAGTGAAGTATGTGTCGGTGGTGGGGTGTCTCGCAATTTGTAGATGAGAATTGAAGGGTGGGCATGGCGGCGCCAGCCAAGCAAATGTCGTGTCGTAACAGTCATGCATACTCTAAGCTCTAGCAGAGCCGGAAGTCTCCAAAAAAAAAAAAACAGGCCGTGTATGGCAGTAAATGACGAGATGCTCATAAGATAACGCACTTCTGGCCCCTCTTCTTCTCCCGATAGATTCTATGAGGGTCCCGCTCCCGTCCACCGTCGCCTCCGCCCCCCAAGGTACCTCTTCGATCTGGGGCCTGTCTGATCGACTGCTGGCGCTGGCGGCGCAGAAGGCGCACAACGTCATAAAAGGCCTTCTCGACGTTGATGCAGTTCTTCGCCGACGCCTCTACGAACTCGCAGCCCAGCTCTCGAGCCAGAGCATGGCCCTCCTGTGTCGAGACCTCTCGTTCCGTGACCCTATCGCTCTTGTTCCCAACAAGCATGACGGGAACATTGCCAGCCGGTGCGGCGGCGGCAATTGGTGAGCCGGGATACGAGGGCGAGGAGGCCGAAGCTTCCTTCACCCGCTGGATCTGGTGGTGGAATCTCTGGATGCGAGTGAATGACGATCGCGAGGAGATGCTGTATACGAGCACAAACCCTTCGCCGTCCCGGATCCATTGATCCCGCAGCGCAGTGTATTCCTCCTGGCCGGCCGTGTCCAGGACCTCCAGCATGCAGGACTGGCCATCTATCACGACCTGCTTCCGGTACGAGTCCTCGATGGTCGGGTCGTAGCTGTGGCACGCATTGGTCAGTCTTCTGCTCCGGGCCATGCGCAGACGGGATGGGTACTCACGTCTCGACGAAGTGCTGCAGGCAGAGCTGTATCGTCAGGGCGGTCTGGGAGAGTCAGCTGCAGTCGGGGGAAGCATGGGAAGCACCGTGGTCTAACCTTGCCCACACCGCCGTCGCCAAGGACCACCAGCTTGTAGAGAATCATTTTGCCCGCCATACTCGCAGAGGGGATTCAGGGAGGCTGCTCGTGAGCATGTGCAGATGGGAAGTCGTCGCTGGAGACCACCGGGCAGGCAGCAGGACGGCGAGAGTCGAGGGCGAGGGGATTTGCGTCGGAGAATTCGAGGGTGGGATAGAGTGGTGGAACAGCGAATGAAGTGGTGATAAAAATGGACGGGGAAAGTGAGAGATCGTCGACCCTCAATTCCGTAGTGGGAAGGGCGAGCGCAGCAGCAGCAGCAAAAGCTAAAGCTCGGGCTTCCGTCGTGCTCTGCCGTCCCACTTCCAGCAGCGCTTCCCCAATCGCGGGCGAGTACGGCAGCCGACAGCGCGACGGGGAGCTTTTTTTCGTGATCGGATTTTGGGGAGGCGGCTTTATGGGGCGGCGGGGGGGGGGAGGAGAGGGAGGGAGGGAGGATTGAGTTGCAGGCGCAGCAAGAGCCAGAGGCAGAGGCAGAGGCAGAGGCAGTGGCAGTGGCAGTGGCAGCGCAAGTGCGAGGGCTTGCAAGAGAGAGCGCGAGAGCGAGAGGGCCTGGAGGACACGGGCACGGCGAGGAGGGTTCTGGGTGCAGCAACGGGTGCGGCAATGGGTGCTACGGGTGCTATGCGTGCTATGCGTGCTATGCGTGCTATGCGTGCTATGCGTGTGCAATATCGATCCACAATAACTACCCAGACTACCTGCTGGATAGGAGCCAGAAAAGGAGCCGGTGTGCTCCGTCGAAAGAGGATCCAGAGTCGTGCGCGCGGGATAGCGTAGCGCAGTAGGGGGGGGGAGGGGCTCTGTGCTGTGGTGTTTTAGTGTGTTCTGTAAGTGAGAGTGAGAGTGAGAGAGAGAGTGAGAGGGAGTGTGAGGAGCGAGGAACGGGGACTGCAGCGAGCAACTGGTGAGGTAGTGTAGTGTAGGTGTGTGTGTACAGTACAGTACAGTACTGCGTGCTGTGTACTGTGTACCGCCTACGGGGCACTCGTGCTGTGCAGTGCAGTGCTGTGTCTGCGGCACAGGGAGCTGGGCGCTGGACACGCTGGGCAGCGATCGTTCTTGGCTGCCAGCTCTGCTGGGCGGACGGATGCTGACACCGTACATACCATACAGTACACACTGTACACGCTGTACTGCGTAGCCAGCCTGCCCAGGCATACATCTATTCCATCTGTGCGCCGCCAGCGGGCACGGTATGGCGTGGGATGGGATAGCATAGGATAGGTCGCCGACGTCGCTGCCAGACGGTGCGTGCTGGGGGGGTTCGCGCGCTGTTGCGCAGCCCAGACACCTCGCCCAGCGGTGCTGGATGTCTACAGCCCCGAGCCAGACAGCCAGACAGCCAGACAGCCAGACAGCCCGAGCCGAACAAGCAGCCCAGGCACGTCGGTAGGCCGGCAGAGGTCGACTGGACTGGGAGACTGCAGCAGCGAGTGGCCAGCGCTGGGCCAGCGCTGGGGTATCTGGCCGCTGGCCGCTGGCCGCTGGCCGCTGGCCGGCTCGTGCTATAGGCCCGGCCGCGGCTGCTGGCGACAGAAGCTCGTGCGATGCTGGCGGGGCTTGGCCTGGCGGGCCTGGCGGGCCTGGCTGGCCTCGCTAACCCTAGCCTGCTGTCGGCGAGGCAGGGCACTGGCTGGCCTGGCTGGGCTGTACAGCACAGCACCATACAGTACCATACCGTACCATACCGTACAGTACTGTGCTTGCCTTGGCGCCTTGCTCGCTAGCACCTTCTTACCCAGAGAGGTGCTGTGCAAAAGTCCAGTACAGTGCAGTCCAGTCCCGTCCTGTACTTGCAGCACCTTGGCAGGCACACGGGCAAGTGGCGGCACGGCTCCTTGGCCCTCCAGCGGCCCTAAGGCGCGTTCCAGGCAGGCAGTGTACTCTGCTACAGCGCCATGCCTCGGTGCTAGCAGGTGCTTGCTGTACCGGCACTGCGCTGTACTCTACTCTACTCTACGCTGCTCTACGCTGCTATACAGTGCTCGGCGCACAGAGGGACGGATGGATACCGCGACAGCCCCCGACGCTGCGCTGCGCTGCACTACCTTCCAATTCTTCAACTACACCCTGCCGATAGTGGTAATACCGTACAGTAGTGGTAATAGTGCTAATAGTGCTAATAGTGGAAATACAGTAGTCGAAATAGTGGCCATAGTGGTCATAGTGCCCTGCCTGCCCTGCCTGCCCTGCCTGCCCTGCCCGTGCCCTAACCGGCGCCGAGCTTGCTCTCCCTCCGTCCCTCCCTCCCACTTCCCTCCTCTGCCCTCCGTCGCTCGGCCGCCCGTCACTCTCCATCACACTCTCCATCACCCTCTCCATCACCCTCCAGCCCGCCCCCCCCCCTGTCGGTGCAGCTTCGTTTGGGGAAGCTGCTGGCTGGGCGCCTGCCGTGCCTGCCTGCCTGCCGTGCCTGGGTGTAGAGGCCGTGTAGAGCGCCGGCCAGCTGCTGCTTGCGCCGGCCACGCCCCGGCCGCTGGGGATCTGGGAATATAAAACCGTCGCGTTCTGCTCCAGTCTCTTAAGGCACCTGCCACCCTCCATGATGCCGCCAGGAGATGCTGAAACAGGTCTCGGTCCATTTGGAGCATAGCACTACTACTGATACTGGTGAGCTGATCATCGATGCACGATGCGCGGTGCGCGGTGCGCGGTGCGCGATGCACCATACACGTGGCGTGAATTTTCTTCAAGCATTCTTCTCGGACCACAAAATGGGCTCCAGTAAATCTGACACTCCTTTTTTTTTTTTTAATAATAATAATAATAATATATGCCTGAGCCATTTGCTAAATTTCTTCAACATGAGAACACATACTCCAGAGCTAGAGTAGGTCGTCGAGCATGGCACGAGCAGCTTTCAGATGTGCCGTCCTATACTCTACGTATCCGTGGACAAATCGCTGATGTCCCTTGGTTCTGCCTCCCGTACCTTGCCTTAAAACGCCCTCAAAAGTAGTTGCGAAAAGAAGTTAGAAGTCTACCTAAACAGATCACTTGAGCCCATCTTGCATCATGAATCCGTTGCATGCTCGTCCCCAAATGGCGTACTCTCCCGTTTCAGTCCCAGACCAGCTCGAACATCACCGTGGGCTTTCTTCGTTGCCTCCTCAATCACCGCACTCAAACTCCCGTTCTTAGTGTGGCCTTTGGCTCGCGTTGGAGGGTCGCCGAACGGACCTTGCTCCACATTTGGTGTATCGTCAATGATTGTGATTGCACTCGATTCCCGATCCATCAGGCCTTGCCGTTGCTCGTCGTCCTCGGCGTTAGACGGTGAAGGCTTGCTCTTTGAATCGCTTGCAATTCTAACCACGGTGGGCTTCATCTGTGTTGCGGCGCTTGCACTGTTCAGAAATGTAGACCCGACGCTGAAAGCTGGACTTGGTGGATCTTTCTTGTACTTGCCATAGTCTACACTAGGTACTGGTGGTGCAAGATCACCGGGGCTGCTGGCGCCTTTGACACTGACAACGGCAGCCTTTCCTCGGATGACCGTCTGAGCTGGTACGGGAGAAACGACGGCATTCTTTCCATATATAGTGGAGGCAACACTGGATCTATGAGCATAAGACGTTCTATCAGTCATGCCCGAGTATGTCGAGTCTCGCAGATCTCCTGGCATGAAGAAATGCTGGTCTTGATAATCACCAGTACTTGACGGCGACGATAGCGCTATTGGGATAGGCGGAACGGGAGGAACCAGAAGACCAGGAGTCGATGGTGCTGATCTGTTGGTAACGCCGGGTATATAGGCGATTTGAATGATGTTTGATGCGCGTGTGAAGACAGTAGATGCGATAGAACCGACGGTATGAGTAGAAGCTCGAGCGTCTCGCCGCATTGTGAATTCCTTCTCCGCTTCCGTTGGCTCCTCGGTAAACTCGACCCAGTTGTCTTGCTCGTATTGTTGTCTCTTGGTCTTGATACAGAACCTCCAGACCAAGTATACAAGGAGTGCGACTGCAACAACGCCGCCGACAACACCCCCAGCAATCGCGCCAATATTTGGGCTGCTTTTCGAAGAAGTCGACGAAGTCGTGGAGGCTGAAGAGGATGCTGTTGCAGATGCAGAAGACTGGGTCGCGTCTGCAACACAACTCGTATATTGACATGTATCACAAGTCTGAACTGATATCGAGCATTTCTCTCCCGAGGCGCATGTAGGGCACGAGGGTGTTGTAGAAGGACATACAACGCAATCTCGACTCCAGAGATCGCGCGTCACTAAGTCCGAGTCAGCCATTTTCTATCACAGCAGGGCCAAGTAATACTGACAGTCGCCAGTAAGTGACATCGCGATAATTGTTGATACTGCTCGTAAGATAAAAGTGTACCGTCAAATTGATTAGAGATTCGTACAGACAGGATCGTCTCAACAATAATTGACAGCGCCTTTACTGTTAGATGAGGGGCTGTGTAATATCCTCGTTCAAAAGCTCAAAGTCCGGAAGGGTCCAGCCTCAGGTGCAATCGGTCAATTGAAAAGCGTGTTTCAGGTACGGCAGTCGACGCAGGCGTGTCGCAGTGCCAATCCGCTTTTTCCCTTTACAGCCTTGATACAAGATCGCAGTGTAGGAATCGCAAGAAACAGCCGAATTAATGGGTAGGAATATCTGCAAGAAGCCGTACGTGAAACGCAAAGTTGATTTAGGTGAAGGATTGGGATTGTCACAGTCTGGGAAAGAAGTTGGGAGAAACGAGCGGACTCTGAGATGAGCTCAGAAACTGGAGTGAGGCCGGCGTATAAGGTCCCTCGACGCTGATATCGATCAGGACAGGATGGAGCGAAGATGAGGGTTGATGTTGTCGTTGTCGATGAGAGGGCGTCAGGTGGAAGGGCGGCGCAGATGGGGTTCCAGGGCGGACTCTGCCTAGGTAGGTATCAAGGGTCAATGTCAAAGGGGTGTGGGTCGCAACGGGAGGCGATGATTGGATTATTCCACCATCAGGAACGGGGCGTCATTAATTGACAGGAGCAAGTCGTCGAATTAGGCGTTCCAGACTTGCAGTCATAATTATCGTATAAGAGCCAGCTGGGTGCTGAAGAGAAAGCATGTTACAATCTGGGCGATATCTGGCAAAGTGCTGACTCGCAATGCAGCGTGTTGAGCTAGAATTGTTTTTTTTCTTTTTACCACAGCATGAATCCTTCCAATCGACAACGACGAACGCTCCAGGTGGGTTTATCGAGCACTGGCTCTTAGTCCTCCTCGCCTGTCTTGGATGGCCTTATTGCGAATGCACTTTTGGCGTTTAGACTTGGCATTTAGACTTGGCATTTAGACTTAGCAGATTGCGAAGATGCGTTCTCGTTATATGCCGTACTGTTATAGCAGTAAGCGATCATGTTTATTGCGGACTCAGTACATCCAACTGAGCACTTGTTCGGACAGGAATCAGCATTCTTGTTGAAACCCACCATCCAGATTAACAGCCTAGCAGGCGTGCATTTCCGTAGTAGATTGAGGCAAGCGATGGAATACACATGGCGTAGCTGATTTTAAAAGCATGCGCATGCTTACGAACATTTTTTAAGGAAATATAATAAAGAGCCTGGATATATGAGGTGTTGCTGTACCATACGTTAAATACGACCTAGGAGTCTAGAAGCCCATAATTCCTACTGCGTGGATTATTAATTTATGATTAATTTATTATTATTCATGTATATTTGCAATTAAAGCATGAATATTTCAAACGAGTCAAACAACCGCTACTAGGCTAGCAAGGGAAGTTCGGAAATATGGCGAGCGGGATCTGTATGGACCTTCGTGGACTCGGTATGTATATGTGCTGCTTACAGGTTTCTAAGTTTCTCTAATAAAAACATAATAAATAATATAGAGCCTCGACAAAAACCCAATACAAGACTGATATAGAATGTGCATTTTAAATAGACTCCGTATGGACGTACATGTGCTCTGATGGGCCATTGAGCCAATAATAAGTACAGTATGGTATGTGGTATCGAGGAACCCTACCGAACAATAGGATACGCAGCTACATACGGAGTATACTGTATGTTGATCACGGCTTGCTCACTGGCACACTGGCACACTGGCCGTCGACCACATCCGAGCGTGAGCCACGTGACATAACTCCTTTCCTTTGTCACAGCGGAATCCCGTGGGCCAGGCCGGAAATGAAGCAGGTGCGTGAGTGGTGGCTAGCACGAGCTCTCCAGCCAATGATGCCCACGCCCAGCACCGCATCCACGAAGGAACCCAACATAGTCCGAGTCAGATAAATTTGCCGGTTACGTGGACTGCGCGGAAGGCCGTACTTGCCTAGCCACATGGGTACAGTGGTGGATTGCGGGCAGCGTGGCAGCGTGGCAGCGTGGCAGCACGAATGGACGAGCCTTCGCGAAGCGTTCCTTTGTTCTTCGCGGCCCCACTTGGAGCGAGGCTGCGGACCGCAAGCACCCGCTGGCGAAGTTGGGGATCCGCGCGCTATGGGCTCCTGGCTGGCAGGATGGAACGCTCGCTAGGCATCGCGGGCGGGAGAAGGGAGTTATAGTTAGCACAGCGCCGTGCTGTACGGTGCTGTGCTGTCTAGCAGTAAGGAACACAGGTATACCATACATAGAACAGCAGCACCCAGGGACCCCGAGTACGGGAAAGGTACAGTACGGAGTACCTTGGCGGCCACCTTGAGCAAGGTAGGCGTACCTCAGGTCCCTTATAGTACCCAAGGTACCGTAAGTACAGCGCCACCCTGCTGACATTAGGCACATACTGCACATAGTGGACACACTGTACAGTATAGACTGTATCTTACCATCCCTAGGTCGTTTAACCGGCCACCACCCATTTCTAAAAATACCCTCTAGGCGCGCTCGGCGCAGAGGCGTCAGAGTCTCCAGCGACCCACGGTCGGGCGGACGGCAGCTGGGCGGCAGCTGGGCGGCAGCTGGACGTCCATTGCCCATTGCATTTTCCCGCCCAGTGCTGTCCAGCTGTCCAGCACCGGACATGCCGCACAGGACAGTGCCGTGCTGCCGGCCAGAGGGGTGCCAGGACGGCGTTGCAGTGACGATGTTCGACGATGTTACACCCATTGATTAGAACGGCAGCGGTGTGGACGGGGAGCTGCGCTTGCCACGCCGCCGTCGTTGCTGGACCGAACGTGCACGCCGTGCTGAGGCGCGAGAGCTGCGAGAGCTGCAGAGGCTGCAAAGGCTGCAAAGCCTGCAGCCCAGGCGGCAGTGATCGCCAAACGTCGGTAGCATGGTTTCGCATGCTGCCGGGATGCGGTGAAACTGGCAGAAACCAGGCATGATCGATCGCCGGCCTATCGATCGCTCGGGCACCAGAGGGCTTGCTAGCAATGCCGGCGTACACCAGCCAGTCCTCGGCATGTCCTGGGTCGACGTCCTGCATCGCTCTATGTCCTGTATGTCCTGTATGTCCTGTACATGCTGTGCGTACGGCATGTATGCACTGTATGGTGCATCACTGCGCTGCACCGCGCTGCACCGCGCTGCACTGCCCTGCCTGCTCTGTATCTACCGTCTTACTGTGCCCGCACAGGCTAGAGGCTGCTGAGCTGCACGGGCTGCCTTGCCCTACTGTGCTCCTCCTGTGAGCTCGCTCGCCCCAGGACCCTGGATGGGCTCTTGGCCGGTTTGCCTGTAACCTGAAATTGTGGTGACGTGCAGTGGGATCGAGTGTCTCTGGGGCAACTTGCGGTACCAGCACTTCGCTTCCTCAATCCCTGATCAGCACCTCCTGCGCCACGAATAGTACTGTGCTGTACGTTGTAGGTCGCAGCCTCCTTTCGCCAGATCCCCCAGGGCTGAGGAGGGCTGTTGTTTCATAGAAATCTCTTTCTCCTCTTTGTCCTCTCTCCTTAAAACCGTCCCGTTGCGTCTCGTCATTCACTTAATGCAACCAGCCTCGTGCTGCCTTTGTCAATCAGCCTTGCCGAAGTACATACAAAACGTGCAACCGGCTGACTCCCACCTCCGCCCTCTGCGACCCAACAAAAAGGTCGGGACAGGAAGACTGCTTGGGAGAGCAGCTCAACAAGTCTCTTGCATTATAGCACAAGACTTTGAAATCATACCAGACACGACAGAGCGAACAAAGGCTCTTGGTGCACATCATGGCCTATCCGAGGAGCAAAAATTACGAAGCAGATCAGCAACTCCAAGACCTACCTCCCACGGGTAGCACCGGAGTGAGTAGATGAGGTCGTGTTGCAACGGAGCTGTACTGACTTGATGTAGTATCACCTCCCGCCTCGAGCTGATTCTGATGACGAAGCGGAGAGATCGTTACTGGGAGCCGGTCCCGCACCATTTGCAAGCCCTTTTCAAGATCCTGGTCGACAGAGCCCCAATCCTGTCGTGAATAGACCACTTTCGGCATACAGCTTGACGGAGACATACGCAACACCGGATGCTCAGCCATATGGCAGTGAATACGAAAATATTTCGTATGGGCACCAACTTGAAGACGCTCCGTATGGGGCTCCTCCGCGGACCGATTCGCCATACTCGAGGGCAGACACCGACTCTACAGAGGCGTGGCGGCGGAGACAAGCACCTGGGGGTGGCGGCCTTAAACGATATGCTACAAAGAAGGTGAAGCTGGTCCAAGGCTCTGTCCTTAGCATCGATTATCCAGTTCCCAGTGCCATCAAGAATGCAATCGAGCCCAAGTTCGTATCAGGTCTCCCCCATTTAGAAAGATGCCAGTAATTGACTTGGGTTTCTACTAGATTTAAGGAAGACCTTGAGAGTGGGAGTGAGGAGTTCACCCACATGCGATATACTGCGGCTACATGCGACCCAAACGATTACACACTCAAGAATGGTTACAATCTTCGCCCAGCAATGTATAATCGTCATACGGAACTTCTTATTGCAATTACATACTACAACGAGGACAAGGTATTGGTGGCTCGAACCCTGCACGGCGTAATGCAAAACATTCGTGATATTGTCAATCTGAAGAAATCCGAGTTTTGGAATAAAGGGGGTCCTGCGTGGCAAAAGATTGTTGTCTGCTTGGTCTTTGATGGCCTTGATGCGTGCGACAAGGATGTACTTGATGTCTTGGCTACTGTTGGCGTGTTCCAAGATGGAGTCATGAAGAAGGATGTTGATGGCAAAGAAACGGTCACTCACATTTTCGAATACACGACGCAGCTGTCGGTAACTGCTAACCAACAACTTATCCGACCTCAAGAGAAAGGCCAAAACAACCTACCGCCCGTCCAGATGATATTCTGCCTGAAGCAGAAGAACACAAAGAAGATCAATTCTCACCGCTGGTTGTTCAATGCTTTTGGCCGCATCTTGAATCCTGAAGTGTGCATCCTTCTTGACGCTGGTACTAAGCCAGGTGCAAAATCCCTGCTCAGCCTCTGGGAAGGATTCTACAATGACAAGGACCTTGGAGGAGCCTGTGGAGAGATTCATGCTATGCTGGGCAAAGGTGGTCGAAAGCTTATCAATCCACTTGTTGCAGCACAGAACTTCGAGTATAAGATTAGCAACATTCTCGATAAACCCCTCGAGAGTTCTTTTGGGTACGTCAGCGTCTTGCCAGGAGCCTTCTCAGCATATCGATTCAGAGCGATCATGGGGCGGCCCCTCGACCAATATTTCCACGGCGATCATACTCTTTCTAAAATTCTTGGCAAGAAGGGCATCGAAGGCATGAATATTTTCAAGAAGAACATGTTCTTGGCCGAGGATCGTATTCTGTGCTTCGAGTTGGTGGCTAAAGCTGGTGCTAAGTGGCATTTGAAATACATCAAAGCTGCCAAAGGCGAAACCGATGTTCCGGAAGGTGCTCCTGAGTTCATTGGCCAGAGACGAAGATGGCTCAACGGTTCGTTTGCAGCTAGCATTTATTCTGGGATGCATTTTTTCCGGATGTATAAGTCTAGCCACAACATCATCCGGATGTTTTTTTTACATGTTCAACTTATTTACAACTTCTGCACCGTCTTCCTGGCATGGTTTTCCCTGGCATCTTTCTGGTTGACTACAACCGTTATTATGGATCTTGTCGGGTTGCCTCAGACTCCCTCTGCGACCAGCTCAGAACACCATGGTTGGCCATTCGGAGACACCGCGACACCCATTGTGAACACAGTGCTCAAATACCTCTACCTCTTCTTCCTCGGGCTACAATTTATCCTTGCACTCGGAAATCGACCCAAGGGTTCGCGATACACCTATATGACATCGTTCATAGTCTTTGCCTTAATCCAAGCCTATGTCATGGTTCTTTCCGGCTATCTGGTAGTTCGTGCCTTCTCTGAAGGAGGTTCGGATAAGACATCCATCTTTACGACGAACATTTTCTCTTCGAACTCCTCTGGGATTATTATCATTGCAGTTGCTTCAACCTTTGGCCTGTGGTTTGTGGCATCAATTCTGTACCTGGACCCATGGCATATGTTTCACTCATTCCTCCAGTATATGCTTGTCATGTCATCTTCTGTCAATATATTGAACGTTTATGCATTTAGCAATTGGCATGATGTGTCATGGGGAACTAAGGGTTCAGACAAGGTTGATGCCTTGCCTTCTGCTCAGACAACTAAAGTCGAAGGAACGTCTGCTGTCATTGAAGAAATCGACAAACCTCAAGAGGACATTGATAGCCAGTTCGAAGCTACTGTCAAACGAGCACTGATGGAGTATAAGCCAGAAAAGGAGGACGAGACAAAGTCACTCGACGACTCGTATAAGTCTTTCAGAACGGCCCTCGTCACTGCTTGGATCTTCTCCAATGCTATATTGGCGGCACTGATTACCAGTGATAGTTTTGATTCGTTCGGATTCGGCGTAAGTTACTTATGACCCTTTCTACTGAAATTGCCACTACATACTAATTCCATGACAGAGTACAGCATCTGCTCGAACTGCTAAATATTTTCAAGCTCTACTTATTGCAACTGCGGCTTTGTCACTAGTACGGTTCATTGGCTGCGTATGGTTCTTGGGAAAGTCAGGTATTATGTGCTGTTTCATTAGGCACTAGATGCGTGCAGCTTCCTGCTCTAGCGAATTATTCGCGTCTAAAATCTGTGTTTGCATAGCGTAGGATGTGATTAATGATATCAATTTGCTTTTCACGACATAAGGGAGAGAGAAGCCTCGAGAGCATTAACATGGTGTTTCAGGCACACCCTATATTGAAGTTAAAAAATTAGAAGCCCCTGTTGCTAGTTAGTGACAAGTTCTTGAATTTTACTTTTCCTGTACTAAAATCGATTCCTGGTTCCCTGGATGTAGGCTTGGTCAAATATTCTATTTTGTAGCGGCCACAAGTTACGGCGTTATTCCGTGATAAGCAGATTAGATAGCCTCGCCACAAATTCGTGAACCACGTCGTCCTCCAACGCATTCGCCTCTGCTATACGTATCAACGCCCACCTACGTCTAAGGCCCTGTAGGCACTTAGTATCGATATTGGGCGCTTCTCGTAGACGCGCAGATAGCACCATCTAGAAACCGCGTGAGACCGAGTCGGCGCCTGCTCAAGCTGGTGTCAACATAGAATTCTAGGACCATACTCCCCACACGCCCAACCTCTCTCAACTTTCCGACGCATTCCGCCAAGATGATGAAAATATGGTCTATGGTACGAGAACCTGTCAATGGCCATGATGGCTCGTCATGCCGTCAAAACCCTCGGCAGCTTGGCATGCTTACATGACTACAGAAACAGAAACAGCAGCAAGCTGCGAATGCCGAAGGAGCTGGAGGAGCAAAGAAGAAGAAGGTCACGGCTGCCCAGCTGCGCATACAAAAAGGTATTAACTACTTCACCAACTTTACCAAGTTGGCCAAACGGCTTTAACTAACTTCGTCGCCTAGATCTCGCCGAACTCGAACCCAGCAAGACATGGCGTACCGACTTCCCAGATCCTGACGATATCTTGAATTTTGTCCTGACTATCGAACCCGATGAGGGCATGTACAAGGGTGGCCGATTCCACTTCAGTTTCGCCATCAACCAGAACTTCCCGCACGAGCCGCCGAAGGTAAAATGCACGCAAAAGATCTACCATCCGAATATCGACCTGGAGGGAAATGTGTGTCTGAACATCCTGAGAGAGGATTGGAAACCTGTATTGAATTTGAATGCGGTTATTGTGGGGCTACAGGTATGCACATAAATTCATGAGGTTATTATCATGAGGGTTATTAAGCCCGTCGTACCGAACATCTTTCTGACTAGGTGTATATATAGTTCTTGTTCCTGGAACCGAACGCATCAGATCCGCTTAACAAAGACGCAGCGGAGGATCTCAGGTCCAATAGAGAGGGATTCAAGAGGAACGTGAGGTCAGCTATGGGAGGTGGATCGGTCAGGAGTCAGTCTTTTGAAAGGGTCCTAAAGTGAAGGTTGGACAGCCAGAATTTAGATGTGAAATTGTTTATGAGAGATGGGCATCACAAGGCGTTATGATATCAAGAAATCTCGACTTCAAGGAAGTCGGGCTGATCGAGGGCTAGTCCACAATATATAGAAATGAAGACGGATCAGTACATCCATATACAACTCATTCTTTTTAGTTCATAGAAATGTTCAGTGCCCTAATTGAAATGGGGAGAAGTATTACACCTAGTTTGAATACTTTATTCTGGCCTCGACAGGTAGACAACTATTATGAATATTATTTGAGCGATATACGTAAAGTCGAGTTGGAAATGACTGCCAAGGCCAAGAAGGGGGCGACGACATGCCATTATTGCCTGAGGCAGTACCGCATAGTTACGAGCGATCTCGGCGAACTAGCTTTTTTCTGGGCTGTGACTGTACCTCCAAACAATAAATATAGGTCTAGAAGAAGCAACAACACGCACAATTTTGCCAATCTTCCAGACAAAATCCCGAAAATGGCATCTCGCAGCTTCACAAAAGCCCTCCGCCCTTTGGCTCGCCAAATTGGCTCTCCAGCTGTCCGCAGAAGCTTCATGTCTGCAGCGGCTGCTGTTAGACCAACTGTCGCACGCCCGCTCCTCTCTGGCGCTGCCCAGCAGGTTCGCGGAAAGAAGACTGTTGACTTCGCTGGGGACAAGGAAGTTGTGTATGAGCGAGCAGACTGGCCTCGTGAACAGCTCTTGGTGAGTCTTGAGGCTGTCCCCCCCTGATAGAAGTCGTTCGAATATCGCATGATCTTCGAAATCTCGGGCAAGATCGATTGTGCTGATACAGCAATAGGATTACTTCAAGAATGACACAATGGCATTGATTGGCTATGGTAAATCTCACGTGCGCTCCTTACTCTCAACAATGCTGACGCAATCTTAAAGGCTCCCAAGGTCACGGTCAGGGCTTGAACATGAGAGACCAGGGTATCAACGTCATTGTTGGTGTCCGAAAGAACGGTCAATCATGGAAGGAGGCTGTACAAGATGGCTGGGTCCCAGGAAAGAATCTCTTCGAGATTGATGAAGCCATTTCTAAGGGAACCATCATCATGAACTTGCTCTCCGATGCTGCGCAAAGTGAGACGTGGCCCGCAATTAAGCCTCAGATCGTGAAGGGAAAGGTAAGCGTTTAGCGATAAAGACAACTTGTCGTCTAAAACTAACAATTTTGATAGACCCTTTACTTCTCCCACGGTTTCTCTCCCGTTTTCAAGGATCTTACCAAGGTCGAAGTCCCAACGGACGTTGATGTCATCCTCGTCGCACCCAAGGGCTCTGGACGAACTGTCCGAACCCTTTTCCGTGAGGGTCGTGGTATCAACGCTTCCATCGCCGTCTACCAAGACGTCAGTGGCAAGGCATTGGAGAAGGCTACCGCTCTTGGTGTTGCCATTGGAGCTGGATACATGTACAAGACCACCTTTGAGAAGGAGGTCTACTCCGACTTGTACGGTGAGCGTGGATGCTTGATGGGCGGAATTCACGGCATGTTCCTCGCACAATACGAGGTTCTCCGCGAGCAGGGCCACAGCCCCAGTGAGGCTTTCAACGAGACTGTTGAGGAGGCCACTCAGAGTTTGTACCCATTGATCGGTGCCAATGGCATGGACTGGATGTACGAGGCTTGCTCTACAACTGCCAGACGTGGTGCCATTGACTGGAGCGGTCGTTTCAAGGATGCCCTGAAGCCCGTCTTCAACGAATTATACGACTCTGTCAAGACTGGAAAGGAGACTCAGCGATCCCTCGAGTTCAACTCCCAGCCAGATTACAGACAAAAGTATGAGGATGAGATGAAGGCTATTAGAGATCTCGAGATCTGGCGTGCAGGAAAGGCTGTACGGTAAGCAAAGCCTCATCCCTTGACTCTATAGCGAAACCTAACATTATTTAGATCTCTCCGCCCCGAGAACCAGTAAATGTCGAAACTCTTGAGATGATGAGTGGCGAAGGGATGTTTTTCGTTCTCTTTGGTCAATGGCGCATATGTACTATATTCTTCCTGCCAACTTGTGAATTACGGAAATGGAATGCAAAAGTTGTTTGTCGGTCTATGCACAAGTTTAGTCTTCTTATCGTGAAATGATTGATATCTTTGTACGCCTTGTAGTTTACATAACTCCCGGTATCGGGCGATAAGCTTGATCAACGTCCATGTGCCACATTATATCTACGATCAGCTCTTGATCAACAACAGTTTTTCTTTCTCCCTTCCCTCTTCCTTCAATTCTGCCCTACAATGGCAGACCCCAATTCCCTCCCCCTCAGCAGGGACTCGGTCATCTCGGCGCACGCGCTCGTGAGGCCCTACATCCACCACACGCCCGTCCTCACCAACAGCACGATCTCCCAGGTCGCCTCGACGCCGCGCACAACCTCGGAGCTCGCAGGTACCGAATGGGGGGGCCGCACGCCTTCAAAACCCCAGCTCAGACTATGGTTCAAGTGCGAGAACTTCCAAAAGGTGGGCGCGTTCAAGGCGCGCGGGGCGTTTCATGCGCTGGGGAGGCTGATGGAGGAGAAGGGCTGGGAGGAGGGGGGTGGGAGGGAGAGGGGGGTTGTTACGCATAGTAGTGGTATGGCAGACTTTTGTTTTGTTCTATGGTTGGATTGTTCAAATAGGAAGTGCCCGTGCTGACCATCTCTGGAAAACATCAGGGAACCATGCGCAAGCCCTCGCTCTCGCGGCGCGCACGATGGGCGTGCCCGCACACATCGTCATGCCGACCATCTCGACGCCCTCTAAGATCGCAGCGACGAAAGGCTACGGCGCCCACGTCGTCTTCAGCGGGAGCACATCGACGGAGCGCGAAGCCGTGGTGGTCGACGTGCAGGAACAGACGGGCGCGATCCTCATCCCGCCGTACGACCACCCACACATCATGCTCGGGCAGGGCACGGTAGGGCTGGAGATGCAGAGCCAGGTCGAGGAGTTGATTGCACAAGAGAAGAGAGATCCGGCTGCGAAGGCAGGCGGGAGGAAGGGCTTGGATGCGATCATTGCGCCGTGCGGCGGCGGCGGGCTACTTTCGGGTGTGGCCATCAGCTGTGAAGGGACCGGCATAACGGTGTTTGGCGCAGAACCCTCGTTCGAAGGTGCGGACGACGGCAAGCGCGGGCTCGCGGCCGGGAAGAGAATCGAGACGGTCAGCACGCTGACGATTGCTGACGGGCTCCGGACGCCCATCGGTGAATATCCCTGGTCGATCATCAGTGACACAAAGAAGGTGAGGGCAATGTATAGCGTCACGGAAGACGAGATCAAGAAGGCTCTGAAGCTGGTGCTTGAGAGGATGAAGATTGTTGTTGAACCCAGTGCCGTGGTGCCGTTGGCTGTGGCTCTGTATAATGAGGATTTTAGGTCGCTGGTGGAGAGGGAAGCTGGCCCCGATGGATGGGATTTGGGCCTTGTGGTAAGTGGGGGAAATATCAGCATGGAAGCACTGGGACAGTTCTTTGCACCCGCATAAGCTGAAGTAGAGAGGCAAGAAGGTAAAGTGGGAAAGGAAGAGAGCATGATTATTGAGCATGTGATATCACAGTATCATGGAACATATTTAGACATTAGATCACTGTGGTTATAGATGTGTTATTATATTGAAAAATATGCTTCCCCAACCAAGAATCGGCCATGGACTGTTCTTTCTGTTCCAAATCTCGACAGAATCACTTGGGCACTTTCTCTGTGTATGAAAAGCGTGCACGGTACAGTGCGAATAGTTGCAGCAAGTAATATCCAGATATACCTTTCGTCAGTAATCGACAAAAACCTCTCCAGAAACACTACAGGCCCCGTTTGCGATATCTCGCCGGAGATATCTCCGAGAGGCGAGTATCAATCCGATGCTCAAGATACACTGGTATCAGAAGCCATTCAAGCCATAGGAAGGTGGGGAGTGGGAGAGAAAGATCCCAAGACAAGGCACCACGATCGACGAGAAGGGTATATCAGAAGTGTTGATGAATGAAGTCTTGAAGTCCAACTATGTACGATCATATGCTGAATTGTCCTGTAGGAGGTGGTGAAGCGACCCAGGAAACACGTCAACATCGCCCGCCAACAGCGGCCGAAGCCCGTCGACGAGAGCTGAAGCTGTCGTAGAAGCACTAATCCTCTCGCATTTAGTTGTTGTTGTCCAAACAAGAACGGCTGGCGCGCACCGACCGAGCGGATTTATAGGCACAGCGAGCAGGGCCCGGCTAAGTGGCCTGCGGGCTGCGGAAAAGGCATATCTCCGGTGGGTGGGTGGATGGGTGCGTGCGGTGTTTCGGTGTTGGAAGCCCGTCTGAACGTCGGGCAATTATTGGATCACCCCAGAATATCAACATTGTTCGAGCTGGACAAAGCGTCCTGAGGTGAGCTGCGTTCTTTGCTCCCGCCACGCACAGAGAAGCCATCGCTGATACCAGCCAGATCGCAATGTTATCTCTTGCATCTCGATCAGGGCTCCGGACTGCTGCGTGCAGGGCAGCTGTTCCAGCATCAACTCGTCATGCCATTGTCCCACTGAGTGTCTCGCGGCGAGCTGCGTCTTCCATAACGCCAGACAGCCAACAAAGGGTTTGTCATGCCTGCGCATCATATATTGCAAGCACTGATTGATTGTGGGTTCAATTGTAGCTTCTATCCGCAGATCTGGAACATGCCGACCCTGTAGTCTATGATATCATTGAAAAGGTATGCAGCATATTCGAGAGTAGCGTATATACATATATATATTTTACTCACCAATATTGCTTGTAGGAGAAAAACCGCCAAAAGCATTTCATCAACCTCATTCCCTCTGAGAACTTCACATCCCAAGCTGTCCTCGATGCCCTAGGAAGTGTTATGCAAAGTGAGCGACGCAATAATCTCCAAATCATAATATCAAACTATACTTACCCTTCAAACAGACAAGTATTCTGAAGGATATCCGGGCGCAAGATATTATGGTGGGAATGAATTCATTGATCAGGCCGAGCTGCTGTGCCAAAAGCGGGCGTTGGAAACATTTGGTCTGAAAGATTCCGAATGGGGTGTAAATGTTCAGCGTAAGTCTTCTTCAGCCTCTACTGTAAAGTCTGTTCTTGGCTAACGTTATCTAGCACTCTCCGGATCGCCTGCGAATTTATATGCCTACTCGGCTCTTCTCAATACTCATGATCGTATAATGGGGCTCGATTTACCGCATGGTGGTCATTTGTCACATGGATACCAAACACCGACAAAAAAGATTTCTGCCATTTCTAAATATTTTGAGACACTACCTTATCGTTTGGATGAGAAAACTGGCTTGATCGATTATGATAAGTTGGAAGATCTTGCGCTCCTTTACAGACCGAAGATAATAGTCGCTGGAACCTCTGCATACAGCAGGTTGCTTGATTATGATCGCTTCCGAAAGATTGCCGACAAGGTTGGGGCATATCTTCTCAGTGATATGGCTCACATATCTGGCCTTGTGGCAGCTAATGTTCTTCCCTCACCTTTCGCCTACTCAGATGTGGTAACAACTACAACCCACAAGTCTCTTCGTGGCCCAAGAGGAGCAATGATATTCTTCAGGAAGGGAGTTCGCCGGGTTGATCCTAAAACGAAGAAGGAAGAGCTATATGATCTTGAAGGCCCTATCAACTCATCTGTTTTCCCTGGCCATCAAGGTGGACCTCATAACCATACTATTACTGCTCTGGCAGTAGCGCTAAAGCAAGCTCAGAGTCCTGAATTCAAGGTTTACCAAGAGGCCGTCCTAGCAAATGCACAAGCATTGGCTAAGCGTCTTGGCGACCCTAAGGACAAGGGCGGCTTGGGCTATACTATAGTTTCAGGCGGAACCGATAATCATCTTGTCCTTGTGGATTTGAAACCACAAGGCGTAGACGGCGCCCGAGTTGAGCGTGTCCTCGAACTGGTTGGCGTTGCATCAAACAAGAACACTGTCCCAGGCGATAAATCAGCACTCAAGCCTGGTGGATTGCGTATTGGCACACCAGCTATGACCACCCGTGGTTTCCAGCCTGAGGACTTTGTTAGAGTAGCAGATGTTGTGAATAGAGCTGTAACCATCACGCAGCGACTAGATAAGACCGCTCGCGAGGCTGCGGAGGCTAGAGGCAGGAAGAACCCTGGTAGCGTTAAGGCGTTCCTAGAGTATCTAGGTGAGGGCGAAAACGAGACTGAGATTGTACAGCTAAGGAGTGAGGTCGAGCAATGGGTTGGGACATTCGCGCTACCCTGGGAGTCGGGTGCGTGAGAGATGAATGAAGCCAAGGCTCCTTTAGTTTGTTTTAGTAAAATGAATGATGGGTAATGAATTCCATTAGGCGACTGTCTTATGGCTCCAAACACTGACCCAATCGGTCACTTTGCCATCTGCAGTCATGCCAATTTTATGAGTCCTCTCTGGCTGGAAATGTGCAATCCTCTCAAGACCGTCCTGCGCTGGCTCTCCAAGTTGCTCTTCGAGAAGGCCAGCCTCGTCATCATAAATCAACACCTGTCCGGGCCGCTGCAGATGACCGGTATATACTTTTGGTGGCAAAGCCCACGGCGGACCACCCGTATTAGGTGCCTTGTAAGTTGGGAACTCCACACAGACAAGCCGTCCATCTGGCGACAGGAGGCGATTAATCCGATCAGACCAAGCCGAGCGCAGAGAAACCGGGATAGCAGAAAGGAACTACGGAGGTCAATATACACCAAATAGCCGACAGCGCATCGACCTACTGTATAATCATAAACTAAGTCAAATCTCCCATCTCCGTCGCCATCTCCGAGGAAGTCCCTGAAGAAATCCCCGGCCAGCCAGGTGACCTTCCCTCTCCCCACATCAGGGTCTCGGGCGACATATGCCTCGTCGTCCGCCCGGCTCTTCTCCGTCTCCCGAGCAGCCTTCAAGGCCGTCTCGGAAATCTCAAGACCGTAAGCGTCGTACCCAAAGGCGCTGAGTAAGAGCACATCGTACCCCAGCCCACAACCTGGCACAAGAGCTCTTTTCCTCCGCCTCCCCTTTCCCGTATCAGAAACGAAGCAGTCGCCGAGAAGATCTTGCCGTTCTTGTAGCAGGTCCACCAGTGCCGGATTTGCAATACCTTGGTCCCATGGCATCCATCCTTCTATGTAAAGGTCATCCCATTTCTGTCCATGCTGTGACGCTTCAGTCGTTGCGAAATGATTGCGAAGTCTGGTACGGGCGTCTACCGGAGTGCTGGTTGATTGTGTGTCTGGTAATTTACCCATTTTATGCCCGGCCGTGCCTATAGACTATATAACTATACCATTAGGAATAGATAGAAATCCAATTAAGTCTCGTAAGGAACTTGTTCAATTTACGCTGTAATTTTGCTGCTGTAGGAAGTCCATTGGAGGAATGCCGATTTAGGGACGCGTAAGGCTGCAAGGCTGAAGCAGACTGGAGATGACGACCATTAAAATACTGTTCGGTAATTCGTCAGTTTGTGCCGAGGCTCGTTAGAAGCTCGACGTTCAGTGCCGGAGGGGGTGAGATAGATTTGGGAAACCTTCAATTCTCTCAACCTCATTGCCTACCAAATAGTATATTATAAGTCGATAATATGGATACTGCAAGCCTGTTTGATGTGAAGGTATGAGAGTCTCCAAGACGCAGACGGCGATTGGTGACGATGCTAACACGCTCTGTGGTCTAGGACAAGGTCGTCCTGGTCACAGGCGGCGCGAAAGGCGTTGGGCGCATGATCTCAGAGGGCTTCGTTGCAAATGGAGCAAAGGTATACATATCTTCAAGGGATGCCAAGGCTTGCGAACGGGCTTGCATTGAGTTGAACAGTTTAGGTATGAGGTCATTTTACAGTAGCCATTTTCGTAGGTATCATTGAAACTTGTCATCAGCTATTGACATATTTTGACACAGAGCAAGGCACGGCTCATGCTATCCCTGCGGACTTTTACAAAATCGAAGATTGCAAACGTCTGGCTGAGGAACTTGCCAAAAGAGAGAATCATCTTGACGTTCTCGTCAACAACTCTGGATCTAACTGGGGCGCTCCGTATAACGAGTATCCAGATTCAGCATGGACCCGAGTCTTGACTCTAAATCTCCAACGTGTCTTCTCAATCACACAACTACTGACTCCCTTACTTGAGGCGGGCGCTACTGCCACTTCACCTTCCCGAATTATCAACATTGGCTCCGTGGACGGGCTGCGAGTTCCAGCTCTAGAGACGTTTGCTTATTCTGCTTCGAAAGCTGGTTTGCATCAGTTGTCCCGAGTACTGGCAAACCATCTGGGAAAGAGGAATATAACATCTAATGTGATTGCGTGTGGCCCATTCGAAAGCAAGATGATGGCAGCGACGTTGAAGGACTTTAAGGAGAGCATTATTGACGGCATCCCGCTAGGAAGAATTGGTACGCCTCAGGATGTGGCTGGGACATGCTTGTTCTTGAGTAGTAGAGCGGGATCATATGTCAACGGGGCAACGATTGCGCTTGACGGTGGGAGTTTGGTGGGATCGAAGATATAGGATAGCGGAACATATTTTGGCTCGGACCTTGTTTGATCCTGATGAGATTGTTCAAGGAGCCTTTCGAAGTGAATTGTAATGCTCTCCTAAACCATAACCATGGTGATAGTAAGCCAACCATATCTTCTCTGTTTCAGAACCACTCTCGCCACCAGGCCCAAGTCGATCAATCCTTCCGTCCTGTAAGACACAAATCTCAACATTATAACTCTTTGCCAGAGCAATAAGCTCCAATTGACCACCCCACTCCGCCGTATCCCGGATCTTGTTTACATATATCCCTAAAGGCTCATCCAAGAACCCAGAAAAGTCATCTGGGTGACCTTCGATGTACCTCGCAGCTGCTTTCCTCACGGCCTTATATCTCATGACCTCCGTCTTCTCATTCTCGGACTCAGCGCCCACAGGGATTCCGATATGAGAAAGCTGATCCGCCACAGCAGAAAACAGGCAATGTCCATCTGGCTGTATCTCCTTTTCCACCAGCCCATTCTCTTTGAAGGCTTTTAACATTGCTGTTCGTTCTTGACGTTTCCAGTTCGGGAGTTTTGCTGCCTCCTTCTCCGCTTCAATGGAGGCAGCTTCTTGTTCAGCAGCTCTCCTTACTAGTCGTTCCTTCTGGCGGTTGCGTTTTTTAGGCGCACCATCTTCGGAGTTGGCCGGCGTTGATATGGACGAGTTTTGGAGGACATCTGTTAGGCTATCGACAGGCGTATTCATGGCGGATGTTGGTGTTGCAGGCGTGTCATCGTCTGCTGTTTCAGCATATAGCTCAGGAACATCGTCAATACCCGGAACTGAGTCACCACTCAGTGCAGAGAGTTCATCCTCTTGCTTGTTCTTGAGTTGTCGCTCTAGCTCTTCACACTCGGTGTTCACGCCCTTCCGGGTCTTTTTGGTTGCCTGTTTCTTCTTCTGCGTGATCCGCCCCTGCAAGTCTTTAAGCTCCTTGCGATGCCGAGCTTGAAGCTCATCAAGCATCTCCATAGTAAGAAAAGGCTAATATCCTGGAGGCTGACTTATTGGGTAGTGTCTGGCCTATTGCTCGACAATAAGTCGTGTATTTTTCTCACCGTTTTGCCTTTGTCAAGTATGTAGATTGTAGCTGGGTACCTTTCTTGTTTGCCCATATAGCAAACACAAAGCGTGCGGTAAGTCCTAGGAGCCTTGCCACAGTTCTTACCGTCCACGCGCTGTATGATAAAGAAAGGGACTGGTAAGCACCAAGAAAAAAAAAAAAGGCAGCTTAAATGCCCGATTTGTTACAAAACGGTGCCCTCGAGACCCTGGGGACAGGGCCTCGCTTGCTACTATTGTAGTGGCCATTGACGGTTGACGGGCACGATAGGCTCCTTCGGCAATACGGCACTGCTGGACAACAAGTATGCGTACAGAACATGTGGACTGAGCACGCCAAATGGCTCCTTTTCAACATGACAGTGCATGCTGCGGTACGACCCCTCTACCCATCTACCCCTCTAAAGACCCGATTCTCACGGCTTCAAATATCCGTGCCAACAAGCATTAACAGTCGCCTCTCCCCGCTGGATTGGACCACACTATATTACTAACTGCTACAGTCCCTGTCGCATTGTAGACCCAAAGTAAGTCAAGCTTCGGGCGTTGTTGACGGGCAAGGTCGATCTGTAAGGTGCAATACAGTGCACTCGCTGCCCATTCTTATTTCTATCCTTCTCTCTTTTCGCATCCTTTGCCTGCTATGCCAAAGCTTGTATTCTGTTATCTCATCAAGTGTCCAATACATACAAATATACACGTATACATATACATATACATATATAGATCTATACATATCTATATACATACCTTCCCCACTGCGACAGTTCATCCAATATGCCGGAAGAGAGGAACCCTGAGAAGGACCATGTACCACAAGATATTGATGGGCGAATAATGCATCCTGACATGGCAACTGTGCAAGATGAGAAGTTTGAAGATGTCGAAATCGAAAGAGATCTTGATACAGAACATGCCCAGATATCCTCCTGGACAGATACAATTGAACCTGCACCTATCGATACTATTGGAGATACTTGTTCAAGGGTCAGATCATCTTCTGTACGATCACGACCCATGTCAATAATACCGCGTTCCAAACGGAGAGGCATTCTGGGACGCTTAACAATCATAGCTGAGGTGGAACATCCAAGGGATGACTATGCGAGAAGCACAAAATGGGTAATTCGCAATGGAGAGGAGAAAGATAAAATCCAAGAGAGAATTCTAACACCGGCAAACAGACAATTACCTTCGTTGTAGCTTGTGCTGCTGCCACGGCGCCGATGGGGAGCTCAATATTTTATCGTATGTTCATTTTCCACTTTTATACTTGCCAACGGTAGGTTCTACTGTTCTATATTAGAAACGACGCCTCTGGCACAGACCAATGTATATATACATATATACATATATACATATATACATATATACATATATACATATATACATATATGCTGCATACCAGTAGGCCAGAGGAAATAATGGTGTATAACGATCATTTAAATCTAGTCGACTTCAAGCCAGTCTTTCACATGAACACCAACGCTGATCTATTGTCCATAGCTTCTCTCCAAGAAATAGCCGCACAGTTCCATACGGGCTCGGCAGTAAGCAATCTCAACGTTGCTATGTATATGCTTAGCATGGCAATTTTCCCCTTGTGGTGGTCATCGTTTTCAGAAACATTAGGAAGAAGAACCATATATATGGTGTCGTTCGCCCTGTTTACTCTATGGAGTATTCTTGCCGCAGTTAGCACATCGATCAGTATGCTAATTGTAATGAGAGTATTGAGTGGTGGCGCTGCTGCTTCGGCGCAAGCTGTTGGGGCAGGAAGCTTGGCAGATATCTGGGAAAGTAAAGATCGTGGGAAGGCAATGGGCATATTCTACCTTGGGCCTCTTATGGGACCACTTATTGCGCCAATTGTTGGCGGAGCACTATCAGAAGCCCTCGGCTGGCGAAGCGCTGAATGGTTCTTGTGCATCTATGGAGGCATCCTCACCGTCGTTATCACTTTCTGCCTCCCAGAAACCCTCGAAGCTCCGAAACCTCTAGTTATTCAACATACACTCCCCTCCTATACTGAAGACGTAACACTAGGACCTACTCTGTCCCGTGTCACAACAATACAATCAGTCCAAGCGAAAGGTAAGATACTAGCCTCAGTTTTTGAACGCTGTATCATCGATCCTCTTTTCATCATGAAATATCTGCGCTTCCCTGCTGTTGCCCTAACTGTTTACTACGCATCCATCACCTTCGGATCGCTCTACATCCTCAATATCTCGATCGAACAGTCTTATTCTCAGCCTCCTTATTCCTTCTCGACCAATATCGTAGGGTTGTTGTATCTCCCCAACAGTCTTGGGTATGTGATTGCATCTCCAGTTGGTGGCAAATGGTGCGATTTCATCATGCATCGTGAAGCCCACAAGGCAAATCGCTATGACGCCTCTGGAAAGCCAATACTGATCCCCGAAGACCGAATGCGTGAGAATACCTGGTTGGGAGCCGCCATATACCCGGTGGCACTGGTGTGGTACGGTTGGTCCGTCGACAAAGGCCTCCCGTGGGAAGTCGGAGCTGTGGCAAGCTTCTTCTTTGGACTTAGCAGCATGGTGATATTCAGCTGTAGCACAACGATGCTGACGGAGTTTATGCCCAAGAAGAGCAGTAGTGGCGTGGCGATAAATAACTGCGTGAGGAACATCGTTAGTGCTGTAGGTGGCGTTGTGGCCAGTCCCCTGATTGATGCCATTGGAAATGGCTGGCTGTTTACGGGGTTGGGGATTATAACACTGGTGAGTGGGCTGTCAACATTGGCTATCAAGAGATACGGTCCGAAGTGGAGGGAGGAGATGGATAGGCAGTTGAATGGATGAGATGAGAAATGGGCAGTAGAATTGCTCTAGAGATTGGGCGTTGGAACCACTTGATTTGATGCATTGCATTGGCGTTGTAGATGCCAATCTAAAAAAGGGACCTGGAAGATTCAACAGCAGACAGTGAAATAGTATGTAAGTGCCAAGTAGTCCCTGCCATATCGGGATCGTCGATATCAAAATAACATCCAGAATTTACACATGTCGAGGTCAAAAGTCATCATCTGTCTCACAGAAACACTATCGTGTGAAGTCATGATACCATTGTCCATGAAATACATGCAGAAAGCCCAGAGACGTTGAAAAAGCAACCAGCCTGTATTTAAGACCTTTGCCACAAACCAAACACTACCCTGTGGATTGATGTAACCTTTACTTTGTCTCAGTCTCTTCCTCCTCACCGAACTGGGCAGTTCGCTTGGCAACGACTCGCTCTTGCTTTCTCTCACGGGCAGCCTTGGTCTTCGCACGCTTGGCATCCATCTCCTCCTTAAGGACGCGCTCACGTGCCTTCTCAGCCTTCGCTCTGTGGATCTGTATACTGTTAGATTTGTTTTGCTGACTATTCCTCAGGTGAACCTACATGCTCAACCAATGCTCTCTTGTGCTTGAATGTGTTACCCTTGCTGAGGTGGTACAGCTCGTGGTAAAGGTGCTTATCGATCTTGCCGCTGGCACGATACTTTACGAGAAGACGGCGGAGGACACGGAGTCTTCGCATCCAGACAACTTGGCTAAACAGGAAATATATTAGCATACTAATCGTTTTATCTTGCGGTCCCATTCCAGTTGTTTGGAACCCCAAGCAGTGAAGAGAGCATACCTAGGCATACGAGCGTCCGCAGTACCCTTCCTCTTACCGAAACCGCGATGTCTACCAATTCGTCGAGCGGCCTGGAGGTCCCGGGCGCGAGATCGAGAGTGCATCGTAACAGGTTTGCGGATGATAAGGCCATCTGCGACGAGTTTGCGGATAGTCTGTCTGGAGTTTGCATTGCTGATCTCATTGGTCTCGTTGGGATCGAGCCAGATCTTGCGCTGTCCACAGCCTACGACAGACGCCGCGAGGCGCTTCTGGGTTCTGAGGTTAACCCTGTGGAGGATTCAGTCAGCTTCAAAGGTCGTGAAGAGATTGACGAGCGGGGAAAACTCGATGACGAGGTGATTCCTCGCCGTAACTCTGGAGCATAAAGATATCTGTCGTGCTAGAGAACAGTTGTGGGGGATATTAAGACTTACATCTTGATTAATTCGGCGGGTTGTCGATGGTTGTCGTGGTTCTTCGACTCTCTCAGTCGTCGTCAAATGATTCGAGATTCTGAGGGCTTCAACAAGCGCCAAGCACAAATAGCCGAGAAAATTAGTGGATTTAGTGCGTTTAGGGTTTTGTCAACAACAAACCCTCAGTTTTCAAGAGAAGGTAGAGAAATGTCATGGGACTTGAATGCGCCCATTCAACTTCACTTCTTGACAAGCTGCGAATATTTAAATATATCCTATGCCAACTCTGTCGTGGACTACAGCTCTTGGCTCTCGCAATTGCCACAGCTGGGAAATGAGCGTCGCATACACTGACTAGACGCTAGAAATTTTGTATCACGAAGTCTAAGTTGTCATGCACTCTGTTCTCAATTATTGAAAACATTCAGCTATGTATTTAACAAGAGATATATAAATGCAAATAAAACTTTTAAACCGCTAAGTCGCTGAGCTATGCATCATGAGTGTTGATATTACAGAAGACTCAATCTTCCCTGAAGACCCCCTCACCCAAATCTACCTTTCCTACACTCCAGATTTCCCGCTCATCCTCAACCTCATCATTAGAAAGACCCAGACCACCCTGACCTCCCTCTGCCTCTCTACGCTCTCTGGCCTGGTTCCCTAATCTCAGCGCAATACGCTTGAAGTAGTCCTGCATGCTCCTTTTTGTGTTTGCCGATAGCTCAGTGCTTTGAATGTACTTGTCAAAGACCTTGCTCTCTTCGTCTACTACGCTGAATAGAGCCATAAAAGCAGCTTCAGCAGCAAGCTTAACAGGGATTACAGGATCGCGGACGCTGGCGAAGATGGGAGTTGCCAGAAGAGGAATGTGAGCTTTCACCAGTTCCATATGGTGACGACAGGCAGTCCTAACTACCACTAGAGCCAGCCGTCGAGTATCAACAGGATTTCCGGGTTGAATGGACGTAGCTAGTGCTTCAAAAACTGTCTTGGTAGATTCGAAAGCCTTTGTAGTATCTGTAAGGATGTACTTGCCAGCTGCTAAAACACAGCTATCCGAGACAAAAGTATTCTTGCTTAAGATGCCTTGACAAATTACGGCAGGCAAGTCCTCTGCAAAGGCAGACTCCGTTAGAGACTTTGGAGATTCAACAAGTACCGAGTTGAGCGCGAGAACCGATGCATGACTGAAATGAGTAGTTATGATACGGTTTTTGATCAAGCCTCCCGCGCTATCCGACGACAAATTCTTGATTAGAGCGCCTAGAAGCTTTGCGTTTGTAATAGCCATCGTGTCATCATTGTCTTCGGTATCGGTATCGATCAGTCCCAAAACAGCAGTTCTTGATGCTTCGCTCATGTTGCCCCCAGCTTTGCTGATTACTTCGTATAAGGCTTTCAGCATGGCATTCCTGACTCCGGCATCTGATGTCCTCGATCCGGTGACTAGTTCTGCGATCAAGGGGTCGATACGGGGGGTCAAGGTAATCAATGTACCTAGGGCCTTTGCGGCCCGGGATCTTAGAACTTCACTCGACGTATCAGCCAAAGACTTTGCAAAAGTTCGCTGAAGTTGCGGAAGAAAAGGCTTCAAAAACGTCGGGATCTTCTCCAGAAGGTTATTTAAGGTAAGAAGAATTGCTGCTTTGACATCGGTGGATTTTTCAGATACAACTCGAATAAGAGGCCCTGTGATTTGCGTAACAAATGGCTTGAGAGAGTCCCCACTAGTTCGATCGACAATATCTGAGATAGCCAATGCTGATTGTACTCTTTGCTCTGAAGTACCATTCATAAGGCCCTGCAAGAAAATGGGTAGAATAGCATTGATACCCTTTGGTAGTCCGAATCCTGGAAGGTTCGAGCCCGCAACGCCAACTTGCTGAAGAATAGTCCTTGTAGAAAAGACCAGTGATTCCATCTCTTCTTTCTTTAATTTCTTGGTAAATTCATTGAGTGCTGTCCACGCTCCTTTGACAACTTCTGGGTCTCGGTCATCAAACGAAATTAGCAAGGCACGGATGATATCTTGGTTGTAACGAGAATAATCGACATCAGCTGCAGCGAAGAATTTCGCAAGATGATAATCTGTAACCGCACGCTTTCGGTGGTCGTCATGTTTCACTAGTGCAAGTAAGACGCTCATGACCGTGTTGAGACCGTCAAATTCATCGATAGAGAGGATGACAGTATCAAAGGACGACTCGAGATCAGCCCGAAGGCCATCGTCCTTGCAGGTGATAATGTTGTCCATGAGCGAATTCAATATGCTCGGTAGGCGTCTGGTCATGGCCACACCTGCTACGGTTGACAGCGAAGCAAGTGCCTTCGCATTAAACGAATTGATTGGAGAGGCAGTAAGAGTAGGGATCAGGTTGGGTAGAATAATGTTGGAGCGGGTCGTCTCCGTTAGTAGGGTCAAGAGGGCAGAAAGCGCATTATCTGCCTCGCCTTCTGTGCGAAGCAGGCTGAGCAAGTGAGGCAGAACCTGGTCGACAGCGCGTTTACCGAAGATCTGTTGCAAAGAATCGAATGCCTCTGCAGCAGCTTCTCGAACCTCTTCGTCAGAGTCGATAAGAGCAACACGAACGACGGAGATGAGAGTCTTTTCATGATCCTCTAAGGCTTCTTGTGATGCGGATGAGATTAGCTCTCGCAATGCGATGCAAATGCCTTGCTTAGCATCCGTATCCGAAGAAGATTGGAGACCCTCTTCAAGTGTTGGAAGCAGGCTCGATAGTACGCCGTCACCAGCTTTTCGAATGAGCTCACCCAAGGCGTTACCGGCAATGACCTTCTGCTCCATATTGGAGCTCCCCAGACGACGGATGATCAGCTGTGTGAGAGTAGGAATCAAGTCCTTGAGCGTTTTTGGACTGGCTACAAGAGCTTTCCAAACGTCGACTGCTGCTGTACGGACGAGACCAGACGTATCGCAACGGCATATATATAATGAAGATAGGACTTTGTTTCGCTTCTCCTCTCCAAGGACCTCCAGAAGCGAGGCACCAGCTTCTTGCGCGCCCTCTTCGACTTCATCTTGTTCAGTGTTGGCGCTGATACCTGTGAGGTTGAAGAGTAGATCACCAACAAGCTCGACGGAACTGAGACGAATTCTATAGTTGTCATCTGCAAGACCACGCTCGAGCTCGGGCAGCAAGAGGTCAATGGATCTCGTCGCAAAATTCTTGACAAGTAGACGTCCAGCTCGAAGAGAAGTCTCGCGAATAGATTCCACATCATCTGCCAGACCTGATAAGATAGGTGGGATGATTTTGCTGAGATAATTGGCAAAGCCGTTGCCAAAGCAGACGGGCAAGAAAATGAAAAGTGACATGAAACCCTCTCGGACAGATGGCTTTGACGAAGCAACATTCTGCAAAATTGTGGGCAAGGTTTCCTCAAGACGACTTGTTCCAAGACCAGCCAGCACTTCACTGAGAGCCTGAGCGGACCCGAGCCGGTCGCCAGCGCCTGTGTCTGACTTAAGAGTTTGCATAAGGCCAGGAATAAGATCCGGAAGAGCATCTTCTCCCAACTTCTCGATAAGTGATCCCAGTGCCTTTGAAGCCGTTGCACGCGTCGTTGGAACTGGGTCCACCACTGCGACTTTCAAGCCAGCAACTAAAATTGGAAGGTGAGCGATGAGATCCTTACGCTCAGTTAGATGAGCAAGACTTCCAATAACCTGTGCCGACTTCCGTTTTGTTGCCGATCGATCCCCCAACCCACGTTCTAGAATACGTACAACCAATGCAAGAGAAGGTGCATCAAGATAATGTACAAAGTGTACCTTAATTAGAGCATCCAATGCATTATCTGTGTACTTAGTAGGGTCGCTTAGAGCCTTCAGAAGAATGTCGACGAGGTTCTTAATCTCCGGATTATTGATTACTTCACCGAATCGTTTCAAACTTCTATTGGCAGCCAGACGGACTTCTTTATGACTGTCATTTAGGACACCAGTGAGCGGAGGAATAATCTGCGGTAAGCTCTGGGCGAGTTGTTGAGGATCAAGATAAGCCATTGCCCCGAGGAGATCGCATGCGCCCTTCTTACTTCGCCATTGCTGGTCATCTAAACCATCTAGTAAAGTAGGCAATATCTTTTTAACACCGTATGAGCTTAAGCTGGCAAAACAAGCTTTGGCTGCTGCTAAGCATGCTTCCCGGACATCAGCACTTGCGTCGCCAAAGCTGGAGAGCAGTTGTGGCACAATTTGAATGACATAAGGCTCGAATATTCGGCCCAAGATCATCGATAATAACTCATATGCAAGAAGAGCACCCTCTCGGTGATTAACATCTTTCTTATCTTCGATGGCGCTCCTCAAAGTCAACAAAATTCGATATTCTCTCAGTGCAGCGACACCGGTACCGTGGACCAAGCCTGCAAGACCATAGGCTGCGCCTCGTCGAGCAGCGTACTTTTTGCCGTTCAACAGTTGACCCTCGATCTCCTGGACATACCCAGAAGTCTTCTCGCTAGAAGCCCGAACAAGAGGCGGTAGACATTCTGCTACAGCGTATTGAACAGTCTCGGAAGGTGTGCTCAGTGTCGAGAGTAGCCTTTCAACAACTATGGGAACACGTGGATCTCCAGCCTTCAAGTGCCGTGCAAGGGCGCCATATAGGATGACGACAGCCTCATTAACTCTATCGCTGAATTCAGAACCCTTATCCGGCGCTTCAAGGGTCTGTTCGAAGGTATTCATGAGTTCCTCGACCTTATTCTTGCCGTGCGAAGCAATAATTGTCGTGGCAGCTTCGACCATCTCATCTCTGACGTTCGAGTTTCTGTCTCCGAGAGGTCCTCGTTCAATGAGGAATCTCAGGAACGAATTAAGTAGCTTCTCGTCAAAGACGATAGAAAGTTCTCTGAATGCTAAGGCAATACCATTTCTAGCTTCCCATGGGTCAGACATGTCAGTCTTCTTGGGCATACCATATTCATCGAGTTGAGGCACTCTAAGCTTCGCTAGCTCTAAGTACGAAGCCTCCAAACGTGACAACACATCATTGACTGAAGATGGATGTACCTTCACAGCTGCGGCTAAGGAACGGGCAGCTGCTCTTCGGAGTTGCTTGTCGTCACTCTCTAGATACGGCAACATCCTGAACACCGAAGTAGAATTAACTTTGAATCCGCTCTCTTCCCAGATCTCTTGTCCAAGCTCAACGTTTTCACCAACATCATCATGGCAAGCAAGCCATATCTCCTCCGAAAACTCCATATCACTCATGTCAATTTCCGTACTAATTGACTGCAGGACTGACGTACGGACAGCAACTTGAGGAACTATCGAACCGCGAGCCAGAACTGCGATTTCCGCCTCATTGATAGTCGGAGCTATGCATCGACACATATCAGCCAAGCAATCTTTGATCATTTTGTAATGCTGGTTATAGGTCTGCATAGACATAATGAGAATTGCTAGGATCTCTTGGCGAGGAACAAGGACATCTGCGCTCGTATCTGTGTGGAATGTTAAGAACTCAAGTGCGAGGACCAACTGAGCATCTGCATCGTCTTGTTGGCCAAAACCGCCTTGGCGCAGAACCAGAAAGATCAGTGGTAGTATGTAAGTCAGAGATACTGTATCGAAGGGTCGTTGTTCCCCTGAGAATCGAAGTCGATATAGCACTCGTGTCACTAACTCTCCCAATGGTTCTTGTGTCAATGCATCAGGTAGATGTGTGATGGCCAAGGCTCTTAAGGTCGCAACACCGACAAATGGGCGTAGAGTACCAATGCGGCTTGAGACTCTCTCAGCACATAGCATATATGCGGTCGCTGCTGCATCTCCGGTAAGTAGACCAGCCCCTGCTACTATAATGTCCAGCAGGGCTTTTATAGCAGGACCTATCCACATCTGAGCTTCAGTTGGCGGACCAGTAGCAAGGCTTCGAATAATGCCAATACCACGGTATAGCCGAGCTTCAAGGTACTGAATTCGGAGACGTATAGCAGACTCCCTCTTGAGTTGTGCATTTACTTTGGCGTTCTCCTCGACAGTTAACTTTTTCTGCTGGCCCTTCTTCTGGGCTAATTGCGCCCTTAGCTCCTCTTCCCACTTCAGTGTATCATAGTCTTTAGTGTTCTTATTGGGGACATAGTCCTGAGACTTCTTCGCAAGCACATCAATAAATGCCGTCCCTTCAGCTGTGCGAAAGATTGCAGCTTCCGTCGGGCCAACGCTATCAAGTTGTTTGGGATCAAGATCTTCCTGAATTAATTGAACAATCCGAGAAGTCATTACATCGGGTGCTACGAACGCAAGCTCAGCCGCCGCATTGAAGGCTGCTGCCTTAATAGACGAACTGTGATTCTGTATAGCCTATAGAGGATTAGACATGTTCGGACTGTGATAAGAGAAAATATAACGCTGACTTACAGTTTCACTGAAGTTTGTAATATCAAGGATCTGGCCAATCAAAGCATCACCATGCCTTCGAGCAAGATCGCCTGGGTCTACCTCTACTCTGAGACACAGATCTATCCAGCTGACACGCGGCAAGAGCTCAGGGCGTGATATCACTAGCAATGAAACCATCTGCCTCTCTCGTACTGATATATCTATGACACCACCAAATTGAGACGCTTCCGTCGGAGATAGGCATATAGCTTTTACAACCATATGAAGATTAACATTCTTAGTTTTGGAAGCAGCAGCAGCACAATCCTTCTCGCCACTCTCAAGGTGACGTATCCATTGCCATAGACCACTCGTAATTATACAGGAAATTTGAGCTGGTGATTGGATGTAGGCGCGTGACAAAGTCTGAATACCTTCTCGTCTGACTGCTGGCTTGAGATTGCCTGAGCAGACGCAGAAGATAACTGCTTGTGACCAAGCAGTTGCAACCGTGGAATGCGCCTCTGACTTGGCTACCTCCCTTGACGTTGCCGCAAGGGCACGAATAAGCCACAAAAAATCTTCATCGCTGGTGAGCTTGCCATAGATGCGATGATTGAGTAGGAAAGATGGTTTAGGTTCAACGATTATTGCTTGCTGCATGACTTGGGCTTTCTTTAGGCAGGCATCTATTTTTGAAGTGTGCATAAGCTCGAGCTTCGTTGAAGTCACAGCTGTAAGGACATAGGCTGCCGTCACTAACCCCGACTGAGCTGATGCAAGTGGATTGGATATGACTTCAGTCCAGAGATCGAGAAATGGCGGCAGCACTGCTTCGACAATTTTCACAGCTTTTGATGCCTTGAGATCGGTCTCCTTTAACGCCCGAATAATTTCCCCGATACGGACTGCCCAGAGTTTGCGGAGGGGGATCTTCTTGTCAGAGATTCCTTTGGAAAATGTGTCTACAACAGTCTTCTCTATGTCTAGGTCATTTTGCAAGCACCATATGGTATATTGCGAAAGAACCAACGTTTCTGGGCCGAGAGCAACCTCACTGGTTTCTTTCGCTGCAATAGCTGTGATAGAGGAAAAAGCTTTCTTTGCCAACGCTTGTGAAATTGGCAAAAGTGCAAACGCTTCTGAGTGTAGCGCTCTATGGTCCGCTGATGGGAGCTTTCCTGATTTTAATGGGTTGAGAATTTCGTCTGCAATCTGACTAAGGGAGTCCTCATCATGACAGCGTGGGATCGCGACTTTGAATGTGGATAATGCCCCATGACGAATAGTCGGATTTGAAGATTTGAGATTGGAAAGCAGCGGCTTCAAGAGATGATTACGGAGAACACTCGAAAGGTCAATTTTATCGGAGAGTGACTGAATCAACGACGTGACAACATTATCCAATAGAATTTCAGGAGCCCTCAGCAAACCCTTCTCTAGGGAAGGTGTAATTTGTTTCTCCATGTCATCTTTCGTTGTAAAGTCAACGAAGAAATCGTGGAGCCCGTTCGCGATATGCGCCGGAACAGCCGTTCGTGAACCAAGGATTTCACGGGTGTAGAAGGTATAAATGTTGAGCTTATTGTCCTCAAGAATGACCTTTGCTTCAGTCTTTCTTGCACAAACCCCTGATATGACGCCTAACAAAATGACATTCTTGGCAACAGAATGAGCACCCTTCACAGTCAGCCGCGTGACTGCATCCTTGATGAATGCCTCGCGACTATCAACCTGGGAAATAGCTTTTCGTAATGCCCTCCGAGTAACAATCAATGCTGAATGTTTCACATTTGGTCTCGTATAAGCGCTTTGACAGAGATTTAGTACTTGTGCATCACTTGATAGGATGTCCAAGCCCCATTTTCTCCAGTATTCCGTTCCAGCACATTCTTGAATCAGTATGCTGAACCATTCAACTAAAACGAAGGCATTGCTGGGTGCTATGCCCGGCTTTGAAGCCTCCACTTGAACCGCCTTAACAAATGCAGATAGTGTCTCGGGTTTTGCTCCAGTTGAAAATATGGCTTTTATGCATTGTTGGATAGCCCGGCGCGAATGTCGGTCCAGATAGAAAGCATATGTGTTGAAAAACAGCTGCAAGAGGACAGGAAAGTAGCGTTCATCGATTTCTGCAGCGACGAAAGGTTAGCCAGATGTACCGTTGGTAAATACAGTCGATTATGGAATCATTACACACCATTGCTTACAAGCCTCTCCTCGAGGGTGCGTAGATGCGCCAAACGAATTTTGGTTGAGGACGACGCTAACGCTGTCTTCGTTGCAAGTAGATCTAGTCCACTTGCCCCATTTACCTCCGCCTCTGCCATACTATCAAGCTGATTCGATCTTTATTAAGAGTCACATAGAGTAATGCTCTATGCGATTTTTGTTGATGGAAGGCTGCCTTTTCTGTGCTGAAAGGAAGAACGATTCACCGAGCGGCGCATCGGCGGCCCGTAGAAAGCTAAAAAGTAATAGACCCCGCGATATTGAGATGCTGTTTGGCTTATGCCGATAAATTCTATAAAAAAACATCAGCATGGCAGGAGGAAAGAAGAAAAAGAAGCCAGCCTCAAATCCTGCAAGAGGCTTTGCAACGACATCTATCGCATCAAAGCCACGCCCAGAAATTCTCGACCCAGCTGCTTCTCTCGAGACCTCTCAGGCTGGGTTGCCCATTGAGACAAAGAATGGGAACGAAACAGTCGAAATTGCGTCCTCAGAAGCATATACCTCTGCCACAGCTACGGGAACACTGAGCCCTGAAGAGTTCGAAAAACAGCTTGAAGAATCTGAGCTCCAAGTTCTCGTCGACAAACATGCACTAAAGTCGAAAAGGGATGCTGCCCGTCAAGTCACTAGATTACAGACGGATCGTCGACTGTTACGTAGCCAATCGGACATATTAAATACACGAAGATGGCTCCCGCCAGAATTAATGGATGAAATCCTGGAGATCATCTCAGCAGACGGACGATCCCTTAGTCAGACATCAACAGATACAACGGGAACCCAAAAACCTCTTTCGGAGGAAGAGTTAACAATACGCTTATGGACTTTACAACAGACTCTGGAGGGAGCGGGATTTACAGAAGAGAAAATCCGGCAGGCTCTTGGTTACATATTGGGCGTATCGGACAGAGTCATCGTTGGAACTAAGGACTCTGTTTGGGGTCTCGAAGAGACACTCGACTGGCTAGCCAGAGAATGCGACAGACCTGAATTACCGGATTACGAGAATTGGCAAAGAAAGCCACTGAATGCCCTCAAATCTCAGGCGGGTATGTCCACTCCTAATTCTACAGTTGTGTTCTACTTGCTGATATTAGTATCTCTAGACCCAGCAAGCGAATCCCCCTCAGCCTCTGGAACAAATACCCCACGAAGAGCAGAACCAGATACACGACGAGTTGAATCACTGGACATGAAACCGAATCAGACCTCGGTCGATAATATGCCCTCGTTGAAGAAAATAAGCAAGCCTGTTGACTACGATAGTGACATTGATCCAGATGAACTATTACCGGTATATTTGGAAACTAAAGCTAAAATATTTCGCCTTCAACCTTCGAGATTAACGTCTATCCATACAACTGCAAAACGCAATAGGGCTAAGGAGAATGGAACAACGGCGAAGGGCGAGGAACAACCACCAAATTCAGAGTTAGCCAAACTGCAGCGGAAGTTGAAAAAGATTGAAAGCGACGTTCTTTTTGACCAATATCTCGCCGATCAGCAGTGGGAAAGGGATCGAATTTTGCTTGAGAAAGAGGCGGCAGCTGAAAGGAATGCTGCGTCTGGTGGTGCACCGGAGCGTGTACCACACCCTGCTGAAGTTTCTACTGAAGTTCTAGAGGATTCAGATGATGAAGTCAGCCGTGAGGCTGCTAGAATTGGAGCAGAACTTTTGCGAGAGGATCTTAGCGATGATGATGCTGCCATTGCTGACCTATTTGCGAGCCTTCCTGTGACTGAAGTCGATCCAGTCAGTGGAAAGAGCAGCATAGTCGTCAATGGTAATGATGGGACAAAAGTGACTATCAGAGACTTTGGTAAATCCACGGGAGTAAGTCCAAGGAGAGTTTTAGAGGAAGCCTGCCGTGCTCGAGACTCTTCTGTGAAGATTATTTATACTCTGATATCTGCTGCAAGCTTCTCAAACCGTCACGCTATTCGTATCAATTGGTCAAAATCACAAGAGTCTCTTCCTACATCATCTCCTTTTCCAGAGGTTGAGTGCACGTCCTCGCCAAAAGTAGTTACTATCACCATGACTTCAATATCTACGCCTGACACGAACCAATCGGAGTCCTACATTGCTACAGTTGCTTTATTTTTGATATTCAGTTCGTCCGTACGCGAAGAGAAGGTTTTCCTTCGTTTACCGCCTTCATGGCGTGAATTATGGACCGAGTTTGCAAACGTTAAGAAAGAGAAAGCGGATGCCGCTGACCGAGATGCTATCCGTGGCTTTCGTGATACCATTCGAGAGAAGCGGGATCGTGAGGAAGAGGATGGTGTTGTATTAACTACATCTTTCAAGCGACGTGGGGCTCTACTGACCCCAAATGATACCAGCGACGAATCGGGGCCAGAAAAACCGGGGAGATTTAGCGCTACTCCAGAAGCTTTACAGAAAATATGGGCAGATAAATGCAGTTCAACGGCTTATCAAAAGATGCTCCAATTCCGTATGCAATTACCAATGTGGGGATTCAAGGATGAGGTTCTCCGCACTATCGACAGGGAGCAAGTAGTGATAATTTGTGGAGAGACTGGTTGTGGCAAGAGTACGCAGGTGCCGGCCTTCATTCTTGAGCATGAACTCTCTAAAGGCAAAGCTTGTAAAATCTACTGCACCGAACCCCGTCGAATATCTGCCTTGTCACTCGCGAAGCGTGTTAGTGAAGAGCTCGGAGAGCGCAAAAATGATATTGGAACTTTGCGATCATTAGTCGGCTACGCAATTCGGCTGGAATCCAGTACGACTAAGGAAACGCGTCTCATATACGCCACAACGGGTATCGTCATGCGCATGCTTGAAGGATCAAACGACCTAAGAGATATAACACATATTGTCTTAGATGAGGTGCACGAAAGGACTATTGATAGTGACTTCCTGCTAATCATTCTGCGAAAACTCATGGTTCGAAGGCCAGAGCTGAAGGTGGTACTAATGTCCGCTACTGTAGATGCCGAGCGATTCTCTAAGTATTTGGATGGGGCCCCGGTACTCCAAGTGCCCGGCAGAACCTTTCCGGTAACATCTTATTATTTGGAGGATGCGGTTGAGTTGACTGGTTACACACTTGACAACGGGTATCAAATGAAGAAGTTTACTGACGTGGATGATGATGCTGAGATGGATGATACAATGATCGAGAAGCCTAAGTCCGACAATATGAAGATGTTGCGCGGCTATAGCGCAAACACCCGAAATACTATTGCTCAGATGGACGAGTACCATATTGAGTTCGAACTAGTAACAAAACTTATCACTACCATTGCGACCGACGAACGCTATACAAAGTACAGCAAGGCTATTCTCGTCTTTTTGCCGGGTATTGGGGAGATTCGACAGCTTAATGATATGCTACTAGGACATCCATTATTCTCATCGAACTGGTATGTCTACCCGCTACACTCAACTATCGCAAGTGAAGACCAAGAGGCCGCTTTTTTGGTGCCACCCGAAGGCACTCGAAAGATTGTACTCGCCACAAATATCGCCGAAACGGGAATCACAATTCCAGATGTTACCTGCGTGATAGATACCGGCAAACATCGAGAAATGAGGTTTGACGAGCGAAGACAACTTTCAAGATTGTTAGAGACCTTCATATCTCGTGCCAACGCGAAGCAGAGAAGAGGACGAGCTGGCAGAGTCCAGGAAGGCCTCTGCTTCCATCTATATACGAGGTATCGACATGATGAGCTTATGTCTGACCAACAAACCCCTGAGCTACTTCGTTTATCTCTACAAGACCTTGCGATACGTGTCAAGATATGTAAGCTTGGTGGGATCGAGGAGACTTTGAGCCAGGCTTTGGATCCGCCGTCAACGAAGAACATCCGACGCGCCATCGATGCCCTTGTGGATGTGCGAGCCTTGACAACGGGAGAAGATCTAACGCCCCTGGGACAGCAGCTTGCTCGTTTACCACTAGATGTATTTTTGGGGAAGCTCATTCTCTTGGGTAGCATCTTCAAATGTTTAGATGCTGCAATCACTATCGCAGCAATTTTATCATCCAAGTCTCCATTCTCTGCCCCCTTCGGAGCTAGATCTCAAGCAGATACTGTGCGACTAGCATTTCGCCGTGGCGACTCCGATCTTCTTACAGTATATAATGCGTATCTGGCCTGGAAGCGGGTTTGTGTTACGACAGGCTCAGAATACCAATTTTGCCGTAAGAACTTCCTAAGTGTTCAGACTTTGTCGAATATCGAGGATTTAAAGGGCCAACTGGTCGCAGCTCTTGTAGCGGCTGACTTCCTCCCGTTGACTGAAGCTGAACGGATAAAGCTCGATCGAACTCGATCTTCTCGTCGCCGTCAGTTCTTTGACTTGCCCCAACGAGCAAACGTCAATAGTGAGAATGACCTAATCACCAGTTCTGTCATTGCTTGGAGCTTTTATCCAAAGCTATTGACAAAAGATGGGAAAGGTTGGCGCAATGTCGCTAATAATCAAACCATCAGTATTCATCCATCAAGCGTTAATAAGGGCCATCATGAGCTTCACTGGCTCTCATATTACCACATTATGCAGGCTAAGCAATTCTACAACGCCCATGAGACGACAGGAGTGACGGACTTCGCAATCGCCCTGCTTTGCGGCGATGTGCGCTGTGATATGTATTCTGGAGTACTCATCCTGGACGGTAACCGGGCACGATTTGCTGTTTCTGATTGGAAGACAATGCTTGTTATTAAGGTGCTTCGTACAAGACTTCGCGAGATTATGACGAAGAGTTTTAGGAATCCAGGAAAGGCATTGACTGGCCAGCAGGCAAAATGGTTGGATGTCTGGCAGAAAATATTTTCGCAAGAAGCACTGCTACAGGTGAAAGGATTTCTGGCAAAGCCTTGAGGTATTTACGATAAAATAGAGGGTAGCAATGGGCGTTAGCATGGATGATAGCATGGATGATGGTAACTGGACTGGTTGCCTATCCTGGCCTACATGTTGAGCATGAGATGACCCCCTTAGGCCGCCTTATCATTTATAAGATGGTGGATATAGATGAATAGCTTAAAAATCCCTCATTTAAAAATTACAAAGTCTTCGGAGCCGGGAACGTGACGTGCCGAGTTATTTCAAAATCAATCTGTGAGTTTTGTCATTGTGTGCTGTCTTGCCATCGGGCTGTAGATGGCTTTTGCTTTCATTCCACAAAGTCCGCGGTAAGTGAGAGTCCACTTTTCCGGTTCTACGCCATTAAAGGTTAGTCATTCTGCTAATGAAAGAGGCGGCCCCAGACATCAATGATTATGATGTATCAGGTCACTTTCCGAACGGATTATGTGTCTAATTTCCTCTTATATTCCTCTCTCCATATTAAGATCTTTAAATCTCCGTAACAAAATCAATACATATCAATACATATCGATTCACTATGGAAGCAATTAAGCAAACGGCTCAGGGCATTCTAGGAACTTCAGGTCGAGGAAAGACTGTCCTAATCACAGGTGGCTCTGGTTTCGTTGCTGCTCATGTCCTCAATGCATTCCTAGACCACGAATACCACGTTCGCACGACTGTGAGAAGTCAAGCTTCGGCAGAAAATGTCAAGAAGACACACGGGCATTATGGTGACAAGCTTTCATTTGCTATTGTACCGGACATTGAAGCACCCGGAGCATTTGATGAAGCTGTTAAAGGTGTCGATGGAGTTATCCATACTGCAAGCCCATTTGTTATGAATGTCCAGGATAATGTCAAGGACTTATTAGGCAAGTTCTGCACTTGATTAAACTAATTGTATATTTCTAATTCCGTGGTAATAGATCCTGCTGTTAAAGGCACAACCCGAGTCCTAGAGTCCATTCAGAAGAACAATCCGAACGTCAAGCGCGTCGTCATTACATCCTCCTTCGCCGCAATATCGGACATGTCAAAAGGCACATGGCCCGAACACACCTACACAGAAGCAGACTGGAACCCCGTTACTTGGGCTGTCGCAGCTGACCCGAAGACAAACGGTGCCGTATCATATTGTGCTAGCAAGACGTTCGCTGAGAAGGCCGCATTCAACTATGTCAAGGAGCACAAGCCCAACTTCGACGTCTCGACAATCTGCCCACCAATGATATACGGCCCAGCTGCACACTTAGTCACATCGCTTGACAAGCTCAACACCTCGTCAGCTGACGTCTATCGCTTGTTGAACGGCTTTGAGAAGAAAGTCCCCGGTCCCTCGGTATTCGCGTGGGTTGACGTCCGCGACGTCGCCTTGGCTCATCTTCGCGCCTACGAATCTCCCGCCGCTGCTGGCCAGCGATACTTTCTCACAAGTGGAAACTTCACGTACGGACAGGTGTGCGAGATTATCCGGAAGCAGTTCCCATCGAAGAGGGATCTGACGCCGAAACCCGAAGACGGCGGAAAGTTACCCAACGTTTATAAAGTCGACAACAGCAAGGCGAGAAAGGAGTTGGGCATCAACTTCAGGAGCTTGGAAACTTCTATCCATGATATGGTGGAGAAGTTCATTGCGATTGAGAAACAAACTGCGAAATAAGTTATGAAATATTAATGAAAGACGAACTAACGTGACATGTAAGGCGAATCTTATTTGAGTTATATAAGGTGCGATATGTATACACATATATAGTAAACAAACAGATGTGAATATAATATAACACATGTATACTGCCTATAGTTGCTCAACTATGTATACGATACATATAAAACTAGCTTTGCCCGAAGTCTGCCGTTGGCAATTGAAACCCTGCTTACTCCTCTCTTACTACCCCCATTACCCATCCCTCTCTGGAAACCTTGTTAGCGGCATACCCTCAGGGATAGTCCAAAGTGACAAAGCATTATCAACTTATCGCCTATTGTCCATCGGCTATCATTCAATCCCGCGTCCCTAACAAAAATACAGCTGCATCTCCAACCTACATATCCCCTCTAGCAAACAAACAAACAATAGCGATGTGTCCAACTCAGAACTTGGTAGCCTAGATCAGATTTCTTAAAGCATACGTAACCAGTTCGCATGTCTGAGATACTAAATATAATCAGCACAGGCAGCGCACATGCACGACACAGGATTAAATTGAGAATTGAGATTGCGATCATTTCTCGTCTCTGGATGGACTCCCATGGTATTAGATACCACGGTATCAAATGCCATAGAGCAGAACTATACTACGCCTGCTAGCAAATTGATATCTCGATACAAGCCTATATTAACTCCGCGCGAGGTTAAGTGTATTGTGTACTAGGCCAGACCTACATGCCTTTTGATGAATATTCTAGTCCAGATAAAATCCCTCAAACTCCAAGATATATGCACTTCCATTCCAAACTCCTTACTTGCACCGCTTATCTACAATTCTAGTTCAAGTCTTCATCGGTAACTGGTTCGTTGTACCCAATCTCTTGATGTCCCTGCCTGAGTTTTCGTCTGCCTCTTCTAGTGGGCGTTTTCCATTGTCATTAATAGGCGACAGTTGTCCGTTAGTCTTGGGTGCAGTGTAATTGGTAGCATTTGGCGTTGGAGGTAGTGCTGGGACTGTCGCTGGGGGTGGAGCTGGCGAAGCTGATGGGCTGTTGGTAGGGCGAGGTGGCGCAGGACTGCCGGAATTGGAGCGAACCAAGCTAGGAGGCATCATAGGCCCACGTGAGCTGGACATTGTTGTTGCTATATTTGGTCTGTTTTGACTTTGGCCTGCAAACGATGGCCGTTGCATTGCGTGACCTGGGACTGCTGGTTTGCCTACAAGTGGTGAGCTTGTTGCCGGTAGAGCTGCCGAACTTGGGGGCTGAGACGTAACATGAGCCGGAGGAGGTCTTGAAGCAGATAGGTGCTGTGCTGGAGGGCCAGGATACAATTGGGGTGGTTGTTGCTGAGGATTGGAGAATTGATGTGCTCCTGGGATCTTGCTAAGCATACGTGTAAGTGCTCCCATGATCTTTTCCTCATGTGGATCTCCTGGCACAGTGCTTTCAGACGATACTCCGAGTACACGGTTCACCGCAGATGTTACCACCGCTTCAGCGCTATTTGACTTATCCTTTAGAGATTTGACCATTGCAGTTTTGAATGCCTCTATAGCACGAATGATGTTGTCATCTACCTGTTGACGACCTTGCGGAGGAATTGCTCGTGCTTGTTGTAGTTGACCCTGTTGAGGTTGGCCTTGTTGAGGTGGACCTTGCTGAGGCGGACCTTGCTGAGGAGGACCCTGTCCATTGTGGTGCTGATGAGCAGGTATATTCTGAGGATGTTGTTGGGGTGGAGCGGTGGTTGGCTTTGGCGCATATGGTGAACTGTATGTGGTGTGCTGAGGCCCGATGGGTTGGGCAGGGGGAACTGGACCACCATATCCCGGAGGAGGCGGTCCCGGTTGAACGGCGTAGCCATTGACGGGCTGTCCAGGATAATGAGGAGGCTGTCCTGGTCGCAAAGGTTGGGGAATATTCCCATTCATTTGATATCCTGGCGGCGGCGGGCCCATCATTCCAGGGGGTCCAGGCATCATATGACGCGGAGGCCCAGCCTGGTATATTGGCTGGTGGTAGGTTTGTCCTGGATGCCCGAGAGGGAGTTGTGGTGGAGGAGTAGGACGTCGTTTCTTCTCTTTCTCGATTGATACGCCATCAACGATAGCCCACAACCAACCCTTTCCATCCCTCTGAACCTTCCGAAAGGCGTGGTGTTGTGATAGATTATGACGTACACTGCTCTGCCAGCCGTTGGTGTTGGTTTTAAGCACAAAGAAAGGGTATTTCCGCATGATTGCACGATAGATTTGAGGTAATGACATTGAACCGCTTGGGGAATTGCTGAGAGCATCGTGTATCAAAGTGACATAATTGGCCTGCGGCTTAGCAAGCTGCTCGGGAGTGAGATCTTCCTCCCTAAATTGCGGAGAAGGAGAGCGAGGCTGCTTGGAAGACTTTTTCTCTTTCTTCTCCTTTCCGGCCTTCTCGCCCTCAGGTGACCCATCTTGCTTGGCAGCAGCGGCATCGGGATCTTTCGGCTTTCTCTTGGTGTACTTTCTTTTCTCCGTTTTCAAAGGAGGTGTATCCGGGCGAGGATGCTTTCTTGGTCTCCCAACTTTATTCTTTCCGGTTGTCGGTGGAAGCGGAATCGTCTTCTTGGCCTTTGCCTGGGCGTCTTTCTTTGCCAACTGCTGTTCCCTCTTTGACATTATACCATTTTTTGGAGGCCGACCTGGCCCCCGGCGCCTTTGGGGCATGGTAGAAGATTCTGCGGTATTGTCCCCATCATCTTCTTCTCCATCGCCTTCCTCGTCATCTTCTTCATCACCTTCCTCATCATCTTCTTCATCGCCATCGTCGTTGCCTGATCCGCTGTTTTCGATGCTCCCTTCCTCACCATCTTCCTCCCTTTCGTCATCTTCGTCGTCGTCATCGATTGCGACTTCTGGTTGATCTCCCTGGTCAGAACCATCTTCACTGGTATCTTCTAGTAAAGGACCGTTACGAGGATTCTCCTCAAACTCAAAGCTCATTTCCTTACCTCCTTCAGAATGACGACCCGTGATTGGATCGCCCTCGTCCTGGTCAGTCGCGGTCTCATTGATATCAATCTTCGGGAGCATGAAACGAACAACTACCCCTCCAATCTGCAATACACTGCCACTCTTTAAAGGTATAACATCTTGATGGTAGTAGAAAACGTCATCCACGAAAGCGCCGTTGCGGCCTATGATCTCAGCCTCGAAAACGTTCTTTTTTGAATTATACGCGATCTTGACATGCCGCCGCGAGATAGATTTGTATCCACTTGCGGCAATGGTGGATGGTGGATGTATTCCAACGAGGGGGCAGTCATGAGGCGAGGGACGGAGAGAGGCTGGGTCGACTGGAGCTGCACCGTCAGTGTCAGGCGCGTAAAGCCTTGCTTGTGACTGAGGCTGGTAGTCGATCTTTCCATTGGATAGCATAAGAGAATTGCGCCTCGATATGATGTCTCGCGATGAGCCAGTGGATTTTGATTTCTTACTCGCCTTGTAGCTCTTCCGCCGCATGACGCGTTCATCGCTATCAGAGTCATGGCCCTCTCTTAGAATGCCACCAGTTAGACTAGCGACTGATCTTGTGTACTTGCTATCTTCTCGCTTGATGCGGACTGGAGTATGTGGCTCCATGGAAGCCATGTCTCCTTGAAGCTTCACTTTCTCGTCTTCCGCGTCCCGGCGCATAGCTTCTCGGGCAGCAGCGAGATCTCGACCTAGAACCACCGAATAGGTATTCATGTAAAACTGGCCATCGTCAAACTCTAGCATAGCATATGCTGAGATGCGTGTCTCATCTGCCTCGCGGATGTAGGGCGATGGCGCGAGATAGGTATGCGAAGGGTCAATAGGGCCAATGGAGCCATCTATGTGTAAACCGTCTGCTGAGTTATTTGGAGCACCCCCGCCTCCTACCACGGAGCCGTAGCCCATGGGTTGTTGCGAGTATACTAATAGCGAGTTCATTGCTTCCATCTGTGATAGTTCTGCCATGTTTACAGGCGGGAACTGGGCCAAGATATTCTCGGTCATCTGGGATGTCGTCTCAGGAATGGCTGGTTCGGCACTGCCAGCTAGGTGTTCGTCTGCAACCCTCTCTTCAGCACCATAAGGGCCCGAGTAGCCGTGGTCTTCTTGTATGTTGCCGCCGAGGAGCGTCACTGATGAGTCGAGGAGGTGGTTATCGCTCGTATGTTGGGCGGCGCTATCTGCAGCGGTGAGATCGCTATTGGGCGGATTATCGTCAAAGCCTGTCGACGCCATTGCGGCGACGACTTCGTCTGATGCAGCATGCGGTGAAGTCATCGCTGGCACTTTGCGACAGTGGCAGCTCCTTCACCGGTCGGCAGTTCCTTGGAGGAGTATCAGAGAGTGCTCAGTCGCGGAATCTCCGATTGATCGCGACAATCGAGCCTGCCTTGCCTTGCCTTACTATACAACCTTAGGATGGACTTTCTAGCAGGGCGGAAATTTAGCCTAAAGAACACGTGACGATCATTCCACGAATCAGCACCCGGCCCTTGCCGCTTGTCGAATCCGGCTGTCTTTTTGCTAACCTTGCGCATCAGGCTCTCAATAGCCTTGTTCTGGTCGACTGATGAGAGAACGCCAGAAGAGCATGCTATACATCCCAACGGCTGGTGATGCAATAGGAATTTATGTATGTGGAATATATATATATATGACGACCCAATGTGAGGGTTTGGTCCATTTTGAGTCTAGTGCCCTTTGCTAGAATTTTTATATCATAAGCTATGCTGATAGGCGGAGGTGGGCGTTTTCAGGCTATTCAGACATCTGCTGGACAAGCACACATGCCATGCATGAGATATGTTCAAAGATGAGGAAAGAGAACTCTGTAAAAGGGACTTACGACAACTAAATATGCCTGCCCAAAGTGCGATAGAGGCTATAGTTAAGAAAAATTTCATAGGAGGAGGCACGTTGCCGATTGTAACGGCATATCACTGAGAAATAGAAAGGTGAATGACCGTGTACGCCGGAACCCAATGCCTGCCCTTAAAAGATACTATAATGGGCCTGTGAAAGTCCTGCGTCGGATTAGCAAGGACCCAAACGAGCGCTTGGATAGCTCAGAACGCTCAGAACGTGAAAGAAACGTTCAACCTCAAATCCTCGTTGTATAGGTATATAAACATTGCGTGCCCAAGCTCTGGACTAAGAATGCTCACATAGAGCCTTTGCAACTCACTCTCCGACAAAGAACACAAAACTCTCTTTGAACTAACTAGAAGAGAAGGACCCAGAACCCATGGAGAAGTTACAAAAGCTAAGAGAAGTTCGGAAACAACCATCCACCACTGTCGAGGACATGGATGTCTTGGGTGACGAAAACCAAGATCTGAATGATATCAACACGGAGAATGAGAACTCAGATAACTGCAGCGAGGACTCTAGTAATAGCAGTGATGGCAGTGATGGCAGTGATGGCAGTCATGACAATGAGGACAGTGAGGATATTGAGGACAGTGAAGACGGCGAGGACTCTGAGGAGAGCGAAGATTCTGAAGAATCCGAAACGGAGGATTGGAGCAGTGATGAAGAGAATGACCCGCATGAGTATCTTCTCACTGAGGATATTATCCGTCTAGAAAATAGTAAGTACCATCATTATCATTATCACTCATCTACACTCAATATCACTGCCACTTATCCACTCCCTTTTTGCGATCTTAACCCGAACTATTGCTATTCAGATGCAATGCACTATGATCTGAAACCAAAGGCAATATCAGAACCCATATTTCTAGGCGGTTACCAGGTACAGGTAGCCCTTTGCTTGCTGTCTAGGGCATTGAGTTGTCTAAGCTTCTGTTTCATTTGCTAACAAGTCATTCTTAGTGGAAGCTTCCAACGACAATGAAGATGATGATGTAGAAAGCGAGTTGCTGTTACCAAAGCCTGCTACACCGCCGAAGGGACCTAGCCGTATGAGAAAGCAATTCATGGGTAGTCCCACGCTTGCTGCTGCAAAAACTTCTACAAAGCGAAAGGCGGCCGCTGGTCTTGAGAGCAATGCGAAGCGATCCCATCACATTAGAAATGCACCAAATACTGATGACCTCCCTGCTGCCGATAGAGCTGGCCTGTCAGACGAAGAGAAGAGCTACACCGAGCTCCTCTCTTACTCTATTCCTACTCGGCGTCGTCTGTTCCCAATTCCCCGAAAGTCTCGCTCATCATCACTCCCCGCATTCGCAGACCTAACTCTTCCAGACGGATCAATCCCACTCGGAAGCTCCAACAGCAGGGCAAGATCTGGATTCAACATCGCCCGCGGCTCGCGTTCTCAAGTCACCTTAGTGTCCTCAACCAATGCAGCTTACTTTGACTCGAGGTCTGAACTCCAGAGGGCCTTGCAGCTTGATCCAGAATATCACAATGTCACTATCTTCCCTCTGGGTTATTGGAGATACAAAGTTACGGCACCGGAAGGTACGGACGTCGTTGCATTGTTGACAAAGCTCTTCCCTCACATGCAGCCAGCCACTGTTGGTGGAGAATGGACTTTCATCCCGAGGATTGCGAGGCGAAACGAGGTGACTTCGATGTAGAGAAAGTTAAAATGCCTTGACGCGAAGCAGGCGGTTTGTCTGAGGCCCAAGCAGATAATCAGGATTAACAACGTCAAAGTTGTTGCTCCAGTTTCGCCCAACGGCTCATTTACATCCTTCGTTAGGCAATAGACAAAGAAACAAAAACGTCTACATGAGAATGAAGCAATTCCGAATTTATAATGCATTGTATGCTTGAAGGAGTGAATGCCACTTGCACTTGCATCTTTATCATATATAGTAACACTCTTTTACGGACACGGAAACCAAATTATTTAATTTACACTAGAAACGATACTCAAATTGAACTGTCCTAGGTGTACGGTGCAAATTTGGGTTTATTCTGAACCAAAGGGAACCTGTTTATATTACGCTGTTTGAGTGCTAAAGAGCAGAGACAACGGCCGCAGTTTCCCCGTAAAACTCTCCCTTAAACACCGCCACTTTGATTTCATGCTGAAAAGTCATCGTTCCGCCTCTCCTCTAGACGCGCCCTCTTCATCTCATCCTGGTTCCTATGCGTTGAAGTGATATAATTCTTGAACTGTTGTGACATCCTGACAACCCTCCGTAGATGCTGCACCTCAAGAACCACCTCCTCCCGCTTAGCTTTCCTTGCATCGTACTGAGCTAGCGCAACGGCTGTCTGGAATGCGTTGCGGATCTCGCGCCCGTTCCACTTCACCGCTATGACGTCTGGGTCGGTGACGGCGTAGATGACCGTTGAGGTGTCCACTGTTATCGAAGCTTCTTTCTTGAGCCGGTTGAAGTTCTTCTCCCATATCTTCTTACGGTACTCGTCGCTGAGAGGCTTGTAGAGTAGTGCCACGTGGATCCGTGAGATGAAGGCATCGTCGAAGGAGCCGACTCGGTTTGATGTTAGGAAGAGGATGCCTCTGAAGTACTCGAGGGTTCGTAGGAAGACTAGAGGCGTTTTGTTAGTTGTTGCCGCAAGATGGTTTGCGAGGGACCGACCTGAGACGAGACTGTTCCTTTGGAGATTCTCAGATGTTCGCTGCTCTAAGTAGACGTCTGCCTCGTCCATCAGAACAACGGCTCCCCATCGTTCACCCAAATCGATAAATCGTTTAAAGGACGTTTCTACCTCGCTGGCTGTTATTCCCATGTCTCCACAAGTTAGGGCTAGGAGTGGACGCCGTATTAGGTCCGCTACACATTCTAAATTTGTTAGACTTGATTCTCCGAGTTTGATATCGATAATCTACCTGCTGTGCATCTATTTGTTTGGTTAGTATAAGCCTAGCTTGAGGATTAAGAGAGATGTTGCTACTAGAGACCACTTGGTAAAATTATAACAAGGCGCCAATACCAGCTCCTTAGAAAGCGTAGCCCTTTACAGGAAATCTCTCGTATAGTATTACTTTTAAGTTCTGGATAGCTGGTACTAGTACCAGAGTTTTGAGGTGATCACTAGTAGAGTGATTGCCTCAATCCTGTACGTCGGTGTAGATTTGATATTGGAGCATAGCTTACGTTTTTCCAACACCAGGAGAACCGTGCAATAAGAAGATACGACCCTCGCCCTTGTTCTTGACAAAGTCTGTACTCCAAGCCTTCACATTCGTGTCAGCCTGCGCATAATTCCACACCAAGGCTTCTATTGTTTCTTTAGTCTCTTCCTCAAGAACCAAACTGTCAAAAGGAGAATCCTCAATGACTGGATCAGAAATTCGATCTAGATGTAGTTGTACTACTCTCTATTAGTAAAGATAGAAGGATAGATGCTATGAGAAACAACAAACCCCATTTTCTGTCGAGCAGTGCATAGCCCCCAATTTGAGAGGCACAGAGCAGATAGAAATCGTCAGGGACGGCTCTGTCGATTTTTGAATCACTAGGATCATATGCCCAGTCTCTCACTGGCAGCGCTCTCTCTGGTTTAATGGTATCGAGGCATTTCAAACATTCGCAACCTTCTCCAGCTAACTCGTTAAAGACGTTAAATCCGTCTTCATATTCCCAATGAGATGGCTGTTCAGTTTGCCAAGCCTGATGATCGATCATAACTTTTCCTTCGACCTTGAACTTGTTAGAGTGCTCGACTCTCGAGGGTGGACAGAAGTTACTTGGAGCTCGCCATTATTTACCACCTGCCCAGAGTATTCCTTATAATATGGCCTAAAGAGTTGCGCATACGTCTTACCTCGAAGGATTTGCTTTGCCTCAATATCAGGAGAAATCGTGGAAAACTTTCTTGGACAGATATTCAGATTTGAAATCTCTTTCTCGCCTTCGAACGAGTCAAGCTTTACCTCAATTCTTCGAGGTCTTAGACACATAGCTAGATCATATTCAATGCACCACACGCTGAAACGGTCGGTTATATCCGTGTATTCTAGCACTGCAGCCCGTGGTTCTTGCTCTGCGCTTTGCAGCCAAACTACTTCTCCAGGACAAAATAGCATCCATGCATGCTCCCAAGTGCACACTGGTGGGCTCCTTCTGTGGCGTTCGCGCTCGATTCTTAATTCCGACTCACCTAAGCCTTTTAAAAGCGCAAGCAAGGAATCAATGTGGTCGTTGGTTATGGCAATCCATTCGGGCGTATGGTTTTCATGATAATTTGACTTGTATTTATCTAGGGCATCCATATAGTGGATTAAGGGCCTAAAAGGTTCCTTAATCTCTATCGGCTCTTTGCTGAGACTGAGACGAGGATAGTACCCTATTAGTTCCTTTAGGGCGTTGATGAGATAGTGGGAATGAATTTTCAGGACAGTATCGGTAGTTTTCGTTCTCCTGCTCTTAGTCGTGACGACCTCTAGTATTGTCTGTTTCGTTTCAGGCATCACCTGGATCTTGTATGAATGAAACGGCTGGTCACTCTCGTCCTTTTGCACTACTTCGTCATCTTCATTTTTTACAAGGTAACGATACAAAATCTTTGCCTCGTCTACTGAAGACGTTTGCGAGGTTGCTGGGGGCTCTATCCCTTTAGAGAGGCCGGGTAAGGACTGATGCTGTGATTCTTCGTCGTCTAGGAGTTTTTTATCTGGTAGGCTATTCAGCTTACTATGGCCGTATGCATTCTAGCTGATTATTAGAGAACTTTTCAGAGGTTCACAATTCAATCCAACTTACACCACCAAAAGTCGCTGTTGGCTGGGAAAGCAGGAGCGGTTCTGATGACATCTCGAAAGCTGTCAGGAATCAGCGAGGCTAAGTTCAAAATAAAAGGCACAACTGTGAACACCAAATATGTACATGTTTTTGGTAGGAAAGTACCACCAGGAAATGACAGGATGATTTTCTGAAACCTCAACAACAGATTCAGAAAAAACAGTTCTGCCTCTATACCAATTTAAGGAAATTCAATCGAAGCTGTTGTCGTGATACGACTGTTTCATACCGTGCTTTATTGAAAGTTGCCAAAGTGTGCCTTCAATTTTGAACTGAGCCTCGCAGGCCTCCAGTCAAAAGCTGTCGGGACCAGCAAGATAGCGGTTGGGGTAGGTATATCTCCGTCCTTTGAGAAGCTTTCTAGCCTTAGTATTGGTTTTTGTTTACCAAGAATGCCGCGATCGCACAAACGCCCAAGAACACAACGCAGTTGGATTGAGGAGCAAAGTTTTGTGTTGGGGAAAGGCTTATAATAAATAAATTGGGCAGCAATTGAAAGTTACAGGCTCACTTCTGGTCTTGCAGGGTTCATGATGACTGCAGGCGCATGAAACCTCCCCTGTTCAGCGATGCCGACTCTTCCAGCCTTGTGGGGCCATAACCAGCAGATAGTGTTGATGATCATTTTATCTGATTTCCAACTGAACCCTCTGGCTATCCGAGAGCGCTCCAAGACAAACTGATTTCTAGATCGACATCTACAACATAGAATTGCAAAGGAGAGAAGAGCGGACGGAATCCATCTCAGTGATTAAAAACTTTGGCCTCAGCCTCGAGGTCGCTACCCCACCACCAGATACTATTCTTTCCACGGCTCTCCGAGATGAGATTTGTCGAAAGCAAAGCGATAGAAATACGCATTCCGGACCATGGAAGGAGTTCTATGAGGATTCAAATTCCTCGCGGTTAGTAAATACACCTGTTTCTATTTCATGTCACTAATCTCTTGCAGCTCGCCAATGGAATCTAGACTTATTATGGAAGGCCAAGAACTGCACAAAGCCTTGAATCCAGAACTCCTAGACAAGAAGAACATCTCGACTTCCTGGTGCATAGTCTGATCCAGCTGTTGCACAAGCAAGTGCTGGATGCGAACAGTGGGTAAGGGCATGATAGGACTTTCAAGATCTTGTTTACGACGGCTGGGAATTGTGCCGCACTGAATACACTCGATGAAGATTGCTTGTCCATTTTGAAGGCGGGCGAGAACCAGAATATTCAACCTGGGAAGTTGAGGCCTGGGCGGTCGCAGCTGCAAATTGAAGGTATAAAGCCAATTGAAGCTGGAAAGGAAGACAATGGCGCAAATACCAAGAGCGTAGGAAGGTCTAATAATAGAGTAAAAATGATTAAGGTTAATGTCTCTATCTCTGTAGGACCTGGTGCTACGTTATTTTAGCTTCTGAACTTATAACCCCGGATTAAAGGCTTCTAATACCATATCTCGAGACTGACTTTCAAAAATCATTCTCCTTGTAATATCTTTTTTCTAGTAGTGATGTCCATGACTTTGCTTCCATGTTCAGCAACGTAGGCGCATATACATGTCCGAGTACGTATGTATTCAGTCGCGTAGGGGCGCCGACTGGGATATTGCCAAGCCAGCATATCTCGAACACGAATTCCCCGGCATGGAACGAAGCAAAGCAAAGCTCTTCCATTCTCGAAAATTCCTAATCAATCAATTTAGCTCGCGTCTGTGACGTTGCCTGTCTAATGAGGTCTGTTTTGACAACCTTGTTTCCCTCCCTGTATCTACAGTTCCTGGTTCTACCATGCCACCATCCAGATAGGATTCCGATAGAATTCCGCCATGCGGGGCTCCCCAGAGAGCCCGAGAGAAGGCCGAACTGCGGGGTATTTGTGCTGCACCCCGGCGAATTCTCCACAGATGGAACGTCTGGTGAAAGTCTGGAGAACGACGGATTCAAGGATGGAAGACGCCAAAGACCGAGGAAGTGGCGTCCCAGAGGAAGTGCAGCCGAAGACACGTCGGTGTTCCTGGATTCTGATCGTCGGATCATCGGATCGTCGTCGTCTTCGAGGACTCGAGTTTTGCGGTGCGAGGGTTCGCCTGCGTCATCACCGAGTAGCTGGAGCTGTAGTGGAGAAGTACAGTACGCATTCAGGGAACGGCAGCTTCGGAATGGAACTAGATCACCACTGGAACAACTACCTTAAATTGATTAAGAGAACAAGAAAAACCCGGATGATGATCTGCCTCTTTAGAGCCAAACGGCCGTGGATTTTATCCAGCTATACATCATGTGACCCGGGGCATACTATCCCAAGAGCATTCCTCCGGTGAGAAGTACCGTGTTGTTGTGAGAATTAGCTACAATTGCTTGCTGCAGCCCACCTGCAGCTGCCACGGTCTGCAGTTCCACGAAAAGTTAGTTATACGGATACGACGCCCCATTAATCCGTCAGCTGTTGTTATACCTTGTCGATGAGAGTTGTGATAAAAGGTATTGCTGCGCATTAATAAATTCCATCGCCATTGAACAACAGAAGTCGCGCGTGCTGTCAATTGAGTCTATGGCAGTGATGGCTTGTCAGGTTTGGCCGCTGGTGTTGGCCTTGTGGTGTCTTGCCGTTAGAGCAGCGACAGACTTTTCTGTCACAACATCTAACTTGTCGACATGGAATCAAAGCGACTGGTCCTTGACCGCGCACAAGTATATTCCCGGCCAATTCCAGTCGCGATTGTCACTCTCAAACGGGTATATCACATGACTCAAGGACACTTCAGCCAGCTGACTTCCACAGATACGTCGGAGCATCACTTGGTGCAGCTGGACCATTCTTTGAATATGATGTAAATCAAACCGATCCTGATGGTATCCAACCCATCAATGTTTGGCCTTTGTTTTCGCGCAGATTGTCTTTTACTACAATTAGTGGATTTTACGACATCCAGCCGAATGGGACCGGAACCAACTACCCTTGGCTAAATCAATATGGCTATGAGTCTTTCATATCTGGAATTCCATATTCGACTGGCATTATCTTTGCCTTTGGAGATGCTTTCTTGGACTCTACTGCTAGCAACACCACTATTACAAATTTCACATCGTCAATTAGTTTCAAAAGTGGTGTTGCGACTTGGGAGTATGTTTGGGCGCCAGGAAACCTCTCTACGACCTTTAATGTCAGCTTTAGAACGATTTTCAGTCGGACAAGACCTAATGTTGTTGCCGTTGAGGCTACAATTAAGCCCTCTCAGGACATCAATGGTACTGTGACGGATCTTCTCGATGGACGAAGTGCAGTTCGCTCTTATCTCGCAGAGAATGGAATTGACGAGGATGCTCTGACCATCTACTCAGCAGTCCATCCCAACGATCTCGCAAACGTTACTGGATATGTTGTCTCTACTGCAGGATTCAATAATACTTATACAGATTTATCGTCAAGAGCACTGGCAAAGGGAGCATATGTCAGTTCAGATAACATTACTATTGGACAGACTTTCAATGTGAGTCTCAAAGCTGGCGAAAGTGCAACTTTCTACAAGTATATAGGAGTTGCCTCGACCGACAAATTCCAAGATCCCAATACCGTTGCCCATCAGGCATCGACAGAAGCTGAAGCTACTGGGTGGGGAGGATTGCTTTCAGAGCATGTTGCCGCTTGGGCTGAACTCTTGACCGAATCCTCTGTTGATAATTACACCGACCCAGCAACAGGTTTACTACCCGATGATCCAAATATTGAAATCCTCCAAATCACATCGGTTGCCAACACTTATTACCTCCTCCAAAACCTTCAGCCGGATGATAGCGGCCTGAATGACAATAGCATTGCAGTTGGAGGATTGTCATCCGAATCATATGCTGGCCTTATATTCTGGGATGCAGATTACTGGATGGCACCTGGCCTGAATTTGAATTTCCCAGGTTACAGCAAGCAAATCAGCAATTTTCGTGTCAAACAACATCCACAAGCGTTGGCTAATGCAAAATTCAACGGCTATCCAAATGGTAGTGCGCTATATTCATGGACTACTGGAAGATATGGAAATTGCACGGGTACTGGACCTTGCGTTGATTACGAATATCATCTGAATTATGATATCAGCTTTAATCTGATTCAGCAATACAATATCACCCAGAATGCGACATGGTTCAATGCCGGACCTCGACAGATTATCGAGAGTATCGCTATTATGACTGGACAGTTGTTGTCTTATAATGAGACTACAAAGACATACTGGATACATAACATGACAGACCCTGATGAATATGCTGTAAGTAACCCATCATATCTGGAAAAGAAATAAAAATTGACAGTCTCAGAACAATATTGATAACGGCGCTTTCACAATTGCATCGGCAGCAGATTTACTTGATGTAGCCAACGACCTTCGCCGCAGTGAAGGTTTAGCGATCAACGAGACTTGGGATAATCAATCTGTTAATATCGAATTCCCTCGAGCTGCATCCAATATCACCCTTGAGTACCAGACTATGAATAACAGTGTTCAAGTAAAACAGGCTGATGTTGTGTTACTCACCTACCCGTTGGATTATGGAGAGAACGGATATTCAGAGGATTCCAAACTTTTGGATCTAGACTACGTAAGTACAAATTTTATTTTGAAGCGATTGCTGACACTCCCAGTATTCTAATAAACAATCCGCAAATGGTCCCGCAATGACATATTCAGTCTTTGCAATTGACGCAAATGCTATCTCCCTATCTGGTTGTGCTGCCTATACATACACTCTCTATGGCACTTCCCCCTACCTCCGCGCCCCATGGTACCAATTCTCTGAACAATCTAACGATGATATAACTACAAATGGTATGTTCTATTCTCTCTATTATTTCTTCACTAACACATATATCTAGGCGGCAACAATCCCGCATTCCCCTTTCTAACAGGTCACGGTGGCGCTCATCAAATCGCCCCATTCGGATTCCTCGGTCTTCGAACTGACCAACCGACACTCTACATCAACCCCTCACTCCCACCCCAAATTCCCTATCTAAGCCTCCGCAACATCTACTACGCTGGAGCCGGCCTAACAGCAAAACTGAACCGCACACACACGACCCTCACACGCTTCTCCACAGCAAATATCACCGCTATCATAGATAAATATGCTAACACTACCCTCCCTATCATCCTCGGCACACCCGGTCTCTCCAACTCGGAAGATACGACATATAACGTCGCCATAAATCAATCCATCACTGTCCCCAACCGACTCTATTTCGAAAACATTACCTACTCGGGAAATCTCCTCCAATGCCTCCCCATAATATCTTCCTCCGCAACTGCAATCGGCCAGCTTCCCTCTAGCATCAACGACGGCGCAACAGCAACAAAATGGCAACCAGCCCTCAACACCACAGCCTCGATTCTCATCAACACAACACTCGTCCCATACCAGCCACTCCGCGCCATCTATTTCGATTGGGGCGCTCGCCCGCCTCTGAACGCGACCGTATTCATTGGGAACCGAACTGCGATAGACAGTAACGGTGAAGGGCAGATCGATGGCACAGAATGGGAGATTTACCTTCAGGGAATCACTCCGAATAAGCCGTACGATGCGGTGACAGCGCAGACGGCGACGGTGTTGCCATATGCAGGAAATGAGACAACGGTGGATGCTGAGGGCGAGCCGTGGACGGGAGATTATGTCCGCTTGGTGGTAGAGGGATGTTCGGAACCTGATGGAGTCGGAGCGACGGTTTCGGAGTTTGTACTTCTTGGGGCTTAGGGGTGAGTTACTCAGTCGAAGGAGAAAAGGGGATGTAGGTGTCATGTAATTATCTGCTTAATGAGATATAATCGAGATTTTTCCTTTTTTTTTTAAAATTCTTATTTATTGATTAAGACTGTTAATGACCGAACTGAATGAAACTCTGCTGATTATCTATTTCCTAGGCTGACGACCCAGAACCTCAACCGGCAGACGCAAGAAGCCGGAACTGGAATCGCACAAGTCGCTTAGCCGATACTGCTGTGGCAGCCTCATAATACCTACTCCTACATCAAATTGCAAGTTCCAAGACCAAGACTCTCATCAGATATCCTGGCTCTCAATGAACAGCATACGCAGCACAATCACAGTCCTCAAATCCACCCTCCTCCTCTGGCGCTAGAACTATCACTCCCCTCCCCATCCCCGCTACTAGTCTTCTCGCTCCCCTCCTGCTTCTTGCCTTCCTCGCGCTTCTTTCCCTTCCCAAACCCAGCCTTCATTGCCAGATTTCTCAAACTATTCGTGCTGCCGCCGCCAACACCCTTTCTCAACACACCTCCCAAGCCCCCTCCATCACGTCCAGCCGCAGCGCGCTCGTGCCTAATAGTTAGCGGCGAGCTCGAAGCAAGCGCACTCGTCTTCCCGTGCTTGTTCTTCAAGGGCGCCGGCGACACGGAGTGCATGGACGAGACAGGTGAGGATACGGATGAGGCAGGGGCTAGGTTCATGAATCGCGCGGGCGAGATGTCATAGTTGAATGTATCGGCGGGGCCGGATGTGGCGGCTTTGAATGGCGAGGAAGAGTTCATGGCGGGGACGAGGGCGGCGGGGTTGGTGATCTTGGTGCTGGAGCGGGTGTTGGTTTGGGATTTGAAGACCAAGGGCGGTGTTGAGATGCTGCTGGTGCCAGATGTCCCGTCGCCGACCTCATGTCCAGTCGATGACTCTGCAATCTGGTGATGATGACATGGATGTTGCTTTTGGGATTCTTCTGTCTGAGCTTGTAGATCCGCGGATGTGGATCTGTCTTTTTCGTCCTCTGGCTGGCATTTTGGCGTGTCATCTCCAGTAGTCTGTGCTAACAGTGTCTCATAGACATCCTCGTTGTCGTCTTGAGGAGATGCTTCTATCTGATCAGACCCCGGACTAGAGAATCCGATAACCTCGCCTTCGAAAATACCCTCCGGGATTGCGGGTAAGGGTGTTTGCCCCCATATGACCGCATGACGATGTGCGCGGTAGTGTGGAAGGGGAAGCCGAGGAAGAGGTTTGGGACTGTTGGGCCCGCGGGAGTACATTGAAAACGGACTATCATAGGGAGCGTTCGCTTCGTGCTGCTTTTGGACGAAAAGATCATTGCCGCGTGGACTAGAAGTCTGATCAAGTACAATAGCACTGCGCTTGGAGTGTGCGTAGAACTGTGGTAGTCGAGTCCGAGCTGGTGGCGGAGACTGCGGTGACAGTGGAAGCGGGGCCAAGACATCGCTCGTTTCGGTGCCACATGATTCAGTGGAAGTCGAGCAAGACGACGAAGAGGTGACCGAGACAGGATTGGAGGGATGGGCGACTTCAGGAAGCATACCCATCAGGCGGTCGATCTCGTTCAGGACCTTGAAGCTGCTGATTTCTTGCTCGAGGCGCTGCTGGAGCTGGACGGCTTCGCTGTGGCTTAGCTTGGAGATGGCGAGGGAAATTTTGTCGAGAAGAGGAGATTGAGAGTTGGTGCTCTGGTTGAGATGCTCCTCTTCCGATGAAGGCGAGAGTGAAAGGGAGAGCGGAAATGGTACTGGTGGTGGTGGCGAGGATGGGATAGGAACACCTCGACTGATGAGCTCAGATTTCAATGCTTCCGCCTCAGCGTTGTTGGAATCAATGTTCTTGTACAAAGCAGTGATTCTGGCTTCATGACATGAAGTTGAAGCTGTCATAGCATGGAGAGACTTCAGGAGAGTTTCAGTTGAGAGGTCGGTCTTGGAGGAGACCCTGGGAGTGGGTGGTGAGTCAAAGAGGGGAGAGAACGACATTGGTGGGTCGACGGTGATTGCTGGATTTGAGAAAGAGAATTCAGATGACGGAGAGTATGATCTTGGTCTGGGATTGTAAACCTCATTCTCATCGATATCAGAGAGGTTGGAAGACATCCTGAAATCTGATGTTGGACGAACGTCGGTGGAGGAGAGATGGAACGTGTTGGTGTTGTTGTTGATCCGCATGCCTAATATAGGACCCGGAAGAGAAAACAATTCAGTGAATCCACCAATTTGGGGACGTGTCGGACGTGGTAGACGTGTTAGACGTGTTGGACGTGACGTGTTGGGATTTCCTTGCTTGACGCTTTATAAAAGCGAGGGCATTCGGGCTTGAATACAAGCGGAGGATTATAGGAAGGACGTTCACGTTGACACAATGAGAATATATGTATTCATTCGCCTTTCATGGACTGATACAGGCATCATGTATAAGTCTGATGCTAAGTTATAGGAAATTGAAATACAGCAATGCCCACTTTAAAGGCATATCTACTACCAATCGTCTAGGGCAACTCACTGAATATAGTATAGAAATAGCTACTGATCTTCAAATATAAGACGCTTATTCCTACACTATTTTCTATATTAAGGAACTGTATTGCACATTTAGTCTACTGTGAACTGACAAGATTCTCAAAAGTAGCTCTAAATATAAAAGTCCTATGTGCTAGGAAGTTATACATTAGTGCATATCAACGCACGTTTCAGTAAATGAGGCACTTTATATAATATTCCCAGTACCTTTATAGTTGTTACCTAGTGGAGGTTTATCAAATACAAAGGACGTGAAAGGTGCTCTAGAATGAAAGGTACTATTGACCACTAGATTGAACGAAAGAGAGAACAAAAGGAAACTGATTGAAAGCATTATAATCAACTGCAGCAGACAAGAGAGCAAAGTACAGCTCCTGGAATATCAACTCGTTCCACACCTAAAAACAAAAGTGCAGTAAAAAGAGGAGAGAGGTATAATATTGGTATCTGTAGCTACGTTTGAGAGTGTTGACTATAGCCATGAACTCGTCTAATCTATCTTCTATAACTGGAATCAAGAGCAAATCAAGATCGACATATCAATGAATGATATGCCTTCTAATACAAGCTCTCAAGGGATAGTTTCTGGCTCGGCAACCATAACATAAATAACAAGTCCCTCACCCCCTTCCACAAGATCACCATTCCTAGCCACTTTCCCCACCCCGGCTTTCACCACCTCAACAACTCTGAATCCAAAGTGCCCATAAACATCTCGCGCATGCTCAGTAATAGCCTCCACATACGCAGGTACACCTTGCTTTTTCGCCTTGTTCAAGATTGGCACCATGAGAGCCCTTGCAACGCCTATATGTCGCTATTCAGACATTTGTAGCAATGGGAGATGTTTCGAAATCGAGGGAGCGTGATATTTAAAAGAAAGGAAATAAGAGTTGAAAGAAGTTATAAGCTTACCAGGCTCTTTCCTTTCTGGATGCCGTCCAATCAGGTTCATATACCAAAACTTGCGCTCCCCCAGATGCTTCTTTTTGACAACAGCAATGCTATCATAATACTCAATCTGGGATGCAGAGAGCGTTGCGCGAGCTGGCAACTCTCTTGTAACCTCAGGAGGGTACCTATCGCGACGTCAGCTACTGGAGCTTCCGGTAAAAGCAATTACAATATATCGAAAGAAAGACGCAGAAAAACTCAGCCATTAGTTGGGAAATACCATAACGCAGCACCAGCCCAATCTCCCGCCTCAACAATTAGAGCACCAGACCCGACTCCCTTTTGGATTCCCGGAAGGAAATGACTGAAGCGACGCTCGTGGGTTATGAGCTCATCGTTGGGGAGGGAGTATTTCGTTAGAAGTATGTAGCGGTTGAAGGCGTCATTGGCAAATGAGGCTGCAATGACATGCGCCAGACGTTCTGCATAGGCGGCCAAGTCTACAGCAATGCTGGCAGTAGATGAGATGGCTGGAGTTACTATCATGATTGAGTTTGCAGCGCAGTGCCGATGGAATGTGTAAATTATGTCTTGGGGTTGATGAGTCACGCTAGTAATGTATCGCAATATACCCCTAGATTGATTCTGCGCTGGCCATCAAGCCTACGACCGTTCGTGACAGGTTACACAAAGTGTATGTTCTCGGAGTTGTTTATTAACGTGCAGAGCTTATATCAATTTATATATTATTTCTACTACAATCACTAGAAGACAAGTTTCACAGCCATATTTGTAGGCATCCAACCTTAACTAGTCGTGTCCATTATCCAACTGAGGCATAGCATTTTGGGATAAATTACTGTATGATTGATATTAACAGTCTCCTTTTAATGCTTACTTCTTTATATAAGATGTACAGCTTTCTCGGATTAGACATGGCGGTCGACGTTGATCTCTAGGTGCAGATAAGCTGTATTGAATAGAGGTAGCAAAGGACCTACCTGTATTTAAAGGGATTGGGAATATTTTAAATCAGGATAAAGTTTTATTTAATAGAACCTCTATATTAGTTACAGGACAACATAATTAACCGTTGATAAATCGGGGTGGTTTAATATCCTCCTTTCTAACTCTATCGGCCTCCGGCTTCCGGTTACTTGTTCAATTAAGGTTTACTTCCGCAGTCTCATATCACGTGATAGGTACAATTTTACGCTAAAGTGCACACCTTGAGTCACGGTGCAACAATTTATTTGCGATAATCGTAGAATTGTACAAAATCTTCTCTCGTGAAGATGGCCGACCAGGAGAGTCTCATATCGGATATTCTAGGGTCTCTAGAGCACAAAGAGAACATTTTCACATCCTCCGAATTTCCAAATGTCAAGACCAGCGATGTCAAAGCAGCGCTCGATCGACTTGCCTCGCGGTCTTTTGTAGAATACGAGACACTTAGCCAAGAAGAAGCTCAATTAGAGGGCGAGGGACAGGAGATTGTGGCACATAATGGAAGTCATGAAGCCCGAGTCTGGGCCGCTCTCACTGAGGCAGTCGGTGGCCTCTCGTTGAAAGAGCTAGAAGAAAAGATTGGTAGCAAGGACACAGCAAAGATTGGACAGATGCGAGCTTTCAAAGCCAAATGGATTGGAAAAGGCGAACAAGGTCGGCTGGTAGCAACTGTGAGAAAATAAAACCCTTTTTGAGGCTTCTGGAATCCTGACGTAAATAGGCCAAAGCGATAAAGGACGAGACCCTCGAACAGCTGCGAATTGTACAAGAACAACACACATACCCGGATGCAAAAATCTTGGCGGACTTGAAGAAACGAAAGCTGGTTAGAATGCAAAAAGTTACTGACTTCAAGGTCGCCAAGGGCGCGAAGTTTGCACTAGAGATGATTCCAGAAGAGACGGATTTGACTGCGGACATGCTAGCAAGCGGTGCTTGGAAGACTGCTACTTTCAAGCCGTATAATTTCAAGGTAGTCAACATGGCAGGTAATGTAAGGAAATTATTAACAACAGACTAGGCTCTTGGTTCGAATCAACACGCCGGTGCTTTACATCCTCTAATGAAGGTCCGGCACGAGTTCAGGAGCATCTTCTTTGAAATGGGGTTCGAGGAGATGCCTACGAACAGGTTCGTAGAGACTGGCTTCTGGAATTTCGATGCTCTTTTCGTACCACAGCAACATCCAGCTCGAGATCTTCAAGATACATTCTACGTCTCGGATCCTAAAGCTGGCGACAAGCCACGTGCCGAGTCACCGGACGACCAAGCAGACTACGATTCATACTGGAACAGCGTTAAGGAGGTACATGAGGTTGGAAAATACGGCTCAATCGGATATAGATATCCATGGGACGCGAAAGAATCATTGAGATTGGTCTTAAGAACCCATACTACGAGCATTTCCACTGCTATGCTATACAAGCTGGCACAATTGAAGGGTCCCGATGGACGGGTACCGCCGTCACGATTGTTTTCCATCGATCGGGTTTTCCGGAACGAAACTCTCGACGCTACACATCTTGCCGAATTTCATCAGGTCGAAGGTGTCATTGCTGATTGTAAGTTGAATCTTTCCAGAAGAGAAGAGCTGTAGCATGTTGGCCGGCATGGTAAAGATGAGATATGATGCTTCCTGATCGGTCACGGAGATCTTACTAGAGCGATACGCTGTTTTCATGTTGATAGAGTTGTGATGTGATTAGTTTTAAATCTCGATACTGACACGACTATTTTTAGATGATTTGACTCTTGGCGGACTGATGGAATTCATGGAGATCTTCTTCCATAAGGTTAGTTTATTTTATCTACATTGCTTACCTATTCTATAACTATACTGGATCTACTTCTATTCCCTAGCTAACTCTATTCTCCTCCAAGATGGGCATCACGGATCTACGCTTTAAGCCTGCATATAACCCCTATACGGAACCGTCGATGGAGATCTTTAGCTATCACCATGGCCTGAAAAAACTCATTGAGATTGGTAACAGTGGCATGTTCCGTCCTGAGATGCTTGAGGCCATGGGCCTTCCCAAGGACTTGAGAGTTTACGGTTGGGGATTATCGTTAGAAAGACCAACAATGTTGAAATATAAGGTCAATAACATCAGGCAATTGCTTGGCCACAAAGGTAAGCCGTTTTTATTTCACCCCCTCGCTATTCGTCTAAGTTGCAATCAATTATTCGCACTAATACTCACTTTTGCATAGTTGATCTCGACTTTATTGAAAGGAACCCGGCTGTAAGACTTGACAAGGCTTAGTAAGCAACATAAACTATGTTACGATGTCAACGTGCTTTCATGACTAGATGATATTCCTGTGGAGTCATTTTCTAGATTCTCCTAAGAATGGCATTGGGAAAAGTGTAGACCGTTATAATGATGGTAGTGCCTAAAATGAATCATGTTGCATCAGCACCAAATTATGATCGTGCCACCATTCGTCCTTCTACGATCCCTGTGTAAGGAACCGTGATGAATGCATTTTCTTGAACCAATAGTTTAGAATGTGCTCTTCTCACAGCTTTTCTAACATGGTCTAACTATATCCCTTTTAGCCTAAACAAATAAATCCTCTATACTAGGCCTCCATGCCAGCCACCATCCCGTCCATCTACAACTAGCAGTCCCTTAACATGGCCACCACTTCCGGACAGGTTATTCTACGCTTATTTCCCTTCCCAACGACAACTGCCTCGAGAATACGACCTCCAGGATTCATTGTTTATCTAAAACGCCGATATGAATTCTATGATAACGATCAGATTCCCGAATAGAAGACGCCGACTTAGATGCGCAAATCCGCCCACAACCCAGCACGTTATCAGCCCCACAATACACAACATCGCGAGCCAAGACGATGTGCACGTGTGCAGTCAAGACTCCAGATCAGAGCGCCGCATTGATTGGCCGACGGGTCTGACGAGGAAAGCTTCGCCTCCTGATTGGTTGGCTAGGGAAAGGTTTCGGACAAGGCAGCGAGGCCGCACAGGGTCGCTGATATCAATCATGGCGATATCTCCCCATGCGGCCAGGCGCAGATTCTTGTCCGAAATGGCAACATCGCGACTCCGATGCTACGGAGGCTGGGAAAGCAGGAGGGATAAGGGCGAAATTATCGGGATGCTGTCGCTCTGGGCGGCAGAATGGCGCAGGACGATGGCGGAGAGCAGGGGGCCTTATCACGTCAAGCATCTGGCTCTGCTCGCCATTTGCTACTCCTGCACTGCTGCTACCCGGCATGAAGAGATCGTCAGCGTCTTTTAGATACTGGGCTGGGGATAAGGCCTATCTTGGGTGCATAAGGGTACATCAGTATATAAACCGCTGAGCCAGAACGGTCGGACACGATAAACAACCTCCCCAACATCCGCCCTTTAGTTCCTACTCATCATCTTGATATTACCCTCAGCCATCTTCATATATGCCGATAAGGGATACCAACCCAGTAATCTGACCAGTCTATCTCGAGATCGCAACCTCCATGATGCCTTCTTCTCTCCAGGGCGAGAAAGAGAAGACGCCGGTACGCTGGTATCGCTCGACCATCTATACGACCCTCCTCGTCGCCGCCACTGCCTTTACCTGTCCGGGCATGTTTGGGGCACTGAATGGGCTTGGTGCCGGCGGTGGCGCGAGCCCTGAGATCTCCAATGCAGCCAACGCCATTGTGTTTGGGACGCTGGCTGTCGGGAGTCTGGCTGTTGCAGGTGTCGCGAATCGCATCTCGCCGAAATATGCTCTTTTTGTAAGCAAACCTGCCGGTGCCACTGTTGTTTGTTGTTAAGATGCATTGGTTTATTGGGCTAGATTCTGTGAGATGATAAGCAGATGATAGAGGGAAAACTGAACTGACGATGCATTGGAGGTAGATTGGGACCTTGGGATATACACCGTATGCAGCGGGACTCTATTGTAACGATCGTTTCGGCACAAATTGGCTGCTCTTGTTCAGCTCGGTGGTTCTTGGTATCTCTGGATGTTTTCTATGGGTTGCTTCTGGCGCAATTCTTCTTGGCTATTCCGAGGAGAACAGAAAAGGGACAGCAAGTACGTCAAATTATCCATTCATCCAATTATATAAATCCACTTTCTTTTCATATCAGAAAATCCTCTCCAATACTAACCTTGAGAGCCAGTGTCGATCAAATTCGCATTCCAGAACCTTGGGGCGTCAGTCGGTGGTATCGTTGCTCTGGCACTGAATGTGGAAAAGAACTACCGCGGCGGCGTCACACAGGCAACTTATATCGCCCTCATGACAATCATGTGTCTCGGCTTCCCCTTTGCATTGCTCCTCCCCGTCGCCTCAAAGGTTCAACGAACAGACGGCCGAGCAGTGATATTACAAAAACAGCCATCGTTCGCGCAAGAGTTTCGAATCCTCCTCAACATCTTCCGCAGACCGCGCATCATTGCGCTCATCCCACTGATAATTTACGCACAGTGGTTCTTGTCGTATCAGTGGCAGTTCAACTATGCCTATTTCACAGTCCGTGCTCGCGCGTTGAACTCGGCATTGTTTTATATCCTTGGCTTGTTTGCCGCACTGCTTATGGGGCAGCTGCTTGATAGCACGCGCTGGAAACGGCAGACGAGAGCAAAGGCTGGGTTCGCCATAGTGCTGGTCCTGACCGGGGCGAGCTGGATCATCGGACAAATTGTGCAGGTTCATTATGAGAAGACCAACCCGACGATCGATTGGAAGGATCACGGCTATGGCTTGGGAGCTTTTGTTTTCTGCCTCTGGGGTGTGTCGGATCCTCTGTAAGTTTTGTTTATATCCACGCATGCATGCATCAGAACTTGGGGAATTCAACGCTGACTGAAGGAAATAGCGTGACAACATATCTCTACTGGCTCATCGGTAGCTTCTCCAACGATCTGAACGAGACCACCTTCCTCGCCGCCATCATGAACAGTCTTGGCTCAGTCGGCTCAACATTTGGCTTCGTCGTATCAGCGATGGATTTCAGCTACAACGGCTCCTGCGCCATCAACCTGGTCCTTTTCTTCATCTCCATCCCACCGCTTGCCTGGGTCGTTTTCACTCAGGTGTCGCAGTCGACCCATGGCACGAATCTGAGCGGGATCCGTATCGATGCTGATGCCGATGAGGAGGGCTTGGAGAAGTCAGATTCTGTGGAGGTCAAGAGAGGTGTTGTGTCAGCTGCTGTGCCGCTGTGAGACTTAGTCTAAAGCAATTATGACTATAATTGAAGAGAGGTTTCTAAGTAACGAGCTTTCATGCAAATAGAATGCTACAAGATGGGCTGAGAGAGAGATATATATATATACATCAAAAGTATATAGGATTATAACCCTTTAGAAGAATCAAGACATTGGTTTTGGAGTTGTAATCTATGTCCAGCAACTAAGAACTGGAGGTTATTAAACTGTCCCAAGACTGGCTTCGCATTTTCATTAATCGCAAGCTTATCATCAACATCTGTACACAGCTTAACACAACACGAGCCAGGCAGGCTTCCTAGAATTGAATTCTAGGTTCCAAATAATCAGAATATAACAACACACACTATGATTCGATTTCTATGATCTCAAGATCGGGGGTTTCTGACAGCACCCTTGCCACAACTCGCATAATCCAGATAAAACATCAAATTGTATTCCTGCTCGGTCTCGCCACTCTTACAGTGCGACAAGGCAGAAAAAGCTCCATCAATCTTTGAAAGCGGCGTCAATCCTTGGATAAAAGATATGTCGTCTTTCCCTGCCTCTAAACTTTACCCAGTTCCGCCAGCACTATCAAGAGTCCTCTTTTCGTATAAGACGTTCCGTCAAAGCCCCCAAGGGTCTTGGTATATATCCTGTAGCCTCCGCCTCAACATCATCTGTTTCCAGCCTCCCCAACTCCGTCCCTCTAACCAGATTAACCGGACTTCTCCTCGGCGTAAATAGCTTCTCAATTACTGTAACTTTGAGCGGAGATTCTCTCAGGATACCCCAAAGGTATTGTGAGAAAGCAGCAGCGAGTGCAGCTTGTAGAGAAACCCAAAATGCAGCCGCAAGGATCGTTGATGATGTCATAATATATGTCTGAGGAAACGCGGACGCTGGCTTTCCATCTAAGAAGAGCATCATTGCGAGATGTCTTGTTGCGATAAGCAGGGCTAAACAGACGTCAACTGAGTTCAAAGGACATGACGAGAATGGCGGACCGAGACAGTAACCACCTGTAACCTTTCTATTTTTCTATATTACATTGTCGCAATTGGGGTATTCTCAATGGAAGCAACCTCATTATCATGCCAATTGCTAGGTAAAGTGGAACGGCCTGGGCGTGGTGAACAACTGGTTTCTAATGCTGAGTCGGGCGGGTCAGGGTTGTCCCTGATGAACTTTAGCGCCTTAAGGATGCGATAGCCATCTGTGCCGTTGGATTCAATGTATTCGTCCTTGGCTCCGATACCAGTACCCTGAGGTTCATACGGGGTAAGATAGTCATTACCACGACGGTACACCCAAAACCGAATCTTACCCCCAAAGCATGTCGCGGACCACACTTTATCCTTCCTAAAATACTGAAGATAGGCGCAGGAAGCAGTAAACGCTTGGTATTCGGCTTCTTGGAGGTTGTGTATACCTGCAGAGCAAGCTGTAGCCTTGATAAACATCATCCGCGTCCAATTTCCATCTGAATCGCTGTATTCAACAACGACATCGACTCGTCTGCAATCGTCTGCGGCATCTGTTGGTGGCTGAGATGATATAGCCCATCTTTCACCTCCAAATGCTCGATTCTCAAGAACATATTTCCAGAATCTCGTTGTTCCCCACTCCGGCTTCGTTTCTGCGACCACCCATAGCTCATGGAGTTGTTGGGTTGTAATGATACTCATTATCAATAATCGATAGCGTATATCTGATGTCGATGGTCGCTCGGATTCTATGATTTGTTTTAGCGAGGCCTTTGAGCATGCAAATGAGATCCAATACACAATCCTCTATCTGGTGGTCAAGTGCTAGCTAGGGTTTGGCATCAAAGCTAGCCTTCTATGCTTCATATGACTAGAGCTGATCGAAGATATGCTTCGAGAACAGGTTATACTACTGCCTTACTGTCGATGTCAAGCATGCTCAATAGTCAGCCTCCTCCTGGTCGATCGTCTCAAAGAGGCACAGAAGGAGAACGGCTCTTTGAAGCTTCGGAAGCCCCGTTTGTTGACGCAGCAGATTTTGATATTTCTCCAAACATGAAGGGAACTAAAGTGTCTAGGTGGCTGTAAGATCATTGCCCTGAAGTCGGTACTTGAGGTGGACGTTTCTACGCCACCTTCCCTGGATCACACTACTGTACTCAGCAAAGCTGGCGGTACGGGCCGTATATCGGGCCGCAGATGCGAGGAGAGCGGCACGCCTAAACATGGAATCCGATTGGACTGCCCGGCTTAGGCTGCAATTGTGACTGCGTGTCCTGCCTTGTCACCCATCGCCTGAGGCAGCAGAGGAACAAAGCAGTAGCCTAGCTCCTTGGTACATAGGTTAAAAGCGGCGGCACCCGTAGAGGGGGAGCGGAAATGGGGTTCCGGCAGCGGGGTGCCCGATCAAACGGCCGGAGGTGCCCTGGCAGACTGGACGATAACAGCATAAGGAGAACGGGGCACCCCGTCCGCGCTGCCATGTATAGCTTTAGCTTGAACTGTCTATAGCTTAAGAGCTTGTTCTAAGAAAGCTGTTAGTAAATCTCTATAAATTGGCTGTAAATTGTCTTTTAAATTATATTTACAGAATGCTAAATCTATTCTTGATATTGTCTACTTCCTCTGATTATAGAATATTTATCCAACTAGTAGATTTTCTTCTATTCTTCTTCTGTCCAATGTTTATATTCTAAGGTCTATTTCTGTTGGATATATATAGTTTCTATTATAATAAATAGTCTGTAAAGTACTTTCTATTTGTAGATATTGATAGTAGATATAAATATACTAACAGTCCTTATTGAAATATTCAATTCTAGATCTAAAATCAACTGCTTAATGATTTTCTTAGAATAGAGTCTTGTATTGTATATTATATATTGTTTGTTGTATTCAGAGAGCTTGGATAGTCTACAAGAGTATAGTGATGATATATATAATATTTGTCTTGAGATATATTGAAGCGTTGTTTGGACAGTCGATTTTGATACACTGGAAACAAAGGCAATTGCTCTAAGGGAGATATTGAAATCGTGTACACTATATATTCTGGCCCTCTTATGAGGAGACAGAAACTGGGGTTTTCTGATACGTGTATGAATGCGATGGATTTCTTAAAGGCCCAATGAAGCTTTGGCATTTATACGAGCCCCGGGACCGTGGCATCGGACTATAGTTCCTTCGAAGAGCCGTTCTCAAAAAGGCTCATTATTTTGTAAACTTGGGCTTGTAATTCATAGGGCGTCGACTAATACTGACCTGGCCATTTCCTGACGATTACTGATCACATAAGCGGATGCGTAACAGTAATTGCGAGGCCGACCCACTGAGAAGACGAAATGTGTCGGTGTTTTCAACTGTATAGACACGTGTATTGCAAGATAACCTTCAAACTGTCAGGAATCCTCTGAGACTATTCGGAAGATGTGCTTCTACTATCACAATGCAGAGCGATCTAAGTCGCTCGGTTCGCTTGCCCGGTGGGGCGTTCCATTTTGCTTTTGGCCTCAGTATGGCGGACTAGATATACGTTAGGGGCCGGCCCATAGCTCCGGCCCGCTTCTGTCAACGAAACGGCGTATCCGGATGCTGAATAATCCGCACGACTCAAGCACCTTCTTCTTTACGCGTAGCCTAACGCCGAACCATATGCATTGCTGGCTCATCTCTGCTCTGTACTTGCACCTGTGGGTAATATAGACTCCGTTTCTCCCTCAACAATCCTTATTTTCATTTCCCCATTCTCATTGCCGTCGTCTTTCCTCGGTGTAGTCCTAGAAAATGTCGTCCATCGTCGAGGCAGTGCCAGCTGTGCAAGTAAAAGCAACGGCGAGGGCCAAGGTCACCTTGATTGCTTGGGATCCAGATTCTACAGCGCACAACGAGCGTTTGGTTCAGCAGCGTATTGCGTGCGGGTGGAAGCACGATTATGTTGAGAAATGGGGGGTTTTGCAAAGAGAGGGCAAGATGGCTCTTCAGTGGGTTGTGAGTTGGGCTCTCTTTTTTGTCCCGGATTGTGACTTGTGACACGGTTTTCACAGGGTGCAAACCGGGAAATTTCATCCCTTTTTGCTTCACATCTAGAGATTTGTAATCATGCGTTGTCGCGAGTGAGGATGTGTGAGGATGTGCATATTCATGATATCTGATTCTAACTACCAAACCAGGTTCTTTCAGAGGATGATCTGGAAAAAGAGACCAAGTTAGCCCAGCACGTGCTGAAGTACCCCGGAGAGGCGGCGCCCCTTCTTGACACAGCCACGGCCTTAGGTGGTAAGCCACGGATACCATCTTCACAATCATTCATTCCTGTGGGCCACATTTCCCTGGATGCGGAGAGTCCGAACCCAGATCAAGCAGATGCTTCAAAAGGGCTTTACTGTATAACCACATTCTATATCTCCCGCGCTATTCAGGGCGGTGGAATTGGCCGTGCTGCAATGGATGCCATCGAGAGTGAGGCCGTCAAAGAGCCGTTGTGTGCCAAGATCTTGTCACTAGACACCCTGGCCAATGGGAGTGCGAATTGGCATGAGATATGGGCAGGATTTGGGATGAAGCCACCTTCTGTATTTGAACCCTTCTCGATGTCTTAAGAGACGAGAACTAATTTTGAATAGTTGTCGAATCAGGATTGGTATGAACGACGCGGATATAAGGTCTGGAGATATGTGGAAGCTCATATTCTACACCGAGAGCCTGATGGTAGAACGTGGCTACTGGACGCCGTCTTTATGAAGAAAACTGTCGCATAAGTTAGATTTAAAGTCTCGCCCACCAATCCTTCTGTGGTCAAAACTGGGAATCCTCCTTCTAGGCCGCAGTCAACAGGATTCGTTTTCAGCTGGATTTGGGACCGCTACGAATCCTGAGCAACTGCAATTTCGACCTCATCAGCACAAGCACCCCGAGTACCTGAGAACCGCATGGAGGATCAAACCGCAGAAAAGGGCAACTGATGATAGAGAAGAGCAAGCATACGCGGGGTCAGCATATACCAAACCGACAAACTTCTCAATGTCCCCAGAAGCGCATCGACATATGTCTGATTCGGGTTGAAGACGACCATCCCTTTCGGGACTCCTTGCACGTGTTGGTTAGCTTCCACGTTTTTGAATTAACCAAGCGCCTGAAGTTGTTGACGACGCGCTGTCTCCAAAATTTGCATCTGGGGTTAACATTCTGGCTGGTACACTTTTAGCTGGTAGGATAATTTCCAGGATAAACGCCAGGCCAAAGAGTACGGTGAATGTAGGTTGCGCCGAGGATATGGCGCTTCAGATAAATAGTAGTAGTCAGTATTTAGCCTAGCATAATATGATATCTCAAACCTTCCCCCTTTGCCATCTCAAAGACGAAGACGATTTATACATTACGGACATCTCCCTTGCACAATTATGGTGAAGTGATTGATGGCAAGCGATGGCGAGCCACGATAAGGTGATCAGGGGTACTGTAAAGCGTGAAAGCACGTTATCGGAGTGCGGGTACTCGCCTTCGACGCTTGGGTACGCTGTTTATGCCTATCCGGCGCCCTCTCTCCTCTCTCTTCTCTCTTTTCCCTCCTTCTACTTTTATTATACAGTTAAATAATTATGGTCGACTCAACCGCAAGACCAATTGCCACTGGCAGCCACAAGGCCATCAGTGCGAGCGAGTTGATGAATCTCCGCTTTGTCGCTAATGGGACAAAACCGGCATCGCTTATCATCCGCCACGCATCTATCTTATCTCCCTTCATCGGCGAATTCCTGCCACGTGACGTCGTAATATCTGGACGACACATTGCGGCCATCACGCCCTGGGACCACTTCCCTACTCTTCCGGGAGTCGAGGAAATCGATGCTGTGGGAAAATATCTTACTCCGGGTTTTATCGATGCGCATATCCATATCGAGTATACGAAGCTGGTTCCTAGTGAACTGGCAAGATTGAGCGTTCCCCGCGGAACGACTACCGTTCTCGCAGACGCAAATTGTATTGCTAATGTAAGAAGACTCGATGTCTATCATACAGCCTCTGACAAGCTTCTAGGTTCTTGGTGGTAAAGGGTTAGATTTTATGGGTGCGTATTATTCCCCGATATGACAGATGACAACAAAACTTACGTCTGTAGGACAAACTACAACTCCTCTAAGGATTTTTCGGCAAGTCTCCCACAAGGTTCCCAATAGCGGCCCAGAGCTTGAATTAGGAGGTGCGCATCTCGAAACGTCGGAAATATGTCACCGCGTAAGCCAACCCGAGGCTGTCACGCTGGGAGAATCAAACCCATTTTCCCTAGATCTTGCATCGGCCCAGAAGCAATCGGCAGCTCTAACAGCCGGTAAACGCATTACTGGGCACACTGCCCTGTTGAAAAATGAGCCACTCTGGGCTTATGCTGCAGGAGGGATTGGCGATGATCATAACGCCCACAAGACTGAGGATGTAGTTGAGCGACTCAGGCTCGGTATGATGCTGACAGTCATGAGTGGAAGTATGAACTCGAATATTGAAAGTGTTTTTAGTGATATAGATGCCCTTAAAGACGGGCTCGCTCATATCTCTTTCTGTGCCGATGATAAGCTAGTAGAAGATCTTGATTCAACGGGCCATATTGATAGACATGTTCGGGAAGCTATCGCTCTAGGAGTGCCGCCTATCAAAGCATATCGCATGGCGACATTAAATCCGGCTCTATATTATAGGATTGATCATCTTGTAGGAAGCATCACTCCCGGAAAGCTTGCCGACATTCTGATTCTCGATAAACTGGAAGAAGTCCGGTAAGTAATACTTCTCTTGTGACAGATTCCAAAATGCTAACGGGCACCTTTCGTAGTCCTGAGATTGTGATTGTAGATGGCGCCATAGTAGCCAGAGACAATAAAGCTCTCTTCACCAACACTGACCACATCCCTTCATTCACACTCAACACCATCCACCTCAACCCTATATTCTTCTCGCCCGATACATACTCGGTCAAAGCACCAGCCAACCAACCCCACGCCTGGATCCAAGCCATGGAAATGTACGACGGCTATTTCAAACGCGCCTTCCATGCCCGTCTCCAAGCCGACAGCTCCGGAAACCTCTTGCCAAACCTGCAACTAGACATCCTGAAAGTCGTCGTCATCGACCGCCACCACGGCACCTCCAACCGCGGCATTGGCTTCGTCCGCGGCTTCGGCCTCACCAGAGGCGCCATCGCCTGCACGACGAACTGCGAGAACCAGAACCTCGTCATCATCGGAACCTCGGACGCCGAGCTCGCCTTCGCAGCTCAAGCCATCGACACGCTCGGCGGAGGCTACGTCGCGGTTGTAGACGGCACCCTCCTCGCCTCCGTTAGCCTCGACGTCGCCGGCTGCATGAGCTCGGCGCCGTGGGAAGATGTGCGCGACAAATCGCTCCTCTGTGACGCTGCGGCACGCTCACTGGGCTGTCGTATTAGCGCACCCTTCTTGATCGCCAGCTTCGTCGGCCTTAACGGCGTGCCGGATCTAGGCCTTACGGAGAAGGGATTGATTGACTGCAAGGCCCAGGAGTTGATTAGTGTTGTGCTGGATGAGAGGGCTGTAGATGGTTATGAGGCGGAGCTGGGCGGCGGGGCGCTGGAATACGAGGTAGCGCCAAGGGTGAAGATCTGTTGCAGGTGTCCGAGTCATAGTGAGGATGTCCATCGGCTTGTTGAGGCTACTTAAAATCTGAAAGGGGTGGGGATATTTTGGTCATGTTATAAAAGAGAATATATTCACTCAGCTGTACTATATAGACTAGATATAACTAAAATACAATAAGTAAATCATTACTAGGAAACAAAGAGTCTGTTTCATAGATTCCTAGTTTCGATTTACAACTCTCCCTTTCTCTTTTTGAACTTGCAGATCATGAAGTGAGGATACTTTTTCTTTCATCATTGTTTCGATGAAGGCCAGGGCATTTGAATGGATTAGGTGATTTTGGAAAGTCTCGATGGTGGGATCGATTCTAGGCTGAGAGGAGATGGTATGGGACGAACTTAAGTAAGTAAGCAGGCTGGATGAGCTTTCATTGCGATATAGAGCCTGGTACCTAGAAATGCCCAACGACCGCCTTCGGCACATACGGCTCCTCGAGATACGCAATCTCCTCGGCCGTCAACACCTTCCCGCGCAACTCGCAAGCCTCCTCAATCCTTTCAACCGAATTGAATCCGGTAATCGGAATAGCGCCTTTACTTCGAAGCCAAGCCAGACTAACATGGCTCATCTTCCAGCCCCTCTTCGCCGCAACCTCCTCCACCCTCCGCACAATCTCCTCATCGGCAGGCGTCAGGCCAGAATCGAAAGGGCTCGGCTTCTTCGAGCGCGCCGACTTGTCGTAGCCGACGGGCCGCGCCAGACGGCCTCCGAACAGCGGCGACCACGGGATGATGCCGACGCCCGTGTCGGTGCAGAAGCGCGTCATCTCACGCTCCTCCTCACGGTACGCCAGGTTGTAGTAGTTCTGCATGCTGACGAACTTGGTCCAGCCGTTGTGCTCGGCGATGAATTGGAGCTGTGCAAATTGTGTGGCCCACATCGAGCTTGCGCCGATGTAGCGGACTTTGCCGGATTGGACGAGGTCGTGGAGGGCTCTCATGGTTTCTTCGGGCGGGGTGGAGGCGTCGTAGCGGTGGATTTGGAAGAGGTCGATGTAGGTGGTGTTTAGTCGGGCGAGCGAGGCGTCGACAGCGTTGAAGATGGCGGTGCGGGAGAGCCCTGCGTTGTTAGTCTGTTGGTATCTCTGCTCGTAGAGCGGAATGGATTTTCTAGGGGATTGAAGCTCACCACCTTGGTTGACATAATCCTTGCTCTGGCCCATCTGCTGGGAAAAGAACGGTGCTTGAATACTTGGCTCCTGTCCCACGTAGCCATGGCACTTGGTCAAGAGCACCAGCTTCTCCCGTGGGATTTTGAATTTCTCAATCGCCTGACCTAGAACCTGCTCGCTGATGCCGTTCGAATAGATGTTCGCCGTGTCCCAGGTATTGATGCCGCGGTCAAACGCGGCCTTGAGGATCTCGAGCGATTCTTCCCCGTCGACCACCCATGGAACCCATTCTTTGGAGCCGAGGGACATGGCGCCGAGGATGGGGACTGAGACGCGGAGACCGGAGGCACCAAGCTGGACATATTCGACTTTGGTGCTGTCGAGGCTCTTTTGGAGGGAGACTGGGAGGGCTGGGGGAGTTGTTCCGGACATGGCAGGTATAGGAATAGTAAAAGTAATTTGAGAGAGTTTGCGTTATAGTAGGTACTTGTTCGTATGTCAGATGCTCAGAGTATGCAGAACATTAAGTAACGGATAGTGCAGACGCAACACGGGATCAAGGCTTCTTATATATCCATCCTTTACAGCTGAACTTAAAGCTCTCGTGAGTGACTACAGACAAGGCAAGTGATACAAACAGCAAACAGATGAGGAGATAAGGAGCCCGTTAAGTCCAGATCCATCTCCTACAGCTGCACCCAGGCTCCCGAGTAATAACGTAATCCATTTCACATGAGGCTGAGCTAGAGACGTCAAATGTTCCTCTGCAGTCAACCCCGTTAAGGAGATAAGGAGGGGATTGTCCCTTAAATCCGTAAACAGAAAATGGCTACATAGAGTTCACATTTAATGCCTGAGGCCATCAGAATCATGCTATGTCCGACACTTGGCTCGTAGCTAAGACGTTTGTTGTTTACTGTTATTAGAAGTGGCTTGCTTATTCCAAGATGAGATTTTCTGCCCTTCTAATTCGCCCGCAGGCCGGAGCATAGAGACTCGGCCGGCCCGCCATATCTCCCATCCCTATGATATTAGAGTCAAGCCTCAGGCACCTAGGTACAGGTATAGTACTATGTCCTAGTTCTAATATCAAAGAAGTATTATATACCTTAACTGTATCACCAATAGAACTATATACCCTTTAAAGTCTATTATTTTACCACCGTAGCCCCCTTTTTGAAATAAGCCGTTGTTGCCAATCTCATGAAAACAGGCCGGCGACATGGCCCCCTATTATGCCTATCCTCCCTGAAGTTGAGCACCTACCTATAGTTTAGGTGATTATTGGGGAAAACAAGGGCGATCTAAATATTATGGATTTACGGGATTATTCAGGGGGGGGGGGGGGGTATTACATGTCACGTGATATATGTATGTATGTAAGCGAGCTGATGCCTCAATTCTGGGTAGACATAACTCATCCTCTTATCACTCTGCCACGTCTGTTCTTCATTTCTCACTACCCATCGAGCGTTAAGGTAGCTGTTGGCTGAGTGGTTTGTGATTTTTGCTGGTAAACTGACATTTTAAGTCATCATCAGGCAGCTAAGATGAACAAGACCTTGCATTTCCCAGGAGTGAATAAGATAGAAAGAACATATCAGGTAAGTAGAAAGAAGCGCTTGCTTTTGCTAGCTAATCCCAAACAGGACGCTATTGCTCTTCTGGATACAAGACGTCGGGCGCATAGCAAGCGGTGGAATGACGAACATCGTGAAAACAATGAAGTGGAGGACCGTTCGGCCAGTGCGCCTACTGTAATAGGTAGGCCAGCTATAGATGGGATGAGAGAATGGGTAAAGCGACTTGGTTATTCGGTACTAGAAACCTACTATCAATGATAGCTCGTAGGCACTGACCATGAATACAGGATATTGACTTGCATATGGTACACGTGGCCGGGACTAAAGGTAAAGGCAGTACCTGCGCTTTTGTGAGTCTCTTTCTTCAAAACCATGGTGCCAGAGTCGGAGCTCCAAGAAGCATAGGTCTCTATACCTCACCACCCTTGATCAGTGTGCGAGAGAGGATTCAGATCAACGCTGAGCCAATCTCCGAACAACTTTTCGCCACATGTACTTTTGAGGTCTGGGACCGACTATGGAAGTACGCTTCAAAAACCGAGGACGGACTTGAGGGAATGCCTCGATATCGCCAGTTTATCATGTTGCTCTCGCTCCACGTGTTTATAAGGGAGAAAGTCGATATAGCTGTATATGAAACACACAGTGGCGGCGAATACGATTGCACCAATGTCATCAAACCTGCCGCTACCGGCATTACAACAATCGGTATGGATCATGTTAGAGCACTGGGTCCGTCGCTCGAGAATATTGCTTGGCATAAAGCTGGAATATTCAAGCCTGGCGCCCTTGCATTTTCTACCATGCAAGACCCGAAGGTGTCCGAAGTGCTGAGGAGTCGTGCGGCTGAGAAAGGAGTTAGTCTTCAGTTTGTTGGCATTAACCCTCTGTTGCCATCGGAAGCATCCGCCTTGAAGCCTGATGTTCTCAAGGTGAATGCATCTCTCGCAATTGCCCTTGCAAATGCGTCGCTGCAGAAGGCATATCCCGGACCAGATAGCGAGCTGAGTGAAGCAGATATCAGCCAAGGATGGGATCAGTTTTCGTGGCCGGGACGATTTCAACACGTTGTCGATGGACAGTACCAGTGGTTTCTAGATACAGCTCACAACGAATTAAGCCTAGGAGTAGCAGCGCAATGGTTTCTGCGGTCTGCTGTAGCTCTTCAGCAGGGGTAAGTTTGGCCGCAAACTGAGTGTGAGAATAAGTTGACATTGATAGCTCCAAATCACCTACACGGGTGCTGATCTTTGCTCATAATTCAGCCCGCGATAGAACTGCCCTTCTACAGAGCATAATAGAGACCTTTAATAGGGACGGATTCCAAGTACCATATGTGATCTTTACCACATTTGAAGAAAGACGAGATGGATCAACTAGCCTCGGTAAGACCTGCCTGGACTTTTGCTAAGTATGCTAACATGGCCGACCCCATTAGATTTTTACGACAAGAGCCAGAAAAAGATATCTGCGGATGATCTGAAGGAATGGGCTAGCATCTGGAAAAGCCTCGATACATCCGCTCAGATTTTCCTAGAGCCAACCATTGAGGACGCGCTCGAGCGGGCCAAAGAACTTTCTGACCTAGATCATGGACTTCAAACTTTTGTGACTGGCCACGACCGATTGATTGGCCCGGCGCTTTCTATCTTAAAAGTGGTACAGTAAACGTCTGGCCCAGTGTAAGGCTTGGGATAAGGTTTTCAGGAGGGAGAGACTGCATAAACGAGCTAGGAATCTCTTTGCATCTGCAGTCTCGACACTGGTTACATTATCAATAGCAACTCTTAGAGGGACTTATACAGAGACTTTAAGTATTTTTGATATATGATTTGGACAATATCTCAAGTTCAAATATGACACCGATTAAAGAAAGGTCGTATATAATAAAGGTCTAACACAACAGGCACTCAGCAAAGGGTCAAGGTCTTGAAAACTGTAGACGGATCTATTCTTTCGCCATCCATGATTCCATGCACGTATACCTCACCGACGAGCTGTAAATCATTATCATCATCGCCCCGCCGACGCAATATATGCGGGGTTTGGGCTCCCAGAAGAACGACAAGTATATCGCCCTCCTCTGTTTCCTGAGGCCCAATGCCGACGTGGCCGTCAGATACCAGTAAGGGCCGGCGGCCTTGGGCAACCAAGCGTAGCTGCTCGAGGTAATCTCCTAGACCCGCATCGATCAATACCTGCGGCTGGATAGACCTAAGGTTCTTGTCGTTTAGTGTCTCGTGAACAACGCTAATTGTTGCCTCCGAGAGCCTTGGTTTACTGTTGCCGCGTCGAATCTCTTGGTCGGCTACTGCTGTACGCCATACGGCCTGTTCATTCTTATCAGAGGCTTCAGAGACGCCGGTAGTTGAGTGGCAGAAGTTATACAGATCTTGCAACCATATGCCGACGTCTCCATTTTCCCAAATCATACCGAGCTGCCCTACGGTGCCCAAAATCACACCCTGGATTGAGAGCCGCTTGCTATAATCAATGACATCTGGTTGCTGCGTTATTTCTCTGACACCAGAAGCCGAAAAGACAGGCTGCAAGATTGCTGCTTTTGGATGGGCATGCCTGAGAAGCGAACGCTGTTGGAGAGGCTGACGAAAACTAGGGGTTGTCCAATCTGGGGCCCAGGACGGAAGGCCAGAGATTTGCTTTGGCGACCCGCCAAAAGAGAGAAGATCATGATATCTGCTTCGAAGAAGCGCTTGAGCGAGATTTGTGTATACTTCAGCACACGACTTGCGGTAATCGGGCCGTATACCGAGAGCTTCTGCATCTAGGGAGATCCCAAGCAACGCGAATACCTTGTCTCTGGGGTCAGTGGCCTTGAATTTGCGGAGGCTGCGCAGCAGATAAACTAGCGGAAATGGCCCTTTTGCTCTCCGAAATTTGAGAAGAATAACCGTGTCTTGAGTTTGAATGTTAATAATGGAAGGCTCTTGTAAGGATGCTCCAGCTAGATCTTGGCCCATCTTTAAGATCTGATACTGTCTGAAGTTTCTCAACAGCCTTACAGCGTGATGTAATGGATCCTCTGTAGTCTGTTCCTTGCCACAGACGAAGAGGGTTCTTGAAGCGCTGACCAGCTCTTGTACTACCCAGATGCGACTCCAGTATGGCCGTTTCAATAATCGAGTTAGAGCGATTATACAATGTGCTCGCTCGACGTTTCCTGGTGACAACTGCGCTTTGAGGTCTTCAATAAATTCTTCAACTTTTCCATCGACAGCTCCTTTCTCGCCAGAACATAGTTTATCCAGGAGGTAGCGGAGCTGCAATTTGGGCATCGTCCCAATACCCAATTCAGTCGACCGTTGACCATATTGCTGAATCCACTGCATTGCAATGTCGCTGTCGTCTGCGGCTGCACCCAACCAAGCGATGACTGAGGAGGCTTGGCTATATATCTGCCGCATTTGCTCAAGTTGCTCGCTCTTCTCAACATCGTCGTCCTGATCGATACACAAAGCATCGATCCATAAAGTAAGAGGCTTATCCGAAAGCCTCAAATGACGAAGAGCAGCTTCGAGGTTCTCAGTAATAGAAAGTAAAGCGCCGTTAGCGGAGATTATACGCGTTCGAGCTGGGTGGCCCCAGTTATACGAGAGTGCAGAGTAGGGAGGAGCATTGTCAAGAGAGACATGCGAGATATTACAGCATATCATGTTGCTTGCGCTATCTGAGTAGAAGGGCTCCGGATTGCCATGCTGATTCTCGAGAGCATTCTGGTTTGACAAATTATACTCCTCTGGTAGAACTTCGACAAGGCGGATTCTCTTTTGGAACGGAGTAAGCGAGCGATATACAAAGTACGACATAATGGCGGGACGCGACGTCGCAGAGGAGTTAGTTTGCGTAGTTATTCCCGTTAGCTACGGGATAAGTGAAGCTTTATCTCAATCTCTTACTACATTACCAAGGTAGTAGATAAGCGCTTCAGTTCCCCATCACTAATTATATACATTCGAGAAGCGAGCGTGTACACGTGGACCTACAGTACCTGGTAAGTACTGTATATACTTATACCGATAGCCGCTTGTTGGGAGTTCTATCGGACATTGTATTGCATCTACCCTAGCACCTGCCCAGTGCTCGACTGCCAACCTCGTCAACCCTGCTATTCTCTCTTGCTAACGCTCCCTTCGCTGCACTTCTTGGTCTCATCATCGTGCTGTGAACAGGGTTTCTTCTTGACGCTGGCGCGGGCGCGTAGAAGATTGATGGGATTGATGGGATTGATGGGGTACCCGCTGGAGCGTAGTTGTGGGGATAAACTGCAGGGAAGCCATTGGACGATAGATAAGAAGCCGAAGGAAGTTCAAGAGCGGCAACCCTAAAGACGTCTGTAAGTAGGTGCTTAGTGATAGGTAGCTCTTTATATTTGGTTTTCAGAAGAATATTTCATCCTATTACTCTCTTAGATAGGTAATTCCGACGTCTTATACTAGTAATTCTAGGCTAAACTAAGTTAGCAATTTTGGCTCCCTAGTAAATATCACGTGCTGGTACCCTATAGGCGTTGATAATTACCAGTAATTGTCTCCTAGAATAAAACTCAAATCATACGCAGTTGATCAAAGGATTTAGATTTACATGGCTAGCACACTTCTAACTAGAATCATAGAGCTCTTTACAAAAGTATGTTCGCTATTAGCATCTACAGAGCTATCTTGTTTCTCATCTCCCAATCTCGACATCCGTTAGTCTGGAATAATAACCTCGATATCTAAATTGAGCCTGCAACATCAACCAGAATCTTAACATGGTCATTCTTATGTTCAATCAACCCTTTAAACCCCTTCTCCTCCACCTCATCCAGCGCAATCTTCAACGTAATCATCTTCTCGGGCCTCAGCTTCCCACTATCCAGAGCCTGGATCACCTCTTCATAATCCTCTCTGAGATACGTAGCGCTCGTGACCCATCTCCGCTCCTTGAAAATCCAATCGTTCGGCACGACACTCAGTGTCTTTTCCCAGATCGCGATATTTACCATCGTGCCCCTTGCTCTGAGCGCATTCACGCTTGTGTTGACGGCGCTCTCGACGCCGGCTGCATCGAAGATGTAATGCACACCTTGGCCGTTGGTCAAGTCTTTGCAGGCTTTCACGAGATCGATTTGTGTGGGATCAAGAACGTGGTGGGCACCGAAGTCCAGAGAAAAGTCTTTGCGCTTAGATGCAACTTCCGAGACAATAATTTTGGAGCATAATCGGGCTTTTAGTGCTTGTATTACGCAGAGTCCAATGGGACCGCCGCCAAGGATGAGAGCAGTTTCTCCAGGTTTCAGGCCTGAGAGGTTGACAGCGTGCCACCCTACAGAGAGAGGCTCGACAAGGGCTCATTGACAAAGTTAGCTAGAAGAACAGTGCTTATGTATGTATATAAATACAAACCTCCAATATCCAGAGGGATCGATGGTGGAAGCTTGAATACCTGTTTCCGGGGTATTACGAGATGCTCCGAAAGTCCACCACCCCATCCTATCATTTGATTAGTCTCCTCCATCTTGAAATCTGACATCAACTATGCAATGCAACCATACCACTTAGACCAATAAACCCATATTTCCAGCAGCAATTAATATGGCCTTCAGCACAGGCATCACAGGTCTCGTCATAGATGATCGGGAATACCGCAACTCGATCGCCGACTTGGAGATCAGTAACATCAACCCCAACCTCCTCTACCATGCCACTAAGCTCATGGCCAAAGGTGATCGGAACCGTCTCACCGGTGAGCGGATGCGGTGTTGTCGGACAAATGCTTGCGCCACCGAGATATTCATGGAGGTCTTCAACGGCGTCAGTAACGCTTTAAACATCAGATATTTAAATCTATGGGAACATACCAGTCCCGCATATCCCGACGAAAGCTGGTTTAAGCTAACTTAATCAGCTCTGGTATATCAAGGGACCGTTTTTCCAGACTTATTACCTTTACCTGGCCATTCCCACATAGCGGAACAGGGACGTGGTCGAGTCTTACATCCTGCTGTCCATGAAAGCGAAGCGCTTTCATAGTTGATTGTGAGCCCATCTTGACGAGACAGAGGTAGTTACCTTTTCAAGATTCCAAACCCAGCTATGTTATCCCACAGGATGGAAAAAGTCCGGGAAGAGCAGGCAGCTGCGAAAATAAGATATTGGGATGAGAAATGGGAAGTGGGCGCGTTCAATCCATGATTTTGATAACGCGGGGTAAGCGGGTGCGGGGTACTGATGTCATGTATCAGCTGCAGGGTTAATAGCCATTTGAGAATATACCTTGTATCATAGTTAGGGCAAGAAATGCCAACTCCTAAACAGGCAACTTACCACTTATCCTCCGTTCTTCTTCAAAAGGATCTAGAAACCTACAAGCATCATCCATGTATAAAAAATGCCTGATTCTAAATCAAGTTGACAACACTCACTCCAGTCCTAATATAACGCATCTTAATCTCGATATAGTACCATAATTATCCTACAAAGAGATACATACATGATCATCAAAGACAACACACTCTTAAATACCTTAGAACGAACTATCTGTCTAGAAGAATCGTAATCAATATGAACAAAATGCCAAAAAAATACTGTCATCCTATCATCGTAAGACTACGCGCGTCGATATATCCTGTAGCGCATCCAAAACAAAATGTCAAAACCAAACATAAAACGCTTCAAATAAATCAGCAAATGTCGTCAAAAATAAAACAAACTCCGCAACCATCCACAACCGTGGTCGTTCCAAGGCATAAGAAAACTCCAAGCTGAAGCGACAAGACATAAAAAATAAGCCATCCAAAAGGGATTCTACAGAAGAACCAGACTTATTCATTAAGTCGCCCACCACTACTCACCAGGCTCACCATATCAAGCCTTTGCATTCACAAACTTCCTCAAAAACCCCTTCACTCCACCACCGCTACTACTACCACTTCTTGCGCCCGATTCTTCTGCAGCCACCCTCTTCTTTCTCCGCTCCTCCCGCTCTTCATGCCTCTTTTTTCTTTCTTCTTGTCCAACTAAAACCTCCTTACGTTGCGCTTCCTCCTTCTCAGCTGCTTCCTTTGCTTTCCGTTCCGCTTTCCGCTTCTCATGCGCAATCTTATCCTCCGGGTTGCGATGAGGGTGTGTATGCGTGCTGTTGCGTCGTGATGACGCCCGTGTACCAACTCTGCTTTCTCCTTTCAGATCTAGCAGTTTCGGATGTCCGTTATGTGAAGAACTCTGTCTTCTCGATCGATTCTTCGGCGATGTCGGACTCTTGGGCGCATCTCCGTTTGGCGCTTCTGTAGCTGCAGGAGCAGGCGCTTCGGCAGCCTGCTCCTTCGCCTTCTTCCGTTCTTCTTTCTTCTTCTCATGCTCTGCTTTCTCTTCTGCCGTACGGTGTTTCTTGTGACTATGACTGCTACCAATGCTAAACCCGCTATCAACACGTTTTGGTCTTGGTGGAGAGGAGGGTGATTTAGGGAGGAAGATAGCACGGAGAGAAGAATCGCTTTCGCGACGTTTGCGATGAGGAGTAGTGGGTGAGGACGGCATTTCTCTGAACTTCAAGGTGCGCGAGGGGTGTTTTGACGAGCGGTTCTTATTAATACGCCTTTCAGTCCTCCTACGAATAAGAGCTGCTACTTCAGCTTTGATGGCTTGGGCTTCTTCTTCAGACAGCTCTTCAGTTTGCACTGCAGCCTCTGCAGTATGCCTTTCGGTGACAGGCTCTTCAGTGGTAGGCTCTTCAACGGCAGGCTCTTCAACGGCAGGCTCTTCAACGGCAGGCTCTTCAACGGCAGGCTCTTCAGCGGCAGGTTCTTCAACCGCAGGCTCTTCAGCGGCAGGTTCTTCAGCTAGTGCTGCAGTTTCAGCGGCAGGCTCTTCAGCGGCAGACTTTTCAGAAGCAGGCTCTGTGGTAACGGGTTCTTCTGCAGTAGGCTCTTCTTTAGGAGGCTCTTCAGTCGGTGCTGTAGCTTCTACCGCGGGTTCTTCGGCGGTAAGCTCCTCAACAACAGCCTCTTCGACAGCAGCTTCCTCAACAACAGCTTCTTCAGCTAGTGCTACAGCTTCAACAGCGGGCTCTACAGTCGCGGGTTCTTCGGTGGTAGGCTCTACAACTGTGGACTCTTCAGCGGCAGGCTCGTCTTTAGGTGTCTCTTCAGTTAGTACTACAGCTTCAACAGCAGGATCTTCTTTATGTGTCTCTTCCGCTGGTGCTGTATCATCTGCAGTATGCTCTTCGGTGGCAGGATCTTCTGCTAGTGTTGAAGCCTCTGCAGCAGGTTCTTCTTTAGACGGCTCGTCGGTTTGTGTTGCAGCTTCTATAGCCGGCTCTTCAGCGACAGGCTCTTTAGCGGTAGCCTCTTCTTTCGGCGGCTCTTCAGTTGGTGCTGCAGTTTCAACAGCAGGCTCTTCTTTGGTTGTCTCTTCAGCTGATGCTGTAACCTCTGCAGTAGACTCCTCGATGGCAGGTTCTTCGGCAGCAGGCTCTTCGGCGGCAGGCTCTTCGGCAGCAGGCTCTTCGGCGGCAGGCTCTTCGGCGGCAGGCTCTTCGGCGGCAGGCTCTTCGGTAGCAGGTTCTTCGGCGGTAGGACCGTCTTCAGGCTTTTCTTCGGCTGGTACTGCAGCGTCAACAGCAGCCTCTTCGGTGGCAGCCCCTACGTCTGGTGTTGATTCTTCTGCAGCAGGTTCTCCTCCAGCAGGTTCTCCTCCAGCAGGTTCTCCTCCAGCAGGTTCCTCAACAATAGACTGTTCTTTACACGGCTCTTCGGTTTGTGTTGCGGCTTCGATAGCAGGCTCTTCGGCGACAGACTCTTCAGAAGTAGGCTCCTTGGTGGCGGGTTCCTCTGCAGTAGGCTCTCCTTTGGGTGGCTCGTCTTCAGATGGCTCTTCGGTTTGTGTTGCAGCCTCTACAGTATGCTCTTCGGTAGTAGGATCTTCGGTTGGTGTTGATGCCTCTGCAGTAGCCTCTTCTTTGGCTGGCTCTTCGCTTGATGCTGTAGCCTCCGCTGCGGGTTCTTCAGTAGTAGTCTCTTCGGCTGGTGCTGTAGCTTCTGCAATAGATTCTCCCACAGCCGGTTCCTCAACTATAGACTCTTCAACGGTAGGTTCTGTAGTAGACTCTTTAGCAGTTGCAGCTTCTTCTGCTGGAGGAGCTGGTGCCTTTTCTATAGAAGCCTGTTCAACTGGCTTTTCTTCTTCAGCAGCCGGAGTCTCCTCGGATGCAGGTGCTTCTTCAGTGGGCTTCTCTTCCTCAGCTAGCTTTACTTCAGCTGGCTCTTCCTCCTCTGCAGCAATTGTATCTTCTGCTGGCTTTTCTTCCTCGGCAGTTGAGGTTTCTTCAGTGGCAATAGTCGAAGCCTCTTCAGCAGCAGATGTTCCTTCGGTAGTCGAAGTCTCTTCACTAGTAGATACTTCTTCAGCAGGCTTTACTTCCTCCGGTGGCTTCTCTTCTTCAGTAGCCGGAGTTACTTCAGTAGCAAGTTCTTCTTCAGCTAGTTTTTTCTCTTCAGCTGTTGGGGTTTCTTCAGCTGGTTTCACTTCCTCGGCAGCTGAAGCGTCTTCAGTAGCAGGCGCTTCTTCAGGAGGTTTATCTGCTCCAGTAGTAGATTCTTCAGCAGGATTTGCTTCTTCAGTAGTTTGGGTGGCGTCTTCAGCAGTTTGAGTTGCTTCAAGAGGTTTCTCTTCCCCGGTAGTAGACTCTTCTGTAGTAGGCGCTTCTACAGTTGGATTTTCCACTTCAGCGGCTGGGGCTTCTTCGGCTGGTTTTGCTTCTTCGGCAGACTTATTTTCCTCAACGGTAGCCTCTTCCAATAGCTTTTCCTTTTCGGCTAGTGTTTCTTCCTTATTTTGTACTTCAGAGGCTGTGTCTTCAGCAGCAGTAGGTTCAGCAGAAGTTTCCTCAGTAGCAGTTTCGGCAGGAGGATTAGTAGCAGCTTCCGTAGGCTCCTCGGTCTTCTTTTCTTCCTCTTCTGTATTCGGTGTCTCCTCGGTCTTAGTCTCCTCGGCTATCTTTGGTTTTGTTGTTTCTTCTTCACTCCCTTCCTCAGCTGGAGTATCTTCTTTAGGTACTTCCTCTTTGGTTTCTGGTGCAGCTTCCTCTTTCGTTTCCTCATCAACTACTTCTGGAGCAGCTCCGCCGGCAGGGTTTTCGTCAGCAGGAGCTTCAACCTCCTTTAAGTCCTCTGTAGTCGGTTCTGGGGCTACTTCTTGAGTTGCAGCGTCCGACTCGGCGTGGGTCTCAACAGGAGTTTCTTCCTGAGCTGGCTCCTCTTCAAATTTTTCAATGGCAGTTTCTTCCTTATCTTCTTCTAGTACAGTTTCAGTACCAGCTTCATCCGCGGGATCCTTCTCAGCAGATGTCTCTCCTGCGAATGTCTCCTCGGGCGCGTCTTCCACAGTGGCAGGTTGGGGCTCAACGGGGGGGTTTATCTTTCCGTCCGTTGCCGTCATGATCTTGCGTTGTTTTGACGGCTTGTCTTTTAATCTGTGTTTCTTACCCTTCGAACCCTTGCCACCCTTCTTCTTGCTATGATTTGATGACTTGGAGTTCGCTGATGCTAATGGAGGTTCTGGGTCGGCGAATGTGACCTCTTTGGTTGGTGCTGAGGTGTCATCTACAGTGACGGGCTTAGGGTCACTGACTGGTGGACCTTCTGCGGGGGGTGATTCTTCGGTCGCCGCTGGAACACCTGTTGCCTTGGGGTTGTCGGCAGCGCCAGTATTGGTGGTTTCTTGAGTTGTTTCTGCGGAATACGGTGGATGGGCGGCTGCTTCTTCAGCCTCTGGTGTCTCCCCTGGCCTGTCCCCTTCAGGGGCAGCGTCGTCAGGTGGTCTAGCTTCAGCTTCTAGTCCAGCTGGCGCGTCACCCTCCGCACCTTTATCTTCTACACCACCTTCACTAGTCTTTGCGCTGTCCTCCTTTGTGGTGTCAACGACGGCGTCACCTGATAGGGTTAGTAGAGCTATTTGATAGGACCGCGGGCCACTTACCGTCGTTAGTAGTTGTGGTTTCCTCAGTTGGAGCTTCGACAGGCTCTTCACCTGTCTCCTTGCTCTCGTCTAAAGGTGCCAAATATCTCGTGTCACCTCTGTAGGTGATGGGTTGCGATACGTGTGTCTGCGCTATAGTTGACCAATCAATCTTGGTCCGATACGGACAATATGAGATTTCCATACTGGAGTCTTCAGTCTTTGCACCTTGCTGCTAGCACAACGTCCAAAGGTTCTATTATCAATATCTGTATCCTTTGTCTCGATGACCGCAACGCTGGGCTCGTTAATGCATTTGGCCCGAGACAGGGAAGTGTTGGGCGTGAGGTGACGATATTAGGTGCTGAGTACACGACAGGCTGTCACTGCAACTAGAAGCAACAGACTACGTCTTAGAGAGCCGGTACTTGTCCAGCTGGGAAATTGGTAAGACACTGGACTATGCAATGGGAAGACATTTTCGAGTCTGGCAGCACAGGATGGGCATGAAAAAGAAGAAGGAAGAACCTGAAAAGACGCCAAATGTAAGGATATTTTGGAGCATCCCACCTTTAGAGGCTATCGCCTGAATGATCACTGCTGCGCTCCACGTCAATTGGGCCGGATGAGGCCATTGGCGCCACGTTGTAGTTGTAGGACTCGTCGCTCGATCTGATGTCGAGCATGCCACAACAGATCACTGCTGCCCGACGCCGGCGACCTGCAGGTCATCTCCAAAGGAGTTACAATCGCTGCATACTAAAGGAGATGGTTGTTATTTTCATTGGAAAATATGCTGCATCGACGGCGCAGACTACATCGTGCTAGATGGTCGTTGGCTGGGTGTTGATGGGTATCGTTCTCACTGGCTCCGAGGCATGCCTCGATGGCATCGACATCTTCCTTGTCTACCCGCGTCCCGCTGCAAAGGGTGCATTGCGACGTGGTCGCCTCGTTGCCTCATCTTTCATTGGCATACAAGGAACAGCTAGATGCTGTATAGATAGGAGAATACGTGGGTTGTCCATGAGTGGCAATCCGTTGATCAGTGTCGCCGGAGACTGACGGCAGCCGGGATTTGTTGTCAGGTATTCATTTCTATCCGCACATCCATAATAAGAACGAGACGCCCTGCGCCTTGGGATCTATAAACCGCATTGGTACCTTATCATGGTTTGCCTCACTTACTGTTAATCATTGATAAGTTATGGCAGTGTACACTCAATAGAAAATAACCAGAATGCTAGGGATTATTATCATCAGTGATACGTCTTTCCATCCGAAGCTTGTGTGCGTCATTGAGGTTCTGTTTGGTGAAGTGTGATCTACTATCTGCCAACGCATTGGTCGCATGCAGTGGTTGCAGCCGAAGCACCCGCCACCCGAGACTCATCAGATGCGACGTTCGGGGATTGGCTTATCCACGTGACATATACCCTGCATCACATGCAAGTCCTGATTCCGTAATATGGTCGAATGCATTAGTCTAGACAACTCAACTCTTAGACGGCTATGGTATTCGAAACGGTGCACAACCTATGTGATCTTGAAACGCCGGAGAACGAACTCAACGAAGAAATCTTCACAGCATTCCTACTCCCAAACTGCAGACCTGTATCCCTCGGAAGCAACCACCCAGCATAATGCAAAATCCAACATTTGGGCATGAAAACAAATGAGACGCTGATGTGTTCTGGCGAGCAATTGATTGTGAGGCCTACATCGCCATTTCGGCCTGGAGCTTTCGGAGCTCTTCCTCTTCGTCTTCTTCTTCCTGTGGGACAGCTTTGCTTTTGACTGTAGATGATTAGTAAGTGGCAGAGCGGACTTGTGAAAGAAGACTTACGTTCGCCGTTCACAGCTGCAGATAATCTATGGATTTCATCCGATACTGGTACAGTACCTGTCTTCAACATCTTGTTGTCGAGCTGCTCTTGCTCCAACTCAGCGAGCTCGTCGTCAAGCTCGCTCTCATCTATAGTTTCGCCTAGAGGCGCATTTGTAATAGCATTGGCAATCTCTTCACCGAGGGCATGTTGCTCTCTGAGATCCTCCCTATACATACAATCAGCATCGCAGCACAAAACCCTACAAACGAACAATGTAATGTTCCAACGTACATTGTTTGGTCCACAACATCAATATTGAGCTTTCCATGGATCTGTTTCATGGCTTGTCCAGCCTTCTCCATTGCTGCGAGGGTTTCTCTGTTGATATTTGCTGCTTCTATCGAGTATATCTGTTGTTCAAGTGTCGAAATTTGTGCGAGGGTTTGGTCCAGGGTATGTTCATGTTGCTTCTTGCGTTTCAGGGCGGCTCTTGCAGCTGTTTAAATAGATTTAAGTCAGCGTCAACTCGTCTTCTTCTACTACGAGAAAAATGTTTGTGGGGAGATAAGAGTTCGTGATGCGCATGCCATACTGACCATTTTTATTCGTGCTAACATTCTTCCTGGCTATAGCATCTTGCTCGTCCATCTGAGTCTGTAAATGCTTTTCTCTTTTCTGCAACATCTCGAGCTGGGAACGTAGCCCAAGGATGGCCTTCTTCGGTGTATCCTTCTTGCTCTGAGCGCTCTGCCCCCCAAACCAACCCCACACACCAGACATCTTGTAGATGATGAATTCGAAGTAAACGAGTTCTGATGCGTTATATGTATGTCCCGCTAGACCCCAGATATGAGGTGTGCGGATTGGGTGCTTGTACAGCGAAGGAAGATTGGGGCGAAAGCAGTGGAGCGGGAGTAGTCCGACTATCAAAGGTGGGCCGGTTCCCGTTGCACAAGTTTCAGGGTAACGTATAGAAAGTGTCCCGATTGAGAGTCGTTGTAGCTAAGTTGATTTGCGAAGTCGTGGTAGTCATTCAAGGTTTATTGATTATCGCCTTCATGAAATGGCCATGAGGCATGCCTCCGGTGACGATGACGCGCTAACCCACCATTAGCGCCTCCACGGAGCAGTCACGTGTAGATTGTCTCTTTTCGGCTCCCCAAAATCGCAACAACATTGACTTTCTACAATGGCATTTCAAGGTCCGATACCTACACGTCTCATTGCTCTCTCTGAGATCCATAAGCAGGCGATAGGTGAGAAAGTACGTTTTCTTGGTTGGTAAGTCTCATATTTTCTCTCTTATTCTTTTGATTTAAGCATTATTACTCCCCTCACTTCATATTCTTCTCGGCCAAATTACTATATGTGTAAAGTTCTTTATCCCTTCTATAGGTGTGTTAAAATTCCAGGCTGACCTAGGCTTTGGCTATAGTGTAAACGGATACAATACAAATACAGGAGTTCTGACCCTCGAGCATAATTACCCTCGAGGAAGCAGGAAGACAGCGCTGGCAGACGTTAACCTCCTACTGGAGACCCTCAGTTCAGCAGATACTCGTATAGGAGAATGGGTTAATGTTATGGGCTACATTACCTCTCCGCCCCCGGAAAAGACCACGAGTACTACTGACCAGAACAAAAACAATATCTACGTCCAGGCAATTGTCCTTTGGTCGGCAGGTTCTATCAAGCTCGAGGATTACGAAAAAGCACTTTCTGAGCAGATAAATACTTAGACTATCACGTGTTTTCTATCCCTGATATTTATCTACAATTGATGGCGATTTTAGGCGGAGCACATCTCAAAGAGCATTGTTGATGTGAAAAAAATTCCACATTAGAATGATTGAGACGCTATCCTATGCTACTCAACAGAATAAAGGGAGACTTGCTTCCTAATCGGCGCCTATAGAAGTTCCAATCGCCTGCTTCTCAACGGAAAATCATTTTATCCGATTGTGGTGACTCCATCGGGTGACTTATACAAGTACAATAGGCCCGTCGTATTGACGTCCGCCGGCAATCCATCACCCGCCCAATATATCCTATACGTGTTTAGACTCTCCTCCTCTGAGTCAACCTGGACACCAACAAATTTATTTTCTCCGTTATACGAGAAATAGCCATCAGCATCAAATGAAAATCCTGTGGTAACGGCACCAGGAGGGACACTGGCTCCATGCGGGATAGTGAAGCCAACCTGCTGCGTTTCATTTGGGAAGATATACAGATCTTGCCATCCCGTAGGGACTCCGTGCCATGAGGTGAATGTGAATCCGGTATCGCCTTGCGGTAGGAAGGGCTCAGAGTAGATCGCAGATTTGATACCACCGATCCATATGGAGCCTGGTTTCTTGTTAGTGGAGTTCTAAACTAGGTGTGTGGAAGGAGACTTACTATTTGCATAGGAGACAAGGAACGTCTCTCCAATATTATTGACGTTGAGACCAGATTTTGTGGTGTTGACCAACACGCTAAATTCTTGTGCCATAGCACCAAGAGCCATAGTCATGGTACCTACTGCGACATTCTTAAGGAAATGCATATTGTTGGCTATGAAGTTGTTAATAGTATTATTGCGCTTTGTAATAAACCGCAGAAGTTGTTTTGTCTTGAGGATATATCTCAATCCAGCGCGGACCTAGCATTCTTATACCCATTTCCTCTTACCCAGTTGTCAAGGCATGACAACATCGCGCCCTCGTCTTTCACAATCTTCGTATTCAAAGGAAACACGAACTCAATCACGAGCACAATCATCCGGGCCAACCCGAATCGCATCACTTTTATTGCCCAACGTTCCCCAGAATTCAAAAGAAAGCCGGCGTCATTCCTTGCACACGCACTCCAACTCCTCGTATCGCACTTAAAACAGTTAAGAGTTAGATAGGAGTCGGTCAAGAGTCGGCAAGACTCGAGGATAAACATAGAACTAAACCCGTATCGACCATGCACTCTTTTCTTATTTATCCTCGGGTAAACGTCGATCGTACCTGTTTAGGCTGGTACCGCATGAGGTACCCTTAAGTTCGACAATACCTCAAGAACCGAACTAATCTTCAGTTCCTCGTCTTTCTTGTTATTGAGTGCCGGAGAGTAAGCTTACATCTCCTTGTGGATTGCAAATTATCCCATGCCTCTATTGGTGAGATTCACGGATGGCGAGAGGCCTGCGTGTTCTCGTAAGCTTCTTGTGTTGCCTGCTCATGGGACTACTGGAAAACCCCACTCGACGTATAGGTGCCGGCCAACAGCTTCCTGGTTGGAAAACAGGTGTCTAGACGTCTCTCGCGGATCGTGAGCTGTTGACGCGTCAGGAGTTCATTTTATACGGGTGCCACTCTTCGTCTCATATCCGCATCATCAAAAATTTGCAAGTCTTCGTGGTACCGGGAGTTATGGAAAACATTTAAATTGGAAGATCTCTTGGCTGGGTATCGTATCAACATCCTGTAGTAAAGACCGGAGCGGCGATGCACGCCAAAAAGATCTAATTTTACAATCTCAATGCAGTTCGCTGAGAAGAAGATAAATAACGAAAGCAGATACCCCCACCCAACTCCTCATCGCTAGCCAACCACGCCTCGCTCTTATGCAAATTATCATCATCCTTCCTCAGGCGTGTTCTGTGTTGTGTGGCGACTTTTGGTAACATTGGAACGTATCTATCACTACAGCGCCGAAAGGCCAAGGGCAGAGGCGGAGTACTAAGTGGAATGTTGGATTAATTCGGACAGGGGTGTTGGAGACTCTCTATCATCGACGGTAAGAGTGTTGGAGGCGATTGTTGTCGACGACTATGATAGTCTCTAACCATCATAACCGACGCCTATCATCCCACCTCCAACCTTCATCGGACCGTCGGCGATCCCCATCATCACTTCGCCTATCATCAGATCGTCGACGCCCTTCCTGGCGGTCATCTGATCTTACCGAGCCCGACGCACAAGACACAAGTACAGGTTGGTGGAGAGGGCGTTTCAAAGGCTTGTCAGATCTCTCGGACTCTTTTTTTGATCTCGCTGCTGCCTGCTTCTCCCATTCCTTCCTCGACTTCTGGCATATATCGTCGATCTGTTCATCTGTCAAGCAAGAGCCTGGAGTAGTGATTAAGAAGCCGTCTTCGCCCTGGTCAAGTCGTCAGCCCTAGGCCACGGCACTGGAGCGTTGAGGAGACTGACATTTCTGGTATACGGCCTGACATGGGCCTCAGGACCCAGGTAGTATGGAAGCTCTTGTGTAATGACCTTCTTGTTGATCTCGACGTTTGAAATCCAGTACTGGTTCTTCCTGCCGTAAGACATGGTTGCTGGAGGGCTGACTTTGCAGAACTATCACAAAGAGGGGGGCGGGTATCTACCGGCGACGCTATTGACTCGTCTGCGTGTTAACTCGACACGGCCGAGAGATCTGATTCTGTCTTCAAGATAGATATCCATCGAGGAATCGAGGCAACATATATAGAGGTGCTGAGAAGTCACGTTCTCTGTCCGCGTCTGTCTGTTTGCGACACTCCGCTGCTCCGCTCCTCGCGGACCAGGACAGCCAGGACAGCCAGGACAGGAAGGACAGGAGGTCTCCAAGCGGCCCACGTATCTCGCTGCCTGCAGTAGAATATCCGATTAAATGGACATGGCCGGGTGGAGAACCCCCCTGTCAGGTCAGCCTCATTTTTTGTCCGCCTTGCAAAAGCGACCCGACGATTGGGCCTGATTGGCCAGTCTCCCGCTCTCACCGCCTATTGGCGCAAGGGCTTTCCACACAATCGACCGGGTGGTGGAAAAGGCGATGCTCTCTATCGAATCGCAATTTTTGCATCTCGATAATTCGACCCGCAGTATTATGTGCTCCATATCTCGTGTATAGCCATTGTATGTATAGTTGAGCAAATGGATATGCTGAGATGCAGTGTGGAGATGCCAATATGCAGTTGAGGCCGAGACAGTACGACAGAATCGATACCACGTCGTGCACGTCCACCAGCACTACCGCCGGCGACGTTCGAGACTCTGCGACTCGTACCATCCAGAAACCGCATCTCCTCTGTGCAGCGGGCGGTCCGGAGTGCGTACGGAGGTTTGGCATAAGCATCAGGTGATTGCACGCAACTGGGGCACCGCTCTGGGCTGAGCAACTCGAGCATGTCCACCAAGGACGCCCTATCTTGGATACGCCAGAAGACCTGTGATATGTGTGCTATCGCGCCTCACTCCTGCGCCTATGACATATGCCATGATGCGTGACGCTGAAAGCAACAGCATATAAGCTTTCGTCTGTCATCGTTCCAGCTTCCATTTGTTCAAGATCATCGCTCTCCCCGCTTCCCACCGTCCACTTGGCGGCTAGTAAATATCAGGGCATTTCGAAGTGGTTGTCATCCTTTCAATTCTGGTCAAGGGCAACCATGTTCTTAGATTGCCGATCAGATTCAAGATAGGGGATCGTCCACGATTTCGCAACCAACAGTTGAAAACGGCCTAGATAATTGAGTCAATCAAGGAGTTCATGTTTTGACGGTTTCAGGAGCAGCATTATCCTCGAGGCTGCTAATACTGATGATCGTACAACGACAAGATTACTGAAGCTTGGATAAGCATTTGCGATGAGGGCTTTCCCAATAACCTCTCGAGGCTGTATTTCGCCACAATATATAGGACACCAACCCTAGATGCCGACCACCAACAATGTCCAATGCTACAAAATTTATCAGGGAATAACCCTCCTCATTTTTCGAATCCTGCTTCCAAACAGACCACGGTCTCGGTGGAGACAGATTGAGGCCTCGAGAAAGAATCGCTAGGCTGCAAGTACGAAGGTGGTCAGGTACTGACGATTATCACGTATCTTCAAACGGCAGAACCATGCGAAGCAGGGTATTGCACTTCCAGGATTTAGCGCAGAGCTATATCCGTGAAGTGGATGCGGCTCCATCATATAACCATCTTTTTAGAGTACCCTGCATCGTCGTCTAGCAAGTATACATATTATTGTGGACTATAGGCAGTAACACCCCGAACGAGACTCAGTTTCAGCGAAGCCAGAAGAGACGCGACCCGAAAATATGATATCTTCGACCATTCAGAAGACAATGCCATGAGGTTTACGAGATTGCAACTAATTTTCCTTCAAACGCCGATATCGTATGCCAAGCTATGGTTCGTCGATCCTTCTACCACGATATATAATCAGATATGACGGGTTGTACCTCAAAATTGTGGTAGAAGATATGAGGAGCAATGATCGGCCATTGCAAGTACACAGTAGACAGGTCGTTTGGTGCTACCAATGTTAGCCGCGCTATTCAGCGCATGCATCCTTCCTATTTTCTTCTCGATCCGACGCCCTGCTGACGCTCGCCTTACTTCTTTCCGCTCCTACTCCCTGTATTACAGATCTAGTGTCAGCTTTATGGCATCCCAGAAGTATTGTTTTCTAGAGGGAGCATATCCACCCGGTGGCCAGTCTACATTTATCCTAACAAGACTTCAACACCAGGAGTTTCTAGAACGTCGTCTTGGTTCTTGATCCGCCGACCCTCCACTTTCCGTTTGCGGACTCGGGCTCTCAAACCACCAGCGAACGACAACCGTTTTGACCCTATCTACCTCCTAGAATGAATCTTAGAGCCCAACATGCTATCCCTCCCCGCCCCGAAACATTGATAACAACATACGTTTGAGGGGATATCCGGGCCCGCTGTATGCAATATCCTAGGCTGCCTAGGAAATAGAAACCGCTGGAACTTGCCAGAGTCTTGCGAGACAACGATCGATCCTGGCCTTGAGAACAGAACAGATATTGACATTTGCATAAGCCACGCAATGTATCACAACCAATCTGATCACCAGTATCGAGCCTCCAGGCTAAGATCGAACGGCTAACAATATTTCCGGTGGGGGCACGTGTGGGGGGACAATAACTATCACATCTCTTGTCATCTTCAGAAGAACCTAGACCTTGCTATATTCGCAACTTGATACATACTGCAACACGGAGGAGCAAAGGCTACAGCCGTCTTATCAGGGCGTCCCAAATAACTCATCGGCATATTTGTCACCTCTCGTATATGCTAACATGCGGGGTTTTGTGGGAACAGCGCTAGCTTTATAGAATCGCCATGATAATCACGCAATAACTTCATTCCGCAAAGCTCGTATCTACTTTTCTAGTGGGGAAGAAGGCTTAGGCAAAGCAAGGCGTACAATGGTATGACCTTTCACGCCGAGTTCATTTTGTCTCAGATCTCCGCATTTCTGCTATAGTCCTGTGGGTTCTTAAATTGTCTCTATGTCAGCCTCATCCAGAGATGATACGTTTCGTGCCCGAGTTTCGAGCAGGCTACGTGCTTGTACATGGCGCTACTTTTGCTACGTGGCATTACAGTGTGAGTTCTCGGCTCGACGGGTATGCTGGGAGAGAGGAGTGCAGGTAGGTTTTCTTGGTACGCTTCATGCCTTGGGGAAAGTTGCCTCGGCGAATTAGTCTGCTGGACGTACTCTCCTGCTTGTGCTTTTCGGATTAGTTGTTGAAGAGTCTCTCAAGATTCAAGAGTACGGGAGGTGAAGCTTCTAGACGATGGCTTTAAGCGGCAGCACCTAAATGGAGAGAAACCTCTGGCCAGTCTCTGACGTTGACTCTTCCTCCCATCTACCTTTATAATGCATCAAGTCAGATACTAGGAGCTCGTCATAACCGCCTACCACGACCCAACGCCTACTCCAATACAATTACTTCCGCTACAGACCTAAATCCATCAAACCCCTCATCGTCAGGTTGAATCTCCCACCTCATCACAACCTAACACGAGCGAATACACGCGAACAATCGCCCTCTCCACCCCTTTCCCTCTATACATCTCGCAGGAAACACGAGTCTCCTACTTCCTTCCCCTCTATCCATCTCGCAGGAAACACGAGTCTCCTACTTCCTTCCCCTCTATCCATCTCGCAGGAAACACGAGTCTCCTACTGCCTTCCCCTCTATACATCTCGCAGGAAACACGAGTCTCCTACTGCCTTCCCCTCTATACATCTCGCAAGAAACACCAGTCTCCTACTTCCTTCCCCTCTATCCATCTCGCAGGAAATACGAGTCTCCTACTGCCTTCCCCTCTATACATCTCGCAGGAAACACCAGTCTCCTACTACAACCTCTCGCCGACCATAAATGGCATATGCTACATCACACCTCGGAGAGTCATACTGTCTCTATCGTATTCATATCCAACGACGAAATGATTGCGTAGTGGAGCGATAGCGTGGTTGAGGAAGTAGTCGATGAGGAAGCCGTCGATGAAGTGGTCGATGAGAATGGTCGATGAAGTGGTTGATAAGGAAGCCGTCGATGAGGAAGTAGTCGACGACAGCGGTCAGCGATAGACTGGAATGGTAGTAGATGGGATATATATAATTGAATAGCAGATATCATGAGAGCTTTGTCCTTTTAGGTTCCTTTGAAGAGGCGGTTCCTTTGAAGTGGTTGTTCGTTTGTGGTTGTGGTTGTAGTTGTTTATTTGTTCATTTGTAGTTGTGGTTGTGTCTGTGGTTATATCTGTAGTTGTATTCTGTATTCTGTATTCATGACGTCGAGTCTATCTGCATCTGTATCTGTAGTTTATATCTATACCTATATCTGCGGTTGTAGTCATATCTGCAGTTGCAGTTGCAGTTGTTCGTTTGTAGCTATATCTATACCTATATCTGTGTCTGTATTTATATCATCATCATCATCAGAGCTGCTACCCCTCTCTCTTCTTCCTCTCCCCTCCTTCTCCCTTCTTTCTCCCCTTCTTCCTCTCCCCTCCCTCCTTCTCCCCTCCCTCCTTCTCCTCTCCCTCCTTCCCCTCCCCCCCTCCTCCCCACTTCTCCCTCCCCCCCTCCCCCCTTCATCCTCTCTCCCCTCCCCCCTCCCCCCTCTTCCCTCCCCTCCCCCCCCCCCGCCCCCCGAATTAGCCCCCGAATTAGAAAAAAACAAAAAAAAAATTCAAGAAGAAGAGATTCGAGATTCAGTCTATGAATCTAGATAAGGCGGAGAGAGATAAGGCGGAGAGAGAGAGAGAGAGAGAGAGAGAGGGCGAGGAAGAGGAGGAGGAGGAGCTATATATATCTATGCTCTTTGGATGGATGGATGGGGATATGTGCTCTCTTTGGGGCTGATATTGGGGTATGAGATTTGATTTTGTATGATTGTTTTATGTTGTTGTACTGTACTGGCTGAGATACTTTTAGGATTTTATCTCTAGTTATGTCCTCACCGAGTTACTCATGCTCATGCCGGAATCACTCTCTCTCTCTCTCGCTAACCTATCCACCCGCGATCCCGCCTCCATCCCTCACTTAATCACTCTCTCAATCCCTCACTCAATCACTCTCTCAATCCCTCTCTCAATCACTCTCTCAATCCCTCACTCAAGTACACAGCGACAAGGTCAAGGTCAAGGTCGATATCAATGTCAATTCAACTTTCATTCAACTCATCAACTAAAGCCGCCTGCAACCCACACACCACCTCCCATCTCCCACCTCCCACCATCTCTATCTACAACTTCCTGTCCTTTCCAACCCTCGATCCTCCCATTAATCCTCCCCATTAATTTCCCCCTCTCAGCCCTCCCCCGTCAATCCTCCCCAACAACAGACTAAATCTCATCATCTCGACCACCCCACCAGGAATGCACGCAAAGGACATGGTATCGATTCGAGGCAACAAGGCAAAAAAGGCAAAGAGGAACCAAAAAGAAAGAGAAATAAGGTAAAAAGCAAAACCCCGAAGCTGGAGTCAGACTTTCAACACCGAAACAGGAAGAGCCTTCGACCAAAAAGAAACAAAAAGAAACAGCGGCAATCTGAGCAAGCACACAGCAAAACCTCCTCCCCCCATGTTTCTTTCTCCCCTCCGCAATTAGCTGACTAGCCTAGCTCTAGGAACCGAGAACGAGAACCAAGGAAAGAGAGGGAAAAGAAAGAAAGAAAATGCCGAGTATTATCGTACACGCTCCCATTAACCACCCTTCCATTCAGTCAATCTCGAGGAACAAAGCCGCCATGCATAGTCTCTTCGCCATGACAGGCTCAGTTCTTCTCCTTATCAGAGAACTTTGCCTTGAGTCTGCCGAAAAAGCTGGTACGCTTCTTCTTCTTCGCGTCCGCGGCTGCTGAGCTAGCGGCGGCAGAGCTGGCTGGGCTATCGGATGGCTTGCTTGCCTCGGTAGCCGCTGTCGTGGCCGGGGCACTGACCTTTTCAGTAGGAGCAGGGTCAGCCTGAGTGTGAGTGCCTGGAACTGTGGTTGGCGATACATCTCTGGAGTCAGATTTCTTGGATGTAGAACCGATCTTTGGTGCGGATTCGCCTGTAGAATTGTCTGTCTTGACTCTCTTCAGAAGTTCATTCTCCACGGCCTTCTTCTCGGCGACTGGCTCGGAATAGGCAGTAGCCTCACGACCCTGACCAGATGCAGCAATAGACTCCCTGACAACCTCTGGTGTGGCGTTGACGGTGGTAGAGCCGTTTGGTGCGGATTTGCCTTTGGAGTTCTCTCTCTTGACTTGCTTCAGAAGCTCGGCTTCAACAGCCTTCTTCTCGGCGACCGGCTCAGAGTAGGCAGTAGCCTCACGACCCTGGCCAGATTCAGCGATGGACTCCTGCACAACTTCTGGGGTGTCGTTGGTCTTCTTGTTGGCGGCGGCGTTGATCGAGTCGATCGATTGCTGCACGGACTCTGGTAGATAGCTCTTGGCAGTGCCGTCAGACGTGACTGTGGCCTTTGGTACGTCGGCGAGGAGTTCCTTCTCCACAGCGCTCTTCTCCCTGACCTCTTCTGGAACACCGCTGGCTTCTGCTCCCACACCGGCTTCCTCCTGGCTTTCTTTCACGACCTCGGGCACGGCATCCTTCTTCGGCTCTAAGGGTACTGCTGCTGCAAGGTTTGCGGTTGTGCTCTGAGGACCAACGGACTGGATGGTAGGGGTTGCGTCAAATGTGCCAACACCGCCAGTACCGATTGGCAGGCTTGATTCTGGAATCAGATTCTTCGAGATAGGTGGCAGGTCAAAGACACCGGTGCCCTTGTCATCACGCTCGCTTTGAGGGGTCACTACAGGAGGCAAGACTGGGGCATTCCCGAACGCGCCACTGTTCTCGTAAGATTCCTTGTCGGTGGTGACCGTGGAATTAACAGTATTTTGTGTGATGGAGCTTGGCTCCGGGACCTTCTCGCCGGCTGCGAGCTTGACCGGGTTTCCCGCACCAGCAGTTGCTGGGATGGGCGCGACACCGAATGTTGCTTCGGAGCCCTCGGCGGTCTTGGCTAGAGATAGATCGTCGTGAACAGTCGAGGAGACGGTGTTGGAGGTGAGGGTTTGTGGGTCTGGGACCTTCTCGCCCGGTGCGAGCTTGATTGGGTTTCCTGCGCCAGCAGTTGCTGGAATGGGGTCGACGGAGAAAGCTGCGGGCTCAGAGGCTGGCGTCTCGGCTGGCGTCTCGGGGTAGGCGCCGGGAAGGTCTGCTGTCCCAGTGGTGTTCTCCTTTGGCACATCCTTCGCCAGCTCGGCAGTGGTCGATGTTGGTGTCACGCCTGACATGATGCCAGCTGTCGCAGGAGTATGCTTTGCAATTCGATCGGTGGTGAGGACGTTGTTCAGGTTGCCTTCGGGGTCGGTTTCTTGTGGCGCTGTATGATCGGTAACCCAGTTTCCGTCCACGACAAACTAACAATTGGAGATGGTCAGTAACTGTGCCGACGGTACTTGCTTGATATAAAATGTGAGGCTCAGGAATAGAATTGTGGGAATTTGGGGGGTTGGTGAGCATCCTTGACCTGCAGACTAAGACGGAGCTTGAAATAGGCGACTTTTGCTGCAACTCTGCGTACAGTAACCATTAACGGCCAAAATTATTACGTAGGGTGTCTGCCTGGTGGCCTGCTGCCAGACATGATGCCGTTGCTCTCGGCGATGATATGATGTCCAGCTTGTCTCGAGCAAATCCTTCCAAGCAGACCCATGCCAGACCGCTTGGACACAGCTTCAGAGGCCTATGGGGGGTTGTGGAGCAGAGCATTCCGCATTCCTCCAGCACAGATGCCTGGGCCGACAAGCGTTTGCGCTGTAGAATCCCCGCGAGCGTGGTCTGCCGTGGCATGCAGTGGGCTCACCGGGCATTGCCACAGCAGAGAGCCAGGGCCCAAGCAGGGCGCGGATGCTCGACATGGTGGGGTATACAAGTATCATAAGCTGGAACTGAGCGCACCTTGTAGTATATCTTCTCCGACGCACTCGGGAGCGCCACATCCTTCCTGAAGACGCCGCCATCCTGCTCGAGCTTCTCGCTCTTTGTCCAGTTGTCGAAGGTACCGGTGACGTAGACTTCGGACGCTGGGTGTTCCCTATCCGCAAACCGTGTCAGCGACCGAAGCTCGACGGATGTGATGTGCAGTGTGCAGTGTTCAGTGTGCAGTGTGCAGTGCGCTGTCAGGTGGAAGATCTGGTGGCCGAGGGCGTCTATCAGAGACACCAATCCGTCGCAAAGCTGCCTCGTGCACAGAGGACTGCCATCCGCCACTGCTGCTGCGCGCTGCGCACGGGATGCTCGCTGTAGGGAGACGGGGAGACTTACCACTGGAAGACGAAGCTACCCATTGCGGCTGCACTGACGAGATGGAGAGGGCGCGATGGCGACAATCCGGGACGGCTGCGAGGGCTCGGAGAAGATGGCCGGGCAGAGTTGGAGAGCTGAGCGTTGGTGCTGCCGGAGGGACTCTTGGGTCTCGAATCTGAAGTTGATGAAGCAGAGCAGTCTGTCTGGTGAGATTGGGCTGGCGTAGGGGCGGAGATGATTTGATCTTTGCGCCGAGCCCGCGCGTAGCTGCGGTAAGCGGAACAGGTAAGAATCGGCAGGCCTGCGAAGTGATGCAATGCCTGTTTAGAAAGCAGGCTGGAGAGGCGTGCGATGTATCACAGGGCAAGGGAAGAGCACGGCCTGGCCTGTTCAGACTGCAGACGCCGTGGAGCCCGGATTAGAGTTAAGATGCGTGTAGAGTGAGTAAGGTATGTATGCTATCTAGCCACCTGCCAACTTGCTACAGTGTGCAGCGTGCAGTGTAGTGTACAGTGTACAGTGTATAGTGTTCAGTGTACCGTGTACCGTGTACAGTGTACCGAGTATAGTGAATAGTGAATGGCGTACAGGGTGCTGTAGCCTGTAGCACTACAGATAGAGTTCAGCGCACCGTCCAGCGTGCAGCGGGCGGTGTAGCCCGGACTGCATGTATTGTACAGTGACGAGTGAGTCAGGCGCGTGGCTGAGCTGCCTGGCAGGCCTCGTTCTCGTGGGCCGCGACGAAGCTGCCGTACCGTACGTACCCTATCTTGGCTGCCCTACAGGAGCTGGCTACCCTAAGCTTTGCGAGTTACCTCCACTGCAGTTACTGACCTACAGTAACCTCTACTACAGTTGCTGAGCTACAGTTGCTGAGCTACAGTTGCTGAGCTACAGTGGCCTATACTACACTTTCCCTACACCACCTACCCTACACCACCCCCCTTGTAGAGATGCGGTGAGAAGATGCGGTCGAGAGGCAAGCCACGTGCGAATGCTGCTGGTACAGAGGTTCATGGGGGCCAGGAAGCACGTTTCGCTAGCATGCCTGTCTGGGTACGTGCTGTGCTGTGCTGTGCCGTGCTGCGACGATACCCTGGGCTGCCTTGGACAGGCGCGACGGGTAGGGACCCAGGCACCAATAGTATAGGCACAGGCTACAGCACAGCACAGCACAGCACCGTGTGTATCCAGGCACCGGCGGGGCAGGCCCGGCTACAGTCCGCACTCGTGGGGCACTGCAAGTGTACTGTACAATACATACATACTGCCGGAAGTGAGAATGACGTCGCCGGAGCCTCGGAGGGGCCGGGGCGGCCTCTACAGTCCACCGTCCCACACCGGCCAGCCCCCGCTTCCCTCTCTCTCTCTCCCACCGCCTGCTGGCTGAGTGACGGCGTGCCGGGGTGGCGACGGCCTGAACCAAGGCTCCCAGCCGCGATGATGAGGCGCCTTCGTCACTGCGCACGAGAGCCCCTCGCTGTGCCCGTGGCCGATACCTGCTTGCTTTGCTTTCAGAAGTCGGTATCCGGTTGTACGGTACGGTATATGCCATTTGCTAATACGATGCTACTGCTGCTGTGCTGGTATTCAGGCATCGCGATAGAGCCTGGGAGGATGAGGGATGAGATCATGGCGGCCTTCTGTGAGGTAGCCTAGCTTAGCTTGCACGCTGTACGGGTCTCGAGAGAGTTCTCTCGCGGGTCTGGATTTTGGTGATGTGGGGTTGGTGGTGGGCTGTAGATGAGATATAGATGTACTGTAGAATATACTATCGATAAGATGTAGATATACTGTAAAAGATACTATAGATAAGATATAGATATACTTGCATTGTATCTATACTGCAAATATATATATAGATGTACTGTGGAATATCCTATCGATGAGACGTAGATATACTGCAAATATATATATATAGATGTACTGTAGAATATCCTATCGATAAGACGTAGATATGCCTGTACTGTATCTGTCTCTATTCAGCAAACACACCCACCACATCAGCATCCATCGCCCAGCATTCCTTCCACCACCCCACCACCCCACCCCATCCCATCAAGCAACCTGCCTGGCCCAACAGACACGCACCTCCACACCAGATATCACAGCACTGTACCGCGCACCTGCAGCAAGACTGCAGCACAGCAATAAATGCCCGCGCGGTCAGATCTGGCACCCGCAGATATAATTGCTGCAAACGCACCTTGTAGAGTCGCGGGTTCGGGGGCTCTGGTCTGTCTTGATGTGGGGGATTGGATTGGTTTTATGGTGTATATATCACGATGGAATATACATGTTGGCTGTAGAGCGAAGCGACCTTGGGGGTTTGGGGGGTCACCCCCATGAAATGATGTTGGATTATGTTTATAGTTATTTCTTATGAGGTGTCTGTGCTGCTGTGTTTTGCTCTGCTCTGCTCTGCTCTGCTCTGTTCTATGCCGACACGGGCACGTGAGAGGCAGGCTGCACATGAGAAGCAACAGGCCGGCCGTGCAGTTTGGTTTGTATGGTGTATATATCATGATGGAATATACATGTTGGCTGTAGAGCGAAGCGACCTTGGGGGTTTGGGGGGTCACCCCCATGAAATGATGTTGGATTATGTTTATAGTTATTTCTTATAAGGTGTCTGCGCTGCTGTGTTCTGCTCTGTTCTGCTCTGCTCTGCTCTGCTCTCTGCTCTGTTTTATGCCGATACGGGCACGTGAGAAGTAGGCTGCACGTGAGAGGCAGGCTGCACGTGAGAAGCAACAGGCCGGCCGCGCAGTATGTGGCAGTATGTGGCAGCATGTGGCCGTACAGGACAGCAACTCCGCCGTTTGCGGCCATCCACCACACGAGCAGCGCAGGCCCGTCTTGGCTCTCGCTCAGCCTGTCGCTGCCCGCCTCTGCCCGCCTCTGCCCGCCAGCTGCCCGCCCCAGCCCGATCCGTCCCGCCCAGGCCACCGCCCGCCCCGTGCACGGCGCCGCCTTCGAGGCGTCTTCCAGAAGACCAATGGAAGCTCCAAATCCAGCTGTCGCTCCCCACATTCCCCCCTAAGCGATGCCTGCCTGGCTGCCTGGCTGCCTGACGGCCTGACTGCCGCTGCCCTCTGGCGACCTCATGCTCTCTCTGCCTGTCCTCCGCCTGTGCTCTCTCGCTTTGTGAACCGCCCCGTCATCTCTGCTCTCTCTGCACATTGCTACAGTCTCCGTCAGTCGCTCCCCGCCTGCTCCGTCTCCCAATTGCTGCGTGGCTTCACCTGCGCCGACCCTGGCTGACCGCGTTGCGTTTGTAGGAGATCCCGACTGCTTCTGCCGGCCCTCATTCCTCCCTTGTACGCTCGGGTTATACTCCTCGAAAGCCCTCTTATACCCAACAATCGCGCACGGCGTCTTGATCCCTTAATTGGCCTCGACCTGTTCGACTATCCCTCCACCGACTCCGACGGACTTGACATCGAGGGGCTCATTGCGCCCTGTCTACCGATCAGGAAGTCGCAGCTCTCAACACAACGGCCTACGCCCTAGTCTGTTTACCTGCTTCGTCGACCGTCTGAAAGCACCCTCGGCGAGCCTCAAAAACCCTACTACTCTCCCCTTGACCGTCCCTACGGCAGACAGTCATGTCTGGACACACCTTCCCAGGCCGGCTGGGTGCGAACTCGAACCCCTTTGGAGGCGGTGACTCGACCGATGAGCCAAGGAGCTCTGGCACGATCCACAACGTCGCCGAGGAAGACGAGAACGACACAGTGACATCCCCAACAACTGCAACTTTTGGTGGCGCGTTCGGTGGCCCATTCGGTGGCGATGGGTCAGGAGACGGTCCGCCCTCGGCATTCAAGGGCAACGCGGAAGGCTTCCCATCCAATTACGGCATGGGCAGACGTACCTCGGTCTCTGCAGAGTCTCTCAACCCCACCGAATCTTCAAACGATAACTGGAAGGCACCATATCATCCCAAGACGCAGGATCAGCTGACCAGACTGAAAACCGCCATCTCAGAGCACACCCTCTTCAAGCATTTAGATGACGAGCAAAGCTCCCAGATTATCGGTGCTCTTATTGAAAAGCCCATCCCAGCAAAAGGCATCAAGGTGTGTAGCTCCCGGCCAAGGGCGGAATTCTGCGATCAGCTCGCAATTTATCGATGGTCGCCCTGGCTGCAGTCAGACAGTCTGATCACGGCATGAATAACGCTAACTCGTTTCTTATAGGTCATAACACAAGGAGACCAAGGTGACTTCTTCTACGTCGTAGAGAAGGGCACATTCGATGTGTACATCAACGAGGCAGGCTCCCTCCAACCGGGCCTTGACGGCATGGGCAAGAAAGTGGCGTCAATCTCGGTCGGTGGGACATTTGGAGAGCTTGCGCTCATGTATGGTGCTCCTCGAAATGCCACGGTCGTCTCGGCTGAAGGCGGCTCCGTACTGTGGGCACTGGATCGCGTGACATTTCGACGCATTCTTATGGACTACACGTTCACTCGCCGACGCATGTACGAGAAGTTCCTCTCCGAGGTTCCTCTTCTATCCGAACTAGATTCGTACGAGCGCTCCAAGATCGCAGATGCATTGGAGACACAGAAATTCCCCGCCGGCACATCGATTATCAAGGAAGGTGACGTAGGCGAGGCCTTTTATCTCCTTGAGAGCGGCGAAGCAGAAGCCTACAAGAAGGGTGTAGAGCAGCCTGTGAAGTTCTACTCCAAGGGCGATTACTTTGGTGAGCTGGCGCTCCTCAACGATGCTCCACGTGCTGCCAGCGTTGTCAGTAAGACGGAAGTCAAAGTGGCATCACTGAGCAAGGATGGATTCCAGAGACTCCTGGGTCCGGTTGAGGGCATCATGAGAAGGACAAAGTATGATACTGGTGTGGAAGAGGTTGACCCGCTTTCCAAGTCGTGAACGATCTCTTTTGTTAAAATTGGTTAGATGCGGGCTATCGGGCTCGTCTCTCTATACTTTAAATTGTCTGGCGTTGGGTTGGGGGGATTCATAACGGCTCTTACTTCGCTCATTTTCGTTTCGCTTTACGCCCTATGGTCGCCTGGTTCTGGGAGATGAAAATATGGTTCTGGGAGGGGGGGAGGGAGGGAACGAGGTGAGGCTGTGCGGTGCTGTGCTAGTAAGTACGCATAGGTAGTTTAGGATGGTTAGTTATGCAATGGACTGGACTGGATTGTATGAGATGGGATGGGATGGGATGATGAGGGCTATGCGTGCGATGTGGGCTCGATGGATGGATAATTTGGAAGCTGGAAGGGGGAGGGGGGAAGGGGGAAGTTGGGAGCTGGGAGGGGACTTTTCGCTCAGTAATATGATATTGATATGATATTTCTCCGATGTTTTGTTGTGTTGGTGATGTGTGTGTGAATGAATGTAGGACGTGCCATACGTAAATGAACGAGAATGTAATATCTCCTACTGAGCTATCCTATGCCACCGAACAGAACAATAATATACGCATACACATAACCCCCTGTCCCTGTCCCTGTATCTGCTTTAACTGGTCTATATTATATCTCGTCTGCTCACTCACATTTCTTTTTTTTTTGGGCAGTATCTACGCAGCTTTCTTCCCTTGCGGAGCCTGAGCCTGAGCCTGGTTTGGATGATGGGGATGGGGATGGGGGTAGGGATGGGGATGTTAGAGGGGTGGTGGTGGTGGTAGTGGTAGATATAGATGTAGTTGTTAGAGGGAGAGAAGTAGAGAGTAGTAGTAGTGAGAGTGGTAGGGATGGTAGTAATAGTAGAGCAGAGGGAAGTAGAGGAGAGTAGAGGATAGTAGAGAATAGTAGTAGTAATAGATAATCGTAGTAGTGATAGTAGTAGTAGTAATAGTAGAGCAGAGGAGAGCAGAAAATAGCAAGCAGAAAATAGCAAGCAGAAAGTACCAAGCAGAAATTACAGAGCAGAAAATAGCAAGCAGAACAGAATATAAAGTAAAGCAAAGCAGATCCCCCGTCCCTCCTGCAATCCAGCACATAGCCGTTAACCGCAGTGTGTTTCATATATATTGCCGCTTCAAGGCTTCAGTTTTCAGAAAACCACAGAAGATAGCTGTTTGTTGTCTAAAGTATCGCTTTACTGACTTGCCTTGCCTGGCTAGTATTATTGACACTCGCATCTTTTGGAGCAGATTGCAGTCGGCGAGCGAGCGAGCGTTCTTGGAGGGGGGTGGGCTGGGGGAGGGGAGGGGAGATGTGGTGATGGAACAGATTCATAGTCGATATCAAAAAGCTGAAACTTTTCGATCGTCTAAGTATAGACGACTACTACACTACGCCGCAGTGTACCCCGAGACCTTTTTTTCTAAGAAAAATCAAGCTGCTCTTTTCAACTGTTGGCGGTATAGATGGCTTTGCTTGTTGGTGTAGTGGGGGTTTTTCCTGACGCTGCCCGATAGGAGGTTTATATAACGTCGCTGCCTGATACAGTAGACTCCCACCACCAGTGGACAAGCTCACGATACAACAGACCAATCTCTCGCCCTCCCTCTTACTACAACTACAGCTATCCCATTATCGCGCGCAGATTTCTCGTGTCCGTCTCGTATTACTATCTATCCATCCATCCATCCATCTATTCGCTTGCGAGTGGGATAGCGGGGAGCGTTGGGATGCTGTTCGCTGGGATTAGATGGGATTGGAATGGATTGGCGATGAGTGGATTTCTAACGCCGGTGATGGCTACGACGCTGATGACAGCTTACGATACAACAGGCCTCTTCAGCCACGGATGTTCTCATGGACGGATTCCTCGCGCTGCGGAGTATGGGCATTGGAGAGGAGGAAGCAGATGGATATCTGTGACGGCGGGAGAGAGAGAGAGAGATGCCGGCACGGGGTTTTTCGCGTACTCTTGTCTATGGATGCCAGCACTCGTGGGATTTCTCGCATGCGAGATTCCATATGTGATGTTTTCTTCTTTTCTTTTTGCAATGCTATGCTATGATATGCTATGCCATGCCAAGTGATACGTACAAGCCGTGTCAGCGCCTCGCGCAGATATTCCCTCTCCCAGACCTGCCATTGATTAAACGCCTCTAAATGCCACATCGCGCCTTTCCTTTCACGAGAGCCCCGATTCCTTCGACGCCAGCCCGTCACAGCGCGCCGGCCCGCCGCGCCTCCAGGACCCGCGCGCGGACGGCCTCGGCCGCGACCTCCGTCTCCAGGACGCGGCCGACGCCCTGCCTCCAGCCGCTCTCGAGGAGCTGCAGCTCGCCGCCGACGGCCTGCTGGGCGGAGCGGCGCTGGACGACGACGAGGTCGATCTCCTCTTTCTTGGCGGCGAGCTCGCGCTCCAGGTCGCCGAGGATGGAGACGAGCTCGTCGTTGCCGGCGAGCCAGTCGGCCTTGCCCGACGTGTTGAGCGCCTCGAGGTGGCGGATGCGGCTGGAGAGGTAGGTGTACGACGTGTAGGCGCGCGCGAGCGTGGAGTGGTATGCGTCGAGGGACCTGGCGGTTGCGGCGCTGGGCTTGGCGGCTTTGGAGGACCTGGACTTGCCGGCTTTGCTGGGCTTGGGCGCGGGGGGGAGCGTGAGGGCTTCGTACCGCGAGAGGTCGATGCCGCTGAGGGGTGTGGAGTTGGAGATGCGCGTGAACTCGGAGAGCGCGAGGGGCGTGTAGGAGGCGGGGCGCGGGGCGGGCAGGGACGGGTGGCTGCTGGCGGAGGAGGGGGATGGCGGTGGGAGGGTGCTGAGTTCGGCGTCGATTAGGGACTGGGCGGCGCTGCGGGCGGCGGGGCTGGGTTCGGCGTCGATGTCTGGGAGGGGGGTTAGTTGGCTTGCGGTGGAGGGGAGGAGGAAGGGGAGAAGACGCGATGCGGAATCAGGGCAGTAGAGAGCGCAATGGAGAGGGGGAGGAGACGTACAGGGTAACGAATCGTAGGATTCAGTTACCAAAGGCATGATGAGTGATGCTGTACGCGATTGCGCTGGTATGTGGCGCGTATAGAAGCTCTTCTTATATTCCTGGGCTGGTGGCCAGGCGGAAAGGATTGGCAAAGTTGCGCTCGGATTCAGTCGAAGCAGAGTAGCGAGGCCAGTCGACGCAGAAGATCCTCTCAAAACACAAGATTTGCTTCAGTATTTGTTTCATGCGCAGGTAGGACGTATGCGACTGCACGTCAAACTTCTTTCACGTCGTTCTGAACGATTTAGATTTATCACGGTATCGGTGCCTGGCATATCAGGCCTTCAGCCTTGTGGTGCGGCCGCAGCCAAGGCGGCTTGGAACTCTCGAGGGGTGGACGGGCTCAGCATGATAAGATGACCCTGGTTGATACTCGCATTCCCGCCGGCTGGGATATACTCGACATATATATACGGGTTCGGAATCAAAAATCAGAATGCAATCTGCGGAGATGAAGGACGGGACTCTGGGGATTGAGGATGGAGGGGCTGAGATGGGGAACAAGCAGACACGGCGCTCTAGGAGGATTGCTGCTGCGGGATCAGTGGTTATGGTCGCCCTGGTGTTTTTATATGCGGTTTGGAAAGGAGTACAGCTGGACCTTTTGGCTACGCACTTGTCGTTCCGGCTGGGAGGAAATAGCCAGACGATGCCGCCGGTAAGCTCGGCGGGGAGCCAATATCTGCTCGGGGTAGGAAAGGCAGATATCACAGGGTACACAGAGTTCCCACGGCCTCATTTAAATCTACTTTCTAACTCTCGTCCAGCCCGGTTGTCGAGATCAATATGATGGGCTATGCAGACCCCAAACAGCTGGGATCCGGTCTACGCCAGCGCCTCTACTCGCGAGCATTCATCGTCGGCGATATGGGGAAGCCAGATGACCGATTTGTATATCTTGTTCTTGATACGCAGTCTGGAGATACAGCCGTCCGGTATGGCATCCTCCGCGGGCTCGCAGCCCTCGGGTCAGACTTTTCCGTGTACACGCAGCAGAACGTGGCGGTGACGGGCACGCACTCGCATTCCGGGCCCGGCGCATGGCTGAACTACCTCCTTCCGCAAATCACCAGCAAGGGATTCGACAAGCAGAGCTACCAAGCCATAGTGGACGGTGCTGTCCTGTCCGTGCAGAGAGCTCACGAGAGCCTGCAGCCCGGATACTTGAGCGTCGGACATACGCGAGTGAAGGGCGCGAACATCAATCGGAGCCTGTATGCATACTTGGCCAATCCCGAGAAGGAGAGGGCGAGATATAACACGAGCGCGGAAGACGACGGGTCGGTCGAGAAGACGCTGACCCTGCTGCGGTTCCAGCGGCGGTCGGATGGCAAGAATGTGGGTGTGTTGACGTGGTTTCCTACACATGGCACGTCGATGCTCGGAAACAACACCTTGATATCTGGGGACAACAAGGGCGTCGCGGCGGCCTTGTTCGAGAAGAGCGTCGCGCACGACGAGAATGCTGCCGAGGGTTTTGTGGCCGGTTTCTCGCAGGCCAGTGTTGGAGATACGAGCCCCAACGTACTCGGTGCCTGGTGCGAAGACGGATCTGGAGAGCAATGCAGTTTCGAGAACAGCACCTGCCGCGACGGCAAGAGCCAGGACTGTCATGCCCGCGGCCCCCTTTTCAGGATCAAGGATAACGGCGCGTCCTCCTGCTATGAGATCGGCCGCAGACAGTTCGACTCTGCAAAGACTCTGTACGAGGGGCTTGCGGACCGCGGTACTCCTGTCGTGGGCTCGTCGGTGAAGTCTTTTCACAGCTTCCGGGACATGTCGAACTTCAGCTTCCGGTTGAGCAATGGAAGCTACGTGACGACGTGCCCGGCTGCTCTGGGATACTCCTTCGCTGCCGGGACGTCAGATGGAGCTGGGATGTTTGATTTTACCCAAAACGATCCGAAATCGCCCAGTGCGTCGCCTCTGTGGCGGGTCGTCTCTGGACTTATCAAAGAGCCGACGGAGGAGCAAAGGCGCTGTCACTATCCTAAGCCCATCCTCCTCGATGTGGGCGAGATCACCACTCCATATCTCTGGACCCCGAATGTCGTCGACGTCCAGGCTTTCCGAGTTGGGCAATTCATCATCATTGTCAGTCCGGGGGAAGCTACTACGATGGCCGGAAGACGTTGGAAGTCGGCTGTTCACGACACTGCTGCTTCGTTCTCTCTCGCAGGCACTTCCCACGCGGATCCGATTGTTGTGCTTGGCGGCCCATCAAACAGCTACACGCACTATATTACTACGGAGGAGGAATATGGGATTCAGCGATACGAGGGCGCTTCTACTCTTTATGGGCCATACACGCTCGACGCCTATATAAACCTGACTATCTCGTACCTCCCATTCCTGGGCGCCTCGTCGAAATCTCGACTGGACCCTGGACCCCTGCCGCCGGATAACGTGAATCGGTCCCTCTCTTTCATTACTGGAGTGGTGTATGATGGCACGCCGTACTTCAAGTCGTTCGGAGAGGTCAAGACTCAGGCTCGACCGTCCTATCAGATCGGATCAGTAGTCAGCGTCTCCTTCATTGGCGCCAACCCCCGCAACAACCTGCGGCTGGAGCAGACGTACGCGGCGGTCGAGAAGCTCGACACGCGGTCCAACATCTGGCATCGCGTCCGGGACGACAGCGACTGGGGCCTGATCTTCAACTGGAGAAAGACCAGCGAGGTCCTGGGCACGAGCGAGGTGGAAATCGCCTGGGAGACGGAGGAGTGGGCAGAGCCCGGGACGTACAGGGTGAGATATTACGGAGACAGCAAGGCCGTCGGTGGCGCGGTTGCAGCATTTGTCGGGACGAGTGGTTCTTTTGTGCTGGCGTAGGCTCGACGCAGCTGCGGCCGGGGTCTAGAGGGGATGGCCTGCTGGGGCCCCGTGGCTGAGGGGGTGCACCGTGGATATTCTAGTCCTCCCCCGAATAATTGCCAAAAGGGGCACAGGCCAAAGCCGCCTGTGGTTCCCTGACTCGGTAGCAATGTGAAGGCTATGATCTCCAAGAGCTGGCCCAGGCCCTGGGGCTCGCTGCCCACGAGACTGGCCGTCCCGTCAGGTGACCTGGGATAGTGCATGTCGTGCTCGCCCGGCAGCAGCAGCATCAAACCGGCATGCCAATCCAGCTGTCAGCGCCGCGACGGCAGCCTTAGGATTCAGGTATCACGTGGTTGCGGGCGCCGTCGTACGTTTTTCCCCCGAGCGGCAGCGGCGGAAGCAGCCGCGGCACCGGACCTGCGGGCGGCCACATGGCCCAACATGGCAGAATCACACGGCCGTGGCATGACATTGCGGGCGCCGTCGCCGACTCCAGCTGCTCCAGAACCGGAGCAGAACGAGTAAAAAGGGGGGGCTCCGCATTTGCATGGCACCGCACACTGCACGGCGCACTGTGCAGCAACACCGCACATCGGACGTCGAACGTCGGATATCTCGTGTCTCCTGTCTGCTTGCCCGGCTGGCACGATAGGGGATAGGGGGCGTTCTGCCTGCTGACTTGCTGACTTGCTGACTTGCGCCTGGGACTGGGCATGGGTGATGGGGGATGGGCGATGGAAGGGATCTCTCCTCTCACGCTCTCACGACTCTTGGGCTCTCTCCTGCCGTGCTGTTACCGTGCCAGGGTGCCTTTACATGTCTTTGCCACAGTGGTGACAATGATGCTCGTGGCCGCCATGTGCCTCGTCAGATGCAATGTCGATACTGTCCATACGGTCGATTCTGGCAATACAGGAATCCATTCCATTCCTCGAATATCCCTTTCTCTATCGTGTTCCGGCTATTGCACTTCCGGCCTCAGGCATGCACGTCGCCCGCGCTGGAACGGCCGGCCGACCCCAGCGATAAAGACCCGATTTCCCCGCAGCTCCCGCAGCTCGAAATAAACATCCAAATCCCCATCTGAAGGAGCCCCATCACGCCTGCGCAGTCCCATCAACTCCGCCAACTCCGTCAACCACCATCTCCAAATCACGAGAAGCCGCAACCACGTACCCGCCGTTCTGCGCTGCTCTCCCCCCCTTTTTCTCCCACATACTTCACTCGGTCTCATCCCCGCCCCCCCCCGGCCTCTTCCCCCCTCCTCCCCGCCATCCCCCACCAGCCCTCGACTCCCTCGCGCAGCGACGACCAGCACCGCGCCCACGATGTTATCCCTCGCCAGCATCATCCACCCGCACCACGTCTCGCTGCTGAAGTCGCCAAACTTCCTCGAGTCGCTCAAGCACAGCATCACGGACCGCACCGGCCCGCACTTCGACATCGACAACGGCCGCTCCCACCGCGGCCTCGGCGCCCCGCGCTTCAACGTCTACGAGATGGACACGGCCTACCTGCTCGACGGCGAGCTGCCCGGCGTGCCCGACATGGCGCACATCACCGTCGAGTGGCTGCAGAACCAGGTGCTGCTCGTGCGCGGCGTCGTGCCGCCGCCCGACCGCTTTGAGGAGCTGGAGGTGGAGAGCGTCTTGGAGCACGTGCTGACGAGGGCGCCGAGTAAGTCCTTTTCCTTTCCTCTCCTCTCCTCTCCTATCGTGTCTGCTCCTTCTCGCAGCGTAGAGTGCGCGCGGGTGTTTGCCTAGGTAAATTATTCCTCCAGCTGATGATTTTATTCCTGAAATCCATCCATCCATCCATCCATCCTCCTCCTCCCCAAACCTCGCACCCGCACTCGCGCTCCCCCAAGCACACAGACGCGAAAAGCAAGCAAGGCAGACGCCCGCTCGAAGCTTCCACTCTCCTGACCTTGCCCCTCTCCCCCCCCCCCCATTCCACACACGCGCACGCGCTAACCGCCCCCCTCCCGACCAACAGAGCACGGCAAGGCCGAGGTCGACCTCAACGGCGTCCCCATCTCCCCGCTCGACCCCGTCTACAACCTCTCGGGCGCCAACCCGCGCCTGCTGCTCAACGAGCGCCAGATCGGCGAGTTCCAGCGCTCCTTCACCTTCCCCACCGAGATCGACCCCGACCACATGAGGGCCACCCTGACCCACGGCCTCATCCGCATCGTCGTCCCCAAGAGGCTGGGCATGGTCCGGAGGAAGAGCAAGGCGCCTGTCGTCTAGGGGTCGTGTGCTGTAGTGCGGACGAGTGGGTCGTTTAGAGTGCAGTGGCATGGTAGAGCTCCGTTACGGCGTCTGAGCTTTACGTCTAGAGCGCAGCGAGGAAAAGGACGCAGTGGAGTCGCGAGAGGGCTGTGATTTTCTCTTTCCTTCCGGGGTCACATCTGCATGGCGGCTTTTTAGCTCCGGAGTTTCTTGATTTTGATTTTGATCTTCCCGTACATTGATGACCGTCATAATGAATATAGACTTTTCTTCTCATATAAATATATATATATATATATATAAATCACTTTATCTATTCCCATCTCGTCCGGCGGCGGCGTGGGGGTCTCCCCAACACCTCGCGTACCAGGCGCAATGCTAGTCATCTAGGTATCCTGCATAGTTCACCTAGCAAGCCCACCTGAGAAAAAAGGGAAGTGGGGTATCATTGTCGCGCCATTATTCCTGCAGACCCAATCCAGTCCGATGCCACAAAGAACGCATAACGAGGTTAGCATCAACGAGTATAGAAAAGCACAAAACATCAATAGCGAAGCGCGAGACGGTCGAGATGCACAGATAGTAGAGAGAGATGCGTCCGGGGAGATATTACAGCAAAACTATCAAGCCGCACTCGGAAAGAAGTGAGGTTCTTGAAAAAAAGAGACGGCGCGGTCTATGAACAAGCCAAAATGGGAAAAATGGGAGAGGGAGAAGTATCAATAACATAGTAGCAAGAAAGGTTCCGTCCCATCCCATCATAACTATTCGTCCTCGCCCAGGATATCTATATGCATATCGTGAAAAATCATCAGACTGATCCTATCCTTCCTTGACGCACCTGACATGCTAATGAAAAGACAATGCAGAAAATGCAGAAAATGCAGAAAGAAAGAAACAAAGAAGAGAAGAGGGAAACGAAAGAAGAAAACCTGGTAACCAAGCATGCTATTATATCATGACCTATGATCGCAACATACTCTCTTGGAGACGAGCAATGACCCCACATGCCTCAAGCAACATCGCATAGTACGCCTGTATGTTCGACGCTTGGAGTTCAAGTCTCCATCTTACAGCGCTCAGTAGTGGCAGAGTATCACCTCGCATTTGAGCACTGAACAAGTTCGCAGGACCGAGCGAGATCATTTGCTCTGTATAGTTCAATGCTGCCTGTGTGCTATTCGTGTTGTCTGGTGATCCGACGGCACTCCAGGAGCTGCGGCGTGACAGCGTAGCGCTGCTCTCCCCGGAGTTGGACTTTGGCGCGGGCGGTGATCGTTGATTGCCCTTGTGTTTGGAACCACGTCCAAATATCCAGCAGATCACAGTTGCTGTATATGCCGCCCAGTAGTCGCAGATGTTGCCGCAGGGCTGGTCGGAACTTGGTGACTGGGTGAGATAAAGCTGAAGCACGTGGCATGCGTGCCACGTAGCTTGAGCTGCCGCTGGAGATTGTAGCCATTTTCTAGCCCTGGTCTTCATGGCGAGCAACTGAGTATTAGAGTCGACTTTCCTACCGAAAAGCCATGTGTCATCTGTGAGAGAAAACATATCGTGAAGAGGCGTGTAGTATAGAGCGAGGTACGCATGGCCCGTTATAGAATTTGCAAATACTGTTTGGATCGAGTTTGAAATATGAGAAATGTTCCCAAGGTCATCAAATGGTCCATAAGAGTTGTTTTGAGGTGGAAGAAGGCTGATAATAGAACACAGAACAAGGTATCGTGCCGACTGAGGAAGTGAAGACGGCTGCTCGCCTAGGATTGATGACGGGATAAGCTGGACACTGAAGCGGCCCAACATCTGAATGCAGCCGTACCATTGCTGGGAGTTCTTTGCATTCCAAGCCTTGTTTGGACAAGGCAATGTAATTCGTATGTTCTCAAAGTTATCTTGTGGCTGTATTCGTGTTTGCCCATAAAATATTGTCACATGTATATCAAAAATGAAGCAAGCCGCTTTCAGGCGCTGGTATGTCTCATATTCTATCCATTGCCGCCATAGGGAATCGAGGCACTGTCCATGGTCATTTAATGGAATTTCCACGCCGTAACGTTGCGTCATGAAATCGTCGATGTTCCGAGGGTTAAGGTGCGCAAAGAGGTTTTCCAGGCCAGTTGGACCAGAATGCAGGAGCTAGTATATGTCAGTAGACATCTAGCTAATTAGTCTCTCTCCACTCACTTTCATGTAAAGGCGTTTAAAGTTGGTCGATACAGGAGAGTCGATCTGTTGCGAACGAGAGTGCTTGAAGACCTCCATTAAAAGGATGACTTGCATAACCTCAGTGGTCCACCTCACAGACTAGCGGCTGGTCAGCACAGAATGTTGCATATGCGCAAGTGCTCGATGCAGGCATACCAATGTTACCATGCGCTTGCAAATCTCGTTGAGCTGGGTTCCGATCTTGCGATCTTCTGGCCCGTCGTGATACTCCGTCCCGAGTGCAGCAATAGCGTACTTGATAAGATCGCTCAGATGGTGGTCGTATGTCTCTGGATGGATGATAGGAAATGTAGGTTCGAGATGGGTCTGATAAGATTCAATGTACATATCGAACTGCTCTTGACTCAGCACAGCGCCTAGCGATAGATCAGAACTAAGATCCTCTACATCCACCAAGGACTTCTGACCTCCATCGACACCAGACCAGGCAGATCGGGGTATTCTCGAGGCATGTATTGCTGGTAATGATTGAGCAAAATATTTGCATGACCTCTCAAGAGTGGGAGTACCCACAAGTTCTGTTTGAAATCCTCCCGCCGGACTGGGTACTCCCGCATGATACGATACCATCGGAGGTGACATAAGTGGCGAGTACGAGGAAGGCTCGTAGTCCTCTGGAACCATCTCCAAACTTGGGCTCCGCAATCCCTGAATAGGTGTGCTCGTAAATTGCGGCGACAGTGGCCATCCAGCATTTGCAGTTAGAGAAGCTGGGTGATCTATGGGCCAAGCACTTCCCTGTCGTGAGGCATCAGAAGGCGTAGACCATGTGCTATCAGGTGAATACCAGGGCGAGTTCCCATGTGTGAGACCAGGTGGAAATGCTCGGTCAGGGACTTGAAGAGTCAATTGTGGATGGCTGTGCTCGCCTCCGGATGCCGACAATGAAAGATCAGCCGGGTGTTGATAATTGTGTTCGAACGTTGCCTGGTTATCGTTCATGAAGGTGCCTCCCTGTGAGAGATCATGCATCTGTCCACTTTGATACATCTGGCCCATACTTGATAGTCCCAAAGACAGCCCTGGAGCGAGAGCACGAGTCTCTGGTCCCGATGTCTCTGATTCAACTTGATCCGCTTGATTTGTTGAGCGTTCGTTGGATGTGTTTGCAATGTTCACAGCCTGGAAGCTGCTCATTATCGGGTCATACGCATTTGCAGTTCTTGCGCTGTCTGTGCCCACCAAAATCTGAGGCATAATGGCATCAGTTGATTCATTGGCAACGTTCGACATGTCCAATCTAACAGGTGTCTCAACTTTAAAACGCGATGTTTGTGAATCAGTTGACTCGGAGTGCGATCTGCTGCGCGTATCGTCTGTCTTGTATGGCTTCTCTCCCTGAGTTTCACTGGAACCATATTAGTATAGCCGCATTCCGAAAGGTTTCGGTAATACATACTGTCGATTTATGTGACGTGAAAGTAAGTCGCGCCTGTGAAAGGTCTTCTCGCAGTCCTCAAAAGTACAAGCATATCTAGGTTGCTGATGACTTAATTGATGCCTCCTAAAAGCCATGTTAGAATCTAAGCCTTTTAGGATTCTCTTATAGCGTGATTACCGTAGGTGCTCGGCTCTAGAAAATATCTACAGATTATTAGCACGTCTGAGCATAACGGGAATACTTTCAGGTACTATACCCTTGGCACTTCGCATAGGTCGCAAACGTGTACCGGCTGTCCTTTCTTGGCTCTACTGATCCGGCCTGTAACAGGAGTGTATCTGATCGGCGACTCTGTATCCAAGCTTCGAGAGGAATGTTTCGCGGTTGTTGGACTAGGTACTTGTTGCCCGGTGATCTGCCCGAAGCTATGAGACTCCATATGTTCTGCGGTGGCACTACTTCGTCGACGAGCCAAGCTAGGACGTGAGACCGCCGCTTGGGTTGAAACCTTAGATACTCGACTTGATCTTCGCCTTTTCACCGAAGGTTGCTCCACCGACTCGGTCTTGGACGATGAGCTAGTGGGAGGCTGAGTATCTTTGAGTCGAGTCTGTTGCTGTTGCTGTTGCGCCGCTTCTCTGCTTCTAAGATAAGCTTGAGATTCCAGAGGCTCCACGTCGACGTCCATTATATCCTTCAGGGAAGCCATTGTATAAGGTAGAAAGATTGTACGATTATATCAGTGGCAGGCAGGGTGACAGCCTTGCACAGCCTGGCCGGAACAGATGCTTGCACCGGGGCCAAAGTTTCTACGCGGGAACTTTAACTTCAAGGTTAACGGTGCGTCATGAAGGGGGTAAAACGCAGGTAAGATTTCTGAGATGGTAGCTTCGATGCGGTGTATGCTAAAGACGTCAATGACCTAGCACAACTCCACGAATGTCCAAACTTGGCAACAAAGGAACAAAGATAGAGTCTTGACGGGGCATTGCTACAGATGTAGATCTAGGGGAGGTAGAGAGATGGAGTACTAAAGCAATCTTGGGAAGGCTGACAGACTGCGAAGTACCTTGCCAGAATGGTGGGGTGCCATTAGCCTGTGGTAACCTGGTACCATAGTTGAGAAAGGGAGGTATGCTAGCCAGGACACTTCTTACTGTACATCAGGAAAAGGCCAATGGCTCCCAGCGCCTAGACGCCCGCGATGCGACTCTGCTTACTTAGTTCAAGCCTGGCAGATCTCTTCCTTCATGTCTGAGAATTGTCTTATTTACCCCTGTCTTCTGGTGTTGGGGCCATTCGTAGTACCCATGCTTTGCCCGACCAGGGTTCTGATGACAGGCGGCACGCGCGACACTCCGGGTACCATAATCAGTCCTGGCCATGCAATAGCTGCATACTCGCGTTTATTTGCTTGATCATCTCACAGATAATTTTTTCCTTGTGATGCACTCCAGAACTACTCGATCGACTCCTACGTACAGCTATCGAGCTGTACCGAGCAGTGGAGGTCCCAGATTGATGTGCACAGCTCGTTTCGAGGTTATGGGAGCACCATCGACGGGGGTAGTAAGTCCTGCGCATTCAGCCCATCGTGCTTCTAAATTTGGCCCATCTTCGCCCGCGCCTCACCAGACCTGGAGTGAAGCCCTCGGGCATATTTCTGCTAAAATCCAGCTGAATGTATTAATACTTGCACAAGTCAAGGTGCATGAGTTAGCCTCGTGGATAAATGAATGACTTCCACCTCAAGGGAGCACAAAGATTGAAGATTTCTGTATTCTTGGCTGACTAAACGGCGGTACTGAGTGAGTGACACTATGTGTGTCCACTGGCTTCAACAAGAGACATCCAGCCCTATCCCGGGATGGCGCTCCACTGGCATGGGGTTTAAACCACGTCGAGCCACCCTGCAAACCCAGCAGCAACCCCATGCCTGGGACCTAGAGATTGCGAAGTACTAGAGGACTGCGGACTGCGAGCTACGAGCGACGGGCTACGCCGCAGCAACGACGATAGGGCCCCAAGGCCCCGGAATTCTCTGCTTTATTCTCTTCACCCAGCGCATACTGCAGCTGTTCTTAGTAGGCTCGAGCCGTAAAAGGGGATGCCAAGAGATGTAATGTGGCCACTCTTCGAAGTCATATGAAACAAGATATCCCTACTCAGTAAAGAGCTCCACTTCTTTTCTTTGGTTGAATCAAGACTGCTTACTGTGTACCTCTCCACGGAGTATATTGTTCTCCCGTTGAGGATTAATAACGTACTTCACTTGTAACTATGTATCGGACTCCGGGCCGCCTTCTGCAACTGTCCAATCGTAGCGATGACCCAGGACTTACCATTTATGCATGAACGAAAGCTGAATCGCGCCCGTGCCGTTCCCGAGTCCCGAAGCTTGTTGCACAGTTCGTCCGAAATCCCCCTCGATGTTGCCAAAGCGCTAACCGCCCACCGCTTCTTCGCTGTAGGGGCACTCTTCAGCTACAGTTGTGTGCCGAGCTAATTAATTTTTTGACGTCCACAATGAGTACCTACCGGCTTCCTAGGCAATTCCCTGGTAATTAATATGCTGATGAGTTGCTAGTTAGTAATGATCTGGACTGGTCTCGGGGCAGTATGAGAATTCTGTAAGTATAAGCTTATAATTACTAAACTATAGAATCGGGCCAGGTCAATACTTGGTGCATTGCAGATCATGAAGCTTGGTGGTGCTCAAGCCGCATAGGTGCTCTCAACTCACAGTAGGCGGGACGATAGCTTTGAAAAGACAACTAAGAGCACATCAAAATGGGGTGATCGATGATGATCTCCTAAAGAAAAGGGAGCAACGGTTTGGCGTGCCGATAAATCGTACTACTGTACCAATGGAGCTGATGATCAACTGTATTGTACCTGGCACAAACCTATTCGCTATAGACCTGGCTCGTGTATGGATCTCTAGGAAGCCAACCGTGCCAAGGACGAATTACAAGCGCCAAAGATGGCCGTATCAACCCCACACGGCAAGTTATACACACCCCAGTGCGACCTTTGATTGAGATGAGATCGACGTATGAACTGAGGCGAGAGTTGATCACGTCGTGACCGGATATGTTTAATTCTAAGACGGAGTTCAAGAGCGCTCCATCGCACAGCTACTTGATGTCAGATGCAAGGCTCGTTTGGAGTCACGCCCTTGTCCTGCGATACGGTCAAGTCTCCTATGTGCGAAGTGCATACTGTATTCAGAAGTTATCCGGACCCAACTCTCCAGCGCATAGCTCCCAGTTCAGATACAATTCTCGAGGTACCTTCCAGCAGCGCCCGGCCCAGATTTGCCCGGACCAATTTGACAGGAGTCAGTCAGGGTGTCGATCCTCCAGGGCCAAGGTGCATACAAAGACGCGGGCATATTACTGTATCGAGCTTCGCACGGCACGCTGTCGAAAGGCTGCCGGTGCACACCCTGTCGCTGGAGCGCTCGTGGGTCTTGTGCCCTTGGGCGACGGCAACGGGAGTGCAAGGGAGAAAAGGACGGGCAGCGGCTGCTGCACGCCTGTCGCTTCGCCCCGCTGGCGGACCTGCGCCACAGATGTTCAGGTCAGCCACTCTGTATATAGGATGTGTTCGGTGACATGCTCAACTGGGAAAGCAGGAGGTTTTGGAGGGTTTGCAAGGCTTCGGGGGCTTGGAGAGTTGTGGCCCTGCAGCGAGTCCCCCAGAGGTGCAGATACACGCGTCAGTGTTGGTTGAAGGAAGAGGCAGGAGGAAAGAAAGAGGCCAAGTGTCTAAAAATGGACCTGTCATTTTTGAGCCATACGGACTCCGGCCTGCCTAAGGCCGGGCAAGGCGGTGACAACCGATGGCACCCTCGCACGGCTGCCACCTTCTTCATCCAACAGCCTCGCAGTCCGAAGGCTGTATGCCGCAGTCGCGGTACGTCGTGCAGTCTGTATGCAGCAGATTCCTGAACCAAAGCCGTCTCGAAGCCGCGTCCGCATCAGGGACAGCCACAGGTTTCAGCCGCAACCCGTCTTCTAGAAGCCGTCCCTTCCATTCTTCCCGCATATCCAACGGTTTGGCCTCCACCTCTCGCGCTTCATCACCTACCACAGCTGCCACGTCGTGCTGATTAAGAGACGTCTTACATGCGTCACCAGCACTGATACAGACGGGAGAACAAGCAGACATTGTTCTGTCAGCCTTCTATGCACATGGACCTGCTCATCGTGGACTCGTGAGGTACGTTGTTTGCGGTATTATCTCATTCTGAGATGATCCTGGAATAGATTCCCTTGATGGACGCTATGCGGCTGACCTCGGACTTTACTCTTCTGCTGTATGCTACGCACTGTATACTATATCCATTCAGATAAGGGGCATTCACATGTCTGCTCTTTCTATATAGTACTATTTGCCTCGCTGGTCAATATCCTATGCTTCTCCCTTGATAGATAGCTAGGCTAAGTTTCTATCATCTACATCTCTTCCTGTTCATGACACTTACTTCTCTTCTAGAATACTATGGCAAGTATTCGAATTTGCAAGTCTTCTTTTGCCGAGGTCGTAGTGACCAACCTTAGCTCAAACTCTAGGATATCTTCTGGAGGATGAGGGCTGTACTATCCAAGCAACGACCATATCTCTGATGCCGCCAATTCTTTTCTAAGGACTGCGGCATCTTGTAGCTGCCAGATACCGCTCATCATTAGGGGCCCCCTTGAGCTTCATCTACCTAAAGTTCATACCCATTGGTCGAAATGAGCACTCTCGAACTCGGCGACTACCTATGTCGAGCCTTACCACCCCTTCTATCTTACAGCACCAAGTCCATCTAAATGACAAGGAAAAGTGCATCAAATGATCTCATCGAACTACCTTCCTCGTAGAGTACCTGCATCATTCCTTGCTTCATACATGCCCAGGACCCAGGACCTGCCAACGTACAGCTCCTACATGTTTCAGCGGCTTGTCACGCAATAATTGCGGAGTGCTATACCTTAGTACCGTATATGGTAGGGGCCCTAGTCGAAGCTCGTAAACTGGGCCAATAAGATCCCGCCGCTCGCTAACTGATACAACTGAACCTGTTCGCGGTCGAGAGCGAAGCCCCAGATCAGTATAGCCGCGATGCGGTGCGAGATACCGATGATTGGTCGCAAACAGGTGCGGTATCTGCTATATATACATGCCTTCAGCTTTCTATGTGCCCTAGTCTAGACACCCTTCTGATACCGTCACTGCACCAGCTAGCACCTACTCGTATAGCCGTACGAGTACTAACTTTGTGAATACTAACGCCTGGCAGAGAGAATTGTAACAGCCGGTTGGCTATTCACAGCATATTTTCAGGAACCTATTCTCCTCCTGAAAGAGGTTCCGAATTTCCTGCCGCCGTGGCTTTCGGCTTCTTGACGCTGTCGGAAACCCGGAATACTATCTGAAACAACGTCCGCTGGGGCCCTGATTTTCTAGACGAAATGATCAGATCAGTTGCAATACGACCTTGTAGTTGGAATTGGCGAAAGACGGTTTTGTTTGGGATATATTTATATATATATATTTATATATATACATATATATACATTTTCTAATAGAGATATCAGACCGTTAAGATTTGGTTACGGCTCTGGGGTATTAGACTACATCAGCTTCCTAGATGACCCTCATGCATGGTTCCACTTGTCGTCTATCGAAGCTGCAGAAATCATGATTTGGTCTTGCGGTGAAATATGCTCTTCCCCACGATAAGCCGTGCACGATCCAGTATTGCTAGTGCTCGCCCTGCTTCTAGCCGTACCGGCAGAGGATCTCCCATCTGCCCGTCTGCACCGCACATAGCCATTTCCCACTCTTCCTCTTCCTCTCCCCGTCATTCCCGCAACGCTGGGTCGGTCTCCCCTTCTCGTCCCTATCGAGAGCTTGTCTTGGAAGGTTCGGACTCGGCGGCTCCCGAGACGACAGAGGCTACAATGGGAGGAGATTGCGTCGAGGTCAGGGGGTTTTAGGAAAACTACTAGAGAGAATATCAGGGGTGGCGGATAGGGGGATAGCGGGTAGAAGGTACAAGCGAAAGTTTGATGATTGAAGAGGATTTCTATTTCAAAAAAGGGGTATTTGCACGTCTCGTCAGTTTTGCACACTATCAGCAATCATCCCTCGAGCGAATACCCCACATCGCCGGCCTTCTCGCCCAGCTTAACAAGCCTGTCCCTCATGCCCTCGGCCCTCATCCTCTCCTCCGCACCCAGCAGTTGGAAATCGCATTTCCCAACCCACTCCCTGAGGCCGTGCTGCAGGATATTCCTCGCTCTCAGAGCGCCCCCCTTGACGTGACCCACGCTGCCATGGAGCGTCATCCTCTCCCTCGCCGAGTCATACACGCCGCGATGCAGGATGTTGTTGTTGTAGAACACCGCGTCCCCAGGCCGCATCTCGACGACGAGCTGGCCGGGGAGGTGCTCGTCGAACGGGTCAGCGGCCCGCTCGGCGTCTGTGCGGGCGCGGAGATGCGAGCCGGGAACGACGACCAGGCTGCGGTCTTCGCAGAGCGCTAGGTTCCACTGGGCGTGCCAGGCCGGCCTCGCCAGCCTCTCCAGCTCCTCGTCCGGCGAGGCGCCGGCGGGGATGTCGTCGCGGTGCCAGCGGAGCTCGAAATCGCGATCCGGCCGCACCAGGAGGTTGAACAGCTCCATGACGAGATGGGCATCGGAGCACTGCAGCAGCTCTCTGGCGGGGCCGATGATGGCGTCGGAGAAGTAGAAGGCGCTGAAGAGGGGCGAGTCGGCCAGCGAGGGGTGCATGAGGGATTGCACGCCCCAGATCCCGTGCGACGCGGGGTTGCCATCGGCGGGGACTGTCCAGGGTGGGAATTGCTTGGGCAGCGTGCGGACGGAGGGCCATTGACCGGATCGGGCGAGAGCGGTGGTGCGTTGGCTTGCGTCTCGGAGAGATATGAGCTGGTCTGGAGTCAAGACGTTGGGAACGACGACGAATCCGTCTCGGTTGAGAGCCTCTAGGAGAGGTGGGGAGTAGGAGCCCATTTTGACTAGTAGTGCGGTGTTGTGATGTGATAGTACTTTTTAGAAGCTTTATGATGAAATAATATCCTTCCGCGGCTGAATCCTTTCGTCCATTATAGATTTTCTCATTCAGTCAGATATCAGTTGATGTAACCTGACAATGTACGTTAACGTGGTGTTGAAGTGTTACCGTCACAGATACGATACCTTGCAATGCTGAATAAGCCTTACAAAGCGACCCCGCGAGATACCTTGCACCCCGGACTCCACGTACTGTGATCCTAATCATCCACAGAAGATATTTGGTCAACTCTATATTGAAACCTCTCTTCAGCGTAGAATGAAAGGATGGGGCGAAATGTGAGTAGCGAATATGATTGTTAAATATCTGGCACTGTCAGGACGACCAGAAGAGATGCAAGTTGCGTTCTCTACTGGAGCTCCACATGGGGGATTTTTTCCTTTTACTTTGCCTTATTGGGTAAACTACTTACTTAGGGGTTCATTTATACAATGAATTATGGTCTCGTCACGGCGTTGATACGGTCCATATGCATATATAACATGAGAGAGCATGGACCTTTTGAGGCGCGGGATGGGCCAAAAGCTAAAGGAGTTGTCTAATTCCCAATAAATAAAACATCGAATATTAACTATCAATAGTCTCCAACAGATCAGTAGTGTGTCCGTAGTATAGTTCGTTAACTCTATGTTTCTATGCTAAGTCCGAAGGAACTAGATGAAGTCGAGGCTCTTATCGCAGGAAGAGTTCTTTCTATCTTACTGAGGTGCATCCAACCACGGCGGCAATACAAACGGTAGAACTTCCGGTGTCTGCTCAGGCCAATTGGCACCTATGACCTCGAGGAGTTCGTTATAAATGACTTTATAGGCACTTGGAAGGAAATGCAAGCCTTTCTCACAATCAGCGAAACTTCGTCCTTCCAAAAAGAGATGCAACGTACCATCCAAAAGGAAGCTCTCCAGTTTCTCATTCCGCGGCACATCGAATGATCCGAACAGCGGTTCCCCTTCTTTCCAACCCGATTCGGTCATCAACGCACTCCAAATATCAACTACAGGGACGCCAAGCTCGGTGCCCACTTCTTTACACGCATCAGCGTAAAGCTTGGTGTTTTTCGAGGTCCTACGCAGGGTATCGTAGCCTTTCTCGCGGTCTATCACTATAAGTTGATATTCATTCACTGGCGGTGGAGTGATGAGTATGATTCTAGGCGCCTGTGCCTTCACTAGGGGATGGTTGATGATATCTCTGAGGTTTTGTTTGTATTTTTGGAGTGGGATGTATTGGCCCCTTGGATTGCCCTCGTCTGTGGCCGCGTCATTGGCGCCGAACCATATCGTCTATGAATGTTAGATACGGAGGAGTTTTACTGGATTATAGCCTGATGCCGTACCAGGAAGCGAACTTTAGCTACTCCGACGGTAGGGAAGAATTTGGGGAGCGCGACGAGCCCATGGGCGGTGTTGTATCCTCTGGCTATGTCAGAGAGCCACTACGGCACGGTAGTGATGGATTCGGGATCATTAGCTACCCAAATCCTCGATTTATAACATCAAGACGTCTAGTATAATCTGCAAAGGTTTTAGTATGTATCTAGCTTACGCAGAGAGAATAGACAACCTACAGTGCTGTAGAGCAGACGCAAGGCTGAACCCTAGCTCTTGATTATTCGACAATTGGGTGATGGAATCTCCGAAGAGCATAAATTGATCATAAGGGCCCTCGGATGATGCACCACTGGTAGTTAAAGAGGACATGGCTGGTATAGAGGGTACGTAGAGCACGCCGCACGTGATTCACTGTTAAACAGTCAAGTCAGATAGATATCTAGGCTAAGATCGAGCACTACAATGCTGTAGGCGGTCAAGATGGCCTCAATTGAAGGATTATCGCTACAAGAACTCTTAGCCAAGACTGGACGGTAGAGGAAACTCTGTTGTAAGTTACAGGTTAGTAAATATGGAGGATGATGATGCAGCCCGATCTTCGCTGGAGTTGAGAATTTATCCGTCCGATGTCAAGCGAGGTGGAGAGATACTCCGTAATCCGTCACAAAACAGCGATTTATCTTCCGGCAATAGCCTCCGAGGCACGAGAGAGACAGCAACAGTCATGGGCTTCTAGACCGGCTTTTATATTCAAAGGAAGCTCCTTAAGAATGGAACCCTTGTGAATATCAAGAGCTCAGTCCGCATATCACGTGGCATTGCGCGATCTGTAAGCTAACTGCCACTTTCTCACGTGCCGCTATCTCGCACCCCATGGCCCTAGCCCAGTTTGGAACTCCCGACGACCATAATATCGATGTAGATGCAAGATTCTTTTCTTACATATTATAGAGAGTATTAAAAAGTTAACAGAGACTGAAAGGGTCCATAGAAACGGTAAACAATAAGTCCAGTACATTGGAAGAATGTAAGAATTAGATCCACCGATTTTTATATATAGAAGGCTTAAAATATAATGGTCAATTATCATAAAAGTCATATCTTGTTTGTTGAGCTTCAGGCAGAGTTGCTTTTATTTGTACATAACCGTATCAGAGCCCCTCGAGTCTCTAGAACAAACTGTTCTTCTAAGCTCCTTGGAACTTTGGCTTTTATGAGGTGATTCCGTCAAGGCCAGCTCCCTTAGTTCTGTGATTCCACTTGAACGCTGTAAATAGCAGGCAGAGGTGTTATCCAAGGTCGGCTAGTCAAGCAAGTCCTCGTCAGTAATCCATTGACGGATATCTTCCAAGCCAGAACTGCCTGCCCTCAACTTTCATTATGGCTCCGCCGAACATCTGAACATCTGCAACCCGTCACCAAGGTACAGCTTGCGGTCCCTGAACATCCCTCCAAGTCCCATCATCCTTCACACCCTGCTCACTCCTCTTAACCTCCAGCGCCGCCCGTTCCCCAACTCCCATCTTCCTAAACCCCCATTTCCCTACCGCCCAAATCAATCCAATGCCTACACTCGTCAACAGCGTCGGCGGTGCAAGCACAAATGCAGCACCGCTCACGACACCTCCAAACGCAGATGCGCCAATTGCAGCCACGATCGACCCTACGAGCGCATATTTCGCATAGCGCACGATGCGCCAGAAGACGAAGATCCCGATGTAGCGCAGAGACCGCAGAAGCGCCCGTGTTCGTAGATGGACAGGCCGTGGGGCATTTGGATTCTCGGGGTTGAAGAGGTAGGCGAGGTTGTGCTTTGCAGAGACGAGAGCTGTGGAGGAGCGTATATCGGCCTTGGTGTCGGTTGTTGGTTCGGATGGATTGGAAGGAGACGAATCAGGTGCACCTCTGGAAGGAGACATGGTGTTGTTGGAAGGGTACAGAGGAGGTTGTGCTGGTATTTGGCTTGAGGCTGGGAAAGAAAGGATTTATGATGTCATAGCATTGATGCTGTTTGAGGGCGATAAGAAGCAAATCCGATGTTACAGATATGGCATATTGAATAAAACTCTGTCACCGATAACTGACAGCGCTTTTTCATTGAATTGGCATGTATCACCTGTAAGAGGTAAAGTTAATTAAATTTCTCTCGCCGATAACTGACACCACCATTTCGTTAAGGGCAAAAGAATGTTATGCCCTGACACCTACTTCAGATTTACCCTTGAAGAAGACCCTCGTTTACTGGATTGCTCAGTGGTGTTGGGGGTGCGGGGGAGAGATAGGAGTGGACGAGCATTGGGCTTCTATGGGGAGTTTGCAGGATACACCTGGATTGTAAATGAAATTAATCCCCTCAGCTGAAAAAGGACGTATCATACGAAGCGACCTTACACATGACTATGATAACACCTGCAACCAGAAATACCTCCGAAGAAACGACCCAAGTCCTACCGATCATCATTCATCCAGCAAACACCCCGTTAAGGAAACCGAAGCCGCACAAAATAAAAGTAAAAACATTGCATCGGGTTTGAAGTTAACGGAAAACTTTCAACTCTAGACAAAATCTGGAGCAGTTGCTACCAAGATCGAGAAGAGACCAGCTCCAGCAGCAACCCCTCCCAAAGCAGCATAACCAACTGCCTCGGCAAATCTCTTAAATCTTTTAGCGGGTCTTTGTTCGCTGGCAGTTCCGGTAGGTTCTGAAATGACATTGCCGGCATTCTCATTCACTGGCTCTACCTCCTCCTTCCCGTCAGATGCCTCAAGATTAGCCGTAGTTTGAACGTGAGGGCAATCTTCAGAAACATGGGAAGAGCCCCACGCACGCATCTCTTCCTCTAGAACATTCGATATTGCCTCGGCTTTGCGCTTCGTAGGTGTGGTTATGCCGATGGGATGCTCGACAATATCGTCAATACTGACTGCTGACCTCATGGTCGGAAGAATCGAAGGACTTATACTGCCATTGTGTTGTAATAGGGATTTGCTTTGGGCAAAACTAGCAGCACTAGTCATATCCAGCTCAGGGCTAGTGGTACGAGCATCCTCGCCAAAGGTTCGGGATCGTGGAAATCGTCTGCAACGAATAGATGATGGAATATGAAAGGTAGAAATCGGAGCATTCTGCACTTGCGTGGGTTGCTTTGAAGCTGATGCTTCGGAGTCAGCGTGCGGATGCAAAAAATCTATAAACCTAGGGCGTGGAAATGATGATTGGCCGGCCTCATTGGCCTTGAGCCTATTGTCTTCACGTGCAGTGAAGAAATCGCTCTTACCAGCCTTTTCGCCTAGAATCTGTGCATTGCGTTTGCGCCAGTCTTCCTGTGGTAAATGGTGTACTGCTACCGGATTCTCGGGGCTAGCGACCAAGGCATCTTTTAAGGATTCGGCGGTGGGGGTGACAGATTTCACCATGGCGGCATCAGACGGGCTGGATTGTCGATTGGCGAAGAAACTCGACGAGAGAACGTTGCCATTGAAAAAAGAAGTTCGTGTCATTTGGGGAGGGCTCCCCAGTGCTTGATCTAAGCTAGGGAGAGAGAGTTCCATGCTACCGAGAAGATGATAGCAGGATTTGTGAATACATTCTTTAAATGCAGAATCGACTGGATTTGAAATGTCTCCAGTGCTAGGAGATGGTGCATCCTGATCGTATAGCCCATCCAATTTTTCTTGAGACGCTCCAGCATCAGATTCTACCTTCGACTCCTTCCAAAGAGTCTTGTTGACGACCTGCAAGGGAGTCTCATCAGATGCACCAACGTTGGACCGTTCATTCGAAAGAGGAATCGCATCATTATCTGCAAATAATCTTATCGATGCGGGGTTGAAATTGGTGACAAGATCGCGAGGGATGCTGAATTCGCCCTGGTCTGCCGGGTAGTTGAAAGACTTGGAGTCTAGTTCATCAACACCATCCTCATCATCGAATTCAGACCAATCCGATGGAGACGATGGAGACAATTGAACTCCGATGTCTTCGTTGCCTTGGCAGCTGTCTCCGATGACCTCCCCTCCGCTGACTGCAGCGGAATCTTTGTCACCACCATCATTCTCAATAACTTCGGCATTTTCAGCTTTGCCTTCGGCATCAGCTTGGCTCAGAGATTCTTCTTCATCAACTTCAGGAGCATGGTAGTTCCCAAAGCCCATGTTCTTGACAGCCATGTGCTCTTCCATTATTAATCTGTCTCTCGCAACTTGTTCCTCCGACAGGCCTTGTGGACCGCTAAAAGGTTGACAATCATCAGAATCATTCTTACTACCTGCGGTGAGATCAATAGGTCCGTTTTGATAAGAATCTTCTGTTAGATCTATCACCCCAACGGGATTTGAAGTCTTCTGAGCAGGACTTTCTGTCGGAGTCTCGTTGTGTCCATTAAAATCCTCACCGTCCATATCGGAATCGTCGTCTTCGCTCGTGTCCTGCTCGTCCTCAATATCTGAGCTATAGGGCACCTTGAAAGTGCTACCCCCATGTGCGCTATGTAGCATCGTCGTTAGTATATCGCTACACAAAGGAAGACCAATGAAGACTAACAAGTACGGTATGAGTTCGTAATTGAACACAAAGCTACATGCAGAGAATATCTCGGTACCTCGCCGAACCTCAGCACCAAAGACAAGGACGTCTCCATTACTCAAGGCCCGTGGTTCCATTGGCGGAATCTCTACATTATTCACTTGTGTTCCGTGCATTGAACCGAAGTCTCGGAGTACAATGGACTAGAACATTTTAGCTGGATGGTATTTGTGATAAATTTTGGAGTCTCACAGAATTATTTTCGTCGAGAATTATTTCGGCATGATTGCGCGACATGACTGGACTATCGAACCAAGCATTCTTAACTGCAACGATTAGGCCCTTGCTAATAGTTCTAGACGCCCGACCGATAGGCATTGAGCGGCAGCCGGGATTCAGACTGAAGACACGACGGCTAGGAAGTATGCCAGGCGTGATGGCCGTGAGAGAAATATTTGCTATTTAGGTGGTCAGCCTGGCCTCGCCAGGGGAGATGCGGAATCAAAATGCAGAAGTGTAGGGACGTCGTTGCAATGGAATGCCACCTTATCACAACTGATTACGAGTGCACGATGGCTCTGCAGTCAGGAGACAACTCTTGTTGAACTGGGAATTGAATCTGATTTGATCGAGCAAGGCCGGCTGGCTGCTCGTGGTAATCACAACCTCGCAAGGTGCTGGACTGATAAGAAGCGGGAACATACCTTGATAAGCCATTTCTATGAGAGGTATTCAAAAAGCCGTGAAAACAGTGGTTCGCTCGTCGTACGGCCTTCTGACTCCGGTTGTGGCGAGGGTGTTGACGGTGCTGACGGCGTGGAAGCTGGAGCTTCGTCAAGGCTATCGTGTTTCAGGATCACCTCGCACGACACGGACACTCGAGCGATAGGGATAGGAGCAGACGGGTGAGAGGCTCTCGCGGAGTATTTTGAGGCAGATTCTCGAGGATCACTGGCAGATATGGTGGCCGTTCCCCGAGAAGTCGCTTTGAAGTTCGAGGAAGAGAGCAGCAGGAGGGAGTGCGTCGACGAGGAGCGGAGGACGCTGGGGAGGAGGGGTGAAGTGGGCGATACCAGGCAGACACCCGCGCTATTAGCCGAGCTAGTGCAATCGATAAGGACCTAGGCAGTAGCTCGTCACCTAAGGGATCGCAATGTGGGTCACGGGCGGGCGAGCTGGAGCTGGAGCTGTCGCGGGAGCGATAGTGCGTGTTATCGCTCGTGATCGCTGGTCTCGAAGGGACGTGTTGAGAGCGTCGAGTAGATGCAGCACAGGAAACATTGCCAGAAACCTCTCTGGCCCGCTATTCCCGTCGTGCCGCTTCTTCGACGTGGACGTCCTGCTGCGCTGTTACATTACTCACTCGTATGACCAAACTAGGGATGCACTAACTTCCGAGGCTGCCACGGTATGTCATCGAGTCGAGTTTGCCGACTTATTTGGCCAGGTCGCGCAAAAGCCAGAGCAGTTTCATCCTCGTCCGAGGTTCCCAGACACGGCCGTCTCAACCTTTGACGTATTTTTCCCGACTCACTTATGGAGATTACTTCGGCCCTATTCTACTCAATATTCATTTGCTGTAACGGCGCCTTACAATAACAACCGAGCCTTCTATATTTATTACCCCGCAGATAGTGGGTGCAGAGTCAGGCTCTGATCTGGCTGGCTTTGCAGCAGGGCAGCAGACATGCCTGATCTTCGAAGACAAGTTCTTGAGAGCGGCAAAACTGTGTCTAGAAAGGCACAGTCGAGGATCTCGTCTCGCACATCATCTGCAGCAAACTCTCGCACACACTCTCGAACGACAAGTCGTCATGGCTCCGACGAGGAAGACCAAGGAAATCTTAGTGACGGCACAAACTGGAGGTGAGTTGCACCTTACACCACTACGAGAGTGTAGCTAACCAGGCACCAGTGTCAACTCCATCGATGACATGCTATCAGCGGATCCACAGGATGACCCAGCCGAAATCTGGAAACAAGAGCTGAGCGACCGTATCGAAGAAATCATTGATCGAAAGCGAAGCAGCGTCCAAGGCCGAGAAGCTGCTTTGATAGCTTACATACACTTCCTGATGAGCCGGTATGCATACGAGGAAATAGAGAAGAAAGTTTCGCAGCTGTTACCAGCTCTTCTGAAGAGTGTGAAGGCCGAGAATAGTGAGAAGGAGACTTGTCTGGCACTCAAGGCCATTGCGTTGACTCTGATAACCGCGCCTTCTGATGCAGCTTACGATGCAGTCTATCAAGCTCTTAAGCGGTCATATACAACCTCTGAGTCCCTAGTGATCAAGGCAGCAGCTATCCATACCTTGAGTGCGGTAGCGATATATGGCGGAGCGGGTGATTCCGAAATCGAAGATATAATGGATGAATTTCTTGAAATTATCGAATCAGATGGGAGTTCTATCGAGGCCGAAGATAGCGCGGAGGTTGTTACTGTGGCTTTAGAGGAATGGGGATTTCTGGCAACCTCAATCGAAGATCTCGAGGATAGAACAGAAGCTGCCATGGATGCGTTTGTTGAACAGCTAGAGAGCGCTGACTCTGCAGTGCAGGTAGCCGCTGGTGAGAATATTGCGTTGCTATACGAGAAGAGTTACACTGATCGCGAGGCCGACGATGATCCTGCAAGCGAAGATGAGGATGAAGAAGGCCATCCGATCGACACAAGCGTTGTGAAGCGCTACGAGGTCTATCGCCAAAGCAATCAACTCAAGCACACTCTTTCGCAGTTAGCAAGCGAGTCTTCTCGGAGGATCGCCAAGAAAGACCGGAAAACGCTGCACGTCAATTTTGCAGACATTTTGAACACGGTTGAGCACCCTTCCCGCGGACCGAGATACCAGAACGCGATCGATAGCGAAACTGGGAAGCGATACGGGTCCCGGATGACAGTCCGTATACACAAGACGGGAAGCATGAAGATCGATAAATGGTGGAAGCTCCATAGGCTACAAGCTCTAAGGAGGGTACTCGGTGGAGGCTTTGTTGTGCATTATGAGCATAACGAGGTGGTCTTCGACAGCCTCCCGTAAATATACCCCTTGATCCTCTCCTCTCAAGCAGCATTAACGTTATCCAGGATCATGATTTCCGCAGAAACGTGATGCACATGCAACATATACCCGTTGATTATTTCTTTCACGCTGACAGCATTTTGGTATAAATAAGCATTTATTAGGCCAGCTTGGGTCACATTCACAGTACTACCGACGTAGTAGAAAGTGCAATAAGATTTATATTTGCAAAAAAGTGTGCCTTGACACGAGAAGATCTAAATGCCTCTTCGAACCAATTTCTATCCAGCAATCCTTCATATTCTAACACCCCAGTCCTCTATTTGGAGCCGAATTCCAGGTTCTGCCCCGACGGGTCAACCGCCTGTGATATCGATGGCCTGTTAATGACTAGGTAAGTATTGGCAGCCAATGGAGCATATTATCCCCAGGGCACTTACGAATGCACCGGCGTTCGCTCGTCCTAACAGTCCGCTCGCCTCAGCGAAATCCCGTAGGAAGAGCGGCACCTGTACCAATAACACCTGTTCCGGTAGCTGCTGCTATACCAACTCCGATGCCAGTGCCAGTCACACCGGGGGCACCAGCACCAACCGTACCGTTCCAGGAGCCCGGGTGGTAGGGATGGCCATGATTCTTGGGGTTTGGCGCAGCAGCAGCAAGAGCAACTAGAGCTGCAAAGGCAATGGCAACGCCTCGGATGAGATACATGTCGAAGAGTAGAAGAAGAGAATCGAGTTATGTAATGATCGTGTGTACGTATATGAATGTATATCTCTCGAACGAGTGAAGTGCGGTGAAAGACAGTGTAAACGGATGAATCCAGCTCTTATCAAAACCAATAACCCAAAACCTACCGTGGCGGAAACGAAGTCTTCTTATGCCCCTTCCCCAGCCAGGGCCAGCGAGGTCGTCGACGCCAAAGAACAATCCCCCCCCCCCCCCTCTTCCCAGCGCAGATCCTACAGCAACCACTGTACCTGAGGGTGATGAAAACTGGGTCCGCGCAGCCATCATCGCTGCTGCAACCGCGACACGACTGCCGGCAAAAAGCAAGCAAAGCACGGAGTGACGGCAAGGAAAAAATTACCGGATGATCCTGATGGCTCGCGAGACGCGGCGAAGGCGGAAAGGGGGCCCGTTTCATGTCCCGCGGGGACCTGCAGACGCAAAAAAAGCAAAGCGGACCCCCAATCACGGTCTCCAGCACCAGACCGTGCGGCCGCGCAGATCGTCGGAATCGATAAGATCGCAACGACGCCTTTTTTTTTTTCTTTCTGCGAAGCCGCTTGCTCGCTCGTCGCATCAGCCCCCCCGACCAGCACAGCGCCGCCCAGCAGCCGCAGCGGGGTCCCTACGGCCCCTGCTCCATCTCCCTACCGCCGAGGCACCACCGCCAGCACGGCGGCAGCTTTGGTCCGTCTCGCACGGCGGGCTGGACGCGAGGTCGGCGACGGCGGCTGCGACGAGCGGGTCGTCCGTACCCTGAAACGGAGGCTGTGGGAAAAGAAAATGGCCGATCAGATCCCGGAGTGTTGGGTTTCGTGTGGGAGCCGGGGGGGCGGGAGATAACGTTTGAGCATGGACTGCGGCTTGCCGCTGGCTGACGACGTTTCGTTTCTCCTCTCCGCGTGGATAGGGGGGCACGGATCCCTTGGGAAGCTGAAGCTGCTGAAGCTGCTGCTTCGTTTACGAGCCCGCGGACAGAGAGGGCTCGTGGACTGGCAGGGAGGCACGCGGCTTGAGCAAATGGCTGGCTTATATATACAGGCCACAACCCTGGTTTTTCTGCTTCGTCAATGAAAGCAATACATCTAATATATCAATACATCTAACATATATGTCTGAGAGCGCAGCTGGCTCAAAGCCCCTCGTCGCTTCCTGACGAGAGAACAGAAATAGCTAGCTGCTCTAAACAACCGTAGAGGAAGCTCATCGTTTAATTGGATCGAATTGATGGATCTACTATTCCCATATTTTCTTTCAAGGTCTTTCACGGACCTTTGGCCGTGGGCTCGCTACGCCTTTCAGCAAGCAGGCTGGATCCGTAAGGCGTTGCGAAGAACCCACATTGCCATCCAAGCGACGTGGACAACTTCCAATTCAATCCTAGCCCGAGCAGTCGTCAGCTTCGGCACATCGACTCTCGTGGGAGCAGTTATGGTTGATTCGACGACAGTCGTCGGACGTTTGTGAAGTGGGCCTTTTGCTATCAGAAACCGCGTCGGCATTTGAAGCGTCAGCAAGAGAGAGGTACGGGTTTCTCCTTTCGCAGTTCGTTTGATTCATTGCCTCCTGTTCTGGAACTTGCGAATGAATCATCTATGAATCATCTCCCGAATGATTCATTTTGGCGGAGTAATACCGACTAAATTGTCAGAGACATCTTTCCCTCTCTCCTGTGGATATCTGGCCGAATAGACATTAGGAGAGCACAGATCAATCTGTCTCGCTTTCACTTATATGGAAGGAATCAGCGGACTGAAGAAATACTATTGGCTGTAGACCCCCTGTCTCAAAAATCTTCTACTGTGTACATCATTGTCCATCCAACATTAACGATCGGCAGTAGAAGTCGAAACTCCCGCACCTCCGATACAAATCGTTCCCAAAAAACCATAACTTGCTCCTCCAGGCCCAAGTTGAACACATCCATCCCCCATCTCTTGAGACTTCAAAAGGCCACTCAAAACCTCCGCATATCGCTGAATTTCCGCTGAGGGCTTGTAGAACAACTGCATTTATATAGAGGCCAAAGTTCGGAGTTCTGCCTTTATTGGCAAGGATTGACGACTAATTTCCTAATGATGATCTACGGTGAAGAGTTCCATAGATTTGTCTTAGCAAGATATTGAATTAGGTACACTCGCGGGCTTTAATGACAAGCTACATAGTTAGATTGTAGAGTTTGATGATAGGTAGGTACTAGTAACACTTCATAGATAGAAATACTATCAAAGACTAAACGAGCACATAGACCTTGACCTGCTGCAGGAAAGGATGGTATACAGTTAAACTCCTATTACACCATATAAGCACCAAATGCTTCATTGCAGAACATACCAGAACACTCATTCCCGACCATTCCATTCCATAACTGAATAAATTAGTCTGCTAGTCTGTAGCTGACTAGAGTATCCACCCTATGATTGCTTGTGCTGAAACTCCTCAGCTGCACCTTCTCGCCGTTCTTGATCTCCTTCGCATCGCTGTCACCCCACTCCATGGGAACGTCCGAGTCTGCATCTGCATATACGAGTACATTGAATGTGCAGTCGCCGTCCAATTGTGGGAGGAAGGTAACAGAGGCAGTTATCTGTCGGAAGATGGACTGAATCTCTTCTTGTATCTCCTTCTCTGTTTTCTCTGGTTGTGGATCTGTTTGCCTGAAGATTTGTTAGCATGATAAGTCTATCTACTACCGTGTCATTTTCCACTCACTCGGGTACTGCGTTCTCTTTATCTGCTGCCTTTTTGGAGGATTTCGATTTTGCCGGCTTGTTGAAGATTTGTACCTAAAGTCGTCAGTAAGAGCATATAAATGTACAGAGCCTACACACATCGAACTGCCATCTCTCCACATGCTCCCCTGTGTCCTTGCTGGTTATGACCACTACCAGCTTCGAGATCTTGCCGCCAACCATCCATTTGTCTAGTTGAGACATGATCTTCTTGATGTAGGCCTTGACTTGATCATCAGACGAAACTACCATTGAATTAGTCGCTAGACTTATAGAAGATATTCAAGCAAAGGCATACCAAGCATATTCAAGCCATATTTCTTGACGCTTTTAGATCAGTTAATATTTGCTCGGATTATTTCAAAGTGTGAAGCTTACGCAGAGAAGTCCTCTGCAGGATATACGCCGCGTTGGAAGCTATTTCTAATGTCAGCCCCCGCTCAGCTTCATAGTAGCAGATCGAATACTCACAGAATCGTGTTAATGGAGTATTGAAACTGTAGTTGTTAGTCCTGCTTTCCAGCCGCACCCTTTCCATAGATACTTACAAACTCCGCAACAAGCTTCGCAGAGCCTGAGCCTGTCAGCAGAGCACCGCAGAATCCGCAGAACATGGCATACCTTTAAGATTCAGCTTATGCACCTTGGACTTATCCTTTTCGGAAGACATGATGACTGTAATGAGTTTGGAGATGGATGAGCGCTCTTCGGCGTCACGTCAAGATAATGTTTATCTTATCGTCGGTGGAGCAACGGGCATCGGACGTTTCGCGAAAAACGTTCCGACCTCAGAAATCTTATACTGTACTGTAGATCTACGACGAGTGAACATGTTAATTGGGCATATGAACAGCACCACCCGACAGCAGCCTTGATGCAGCGATGTCTACTGCCATTCATCAGGCTCAATAGCTCTGTGACACGCCAAAATGGCATCTTCCAATCCTTCAATCGCAATTTCACAACCTCGGTAATCCGACTTGCGCAGCCGTCCAAAACCGTATCCGATCTCGAGCGCCGCATCTCTGCTATACCTCTTGACCGCTTTCGAAACTTTTGCATCGTTGCGCATGTGGATCATGGAAAGAGCACACTCAGTGATCGGCTATTGGAGCTCACGGGCACAATTGAGAAAGGTGGCAACAAGCAGATTCTCGACAAGTTAGATGTTGAGCGAGAAAGGGGAATTACTGTCAAAGCCCAGACATGTAGCATGCTCTATAATTACAAGGGTGAAGACTATTTACTTCATCTGGTAGATACGCCAGGGCATGTAGACTTCCGAGCTGAGGTATCGAGGTCATATGCTAGTTGTGGAGGAGCACTACTGCTGGTCGATGCCAGTCAAGGTGTCCAGGCGCAGACTGTCGCGAACTTCTACCTCGCCTTCTCCCAAGGATTAACACTTGTCCCTGTCGTCAACAAGATTGATTTGCCTTCTGCAGATGCACCTAGAGCGTTGGAGCAGTTGAAGACCACCTTCGAATTGGACCCTGACACGGCTGTGCTTGTCTCCGCAAAAACAGGGTTGAACGTGGAGGCTTTACTTCCGAAGGTTATTGAGCATATACCTGCTCCCGTTGGCGATCAAACAAAGCCTCTACGACTTCTACTGGTGGACTCATGGTACGATAATTACAAAGGGGTTATATTATTGGTACGGATCTTCGACGGGCAAATCAAAGCAGGAGACCATGTCTCCTCTTTTGCAACTGGTATAAAATATATTGTTGGAGAAGTCGGGATCATGTATCCAGACCAGACGCCCCAAAATATACTTCGAGCCGGCCAAGTCGGTTACATCTATTTCAATCCTGGTATGAAGCGCAGTCAAGACGCCAAAGTCGGAGATACTTTTACCACCGTTGGCTCCGAGGCTCTCGTCGAACCATATCCCGGATTTGAGGAACCGAAATCGATGGTTTTTGTTGCGGCTTACCCAGTTGACCAGAGTGACCATGGCCATCTCGAAGACAGTATCAATCAAATCGTCCTCAATGATCGTAGCGTAACTCTCCAAAAGGAATCCTCTGAAGCACTCGGGGCAGGCTGGCGTTTGGGCTTCCTCGGAACTCTCCATTGCTCCGTCTTTGAAGACAGACTGCGACAAGAACATGGTGCCAGTATTATAATCACACCACCCACTGTGCCGTTCAAAGTCATCTGGAATGACGGTCGCGAAGAGATTATCAAAAACCCAGCTGAATTCCCCGACACAGACCAGGGATACTCTCGAGTAGCAGAGCTACAAGAACCTTATGTCTCAGCAAATATCGCCGTCCCTGAAGAGTATCTTGGAAAGGTCATAGAGCTCTGTGAAGCCAATCGCGGCGTACAGCAAGAGCTTACCTTCTTTACTGCCTCCCAAGTCATCCTCAAATACGACCTGCCACTCTCCCAGCTTGTAGATGACTTCTTCGGCAAGCTTAAAGGCGCCACAAAGGGCTATGCGTCGCTTGATTACGAAGACGCAGGCTGGCGACGGAGCAACATCGTCAAGCTGCAACTTCTCGTCAACAAAGAGCCTGTCGATGCCGTCTCCCGGGTCGTCCACACGTCGCAGGTTGACCGCCTAGGACGGCAATGGGTCAAGAAGTTCAAAGAGCATGTCGACCGCCAGATGTACGAAGTTGTCATCCAAGCTGTCGCCGGACGGCGCATCGTTGCCAGAGAGACTATCAAGCCCTTCAGAAAGGATGTCTTGGCCAAGCTGCACGCGAGTGATATCAGCCGACGCAGGAAATTGCTGGAGAAGCAGAAGGAGGGAAGGAAAAAGCTTCGGGCGGTGGGAAATATCACGATTCCTCACGAAGCCTTCCAGAAGTTTTTGGCAAAGTAGAAATGTAATTATGTACTTGTGCAAGAGAATCACATCAGCCTTGTGTTATATGTTATGAGGCTGCTTACTGCTTCTCGTTTTTTAATCAGCAGTGATCCTTCTGTCGATCACTATGAGAGATTCTGACGAGAGGTTTTGAATGAAATGATTCGTATATTCGTATCGCAGATCATTGAATACCGTTAAATATTGACCCCTTTCTAAACCAAGCCCGTAACAAAAGCAGTCCACTAATTCAATAACATAATCCAAATCTCTCAACAAAACCTAACTCTCCATATTGAATCCAATTTTTCTTCTTCTTCAATTAAAGCTTCTCCTTCTCTCCCTCTGTCGTAGCATGCTGCTCAACATCATCCGCCGCTCTCCCTTCAAACTGACTATCTTTCAACAGATTCAGACGATCCTCCTCGGCATCAAGCTTCGAGAACGTAAACCAGAACCCAATCCCACCAAGCAGAGCCAGAACAGCCACAACGCCATAATTCCACACCAACAGGGGATCCTCAGCCAAGCCTACCAAAGCCTGGCTCAGGGCTGAGCTGATGGCGCTCATCGCGAGACATATTGCCTGCACTGTAGAGCGCATGTTCTTCGGCGCCTTGGTGAATGCATATTCCAGACTGGTGATGCTGGCCATGATCTCGGAGAAGCCGATCAGGCCGTAGGGCAGGACTTGGACCCAGACGTTGATCGGGGCTTGTTCTTCGCAGGCGTTGGCGGCTTCACCGCAGGGGCCGAGCTTGTAGATGTAGTATTGGGTCACGGTGGCCGAAACCATAGCGAGAGATGCGAGACCGAAACCGCAGGTAATACGCTTAATGGGTGTGAAGTGGATGTTAGCCTTTCGGAGTGCAGGGTAGATCCAGAAATCCATGATGGGAATAAGTAGGATGATGAAGAGAGGGTTGAGGTTGGAAATAACGTCGTTGGGCGCGCCGTGAAGTTCCATAGTTGCGGCTTGTGATGTAAGATTGTTGGTCATTTGGTTGTATGCCAGCCCTAAAGTTCTGTTAGTACACATTTGGACAAGGTTCAATTAGAAATAGTAATTACAGTAGACTGGATACCAGAGAAATACTTTGCAAGCTGACAAGCCTCGACGAACTTCATCAACCCACTAAATTCATTTACTGTCAGCCTTTATTCTGATGAGAGCCATTTTTGGTACTTACGGCATCATCAAAGTTCATCCAGGCTGGTCGAACGGCAAGGTTACTTGGCTTGACACGGTTCCAGAAATCTGGATGTCTTACGTTCTTCCGCCTATAGTAACATTAATTAGCAGTGTTGAGAACATTTTACAGTATGACTTACAGGGTAACAGGATTCCACGACCATTGGCCTTTCAATGATAGCATCAACAGCTTCCATGCTGTAGCCATAACTGATCCAGTCGGAGGATTCAATACATACCTTTTCCGACAATAAAACATAACGGCAGGGCAAAGACACAGCATAAGCGTAGGTAGGAGAAACGAGAGCCAAAAGCCCACGTACTTCTCTGCAAAAACCATTGCGAGAGATCCAGCTAAAGACCCGACATTTATCATCAAATAAAAGTATAAATAAATGCGAGAAACAGTCACAGCAGGGTCTACAATAACTCGTTCACCTGAGTGGGTCGTGATGACGTGCAACTTCTCCGTGTACTGCTCTGCGATCAGGGGAGAGATATTGGATTTGAAACCACCGACACCGATGCCCATAATGACAATACCAATTGAGAAGCAAGCCATCGCGCCCTTGGGATGCACGATAACGGGTGGGATTGCAGAGATAATCAGGATGATATGTCCCAGGACGGCGATAGCGATAGAGATTTGAATCGTACGGAATCGACCCCAGTACTGATCAGCCATATAAGCACCGAGCAATGGCATAAGATAGGCCCAGAATGAATTAACTAATTGATGTTTAGTAAACTTTAAATTAGAGCTCCCTAAAGAACTTACATGTAGTTAAGCCAGTGGATGCTCGCTGGCCCATACCGAGAGCTCCAGATTGGCCTTCAAACCCTGCGCCTGTAGTTGATCCTTCTGGAAGAGGACGTTGGATAAAGTTGACAACTAGTGATCGTAAAGATGTTAACTAATCCGCATGACCCTGTAAACATCTAACAATACGTACACACAGCTGTTGTGCCGTAGTAGGAGAATCGCTCGCACATTTCAACGAATGCAATGGTATAAGCCAGCCATGGGATCTTTCCAGTGACGCGGCGCAAAGTTTGAAGCTCCTCTTCAGTGGGAAATGAATCTCTCCTTTCAACCGATGACCCAATTTGGCCTGATTTCACGTCGTCGGCTATTGTCTCTGTTTGAGCCATAGCATGGTCGAGTTCCGTACCGACATTCATGTTCGCAACTGAATTGTTGGCTTTCAAAGTAGTCAGAAACCAGAGAGAACGATATTAAAAGAAGTCCTTGCTGAAAGGTTTGGGGAATATTGATTAATGTCAAATATTGAGACAAGCACTCTCCGGATAAAAATACTCGAGCAGTGCTGTAGTTTTATTCCCAACATCTGACTATCGCTTTCCACAATTAATTAGATCTGACTCTTGGAATACATCTAGACTTGGAGAGGCTGGTTATGTTATTTGCAAACATGTGCCATTTTGCTATCTACTCAAATGGTAGCAAATGAACGTCCAACGGTGATGTGCTGGGGTTAATATGGGCGATAAGGTAGCTTCTAGCTCATTTGTTAGATGAACATAAATTTTAATACCTACCTTAAGTGGCATAGCTATTCAATTGCCAAGAGCAATATAATTATTGTATGTAGTATTCAAGCAGGATCCGCCAGTTTTATACGCATGCCAAGGCGGTGGATGTGTTGCGGACGTATGAGAAAAACCAAGTATCTGGAAGCCAGGATATCGAAGATAAGATACCCATGGTGAGAACCTATATTTGTCCAGCAAATAACAACCTTCTCAGATGGCGCAAGGAAGCTTGGGGTCGAGGTAGTAATCGCCAAGCGCCAAGCGCCGAGGAATCAAAAACAGGCCAACAGATAATGAGATATGTGCAACCAGGGCTGGAAAAGGAAGGTCTGACGTCCAGGAACATATGTAACGTCCCATTCATATAGTTGTCAGTCTTAGGTCAAAGTAGAGGAAAGCTATCTCGTAAAATCGGAGAACGTTGACAAAGGAGTTAAAGCAGACATGAGTATGTGATGTCCTCTCCTTGGTAGAAGCTGACATATATCACACCACATCATTACTTTACACAACCAACTGGGTAAATTGCCTTACTGACAGAAATCCAGAGCTTGGTGCCTTTCCGTCCCATGTCGCATCCATTTCAGCTAATATTCGGCCGTCGCATGTGGCCCATGCAAGCCATCCAGGGCCTCGACACATCAGTATGCAAGGACTTTGAATAATAGAGGGCTTCTTATATCATTAACTGGAACAAGAAGGTGTCATCAATTATGCTTGGCGAACGGCCACAGGTGTAAATGTGTGCAGCTAAAGTATGAATGACGAGAAGACTTGTTGGCCTCAGGTATCGATCGATAAAGTTTTATCTTCACATGGTTGTGGAATATAATATCCCCACCAGCTTATCTATGGATGTCGCCTTGTTCCTACGAGATCTTATTAAGAAATGCTATAGTAACTATAGTGAACATCAATTGCGCCTTATTAATCTTTTTTATACTAAAATGAATAATTAAACTTGGAATTTAATAAATTAATAAACCCTACTTGTTTTACTTCGTACTTTTGAACAATGGCTGGAAACCCCCAAATCCTTAATCTTACAGCAAGAGAAATAGAAGGTTTATAGGTGCGTTGCAATGGGTATGGAAATAATACCAGTGTCAAGAAGGACGAGGCAAATGAAGATCAATCAGTCTTTCTATTAAACGCAAGTCTCCAAGGAGAATCTAAAGGGCTATATCGAGTAAATATCTGGCTGAATCCACTGTCAATACAGTGTTCCAAAAAACCACCCAATCTGTCTTGCTATATCCTCTTTCTTGCGCAACCGGAAAAACATGGAGTGACATCTACATATACTGACAACAATCACACCTCCGAGTGTCCTACCCTAAGAATCGAATACAGGCCCATAGGTTGGGACCCCTCGGCTCTCCAATCCGTAGACCAACTTTCTCGTTAATTTTGGGTTGCTGATGACGAATACGGCCTCGGCACCAGATTCCATGTACAACTGGTACGATAATGCTACCATGTCTGGTCTGCCAGTTGTCCTGGTGTCAATTACCATAGCATTTGGGTCAGCCGATTTGACCATATCACAGATGTTTTTTCCAAAAGTTTTCAGCGGGCTTGGTGATGACCACAGTAATCGACAACGACCTTTGTTCTTATTGTCGTTAACCAGATAGGAGAGGCAAGGACCAATGCCAGAGCCAGTGGTGACCACCACGACCTTCTTAAAAATCTGCGCCATATTGAGTACGCCGGTTAATGGCACTCCACGAGTCCAATAGTAAGGTCGTGGATTGTTGATGGTCTTCTTTGTCCAATCGCCTGCATTTGATATAATCATTGAACCACTCTCATTACCTGGATCTGCTAGACATGCAAATGAATGCCACTCTGTGAGCGGAGAATCCGAAATCCTCATGCCAGTAAAGGGTGGCACGTGCTTGTAGAATCTTAGTCTTATGGCATGGTCTGATAATCGTTCATGCTCAACATCAAGCCTCCGAAGCGAGAGCCATGGTAGGACCACTTGTAAAGATGAGATGAGGAGAAACCAAAAGGCAGGCATCTGGAACAGTACAAAAGCCGTAGATTGCGAATTGGCGTGTGCGGACGATTGAGAATAGAGCATGAGTTCGACCCAGAAGAGGATCAGGGCTGCCCAACCAGCAAATCGATGGACCATTTCGAATGTGTTGTGTGAAGACATGCGTAAGGTAGGATAAGCAAAAGCGATGATTGCCAGAAGGAGCATGAGCAATGTGTAAGCAATGGCTGTAGGCGCTGCATCTTTTGTCTTTCCAGTGGCCAGTTCCTTGGTAATCAGGCCTGTGAAGAGAGTGAACCATATGACTGAAGATACGGCTGCACCACTGTGTATGCCTCCAAACTCGTAGACCTTGGAAAGCATTCGTCGGATTCTGAGAGGCGCAGAGGTAGGGACAAGCCAGCATAGCTTAAACAGGATGTTTATGACATAGTCCTGCCTTATCATGATCGCAACAGCAATATTTGCGGCAGCTGCTGTTGCGATATTGGAAATGTCCAACCCAGATCTTCTGCTCTTTGATAGAATTACAACAAATGGAACAAGGTTGGCTATTAAGACAATTGAAAAAAGTCTTCGATAGACGTTGCCAAAGGTGTATCGTCCATGTCTCGCCCAACGATAGAAACGCTTCTTCGGAAGAAGAGGAGAAGTAGAATGGCTATCTTTTGAAACTGCTGGTAGAATAGACGGTAGGTGAATAGACGAAAGGCCAGGAAGAGCCGTCAAAACGAGTCCTGACGAAGCATCAGATTCCCTGTGGGACAGATGCACTGCTGCTTGTCCAGATAGTTTGCTGGACGTCGTATCTAGGCTGGACCGCGTTGGTGTTTCGGGCAGTTGCAGTGTCATATTAGAAGAGATCATCTGCGTAACAAGTGAGATCAAAAAAAACCAAGATATGAGCTTGTACCGTGTGTCGTAAAACCTTTTGATCAGGATGAGAATGTTGAGATTTATGTCCGGACAACGTTGCCACTGAGGAGAAGCAAAAGCGGCTGCTCACTTCAAATTCCAATCAGGTTTCTAGGCCTTCAGCTAGGTTGTGTGGGATCAAAAACTCAAGGCTCTTGTAGTAGCTAGCACAGATTCGAAATGGGTGATGAGTTTGAAAGTGCTATCGTTGGAAGCAAGGTGTTGCAAGTGGTATGAGTTGCGACGATAAAGAACCTTTTGCAAGGGAAGTTTGCTAAATTGAGAATATAGAGTGGCTAAGCAGATACGACTGAATGTGAACCTAGACGTGCATACCAAGAATTGTGAGATTGTAGAAGATTTCCGATGAAGGAAGATATCGTAACCGTGGTCGACGAGATATAATCTTTGGCGATAGTTGTGGATGTTTAATATATGCACAAAACCATGGGTGAATCTGCGTTGCCTAAAATCGTCGGGGAAACTCAGCCTCAACAGTCGACTGGATCAGGGCCGCCCAAATGTACCCGGCATATTAAATCGTTTCCATGACAGCATTTCAGAAGCTACCATAGAATACATGCAGACATGATTAGGCTTGAAACATGAGGGGCTCCACCAGCACATATGACTATTTTGTCTTGAGGGCCCCGAAGAATCGTAAGGTTTATATGTTGTACGAATATAGCTGTGGATGATCGGACAATAGCGTCCTTCATTAGGGAAGGACAAAGAATCTGCCAAAAGGCGAGAGAAATGCAATTATAACAACTACGTCAGGAGAATCCACCTGTGGGAAGAATGAAATAAAAGAGACGTAGTAAGAATAAAGCCATTCTACAGCAGCAGCAGAGCCCCTTTAGCGAGATGCAGTGATATGCAGTGACCCATAGCTGTGAAAGAGCTCTGCATCAGATATATCTATAATGTCTTGCGATTGAAGGCTCATTGTAGATGTTTGGCTGGCGGTACTATGCATCATATGTTGCATCGTCTCATTTATCTGCTATAACGGCGAAGATTCCTGAAGCACAAGTATCAGTTGGGTTAGAAAGAATAAAGACTATTCTAACCTACACTTGGTCTGCTGGTAATAAGAGAGACGTGCAGGACAATGAATGATGCATAGCAAAGTCTGTGGTGAAGTGTCTTCTTAGCACTTGTTATAACCTGCAGTGGAATGTTCTTCGATGATAAACTAACTCTCAAGGAATGGTGTTATATACTGTAACAGTCTTTGTTTAGCCTTAAAACGACTATAATGTAAGATATGTAATGGCTGATTTTATACTACAATTCTTTGATGGGATTGGTATCACACTGGTGTATAATCCAAGGACAGGATATAAAATTTCAGATAACTCCAAGTTGCACTGTAATAATCTCGTCAGACATATTCATTGATATCCAAATGGATGTACTATTTGTTGGGATGAACTCACATCGACTTCTCATCGTCTTATTTGCCAGTTGAGAATACCTAGTTCCATATCTGGTACCCTCGAGGGTTGAATGCTTGCGTGACTAACCCTCTAAATCTGCAAGCTCCTCCACAACCCACAACCCACAACACACAAACACACAACATTCGACAACTGTGACATCTAGGTGTTCAACCATCAAAGCCATCCTCATTGAAAGGTTTCAAGATGGACTACATCAACTGGGTGTTCCAGAACAATGGATACAATCAGTTCAAGCCGGTACTGTAGATTGTTGCTCTTCCCTTTGACTCTATACTGACGTAGCAAAGCTTTACATCGATGCCACAAATCCTTCCCGGAACTTATCGGCTAGACAGATCAAGAAGATTGTCAAGCAGCTCTGCAGTGGGTTTCCTGTCTATGACTTGAAACGAGGGGATTGTGTATGTCTGATAAGCTTCAATGACGTAAGTTGGCCAAGCAGCTCGTAGAACTGAAGCTGAACGTCCGCAGATCTTTTATACCCCAGTTTATCTGGGCGTTATTGCAGCTGGCGGCGTTTTCACAGGCGTCAACCCTTCCTCTACCTCCTCCGAGTTGGCTCATCACCTCGAGATTTGTAATGCAAAGATTGTGATATCGCAGCTCCAGACACTTGAAACTGCTATCGCAGCTGCTGATAAGTGTGATATCCCCCGATCAAATGTCTTCGTTTTCGACGTCCACGGGGAAAAGATCCCTGACGGCCATCAATCATGGAGAGAGCTACTTAAGCATGGTAAATCCTCCTGGGAAGCTATCAAAGAACCAAATATTGCCGCGTCTTATATCAACACGTCTGGAACGTCGGGTCTGCCCAAGGCGGCTATGATCCCGCACGCTTACCTTGTCTCCCAGGCTTCGTTGCAGACGGAAACAAGCCTGCCATATCAGGTGAGATAGATACAAGATGCAGCCTCTAGATTAGAATTAGCTAATATTTGATAGGTATCTCGACTAATCTGCTTGCCTCCGTTTCCTGGGTATGTAGCAACAGTGCAACACGGCGCACCAATCCACCAAGGTGCTCCGATCTATATCTTGCCGCGCTACGAGCCAAAGACCTTTGTCGAAGCTATCGCCCGATTCAAGATCACGGAGACTTTGTTGGTTCCACCAATCGTGCAGTCTCTCCCTGATTTATCCTACTTGAAAGATGATCCACTACGCACACTCCGCCAAGTGTTCGTCGGTGGTGCACCACTGGGAAATCATGTACAGCAGCGACTGTATCGATTCCTCCACCCAGATGCTCGCATAAATCAGATCTATGGAATGACCGAGTGTGGCTGGATCACTGGCTCACAGTACGGTGAGAAAGATGATACTGGTAGCATTGGCAGGCCGTTGAAGGGATTCAACTTGAGGTATTCAATCTAATTTGTAACCTGCAACTGGAGATGTGCTAACTTAATGTAGAGTGGTTGACGAGCAGGAAAAGATTGTCGACAGAGAGAGTTTCAGAGGTGAAATCCAAGCCAAGGCTCCGTTCCCAATGCTAGGCTATCGCGGAAATGACAAGGCAACTTCTGACGCCTTCACCGATGACGGGTGGGTGAGAACTGGCGATATCGGCTACACCGAGAATGGAAAGTGGTACGTATCAGATCGAAAGAAGGATATGATCAAGGTGAGAGGTTGGCAAGTCAGCCCTGCCGAGATCGAAGCCAGTCTTCTCGAAATCTTTGATATCATGGACGCTGCGGTCATTGGTGTCCCAACTGAGGACGAAGCAAGTGAGGTTCCTCGAGCGTTCGTTGTGAAGCGTCCGGGCAGTGAGATCGGCGAGCCTGAGATCAAGGCGTTCCTCAAGCTGCGCTTATCAGGATACAAGCAAGTCGATCATATCATCTTCGTCGAAACCCTCCCAAGGAACCCGACTGGGAAGATCCTACGCCGCAATCTTCGTTCGATTGAAGTAGAGTTTCCGGAGGAGGCAAGTCCTTCTGCTTAGACTAAAGGCAGAGATGACCAAAAGGTCGGGGAGAGATAGTTGCTTAGTAAAATACAATACTGGAGACCTAAAGATCACAAATGCCGTGAATTACTCGTAAATCTGTAAATTAATGAAATGTTGCTGTCAATTATCGGCGACAGGTTTTCTACCGACAGGAATTCAACAAGCGAGTCCTGTCGATTATCGGTGAGAGATTATCGGCGACAGGTTTTCTACCGACAGGAATTCAACAAGCGGGTCCTGTCGATTATCGGTGAGAGATTATCGGCGACAGGTTTTCTACCGACAGGAATTCAACAAGCGAGTCCTGTCGGCGAGAGACTATCGGCGACAGGTTTTATACCGGCGAGAGGTTTTATACCGACAGGAATTCAGCAAGCGAGTCCTGTCGATTATCGGCGAGAGGTTTTTATATTAATAGAAAAGAAATGTCTTGTCAATTATCGGCGAGAGGCTTTATACCGACAGGAATTGGACAAACAAGTCATGTCGATTATCAGTGAGAGGTTTTCAGCTACGGTCTGCTTATCCACCGGAGTGTCCTATGACCTCAGCTTGCTCCTTTCCATAGATACCTCATGCATGAACATGAGGTTTGCAAATCAAACAGACTTGGCCACCGGGTCAAACCCGAAGCTGAAACCGTGGCAGACGGCTAACTGCATAATTTCGAGTAGTTCGCATGCCGAGATGCTTAGCAGAACCTCCTCGTCTTGTCCGAGCTTGGTAGATATGGAATAAGGAAGAGAGGATATCATGATAACGTCCAACAAGTATAATCAGAGCAATCCACCCGAAGCAGCACCCCAGAGTCAAAGTTTGCCAATATTAAGTATATTGCTAATTGAGGTCAAAAAGGCATAGCTGAAGACAGGGAGCCGGAAAGTCAGCCAGGCAGTGGACACCCTTGTTGCCTTGCAGCCTCACAGCTTCTACAGAAATGTATATGTCTAGTAATCAGTCGGCAACTTTCCAACAGATAGGCATTGCCTTGAGTCCATTACGTGGTGTGTGGGCTAAAGCATTCTGTCATGAAAACAATGTCTTTGTTCGATTACGAGATAGATGATACATACGTGGAGGGATATTTCCGCCTCATCGGGACACATACCAATACCATTGTCAACCCATGGAAATATTGGACTCCCTTGTAGTATATGCGTCCCAATTGAAAGGTTCAGATAACGCAGCTTGCCATCCTCTCCGCCTACAGGAACACGGATTACTCGACTACCTGCATGATGCAGTTGGCGGAACGCTGCGTCTGCTTTTCGCGTTGTTCAAAACGTTTCAATTTACAAATAGGTGTGTACGACTGGTGATTGTCATGGGTATTTTGAGAACTTGCGACTTGTTATCTGGCAGAGCCTTGCTTATTGCAATTGGGTCTAACAGGTATGAATAGGCTGTATATGTTCGCTCGCTCATAGTCTCGCGCTTTGCGCGGCTACCGACTCACTCGTTTCTGGCTCTGACAAGAGCGCGCGTACCTTGCAGGTGGTAAATAGTGGCTCAATACTAGACACAAGCTGAGACGATGGAAATGGCTGACGCTTCTTGACGTCTTCGCTGCGCGGTTCCTGGAACATCAGTGCAGATCGTGTATAACTCCCCCCTCTCATCTTCCGATGTCAGTACTCAGTGGTTGTCCTTTGCCAGCCAATTAAAGTATCTACTAACAATCACGAGGTCACAGAAACAACCAATCCTCGGGCTACCGCGTATAAGCGGTGAAAGCCTTCATACTAGGAGATATTAACGCATAACTTTCATCCCGAAGTCACAGCATCACAGATGTTACTTCCATTCGGTGGTCAATCCTACAGGATTACCATGACTTCGTCTCATGGCTAACGGCGCTTGTGTATAACTATCACTAGGTCCCAGCCTCAAGGGCTCATGTCATCCAGAGATAACAGCCTTTGAATCCACATACTCATAACTGCCCATTGTTCACTTTGAGCCCTCTTGTGTCCGTTATATCTTTAAGGTTATTTAAAATGCCTCTTAAGTTCAGTCAGCCTCTTTCTCAATACTCAGATCACCATTGTCTTGGTGGAAAGATGGTTGAGAGATGTCCTCGATGTGCTGGACAACCACGAAGGTATGACTACTATCACGTACTCAAATTTGGCAATAAATCTTTCATACACCCAATCGTCCATCCTGATGGCCACATGCCGCATTCTTTGTTCATGTTATATACAATATCATCTTTTTGATTTAATTGAATGCCACTGTCGAAGCCACTGTCCAAGTAGGATAAGATGACTGGTTTCATCTTGAATTATTGAGACTTCTCAGCCAGCACTTCATTCGCCGGCTTTCCATGCGTACATCATATAATTCAAATCATAACTACATGGAAAGAACTTCAGTCCATTGCATAGCATATGAGCTTGTGGATCCCCTTGAGTGGACGCAGTGCTATATCAAACGACTGGTTGATAATATGGTACTGACACACAATAGAGTCAAGGACTGCAGGACTTGCGGCGGAACTGGCACAATATTGACACCTTGTCCAAATTGTGGTATCGCAGTTCTAAACAACGTTTCAGTCAACTCCCCGAAACCCTCCAACGTCGTTATAACATCTTTGATGGTCAAAAAGGATGGAATTAATGTGGCAACCACCTCGGCTGTTGGTGGTGACGCACCCCTGCAAAATGATCTTTTTACTCGATAGAGGATTTTCAAATGATTACGTTTGATTACTGTGTTGCGGAGTTATATTCCCAGGGATTCTATTCTGTTGCATAGTATTGGATGGTTCTGAGGAGTTGGCCATGCTTGAGGAGATGGGCTTCGCGTCACACCAGAAGCACCACACCTTTACAAATAAATACAAACTGATTTATTACTCGCATCTATCGTGTTTCGCTCTTCTCTCCTCAATATCACCATGCTTGGGGCGTTAAAATCGTTTGCTTTCAATATCGCCGCAAGTCTAACGTGCATCACCAGGTTGTCATCTGACTCTCAATCATGCATAAGCCGCCCGCAGGATCCGTACAGCAGCTCCGCATAAAACAACATCCATTGAACCAATACTTACAAATTCCTAATCTCTCAACCACAATAATTATACCGTTTCGATTACAATATTACACCACACACGCTCCTGGGGACAGCCCTCCCCACGTATATGGTCAGCGAGCACATTTTTTCAGCTCATCACTCACCAGTACTACGCAACACGGCATTGCTCACCAAGTTCTCGCAGAGGAAGAGACGTTGCATGCAGGCCGAAGGAGTGCGGAGGTCGTGAGAAGATATCTATATGACTCGCGAGCCATGTCGTGCAACCGTACACTTATCTGAATAACGCCCAACGGTTAGGCCGCTACAGCTATCTTGGAACATCCATGGATCTTTGGCTTGCTCCTGTTATCCTCATGTAAGTAGGAAAAGCATGACAAATTGATGCAATTTGGGGTAGTTTAGAGGGCACGTCTTTGGCATCAACAAGAATCTTGGCGTGCGTGTGGTGGATCAGCCTCATACCCATCTTATAGAGACCGCAGCTCAGCTCACCGCTCCAACGTGCCGATACTCAAGGACGGGTTGTCGAGTGAAACCCAGGGCTCGTAAAACAGAGCGTGCCGTCATTCTCCAGAATTCCAGAAGAGCGGACGTGTTGCGGACGAGTCACGTGCACATATCGTTGAATTTACGTCATTCTCCACGACGCGTAATTTTTGAGGGTCTTCACGATGCTTTTCAGCCGGAAAACGCGGCTTCAGGCGACGGTCTCGCCGCTAAGCTCTCTCCGGCGGCAGTCTCAGCACCGAAGATCCTAAAATCTGTTAATTATTTCCTTCAGTCAGATTAGCATAGCTTAGGCACTAGATCGCGGTGGTTAGTCGTCTCCATTTCTGACGCAGTTGAACTCCGCCGAGTATACAGCTTGGTCGTGATGCGTCGACGCACATTTTCCCCATCTTTTCCTGCTCCTCGTTTTCGCCATCGCCATGCATCTTTTCTTGTCTTAAGCATTTGTCTGCGCTCTTTCGCTGTGTGCTGAGGAAGGAACTGGGTGAAGCCTGATAGAAAGGTCTCTGTCGCCTCAATGTGCGCGCGATCCGTCGACCTGAGCAATTAACTATGTCCACTGGATTGCCCCTCACCGCTTTCCCGAGCGCGCATTCGACTCGCTCGACTCATTCGCACCCCTTTTCGTACACGACGTCGCGGCAGAAGGCAGATGCCCAAGCCATTCCTGCGGGTACGCCGCCACTGCCGTCGGGGGAGTCAACACCAACGGAAGATGTAAAGTTTCATAAGCCCGGCGGGAAACGGCGCGCCGTGAAAGGTGGTGACGAACACCAAGCCGGCAGCGATGGCAAGGACATACAGCTCAACGCCATGGGTAGATTTTACCAGAAGCTGTACGACATGGGCTTGGGAATACGCTACTCGATTTATATTTTGCCCGTTGCTCTGCTGTTGATGATCCTCGTCGTTATCGGCGCCTCGGCGGGCTCAAAGGCCAAGATTGGGGGAGTTCGTATGGTCTGGTTTTTTACCTGGTTCGAGATTGTCTGGCTTACATTTTGGGGAATGAAGTTTGTCTCAAAGGCTCTACCCTATGCATTCGCGTTCTTTGCTGGTGCTATTAGTGCTAATACCAAGAAGTACTCCCGGATTCTGGTAAATTTGGAGCAACCCATCACCATGCTTGGCTGGGTTGCTATTTCTTTTGCGCTGTTTGAAATACTGTTTAGTACCGCGTCCGAAGGGAACACCCCCATGGGCTGGACAAGCACAGTCAAGAAGATACTTGCGGCTGTCTTGGTATCTGTCATTATATTCATGGTGGAAAAGATCTTCATCCAGCTTGTTAGTGTCAACTATCACGCACGTTCCTTTGACGAAAAGATTAAAGAATCAAAACGCAATATTCACCTTCTCTCACTTCTATTTGAGGCATCTCGAGCTCTCTTCCCAATGTACGGTGAGGATTTCATTGAGGAAGACTCTATAATCCATAATAATATCGAAGCCATTGTTAAAAGAGATGACCAACGCTCTCGTGCTGCTGCTGGAGGATCGAAACAGGACCATGGCCACTTCATCACAAGCGTTGCCCGCTTGCAAAACAAGGTCAACACTGTCTTTGGAAACATTGCGGCTGAGCTCAATGGGAAAACGGCACTGCCACCACGATCTGCAAAATCGATTGTAATCGAGGCGCTCAAGAAGAAAAAATCTGTACAAGCATTGTCACGACGGCTCTGGTTTTCGTTCGTCATAGAAGAACAAGAGGCTCTATACCTCAGCGATATCCAAGAGGTTTTGGGTCCTGGTGCCGCCGAAGTTGCAGAAGAAGCATTTACCATGCTAGATACCGATGGGAATGGAGACATCACTCTCGACGAGATGATTACCAGAGTCGCAGACATAGCGACAAGCCGGAAAACCATCGCGAAGAGTATGCATGATGTTAGTCAGGCAATTGCGGCACTTGATAAGGTTGTCACTGTTGTCTGCTTGCTTATTTGTGTATTTGTTCTTAGTACGTTGATATATTTATTTAGTCTTGTACAGGGGTGATGAAAGGACGAGGCACCGAGGCACTGGCTGTGGTTGAATAGAAACCTCTCGCCGAGACTGGCTGGAGGTTTTTATATATTTACAGCCAGTTGCCGCTGAAGATTGCCCCGTCACCTTTTTGAGATATCTCAGTATGACCCTTACTACGATCTCATGCTGATTTCGGATTTAGTTTGTTTTCTAGACAGCGGCTTCTCCAGCATCCTTTCTACAGCATCTTCGACGCTAATATCGCTATCATTCATCTTCTCTATCACATCTCAGGAGTTCCTTGGATCATGCATTTTCCTATTTGTCAAGCATCCATACGACATTGGCGATCGCGTCGATATATACGGTTCCGATGGAATGAACCGTTTAATGGTTGAGCAGATATCCCTTCTCTACACCGGTTTCAAAAGGGTTACCGATATGGAATCGGTCCAAGTAGGTGCCCCGGGGCGTCTTTTCTGGAGCCTCTTCCAGTAATGCACTGAGACTGACTATCAAAGATCCCTAACAATGTCCTCAACACTCTATGGATTAGTAATATCACTCGAAGTAAAGCTATGCTTGAACGAATCGAAGTGTACATCTCGTTTGATACTCCTATGGAGGACATAGAATCTTTGCGCGGCGAAATGGAGAAGTTCGTACGAGCAGCAGAGAACAACAGAGATTTCTATCCTGACATCGTGGTCCGATGCATAGGGGTAGGAAGTATGGATAAACTACAGCTACAATTAGAAGTCCGACACAAGGTATGCTTGCAAAATGGCTCTCTAAACTGATTGCGACTACGATTTTAACATTCCTATTAGTCAAACTGGACAGTAGAGACCATCCGTGCAGCAAGATATTCCAAAATCACGTGCGCTCTGGTTCTAGCGATTCGAAAAATTCCAATCGAGCCGCCAGGAGGTAGCGCTGCTGCGTTAGGAAACCCAGCAAACCCGACATATAATGTCACAATCACCGACGAAGAGGCTGCCGCTGCTCGAGCAAAAGCAGCTAAAGCGGCTGAAGCAGCACGCCTTATTCCTTCGAAACCAGCTGTCCCTAAAGACAGTCCCCCGGGCAAAGATAGTCTCGAATCCCCAATATCGAGCTCCAAGGATAAAGATTCAGAGGCTAAAGGTGACAAGTTTGGTGGAATAGCAGCAATTTCCGAAGCCAACGCTGTAGAAGCGCTTACTTCGCATGAGCCAGGCAAGGACTTGGCACGAGATAACGACAGCGACAGCATTACTATCGGAAGCCTCCACGAGATTCCCATCAGCAAAGCGCAAGGCAGCACCGCCAGTGGCAACGACATAAGCTCAGGAATGAGCATGCACAAGACGGGTAGTGTGAGCGCGTCTGGCAGAAGAAGACGCGGGACGGGAGCACCCAGCATGTTATCGATCCACGAAACAGATGAAGTCAGTAGGATGCCGAGCGGGCGGGGTAGGGGCATATCTGTTCGGTCGAATGATGCTGGAGTTAATCGGGTCCCCAGTGGAGTCAGTAACTCCAGCAGGATGCACGAGGCCGAGCGAGTCTCGAGTCGAGCCACTAGGCTGGAGGGCTTTGATGAGGAGGCGCAGATTTAATGACAGGGTGATACGATAGTGGGCTATTGATCAGGTCGCGCGAGATGGAGAGTCTCGAGTCGGGCGGCCGGAATGGGGGAGTTTAGTGCGGAGGCGCAGGTTGGATAAAGGGATTATATGATGGACTTGAATAGAATAGATTAGATTAGATTATTAATGTTATATAGTCGCTACTTGATACGATACGGAATAGACAAAATGAAAGAGTAGAATAATAGAATACGCTGGTAGACTGCAAATGGACAATCTCCTGTCAGTGATTGGTGATTATTTTCTCGGCTTTGGATGAACTGCTGCGAGTTTCCGAATAAGCCGCAAAAAGAAAAGATTGATACATTCCTCCTATATCAGGAATCAGATGCTAACTAAACCTTGGCTACGAAAGACAGTTATCTCCAAGACATCCCCTTTATAAGTAACGCCACCTATTCCCAATCATAAGGTGTAGTCTGTCTCAACAGTTTCTACCCTTGATACTCTTTCCTAAAATATAATTATATTATTTTAACGTCTATCTAATGAACCCAATCTATTGAAACTGAGTTAGACAAGCTTCTCAGCTCCACGAGCCTGAAGAATCAAAGATTGTTCCCCTGTAGTATGTCGTCCTATAGTAGTAGAAGAAGCGAACTTCAGTACAGTAAAATCGTTTGGCATTTTGCCATCTGAGAATACCATTGACGATAGATGATCGCAAGGGGGAAAACTACCAGGCAAATTGATAAAAACAGGTGAGCATGGCTGGAACCAACTGCACTATACTGCAAGCCATTACTACTGATGTTATTAGCCAAGAGCAGAGAAGATACGGTTGGGTTGCAGTCTATCTCAGCAGTGTCTATCTACTTTTCATATGTTCGAAGGAGAGAGAGTCTTTGCAGAGGAATCGTTAATCCAGCACCGCTATCCTCTCCTACGAGAGCCACACGATATGCGAGCGAGAAGCGTCCCGGCTGGGAGAAGCGAGCAGCAGCAGCGAGAGAGAGAGAGCACACGAGCAAAGCAAGCCCAGCATCCCAGAAGACCAGAGGCCGAAAAGGCAAAGCAGAAAAGCCGGTCTGGTAGCATCTCGAGGTCCACGGGAGTAGCATCTCGAGGGATGCCGATCTCGCCATCTGCTCCCGCCGTCTCTTGCCGGCCCTGTCTTCATTCCCAAGCTGCGCGACCCAGCCCGCCGAGCGCGCGCCGGCAAAAGCAGCGTCCCGGCCTCGAGTCTCCCAGCCCGGTCCCGCTCCCAGACGCCGCCCCACCTGGGCGTACCGGGGCTGCTCGGCGTCCCGGCCCCGCTTTCTCGGCCGGCGCGTCGGAAGGGCGCTAGGGTCGGCGTTAGCTTGATCTGATAACTTTAAAAGCCAGGACTCGACCCCCCGGTCTGGGTCCGCCAGGGGGGGGAGGAAATTGTCGGGACAGGGGATGCGACTGGGACTGGGAGTGGGTAGTGGGGACGGCGATGCAAGCAAGCAACATGGCAGTTGGGGTTCATCTTGCCGGCTTGGCTTCTGCCCCGGGGACAGGTAGGTCTTGGCTGATGTCGGTCGCCCGATGGTGGTCGTGACGGCTGGTGGTTGAGTACACGGCATGGGGACTGGGGATGACGGCCAGCTGCGTGTACCGGGGCCTACTCGTTGGTGGTTTGGGCGGGTTATATTGGATATCTGGCCTGTATGTGTACTTCTGCTTTTATATATCCTCTACATCCTCTATACCCTCCTCTATACCCTCTATACCCTCCCAGCACAGTCCATACCCATCACTCGCAAGCCGTACCCATCCAACCCGACCCGCTGACGCGCCATCAGCAATAGCCGTCGCCCATCCCTACCCTACAGCGGAGCTCGAGCCCTATTCAGAACAGCCCCTCCCCATCATCCACGTCCTTACGTACCAGGTGAAATCCCCACCCCTCCATCGCCCCGCCGGGCCAGAGAAGAGTTTGCAGTGATGTGCACGCCGAGTTGCGCTATCGAGTCTAACGTCGACGGCGACTGCGACGGGGGTGTCGCGTTCCCACCCCTCTCCGATAACTGCTGCGCTGGGTCTGACGTCGACGTCCCCGAGGCCGAGTTCAAAACCCAGAGGCGCGCGGTATCGCGGCTTGTCGTGTCGCGACAACGGCTCTGGTCGAGTTTCCTCGATCTGGCAACTTTCCATAAAGCACAGTCTCGCAACTGTCGCATAACGACAGCAGCTTCGGTTCGATCTCCTCAGACTGGTTCCGCATCTCCGGCTCCTCCATCTCTGGCTTCTATACTCCCCACCTCGGCTTCACCTCTGCATCTCACCTCTGCATCTCACCAAATGGCTTCCCGAGAGCAGACCGCCGGCTCGCCTTCTCCGTGGGAGACATTCGCAATCGCGCTCCCGCATCCGTACCTGACCCGGTACCACGCCCAGCCGACGTCGGGTGCCTCCAGCGGCTCCCAATACTGGCTCCAGCTCTCTCCAGGCTCGCCAGAGAGCCAGGCCCCGCCGTTCCCCCTCCACAGCGCCTCCCTCTCCTTCTCCGGCCTCGTCGGGGGCCACGCCGTCCCCCTCGCGGACAACTCGCAGTGGGCGCGCTGCCGCCGCGCCCCGTCCACCACCTTCGCCTGGCACAGCGTCGACCCGCCGTCCGTCGCGCAGCTGTGGCTCCTCGTCTACGCCCTCTTCACCGCGCACCACGCCGAGGAGGCCGTCCGGCTCAGCCTCGTCGGCACGCAGACCGACCTGATCCGCGCCGAGCTGTGCGCCGTGGGCCTCGCCGTCGCCCACGCCCTGCCGCCCAGCGCGTCGCGCGACGCGCCGTCCTGGGCCGGGCTGGCGGGCCGCGAGGTCGTCCTGCTGCGGAGCACCTTCTGGCAGGGCGCCGGGTCGCCGTTCGGGCCCCGCCCCGCCTGGCTGCCCGCGCCGCCCAGCACCGGCCGGCAGAGCCTCACGTCCTTCCCGGCCTTCCCCCTCGCTCAAACCCTCACCACCCGCTTCCCCAGCGCCCCCGTCCACGCCCTGCACCCCGTGCGGCCCCCCAAGCCGCCCCCCGGATCCGTCATCTACAGCCGCTACGTCCCGCACCTCGACGAGCACTTCTCCATGCTCGCCCTGGATTACCGCGATGCCGACCACCTCGCCCTGTTCCACGCCTGGCAGAACGACCCGCGCGTCGCGGCCGGCTGGAACGAGACGGGCGATCTGGATCATCACCGCCGCTACCTGAAGGGCCTGCACGACGACCCGCACACCCTGACCGTCCTGGCGCGCTTCGACGACACGCCGTTTGCCTATTTCGAGATCTACTGGGCCAAAGTACGTATCCCCTCCCCCTTTCCAAAACTCCCCCCAGCTCACCCCCCCTTTCAGGAAGACCACCTCGGCGCGCACTACCCCTCGTCCCCGTACGACCGCGGCCGGCATTCGCTCGTCGGCGCGCCCCTCTTCCGCGGCCCCCACCGCGCCCACGCCTGGTGGCCCAGCCTCATGCACTACCTCTTCCTCGACGACCCGCGCACCGAGTCCGTCGTCGGCGAGCCCAGAGCCACCAGCGCCCGCGTCCTGCAGCTCGACGCCCAGCACGGCTTCCATGTCGAGCGGCTGGTGGATCTGTACCACAAGCGCAGCGCCCAGGTGCGGTGCAGCAGGGAGCGCTTCTTTCAGCTGTGCACGGTAGGGACGCCGTGGCTGGATGTGGATGTGGAGGCGAGGGAGAGGCTAGTTAAATTATAATACAATCCAACCCAATCCAACGGTCTATATCCACAACCTCTGCACAGTAGGGACGCCGTAGATGCAGACGCCGTGGGTAGATGATCTGGAGGGACGATCTGGAGGGTTGGGAGAGTCAGGAAGAGTATAGCGAAGCCCACAGTGCAGTCCAGCCGTAGTTTCCTCCACCCACCGCGTCGATGCCCCTTGTATCTGGCTCCGCGTCGGGCGGAGTAGCGGGCTAGAAAAGCGGATGCATATATACATACATAAAAACATACATAACCCAACCAGCAAGAGACAAGAGACCGAGGGTTGTCTGTAATGGAGTATAATAAAATCAATCAATAATAAAATTAAATAAAATAAATTCATCAACCCCGCTCCCATCCCCTCCGCCCCCCTCTCACAGAGCAACAAGTCTCAGAGTATTTTCTATAAAAAAAATTGTGCTTTTCTTCTTCTTGTAAATATCCATCTATCAATCTACTCGCTCCAACTTCTACAGCGGAGATAACGACGAGATACTCCAAGATCTATGTGTGTATATTTTAACGTTCCTGCTATCCACAGCCATCTCCCTATCTCTTTCTCAAAAAGAAAGGCTACAAAGTGAAAAAGAAAAATCCCTACAAATCCCGTCCCTCTTCCCTCCCCTCCCCCTCCCGCCCCCTCACCACCCTCCCACCCACCTCCCTCAACAAATGCTTCTTCACCTTCCCACTCCCCGTCTGCGGCACGTCATCCAGTCCGACATCCGCATCGCCGAACCAGAAGATGTGCGCGGGCGCCTTGTGGTGGCTGAGGACGGCGCGGACCCAGGCGCGCAGGGCGTCGTCTGTGGGCCGCTGGGCGGGAGCGGAAGCCGAGGGGAGCAGGAAGGCGCCGACGACCTCGCCGTATTTGGCGTGCTTGATCCCGACGACGGCGGCGCGCTGGATCGTGTTGGAGGGGTGGGTTACGAGGCGCGATTCGATCTCGAGGGGGTAGATGTTTTCGCCTCCTGTTTTGTGAAGCACGGGATCAGTCTCGGGGCTTGTTTTATTGGTATTGTTCAGGAATCATTCCCAGGCCTGATAGGTAGGGATGAGATTTCGTCTAGATGGAAAAGGACATTACATAACAAAAAAGGAAGGCGTAGAAATTGAGAGATGGAAGCAGATGGTTTTCCAGATAGAAAAGGCATAGTTAGAAAGAGGAAAAGGTTGGATAAACATACCTCGAATAATAATATCTTTAAACCTTCCGGTAATAGTACAGTACCCCTCGTTGTCAAAAACGGCCTCGTCACCGGTATGCAGCCACAGCACCCCCCTCTCATCCCTCTTCATGCACTCCCTCGTCTTCTCCTCATTCCTCCAGTAGCCTTTCTGCAAACTATAGCCCGCCATGCACAGCTCACCTCTCTCGCCCACCGGCAAAATCTTGCCATCGCGATCCACAATCTTAGCATGTAAATGCGGCAAGATCTTCCCAACAGTGGTCAGACGTCGCTCAATCGTATCATCCGTCCTCGCATTAAAACACGTCGGGCTCGCTTCCGTGAGACCGTAGCTGCTTGTGAACTCGTTCATGTTGAGCTCCGCGAGCATGCGCTCCATTAGTGGCTGTGGCACGGGAGCGCCGGCGACGATGCCGGTGCGGAGGTTAGGACAGGACCAGGACGAGGGGCGCGGGAGGGAGAGCAGAGCTTCAAACATGGCGGGGACGCCGTGGAGCGCGGTGCAGGATTCAGCTGATAGTGCAGCCAGGACGGATGGGGCGTCGAAGAAGGCCGATGGGAGAACGATCTTGGCGCCGTGGGTCACGCAGACGAGGAGGCCGAGGACGAGACCGAAGCAGTGGAAGAGGGGTGGTGGACAGCAGAGGATGTCGGCGGGGGTGAAGGACATGCGGGAGCCAATTGAGCGGGCGTTATTGATCATGTTGCTGAGGATGTTAGTTTTTTATATGGGGGTTTTTATATGGGGTATTTCGGTCTCAACAGTGAGTTTGGCGGAATCAAGGTTGGGCTGCTGCTGGAATCCTCATTGGGGAGCGGAGAAGGCTTACTGGTGTGTTAACATGGCAGCTTTTGGATGTCCAGTGGATCCGCTCGTATACTGCAGATTACACACATCGTGCGTATCGACTTCAAGCCTGGCCGCTTCCAACACGTCGTCCGCAATCTTGGTACCTTGATCGAAAAGATTCGTATAAGTCTGGAAGCCATCAAACTCTCCTCTCACCACAACCACCTTCTTTAGAGTCTCAAACTCGCCATTCCCAAGCCTCTCGGGCGCAACCTGTTTCAAAAGCTGTGTGTTCTCATGTCTTCCATATTTCTCCTGTATAAACAGGATTTTACATCCTTGACGAGTTTACAAGTCAACAACTTGGTCACTGAGGAATCGAAGAGTGAGATTATGAAAGGACAATGCTCACCAGAATGATTCAAAGCATACCTCGCCTCCGCCGCCGTATATGTGCTGTTCAGAACCACCAAGATGGCCCCCACATAGCCCGCAGCGAAGAAGACGGCAACGTATTCCTCACAGTTGCCCGCCATGATGCCAATCCGATCTCCGCGCCTGATGCCAAGATCCAGCATGCCTTTGGCCAGCGTCTTTGCCCTTTGCTGGAGATGTGAATAGGTCCAGCGCGTGCCGGTCCAGGGCAGGACGACGCATTCCTCGGATCCTCGCAGCGCGGCCTGTGTGTCGAGGAGGGAGCCGAGAGTCGCGTTGATCAGGGCGGGTGAGGATTCGCCGTGGACGATGGAGAGTTGTGCGTATTCGTCGGTTGGGATGCCCGAGAGGTGGGAGGAGGTCTGGTGGAGGCGGCGGATGGCCGTCTCTGGAGCAGCCATGGCTGGATGTGAGTTGATTTGGTCAGCGTCAGTCTGTTTGGTTGGCTGGCTGGCGTGTGCCTATCTGAATCTCTGTCTGTGTCTTGTCCGTGGTGTATCTTCTGTGGTGTAACCTATAGTGTATCCAATGGTGTATCTTCCGCAGTGAATACTCTGTAGTGTATCCTCCGTAGTATATCCTCTGTAGTGAATACTCTGCAATGTCTCTTCCGGAGTGTATCTTCCGTAATGTATCTTTCGTCGTGTCTCCTCCGCAGTATATCCTCTGTAGTGAATACTCTACACTGTATCTTCTACAGTATATCCTCTATCCCAAGCCTTCAACGACAGAGAAAGAGCAGCAACGTCACTTTCCCACCCACCAGAGATTATCCGAGTCAGAAAGAGACATCAGAGCCCGGACCCGAGGCCCGCCCCAGGGAAAGCAACACCCCCTTCCAGCCCACCATCCCATCCAGATTCGACCAGGAAGGGAAAAAAGGGGAAAAGCGCCGTCGTCGATCACCCACCCTCGCAGCGACAGCCCGCATATGCCGCAGACGAGATGGTCGACATCCATCTCGTTCCCACCTCGTCTGGTCCCTCTCCGACCTCGTCCGCCGTGGCCTGGCGGAGCTGTATCTGTTCCAGGCCAGCCAGGCCGCGATGGAGCGGCTGCCACGGACCCATGGGCAGTGGCTATATCGCGACAGGGCTGTTTTCGATGCTGTAGTGCTCCTATAGTGCTGCTATAGTGCTGCTATAGTACTCCTATATCACTCGTGTACTATAGCCGCACCGTGTGCTTTTTCTGTTCTTCCATCATCGAAGCTCGCGTTGCAGCCCTCGCTGGCGTCATCGCCTCAGGCTGCCCCCGGCCTGTGGGGCCTCAGTCGGGGTCTCGAGCCGAGCTAGCCAGCCTTGGCATCCCCCCGCCCCCTGCCGTGCGTCTCTCGTGCCGCTTTAACGTGGCGGAGATATTGAATACCCGGTCGCCGGTCTTCGTCGCCGAGCAGCGTCTGTCCACTGCCCCTCTACCCCTCTACGTCGCCCTTCCAGCAAGCCGCCAAGCACGCCCAAGCCGCGGCGGCCGCACGCTCGGCCGTAGAGGGCCGGACAGAGAGAAGACAGAAGGACGGGGAAAACAGCAGGTTCGCCATTTGCTGTTTTGTAGAATCCAACGTCCAAAGCAGCAGCCATTGTGCCCGTTTTCGCAGCCGGGATGCGAGTCGGCAGAGGAGATACAGTACAGCAGCTTGGCGCGGCCTTGCAGGGATCCGCGGTTATCAGATCCCCGATGCGTTTCACTTCAGTGCCGATCGCTGCGCTAGCAGGGGTGCGGGTTTATCAGATCCGCTGGCCAGCCCGGCCCCGCCGCTTTTGGCCGCGCTGTGCTGTCCAGCCGGCGGGACTTTGGGCGGCATCGGCGGACAGGCCTTTACAGCAGCGCCGGTGTCTGGATGGGAAAGGGGGAAAGGGGGGAAAGGACGTCGAGGGACGCCAGCTGGGCTCTGGCATGGATTGATGCCTGCTGCTTTGCTGCTTGCTGGCTCGTACCCGGTTCTGGTTCAGGTTCTGGTTCAGGTTCTGGTAGACGAGGGGGTTGTGGACGGTGGATGGTGCTGGAGGCCGCTGGGAAGGGCCGGGCGAGGTCAGGACAGGAGGGACTGTCGAGGAGGCAGAGGCAGAGGCAGAGGCAGAGGCAGGACTGTCCTGCGGCACTCGCAGTGCATAATACGCCCCACGTGCTTGACGACGGTAGATTCAGTACACGGCGCCTCGTCCACCAAGCCGTCGTCACGTGTCTCCTCCATCTCCTCCTCCTCATCCTTCTCCTCCATCTCCTCCATCTCCTCCTCATCCTTCTCACTTATCCATCTCCTCCATCTCCTCCATCCCCTCCCCCTCCACAAATCCCAGCCCAGCATCCAGCCCAGCTTCCAGCCTCTCCAACGCAGACCTCTCAATACCCACATATCAAACACGTACCTCGCCGCGATCTGAAGATACGTCCCCTGCTATCCCCTGTAAAACAGCTACTGTCCTTCTCTCCAGACATTATATTATCTAGGAACGTAGCTGTTGTACTTGTGCAGTACGGTACAGTCACGGAACGGGTCGTGCGAGGTTCGACGGCCCTGGAGGAAGGCTGGGTCGGCGGAATGGAGGGAGGGTTGAGATGGGAGGTCTCCTCGTCGCTACCTACCGGCTGTAATCGGCAGAACCTTGACATCTCGAACTTCTCATCTCGAGCTTCTCATCTCGACTCCCCTATTCCGCACGCCTCCATCTCGACTCCCCATCCCACACAACGCCATATGCAGTCCATCTCATCCCCATCTCGTCCCATCTCGTCCCATCCCATCCCCATCCCCATCCTCACCCAAAACCCCATCCAAAAACCCATCCCCTCGCTCGCCCTAAAAGCAGCATCCCAAGCATCCGCACCGTCGCTCGCCCTAAAAGCAGCATCGCAGCCACACCAACCCTCCACAAAGCAGCCAAGGAAAGAAGCAAGCCAAGTTAGTTCCATTCCATCACCTAGGCAAATAAACAGAAAAAAACCAACTAATTGCCTTCATCCCCCCCCGGACGCGAGACAAGGCTTGTTTCGATGTCCTTACGTACGAGAGTCGGCAGGGGGCCCAGGACGGGCGCGCGCTACCAGGGGGGGGCCGGGCAATGATGTAACCCAGCATCTAATCAGATTCGGGGAACTGCATCTGTTGATCTGGGCCCGGCGGTTGAGGCGCCGGGAGGCGAGTGCTGGGCGCTCGCTCGCTCGCGCCCCCCTTTCTCTCTCTCCTCACCGCTCCTGGCCCGCGCTGCCGAATCTAATCAGATGCGATGGCGTGGTCCGGAACCCGTTCGCGGTTCGGAAAAAAGGAGGGGGGGGGAAGGGCGGCACGTGGGCACGTCGGCGGAGGGGAGGCACCTTTTCCCGCCCGTCGACGCCTCTCGTATCCGTCGCCCTGCCCTGCCCTGCCCTGCCCTGTCCTGTCCGTCCGGCTCTGCACGCTGTCCAGGGGGCAGGCACCGCGCATCGCATCGCTTCTCCTCTCCTTCTCCTTTCTTCCCGACGGTTTACGCTCCGCATCTGCGTCGTACGGATACGAGAGACTCGACCCGAGGCGTTTGTGTGCACGCAGGCGCCGGTGTGGGACCTGCTCCCCCCCCCCCCCCCCCCCCCCTGGAAAAGAAGAGGGGGGAAATTTTTCTTCCGGCCTTGCGTGGGTACCCCTACGTCGGCGCGCGTGGGAGGGAGAGACGAGGGGGAGGGGGGTTGGGAGCGGATCTAATCAGATGGGCTGGCTGCAAAACTCTGGGTGTGATGTGTGCGTGCGTAGTGGGATGGGATGGGATGGGATGGGATAGCGAAAGAAGAAGAAAACAAGCTGTGCGTGCTAGCTATGTGATGATGTGATGTGAGCCAGACAGCACGATTAGTACATGGGATCGTCGCGGTATCAGTGTTTTTCTCACAGTGGGGTTTTCCTTCATTTCTTTTATTTCGGTCCAGTTTCGAGGGATCAAGAGTGGCATTTCCAGACAGACAAGCAAGAGAAGAATCTATTACTTCCTCTATGCGAGTCCCGAACTGCAGAGACATATCTACAGAAGGAGGAGGCTCCGTCTCTACAAAAGTATCGAACAGAGAGAGGGGTCGGCGTGCTGCCATTCTTTGCCCACCCCACCATTTAAGCTTATTCCGCCATCCGGGCACGCCTCCATTCGCGGTCTCGCATCTCGGGTCTGCGGTAATTAATTGCTCGACCCAGGTTTCCCAAGCACCGCTGCCACTGCAAAGAGAGAACCGCCTTGCACGTCCGCCGCGTCCTCCCAGCATGGGCGACTGTCTCGTATCGCATATATGCACGGATGCCACGGTCGCGGCACGAGGTCCTCGGTCTGCACGCGATGGATCAAGGTGCGGCAGTTGGCAGAACCGAAGCCGCGGAGATTATCAGGCCGGTCTCCACATGCATGGAACAATGGAAAGCTGGTTGAGAAGAAGCCAAGAGGCTGGCCCGGTGGCTTTCCGCTGCTTTCCACTCGCCATACCTTGCTACCGCACTTACTTGGAAGTTGGGTCTCTAGCAGCCATGCTCCTCAGCGCCCGGCCGTATATCGTACGTGTTCGAGGCTGCTTTCAAATTTGAACGCACACCTGTGAGCACTAAAGACAGACGTGCTTTTGGTAGGAGAGCACTTCCAGGGCAAGACGGGGAGACAGGAGGTACAGAAGAAGCAGTCCTGTCTCTGTCTCTGTGCTATTTCAGAAGAAGCAGTCCTGTCTGTGCTGGATCAGTGCAGAAGAAGCTGTCCGGTTTCTGTGTCAGTTCATTTCAGTTCAGAAGAAGCAGTCCCATCTCTGTGCCAACCCAAGAAATTCCAACCAGAGCTGCTGTCGTGATACGACCGTTGCAATGCCGTGCTTTACTGAACGCTGCCAACGTGTGCCGTCGACTTCGAACTCGCCCCCGGTATTGCTTGTGCTGTACAGTACAATCAGTCATATGAGCCAGCCGGCATCAAACGCCGCCTCAAAGCAGCGACACCTGGCGCAACCGGGGTCCAGCGAGGGTGGCAGGCGGTGCTCGGGATGCAGCCAGGAATAATCTGATCATCTTATCTGATTCGAGATAACGCCGGAGCGGGAAAAGATGTCTCCACTCGCGCGCGTCGCTGGCTGGATGGAGCAATGATGATCCGGAGGGGAGGCCGGGGCGGAGACGCCAAGACGGCGCCAAGAAACGGGCTGTCGTGGCCGTCGCCGTTCTCTCCGCTCGGCTGCAGGAAAGTCGACGGCAGCTTGGATGGACGACCGGCCGACGACCAGCTACCGGGCTGAATGTTCGCTAAGGAAACAAGCAAGCACGCAGTCTATGCCACTACTGCGCCAGCACAACGGCATCTCCACTGTAAAATTTATATCCCACCATCCCATCTCCTCCGTACCCTCCTTGCCCTCCGCTGCATGTCTCCCCCGATCCTGGCTATATACTCCGAGTGCCTCCGCCGGTGGGGAATGGCGCTGCCGGGCTGCTGTATGCCGAGCAGGGCGCGCCGTAGTCGAGGGTCGACGACGGGGCTCTTACGTCGCAGCGCGCTGGGGTTCGAGGCCCGCATCGCGAATCACGGCATCGACAGTCACAGATGCGTAGATCGCGCCTCATGCGGTGGGAGACATCAGACGGCGAGGGCTCTGCTGCGGTGAGCAGGGCAATCTGGCGTGGAGAGCGGGCTATCCTTGCCATGCTATCCGCGTCATTGCTGTACAAATCTTTCTACTGGCACATCACCCCATTTTGCTGGGCCCGTCGTTCACGGGCTGATAAAAATTCACTGGGCGAAGCTCTTCTTGCGGCCTTTTACACCACTTCATCTTCTCTTCTGCAAGTTCATAGCCACAAGTTCACAAGTTCACAATCACCAGAGACGAGGGCTTGCTTCTGCACTTGCGAGGAGTCTTCACACTGCCCGAAACAGTAAACAAACCCAGCACACTATCATCGCCACCATGCCGTCTACTGCCGCAGTCAGTAGGTTGGACCACGTCACTGGGGGTGCGGTAGAGCACGGAGATCAACAGATCAGACTCCCAGCCCTCCCGAACCACGATGCCGGGTCAGAAGATCCTTTGAAGTTTCTGTAAGTGGCAGCCCTGGGCATCTTCATTCCGTTCCAGCATATCTCTCGTCCCCGCGCTCCAAGCTCTGCAGTCGCCCGAGTCGAAGCTTACAAGACCAAGGCAAGCAGCAAACTCCCAGATCGCATACCCAGCCTCGGATCCAGATGATGTCCAGGATCTCATCTGTGTCGGTTTCGGTCCCGCCTCGCTGGCAATCGCCATTGCTCTCCATGAAGCCAACATCGCCTCTCCACGCTCTCGGGCTCCAAAGGTCTCTTTCCTCGAAAAGCAGCCCAGATTCGCATGGCACAGCGGGATGCAGATCCCGGGAGCAAGGATGCAGATCTCCTTCCTCAAAGACCTCGCTACTCCACGAAACCCATTATCCAGGTTCACCTTCATCAACTACTTGTACTCCAAGAACCGCCTCAACACCTTCATCAACCTCGATACTTTCCTGCCCACCAGGCTGGAGTATGAGGACTATCTCCGCTGGTGTGCCAGCCATTTCGACCAGAATGGCGCGGTATCTTACGGCCAAGAGGTCATCGATGTCACCCCTCATACCGGCCCGGATGGAAAGGTCGATTGCTTTTCCGTCACCTCGCGGGATACCCGAACCCTCGAGACAACCGTGCGAAGTGCGCGCCACGTCGTGGTTGCCGTCGGCGGCAGAGCCCTGATCCCTTCCGAATTCCCACAGAATCACCCCTCGGTCGTACACTCCTCCACATACTCTAGCCGGGTCGCTACAGCCCTCCCCAACCCATCTGCGCCATACAACATTGCCGTAGTCGGTAACGGCCAGAGCGGCGCGGAGATATTCAACGACCTCCCCTCCCGCTACCCCAACGCAAAGGTCACCCTGATCATCAAAGGCGATTCGCTCCATCCGAGCGACGACTCGCCCTTTGTCAACGAGATCTTCGACCCTGATCGCGTTGACGGCATTTATCGCCAGGATGCCAAGCTCCGCGCCGACGCCCTCACGCTCGATCGAGGCACCAACTACGGAGTAGTCAGACTCAACCTCATCGAGAATCTGTACCAGCGCCTATATACGCAGCGCGTGCAGAATCCGGATCGCGCCGCATGGAAGGTAGCGATCAGGAACAACCGCAAGGTGGTGAAGACCAAGACCCTGACCGAGGGAGGACACCAGAAGCTCATCCTGGAGCTGGAGAAGGTTCGGGACGACGGTGCCGAGTCGGCCGGAAAGGAGAGCTTGAAGGTCGATGCGGTGTTTGTCGCGACGGGGTATGTGAGAAATGCGCACGAGCAGATGCTAGGCAACACCAGAGGCCTTTTGAGAAATAGTGGTCGCGCTGCTGGTGGGAAGTTCCCGGTCAGGAGAGATTACAAGGTCGATTTCGATCCGGCCAAGGTTGCAGATAATGCCGGGGTTTGGCTACAGGGATGCAACGAGAGCACGCACGGTGTAAGTCTCCCTCATCATCTCCCCTACTTGTTTCTCTCCTTTCTTTCTTTCTTTCTTTCTTTCTTTCTTTCAACATACTAACACGACAATCCAGCTGAGCGACACCCTCCTCTCCATCATCGCAATCCGCGGCGGACAAATGGTGCAGTCAATCTTCGGCTCCGAGGCAGACACACGAATCGCGCGGTCGAAGCTATAAAATCCGCCTTCCTCCTTTCTCTCTTCCACCTGCGGATCCCGCAGCCTGGCATCTTCTCCTCTCTGTCCATATGTAACATCTCCCGTTCTCGTCGAGAGGGGGCTTGGGTTGGGTGCTGGTACATAAATGCTGGTAGATGCCGGTAGGTAGATGCGGGTAGACGCACACCGGCAGATTTGTAGATAGAAAAAACATTATTGACGGGGCGAGAGAATACATGGATTTCCTTACATCTCTCTCATCTCTCTGCCGACGAACTGAATACTACTTGGGAAACGTCGCACCGATTCCTGACGCCGAGGTCTTGGCTTATCCTGCTGTGGAGACGGCACCCAGACGTCGAGCACGTCTCTATCCCACCCCTTGTGCCTTCTTTCCTATCGAGCTTCCTTGTCTTTCTTGAGATTTAGAATCTTAATCTCAAGAGGATTCTACTGTAGACGTCGAGCACGTATATACAAGTACCCCTTCCTTTCCTCCTCCCCCATTTCACAGCGACAGCGCCAGTTGCCGAAGCCGGCAGGCCCCGCAAGTGGCGGGAGGGCCTCGTCGCCGCTTCGTTTTGTTTCGTTTCGTCTCGTCTCATCGGGTCAGCTCGCCGGTACTCCGCCGGTACTTGGCGAGTCGTTTAGCATACGTCAGAGCATATGCGATGTCGTGATATCCAGCCAAGCAAGCATGCCGAGGGGATCCTCTCGAAACGGGGGGGGGGAATCCATCGCCAGCAGTATTTTCCTACAAGAGAGATGAGGGCTTGATGACATGCTCTTTTTGATATTCTCGTGGTATATTCTCATAGTTTTTATCACCAACATCGCGGTTTGGAGCGTTCGGAACATGAAACATGAAACGAAACACGGGCGTGGAGAGATTAGATTAGATCAGACGGTCGCTATTTTGCCGTCTCCGCGCGCACAACTCAAACAGCCGAGATTCGTAGGCCGACTCGTCAGCTCCCTGGCGCAGCTTCCAGCTTCCAGCTTCGCCCGTGAGCCGTCACCACCGCCCTGCGCGACGGCGGCGGGTGCTGTGCTCTCTTTGCGTGTCTGGCGACGATGGCATTGTCGACCCAATCTCCGAGCCGCTGTATGCCGTGATGCAAGTCGTCAGCGGTTGCGTCGGGCGAGGAGGACGACGTAGCTGTCAGATGGCGATATATCCCGCGGCGACGAGGCCGGCGAGGCGGTTATAAGGGCCCGGTTCTCCTGTTTCGTTTCCGGCCTTTCTTTGCTGTGCTGTGTGCCTGTGTATGCAGTGACGCTTTCTCTTGCTCCCTTTCATCTGTTGTCTGCCCGACTGCACAATGCGCCTGCTCGCTGCTCTCCTGCTGCCGCTGGCCGTCTCCGCTGTCCCGGCGGCGACGACGACCCAGGCCGAGGCCGCCACGACGGCTTCGGGCTCGTTCCCTACCGTCACGCTCGACTACTCCACCGTCGTTGCTGTCGCAGGGAACGCGTCGCTGGGCTACTACAAGTATCAGAACATCCGCTTCGCCGCCGTCCCGACGGGCGACCTGCGCTTTGCGAGGCCGGAGTGGCCCCCTGTGGAGAGCGCCGTCAACGACGGGACCCTGGCTGACTCCGACGTCGACTGCTCGTCCGAGGAGGACTGTCTGTATCTGGACGTCTGGGCGCCCGCGAACAGCACGGGCAGGAATCTTCCGGTTCTTGTCTGGACTTATGGGGGTGGGTTCACCGCGGGAAGCAAATCCCAAAACACCCCAGAGGGCCTCTTCAGCCTGAGTACCGACTTCGTCTTTGTTGCCTATAACTACAGACTCGGTATAACCGGCCTTGCCAACGGCCCTACTGTGCTCCACGAGGGCGGTACTTCAAACGTGGCCATTTGGGATGTCCAGCAGGCTTTCCAGTGGACCAAGAAGTACATCAGCGCATTCGGTGGTGACCCTGATGAGGTTACCGCCGTCGGGTTTTCTGCTGGTGGTTCTCAGGTCCTGTTCCAGTTGACTGTATGCTTCTCTCGAGACTACTTGCGTCTTTAAAAATACTGACGGTTTCTTTAGCGCTTTGCTGGTCGCGCCGAACAGCTCTTCAGCCGTGCGTATGTCATGTCACCAGGATTTGTTCCTGGCGCTGGCCACCAGCATGCAGAGGTGGGTTCAACTTTTCTGCTTTTGTTCCATTCTCATGGAACGACGAATCGAATCTCACGTGTTGACGTCTTGTAGGCTTTCTGGCAGAATGTTTCATCGACGGTTGGCTGCGAAGGTGGTCATCTGGACTGCGTCCGCAATGTCGACTTCGACACTCTCACCACCGCTTCTAGCGATACTGTATCTAACTACACCTTCCAAATGCAACCTCGCGTCGACGGTGATATCGTCGCAGATACTTGTAAGCTTCGTTTCCAGACCTCGGATCGCTCACGAGCTAATGCCTAAATAGACGAAGCACAGCTCTACCAGAAGCGCTTCAACTTCAGCGGCCCGTTGGTGATCAGCCACGAGCTTCACGAGGCCAACAGCCAGGCATATTCCGGAGTCGACACGACCGACGACGTGTCTACCTACCTAAAAATCTTCTTCCCTTCCATCACCGACGACGTCGTAGACGAGCTCTTGGAGCTCTACCCCGAGTCGTCCTACACGAGCCCCGGCCTGCGCTTCGCAGACATGAAACAGTCGTTCGACCTGACGGCGCATAACCTGGCTCTCACCCACGCTCTCAGCAACAAGACCTGGAACGCCCAGGTCGCCCTGGGTGAGGCTACTCATGGCACGGATCAGGACTACTACTGTAAGGCGCCTCCTTGCCGCTGGCAGATGGATTATGTTCCAGAACTGATTTAGCGATGAATGAATGTAGGGTATAGCACGTACACTCTGAGCTCTAGCACTACTACGGACAGCGGATCCAGTACGTCGAGCAACAGTACCTCAGCAGGTTCTTCTGCCTCGATAGCTGCTTTCTCTGCCGCCGCTTCCGTCTCTACCGCTGCATCCGCCTCGTCAGCCGCCTCCGCAACATCCAGCTCATCCAACTCAAGCAGCAGCAGCACCGGCCCCAGCACCACCACCACCACCGTCAACTCCACCGTAGCCGTACGTTCCCCTCCCTGCCCCCTTTATCCCCCTCCCTCCTCCCCCATACCCCCATCCACTAACCCGCCTCCTCCCTAGATCACGATGCAGAAATACCTCCTCTCCTTCGTCCTCACCGGCAACCCCAACACCAAGTGGCCCAGCGACAAGCTCTACTGGCCGCAGTACGGCAACGGCACCACCGGCACCCAGATCGTCTTCAACACCACCTTCGCCCTCGCCGAGGACGATCTGGCCAATGACCGGAGCCTGTACTGGAATAAGGCGCTTTGGTATTAGGCGCGGGCTGGCGGAGCGCGTCTGTAGGCGGGCCGGGCGGTCTGTGCCACTGGGTTCTGTAAATCGTCGCGCCGTGGGGTTGGATTGGGTTGGGTTGGATCAGGCTGGGTTGGGATGGGTTGGGATGGATCGGGATGGATCGGGTTGGATATCGACATCTCTACACTTCCTGAGCGTCTTGAGCTAGTCATGCATGCACTGGTGATTGATAGCATACAACCGCCCTGCCATCTAATGTCGCGTCTCGACGTCCGACGAGACGCCGCGGAATGCTCGCCATGCCAGTCGCCTCTCTACCATGCCGACAGCAGCACAGCTATACGGTACTGAATAAATACTACTATGGATAATTCAAAAGTCTCACGTATCATCATCATCGCACTTGTCGTGATCTGGTTACAGGAGCTTGTCGTACTGCGACGCCAGCTCTGGTTAGAGATCTCTTCTCGGGTTTTTCAAAGAAGAAAAGAAAAGAATCAATCGGATGGATGGATGGTATTTGATTAATGCTAACAGCCAAAGAATTCGTGACCCCCTGCGTTGCCCCGTCACTGTAATGTATCCCTCTGCCCGGTCCCCGTGGCCCCCGCGGCTGTCGGTATGGCATCCGCGGCGCCGAGCAGCCTCATTCTGTCCTTGACCTTGTACATGCTCTCGGTCAGGTGCATCTGGCCACACCTAGCGCAGGAGGCGAAGCTGCGCTCGCCGCGCAGCCACTCCAAGCCCTCGGGGCAGGCCATCAGGCTGCGGGAGACCTGCCGGGCGAGGGCCTGGCGGTTGTCCGAGTGCGGGTTGAGGTGGAGGTGGATGCGGACCAGCTTGGGGAGCAGCATCGGGCGCGCCGGCTCGCGGGGCCGCGGCGGCGGCGGCGAGGCGGCGCCGCCCTGCTCGCCGTCGCTGGAGGGCGCCGCGGGGACGGGCGCGCGCGCCTGCGTCTGGCAGCTGATGTGCAGCATCTCGAGGTTGGGCAGGCGCGCGGCCAGCGCGGCCGGCATCGCCACGCTGCCCGTCGAGACGTGCAGCATGACCTCTGTGATGCTCGCGAGGACGTCTGCGGGGAGGTGCGTCCACGGGTCGAGGGCGTCGACGTCGCGGGCGGGGTGGGATCCTCGGCGGCTCCCCCTATCCCACAGGTGGAAGATGTTGCTGGCGTAGTAGACGGGCCGGTACTCGGCGCGCAGCTGGCGGCTCGTGAGCAGCAGCGGGTGCGGCTTCGGGTTCTCGTCGTAGGGGTTCGGCGGCAGCTCGAGGATGGCCAGGTGCTGGTAGATGGCCTGGCGGAGCTCGGCCGGCATCTGCAGCAGGCCTGCGGCTGGGCGGGCAGACATCCTCATGCCCGCGCGAGGTTTTGTCCTGACGGCTTCTTCGGACGTGAGGCTGCGAGAGACGCGGCTGCCCTGTTCGGGGCGTTGCACCTGGACGCGGCTGAGTTTCAGCCGTGCGCTAGCGAGGGTGCGGAGAGGAGGTGATTGGCGGGCGGGTTGTCAGGGCGTTGGAGTGAGGGCCGGCATCACATTTTGTAGATGAAGTTGCTGAGCAGGAAGATTCGCCTTGCGATATCTGGCAAGGCAGGTGTTTGTCGTGCTGCGGCTGTGTAATGTACTGCTTTTAAGGAGTCGTGAAGGCTGCAGTGCGACGTGTTCCAATCAGTAAGAGCGCGATCTCCTAAAGCACAGGTGGAACCGGAGATGAAATTGCCTTGGGTTATTGGGTTTCCCTTTCGCTTCATTTCGGCTCGTATAAATGAAATACTACGTCTTTACAGCTGGGTTGTCTGTCAAGTGCACGTGACTGGTTCTGCACGTGACTCTCTTCCATTTAAAGGATAGTGGCAGGCATTAAGGGGTCTGATGTAGAGATAGACTAAAGTACCCAGTTCAATTATGGCTTTTCGCTTTTGCAGCACCATCGCTGCCAAGATTATCATATCTAGTACTGTACAATAAAACACAAGTCGAGCACACGAGGAATTTTATTAATTTGGCATGGGAGTTTCTGTCGTCTAAGTGTGGGGTTTTGGTTTCAGGGGGGTTGAGTTGTGCTGGCGCTGAATATTTGAAACTCGAAGGCACTCCCAAGAGTCTAACTTTGCTTCCAAATGATCTAGGCGCCTTCGAATAATCATCAACGAGAAAGATTCCAGCTTTCATAAGGCTAGAATAGAGAGTGCTGGTGCATCCTTGGTCAGATTTGCCAAATGCTTGTCGATGCTTGGAAGTGCTTGGAAGTGCGTGCTGATGCTTGACCGATCCGACCCCGGCATTGCTCTAACAGCTCTGTCACGAACTGGCGAGAGGTTTTTAAAATTGGTCACAACAGGCATGTACGATAGGAGACAGGTGATGTGCTTAACGATCATTCATGCATTTGCGTAAGAGTGACAGCAAAAGCTGATAATTACCGCCTTCCTCGAAAACCCTGTCACACCCCTTTGACCTAACCTTCTTATCCCTGTCTCCGATGTCTGGTTCTTCAAACCGTGTTACTTATACTACTTAGGTGGTACCGTCGAAAGAGACGGCGGTTGAACTCTCACCGGCGGCTGCAGTGTCAAGGGCAATGTTGGTGTTGAGTTTTGTTGTCTCTGCGGCGATGTCAGAATCGAGACCGCTTTTTCCCTGCGCGGCCTCGATCTGGAGACCCAAGACCTCAGCAGTGAGCTTAAGGACCTTGTTCTTTATCTTGCCGTTCTGTGACGAGTGTTAATTGATCAACGACAAGGAATTTGAGGGTGGTAGGAAGTGCTTACCTGCAGGGCAGTTGCAGCGGCTCCACTCGCAGCATCGACGGCGTCGTTGAAAGCATCGGTCTCAGCATCCTCAGCAACGTCGTGAGCGTTCTTGATGATTTCGAGGTCATCAGCTGCGACATTGGCAAGATCGCTGGTATCGATGGGGAACTTGGCCGCTGCCTCAGCCGAGGCGTTTCCAGCAACTCCACTACTGATGGAGAGTTCGTTGTAGGTTTGGCTGGTCAAGACGCCTCTCTTGGTGATAGGAGAAGCAGAGGCCGAAAAAGCGAGGGCTGCGAAAAGCGCAATGGTGGAGATGAAGAACTGCATCCTGAAGGTTGGTATTGGAATAGGGAGTAAATATGTATATGTTGACAATGAGATAGACAGCGCAGCTGTAAGGACTGGTAAATATCGAATGAAAGTTGAAGCTTGAAAGTACGAATTGAATGAGTGAGCGCTGCTACTGGAAAAAGAAACTTGATCTGGGTAGCTGTGATGCATTTATACTTCCCTGAGGTGCTGCTGCCAAGCCTGTCGCAAGAACGGCAAGAACTGACTTGCCGCTTGTAGCATTGTTGAGGTTTCGTGATACCGGCCCATGGTCCTTGGCAGTGGCATTTCGTCTGAATGGTGCAGAGGGTGAAGCCGAAATCGCCGGGCAGACTGGTAGTTGGTTACAGACGGTGATGGATCTGATGATCGTGAGACAGGCGTACGAGACGTGCGAGACTTCAGACGGCCTGAGGCTGGCGGCGAGAAATCCAGCCAGCATACAGCGGTTTGGCGACGGGACGGGTGTCCGAGCGGCGCTGGTGCAGGGCCCCCTAGAGGCCTTTTCCGGGTTTCAGCTTCCTGGGGCGGCAATCAAGGCTGTGCTCTGAGCAAAATGCAGACGTGAATCGTTTGAGCCAGCTCATGGCTGGTGTTCGTGGGAAATTGTGATGCTTCAAACGTGGGTCCTCGAGGTCTGAGAGGAGTTGCAATTGCCGACGTTGAAGTCGACTTTATAGCCGTCGATCCCCCAACGACACATCGGTAACGAACATTCTGCCTGTGCTTATAGGATCGATAGCATGCCTAAGAACCCAATTTCGATGCCTTTGGGCCTACATGCCTATTTTATAGAGGGTAGAGGCCGTCAGTAACGTCGACGAGTACACAAAATATTAAATCTATTGCGCGCGAGCACAGGCCATAGAAGCCTTCCTAGCCACATATCACAAGTTCTCAAAGCAGTAGAAGTCGTAGGAATCATTGTTCTAATGACTAAATAAACTCTATGCTGCTTTACCCACACCAGGCGCCCACTGTTGAAGATGCCTCATTCCACAGATTGATGAAACTGTGGGAATTCTTTAGTCTACGTTAACCTACATGCTAATCCGTACCGCCGTTGAGATCTTGTTGAACCATTTGAGCTGTTGAAGAACGCTACAATGCCAGATCATGAGTGCTAATAATATATGCGAAAAGAGAAGAGTGAGATGTACGAATAGAGAGAAAATATTTAGAAGAGGCCATCGATCTCGCCGGTCTCGGTGTCTATGTCGACGTTAATGTAGCCTGGTGCTGTGGGTAGACCGGGAATAGTTTGTATGTCGGCAGCAAGAGCGTAGCTAAGACGAAAGTTAGCGCAAAAGATCTATGATAATAGGGGGCGAGAACTTACAGATATCCAGCACCAACAGCTAACCTCACATCCCGGATTGGGACAGTGAAGCCAGTTGGTGCACCTTTGAGATCAGGGTCATGCGATAGTGAGTATTGTGTTTTCGCAATACAGATAGGCAAGTTGCCAAAGCCTTGCTTTGTATACATATCCACTTTCTTCTGTGCGAGCTCATTGAACTCGACCTTGGCAGCTCCATACATGATCTTACCGATAGCTTCGATGCGTTCCTGAACGGTTCCGTCAAGGCTGTAGAGAAGCTTGAAGTCCTTCTCCTTCTCACTTGCAGCGATGACACCCTTGGCGAGATCAATGGCGCCCTTGCCACCTTCAGCCCAGTGGTTGGCTGGGATGGCATCTTCGGCACCCGCAGCAATGGCCTCCTCACGGATGACTTCGATTTCGGCTGCAGTGTCAGTCTCGAACTTGTTGATGGCCACAACTACCGGAATACCATACTGTCTGGCGTTAGATATGTGCTTCTTCAAGTTCACGCAACCTTTGCGCAGGATATCGATATTCTCCTCGGTGTAAACCTTGTTAAGTGGAGCGCCAGGGGAAATTGGTGGGCCGCCACCGTGGACCTTAAGAGCACGAACAGTAGCAACAATAACGACAACATCGGGAACCAGGCCTGATGAGCGGCACTTGATGTTAAAGAACCGTTCACCTCCCATTGTGAAATCAAAACCAGCTTCAGTAACAACGAATCCAGTCTTCTCATTGTGGTTCTCATCGGGTTCAGTACCGGCAAGCTTCAATGCCAGCTTATCTGCCAAAACAGAGCTTGCTCCAATACTAATGTTCGCGAAAGGACCAGCGTGTACAAAGACTGGTGTGCCTTCTAGAGTTTGCATAAGGTTAGGCTTGATAGAGTCTTTCATCAAAGCCGCCAACGCTCCACCTGCGCCCAAATCGTCGCAGGTTACTGGATCACCGTTTCTAGAAGTTCCAATAACCATTCTGCCAAGACGTTCTCTCATGTCATGAAGGTCATTGCTGAGAGCAAGAATAGCCATACACTCACTAGCAACTGAGATATCAAAACCAGTTTCACGGGTTTGACCTTTCTCGGTGGTAGCGGTTCCAACTGTGATACCTCGAAGATGTCTGTCGTTGACATCGAGAACACGTCTCCATGTGATAGTATCGGGGTCGATATCAAGTCGGGCAAAACGATGGATCTCATCCTCTGTTAAATCATCAGGGTTTGTCTTGTCGATGCCGAGCTTCTTTAGACGACGGAACATGATTGGCTGGAAAACACGCTTGCCCTTCTTCGCAGGAACAAGACGCTTGTATAATGGACCATCCTTCTGTGTGTTTTCGTGGAACATTCTAGTCTCAATGGCAGCAGCGAGCAGGTTGTTGGCAGCAGTGATGGCGTGAATATCACCGGTAAGATGTAAGTTGAATTCGTCCATTGGGATGACCTGGCTGTAACCACCACCAGCAGCGCCTCCCTTGATACCAAAGGTAGGACCTTGACTAGGTTGTCTAACATTGGCAAAGGCAATGCGGTTGAGATGTGCTCCAATGGCCTGGGTGATACCCATAGTTGTGGTCGACTTTCCCTCTCCAAGAGGAGTAGGGGTGATCCCGGTAACCACAACATAGCGACCGTTGCGGCGATGTTCAAGACGCTTCAATAGAGACAAATCAACCTTGGCCTTGTAAGCACCATATGGTTCTAGCTCATGTGGAGCAATTCCAATCTCTTTTGCTACGCGAGTGATTTGTTTAGGGTGCTGCGCTCTTGAAATGGCAATGTCTGAAGGAACTGGGTTCAGAAGCTTGAGTGGCAATGGGATGATTGCACGGGCCCTTTGGCGCTCAAAATATGTTGTGGCCGAGTCGACCACGTTCTGCAAAAGCATAGCAACAGTCATAGGACCAACTCCACCTGGCACAGGGGTGATCTGAGAAGCAACCTCTACTGCTGACTCAAAATCCACATCACCCACCAATCTCTGGCCAGACTTCTTGGATGCATCCGGGATGAAATTCGTACCAACGTCAACGACAACAGCCCCCGGCTTGAGCCACTCCCCCTTGACAAAATTTGCCTTTCCAATAGCAGCGACTAAGACATCCGCCCTCTTGACATAATCCTCTAAGCCAACGGTCTTAGAGTGGCAGACGGTAACGGTCGCATCAGCATTTTTAAGAAGATAGCTGACGGGGCTTCCAACAATATCGCTACGCCCAAGAACTACCGCATTCTTGCCCTTCAGTTCAACACCGCTCTCCTTCAGTAAGACCATGACTCCTTTAGGCGTACATGGCGTAAACAGAGGACGACCTCCTCGCTTTGCAAGCTCTCCAATATTATTTGCACCAAAGCCATCAACGTCCTTCTCATCTGACACAGCCGAGGTTATAGTATACTCGGAGATATGGGCAGGTACCGGTAATTGTACGAGGACACCATGGACTTCGGGATCGTTATTGAGACGTTCGATAGTATCAAGAAGCTCAGCCTCAGTGGTCGTTTCAGGGAAGTGGATGAGTTCGCAGTCGATGCTTGCCTCCTGAGCAGCCTTTAACTTCATGCGAACATAAGTGTTTGAGTCAGAGCGTTCGCCAACTTGAATGATCTTGAGCGACGGCCTAAATCTAGGGTTGCTCTTCTGTACACTCTGAATTTCTGATTTAATTCTCTCCCGAATTGCCTTAGCAACGGCCGTTCCGTCAATCTTCGTGGCCGTCATCGTTATAGGAGTGGTAGAGAATGCTCTCTGGCTGCCAATGTAAGAAATGGTTGGGGGAGTGCGCCGTGTGGATGGCGTGAGAGCTGAGGATCTAGGGAATTGGCTAAAGTACCGTCGGTTCTGCAAAGCTGCCCGCGCGGCTGAATAGCTTCTACTAGCCAGCACTGTGGTGTCACTTGTGCAATTGATCGCGCTGTCAGTTTTGTGCCACAGATATCGACTTGGCAGTGCCCGAGGTAACGTTGACATGTGTTTTGGTCTAAATGGTTGTGCTTGGAGTCAGCAGCTGTGTTGCCCGACAACCTTTTTTATGCCGTATCGCAGTTTGACCTCCGATAGCCGCGCGACGCGCAGGCGGAGTCATCAATCAGGGAGATCCGTATCGCTGACGAACCGCGAAACGAAAAGCCAAAGCCCCAAAAGTATGTGCAATGAGGTAGGCTTACAGTAAGCCTGTGACAAATTGGAAAGTCAAGCTTTTAGGACTCCACTCAGCATGACACTTGAAATAATATATGTACAATAGCAATAACCTCATACAAGAAACGTGACTCAAAGTGCATTATCCACCCCATTCCGAGCTTTCCAACATATAAAATTTTGGTCTATACTTCATCCATGTCCGTTTGGCAAAATCGAAAAATTATCGAGGGGCAGTTTTTGGTGGGGCAAGCTTCATGAGCCGTCGCTTATGATTGGCTGAACTCCAGCACACATTTCGAGGCGAGGCATCACGAACTTTTGGCGAGCCTCATCCGAATCTGATTTCACGACGACTACTCGCTCAAACACCTCCATAACACTTCAACCGCCAGCATGAGACCCATTCTCTTGCAAGGACACGTAAGTAGAACATCATCCAGGGAACCACAGACATGTGCTGACAACCTCACAGGAGCGGGCTCTTACCCAGATCAAGTACGCAGCGGAGCCCCGAAAATATATGCGCCCCCTCCAACACTGACTCTCTTTACAGGTATAATCGCGATGGCGATCTTATCTTTTCGACAGCGAAGGATCAGCACATCTGTGCATGGTACGCACACAACGGCGAGCGACTAGGCACATACCACGGCCATCAGGGTGCTCTCTGGACCGTCGACGTTGACCCGACCAGCACCTTCATTGCCAGTGGCGCAGCAGACAACACTGTACGATTATGGGATATCAAGAGTGGCAAATGCTTGAAGGTCTGGGATTTCAACACCACAGTCAAGAGAGTTGAGTTCTCGGAAGATGGATCAAAACTATTGGCAGTGACGGAGATGCAGATGGGTTTCTTAGGCACGATTGTGGTTTTGGATATCAAGCTTGATGCGGAAGCCGAGCAGTCAGACGAGAAGGCACTAGTTATCACCTGTGAGGAGAGCAAGGCAACTGTTGCTGGATGGAGCTATCTTTCAAAATACATCATTGCTGGGCACGAGGACGGAACTGTCTCGCAATATGATGCTAAGGTCGGCATATCTTACCCACACCCCTCACTTCTTGCTGACCTTTTAGACCGGAGAACAACTCGACAACGTGCCGGCGCATGAGCCAAACGGTAAAGTCACGGATCTTCAGTGGTCCCCCGACAGAACCTACTTCATCACCGCATCTAAGGATAAGACTGCAAAGGTACGCTGCAAATTCTTAGTGACCGATGGATTCAAAATGCTGACGGATCTGGTAGATTATCAACGCTAGAGACCTAGAGATTATGAAGACATTCGTCACCGACACCCCTCTTAACAGTGCATCAATCACCCCAAAGAAAGACTTTGTTATCCTTGGTGGTGGCCAAGCAGCCATGGATGTCACAACTACCTCCACCCGCCAAGGAAAATTCGAAGCTCGTTTCTACCACAAGATTTTCGAGGAGGAGATTGGTCGTGTTCGTGGTCATTTCGGTCCCTTGAACACTGTTGCCGTGGACCCACAAGGAAAGGGATATGCCAGTGGCGGAGAAGATGGATATGTCAGAGTGCATCAATTTGACAAGGCGTACTTTGACTTCACATACGAGGTCGAGAGACAGGCAAGGCAGCAATGAACAGCTGAAGGATTGGTGCATTTTCGGCGTTATTGGGGCTTTGCTCAATATCAATAGGATTGTGTAGGGTTCAGAGTTAGACAACCATGAATCTTTCAATATTTGCTGTTGCTTGTTACCCTTACGAAACTAATGGCGATTATGCAACTATTTGTACGATATAACAGCAAAGCGGGTCTCGAATCAATGGCCGGCATCATTCTCTATAAGATGACACCAGTCACACACTTCCAGCCTTTATTAACCACTAATTGTCAGAACTGGCCATCTACCGGTGACAGCCTGCGAGGTCCCATTTTTGGCTAGACAATTCCGCCGAAGCCCGAAGCCCGAAGTTCAACATACAAATACTCTCTATTTAAGTATCTCATCCAATCTTACAAGTCCTCTCACCGTTTATCGACAACTCTATATCAACAACATTATCAAGCAGCAAATCTGGTGGCCGATGAGGGTGTTGGGATATCACTTTGATATCTCAACACGGCTAGAAGCATCAAAGACGCCATTGCAATTGGTTGTAATTGGGCCGTGGAAGTAGTACGTTGTAGTGATAGATTACTTCTTGGGGCCCACATGAGTGAATTAGATTTGATATACTATCTTTATTTGCAACTCTACTACGATACACCAACATTCCTCTTATCATTCTTTTTCGATTCCAGAGGCATGTCGTCACTTCTTGACACTTGCCTAAATCCCATATCATATGTTTTGTGATTGCTAACAAACTTTGCTGTCTGAGAGCATTTGGATCTACGCAGAGGGATTCTTGAGGTAATTACACTTCCAGCGAATTCTATCCAGCAGGACAAACAGATTTCTGCCCCGTTTCTTCACCGCAACAAAGCCAATTCTGATCACGTGGACTTCAAGATACGTCTTGTAAAACAGCCTTACTGTACCTACCCGCTGCAGGCAACCTTATTTGTTTCCAGCAAACGCTGAAAGTCAATTAGCCATTAGATATAAAGGTGTTGCAGAACCCGGAATCTTGCTACAGTTTAAAGGTATGTTCACATTCACAAACCGTCTCTGGAAGGAACTTTGCTAACTTATTCTCGGAAGCAACTTTTCAACGGCCCAGGCTGTATAGATATCTACATTGTTTGTTCTACTTCTTCTACTTTCAGAAATACATCGATACGCCTCTCTAGCCCCCATTTTCATAACGCCTCCCGAACCCCCCGAACAATGGCTACAATACTTGCTCCCCTTAAGATGCAGAATTCTCAGACCGAAACACTTGATATTGACGCTACTTGTTTACTAACCAAGGCGTTGTCTTTGAATAGCCTTCCGGCGACAAAATCATCTTTCGAGAACAAGATGGAGGGCAGCCACAGAGCCTTCCAATCGGCAAACGAGAGAGCCTCGAGAATGGCAGAGAGACAAAACATGGGCAGCATACTCCAGTGCAATTCTCCTCCCAATTCGGGTCTTGCTGCTGCTAGGTCTTGGCGCCCAGCACCTCCTCCCGCGGGGTCTTCTTCTATCGGCGGCAGCCTCACCTCTAGCGATCCAGCATTCGCAGCTTCGACCCTTTCTCTAGGACGGGGTGCTGTCACTAGACGTGGTGGACCGCAAAGCGTTGTCCAAGGCTTTGTGACCGAGGACCAACTGAATTATGCATACGGTTACGCTGTATATCGCGGCAACGGCCAATATACGCGCTTGATTCCCGCGGACGAGATTCCGCCTCTCAGTGGACTTCCAAGATCACAGGGTCCCGACGGGCTCATTATTCTCCCTGCTCCTCGTTCCCGCTCTCCCCACGCTTTGGAAATGGAGGCTGCCAAGCGTGGCGGCCCCAGCTCTTCTGCCAATATTGTTGTCTCTCGAGCCCGCACCCAAACAATCGTCAATCCTGATGGTATCCAGGGTGCCATCGACCGAATTGTCGCAACCACTCCAGTTAAGAAGGAGAAGGTATATTGTGACAAGTGGGTTCATGAGGGAGTCTGTGCTTTCACCCAACAGGGGTGCAAGTACAAGCACGAGATGCCTTTGGATAAGGCAACCCAGCGCGAGCTAGGCCTGTTTCATGGCTTGCCCGCTTGGTACAGGCGTGAGAATTCCGTAGAGCTACGCCCAGCCCAAAGTGCGGCGCCGAGGTCCTCATCCAGCGGCGACTCTGTCCGAGGCCGGATTAGTTTCTCCTCTGGTGAATCTCGTTGGGGACCTGACAAAAGAGCCATCGTAGCTCCACAGACCACTTCAGCGGCCCAGGTTGCCTTTCCCCCTAGCTTCAGTAAGTCTCAGAGAAGGGCCCATTCATTATTCAAGATGCTGATGCGGACAGATGCTAGCCAATATGACGCTGCAGCTGGCTTCCTTCCCCCCACTTCCGCCTCTCATCCAAAGCCATACTTCGGTGAGTATTAAGAAACCTCTGCTCGTTGAATGATAAATGCTTAACAATATCGCAGACAATATGACCGCTTCCTCGGGCTTCGGTCCAATACAACCTCGTCATGTTTCGCCAATTACCGGTGGTGGTGTCTCTTTGGCTTCAACCAACCCATATGCTGGGTTGGAGCACTTTGAGGAGGGAGAAGAGGATGAAGACCCATAAGAGTAGGTTCTTAACTCGCCCTCGAATTACTCGCCAGTGTCTGACGGACGCTTTTAGGGGTTTGTTTCTAAGCTGGTGCGTGCTGGTTGTGCACTGGCCATCGGAGTTGGGTATTTGCTTATATCAACGAAAATAATATTCGTCAGTGATTGGCATATTTTGAAGTGTTCCTGTGTGCTGAGATATGCTGGGTAGTCGTAGCTATATCGGACGTTTTGGATGAAGTAGGTACCGGCTAGCTCTAAAAGTATAGGCTAGCTACTGGCGAATGCTTCTTCTTTAGTGATTTGCATTATGGAACTGGTCCTTTCTTTCCTTTTTTGTTAGATCAAGTTAGTTTATAAGCTTGCTGTGACGCGCTCTGATTAAGAGCTATGCCTACAGGTAGTAATAAAAGTGTTTCTGGCTTGTTATGTTGGCTATATTCCTGTTGTCGGTCACTGACGAAAGCTTATTGAAGTTATGTACCCATAATTCACTGATTCACTAAGGTCTAAAAGAAAACATGCAAATAATATGCATGTGGGTATCTTAGAGATGTAGGACGCTCAAAAATCAATAACAGCCTTCCCACGCGAGACATCTTTTGTAATAGCCCCCCAAAATAAATATATCTAGAAATAGACTTTGGCATATCGTTGACGATCATGAATGGTCTGCAGGAGAGGGAAATACAGATTACGCTGCTTAATTGGAATGCTGAGGCGTGCCGTCTGACTCCCTTTGTTTTTTCTTCCTCCGCACAAGATCCCCCAACACGCCACGTAGATAGGTTCGTGCAAGTTCGATGTGCTCTCGAGACTCAGTGCTCGTCTTCAGCGCGTCCAGCATCAGTCGTACTTGTGTTTCAGAGCTAAGATGCGGACAAGTCCGCGAAGCACCAAAGTGAGCCAAGCCGCAAAGACCGCAATGTTCTACGCCCGTTCGCTTCAATGGACAATAGCCAATTACATGTTGTCCTCCACATGAGTGACAGTCTCTGCCTCGGATACTGTTAAGGTCGTTTGAGGAGACGCCTGGGTGGTCATGAGATCCATCGGCAGGAGGTGTGAAAGAGACAAGTTGCGCGATTTTAATGCGTCTAAAGCTGTCGACTGCGAGGGGTTTATGTCAATTATGCTGCTTGAAGAAATTGGCTGAAAAGGTGCATGTTTATCTAGAGAACTACTCTTAGAATGAGACTCGTCCTCTTGCATAGCTCCAACTTTTTCTTTTGGACAACGGTCCTTCTGAGTGGACCCTTTTTGAGGTACCGCAGTCGCCGGTGTAGCTATGGCCTTCGGTCCAGAAACAGCTTTTATGGGAGGCGCAACTTTATGTTTCGGAGTACCATCCGAAGTAATGGTGGCCTTCCGACTCTTTACAGACTTCTGAACAGAGGCGATTTTCCCGGGAAGACTGCGTTTCTGGGGCACTTTAACTTTACCGCTGGGCGTGGTCTTTAAGCCAGAAGCTGCCTTCCGAGACGAAATGGCTTTAGGAGGTGCAGAGTTCGCAGGAGCTACCAACTTCCTACCAGCGACTTTCTTCTTAGAAGGGATGATCTTCATCTCAGTCGATGACTTCGATTGGGAGGATTGAGATTTAAGAAGTTTCTTTTTGGGCATACCTTGCTTAGCTTTTGATATGGGGTGCGTATCTTCAAGCTTGCCTCGTTTCTTATCTTTGTGCAATTCCAACTCTCCGAGGTCAATTGCCCCTGTGACATCAGAATCATCTTCAGCTTCCGACTCTGCGAGATTTGCAAAATCCGTATCACTTGCACTAGCATTATCTTGTTGTAAGCGGTGGGATTCTTGCGATCGACCGAATGTGTCCTCGTCGACACCCATATTGTTCGCATAGTCTACAGCCTAAAATGAGGGTCAGTGATGATTTAGCCCATTTAAGCACGGCACATACCTTTTGCACACGCTTGCCACGGCCCAATGACTTCTGCTTCGCGGCCTCCGCACGCGCTGCCTCTGCTTCTCGTTCCTTCAGTATCTTGTCCCAAACAGTGGTATTCTGCGCTAATTCTTCAGAGTCGGCTGCACCAACATCATCAGTAAGTGTACCACTATCGTTAGCCCAAATGCGAGCATAAGAGAACTGCGATTCCGCAGATTTGTCATCGCCAGAATTGGTATTCTCAATTAGAGTTCGATCAAGTAGTTTATCAACTGAAGCTGAGTCATAATGAATGTCATTCTGGTTATTATCGTCGAATAGTGCTTCAGCACCGTGCTTGAGTATCGATTGCAGGTCAAGCCCCTCATCATCGTCGGCATCCATGCTTTCAATAAGTGCATGATCCAGTGCCATTTTCTTCCTGCCGATCTGGACAATCTTCTCTTCCGCACTGTCTTTGGTCATAAGCTGAAATACAAGGACCTTCTTCTTCTGGCCAATGCGATGAGCCCGTGAGAGCGCTTGGATATCCTGGTGGGGGTTAAAATCGGGATCCATGATAATAACAGTGTCTGCAGTAGCTAAATTTATGCCAACACCGCCTGCGCGAGTGGAGAGCAAGAAAGCAAAGAGCGATGAATCTGGAGCGTTAAATGCATCGATGCGTTTCTGTTTTTCGAGACTTCCTACGTTCCCATCGAGTCGCTGAAAATCGAGGCCAAGACCGTCGAGGAAGTCTTCAACGATGTCTAACTGTTTCAGAAACTGGCTGAATATCAGTACACGGTGTCCGCGCTCCTGAAGCTTGGGGAGCATAATCTCGAGTAGCTGTAGCTTTGAGGCGGCATCTACGAGGTTTCGATGGAGCACAATATTATTTGCAGACCGCTCCTCGATCGCCTCGCTGTATACGAATGGATGGCATAGGCACTTTCGCAACTGCATAAGCATGTTGTTAAGACTCCCTCGCTCGTGGGGTCGCAGTTGCGTCTGGTCCTTAGCAAATATCGATCTAATCAGTTCAGGGCTCTTTGACAAGATTGATTTGTAAAGCTTTTTCTGGACAACGCTCATGGTAACGGGAATGATGACCTGCGCCATAGGTGGAAGAAACTTAAGAACTTGCGCCTTGGTCCGCCTACATAAAAAATTTAGTAATGACCGGCTTCTTGGAAGTAGATGAAGTCACCTCAAAAAGTAAGGCCTGATAAGCTCGTGAAGTTCAGGTAGATTGTCATTTGTGAGCTCCGCGTACTTTTCATCCAATGAGGCTGCATTCACGGAATTATCGAGAAACTGTAGCAGATTAAAAAGTTCTCGTTTGTTGTTTTGGAGGGGAGTTCCTGTGATCAAGTCAATGCAATGCCTAGAAGAGAAAGTAGGAACAAAACTGACCAGTCAGGAGGACACGGAATGGCACTTTAAGAGATGATAGCGCTCCATAAAGAAGATTTTTGTCGTTCTTGAGACGTTGCCCCTCGTCGATTATCATCCCAGCCCATTTGATCTGGGAGAAAAATGAACGGCTATGATCGTCGACAGGAGCATCATAGGAAGTGACCACAATGTGTGCTCTCATGTCAGAGCAACCATCCGGGAACAATTCATATTTCATAGCCATATCTCGAGCCTGTCGGAGACCATAGTAAGCAACGACACGAAGTGAAGGCGCCCATTTCTTGATCTCCCGTCGCCAATTGGGACAAGTCGAGTTAGGTACAACAACTAAGAATGGCCAGCACTAGGGCGATGTCAGTTGATTTTTCTTATGATAAGGGACAATGTCATACCTTCGGCTTTTCCTTGATGAGAGCAGCAAGTGCAGCGATAACTTGTATTGTCTTCCCCAATCCCATTTCGTCGGCTAAGATAACGTTCTTTTCTTGATGGAAATTGTAAAGAAGCCAGTTAAGACCTTCTAATTGGTAAGGCATCATTTTACCACCTGTCATACTCGATGGCTGTTCATTCATGAGAACCTTCTTTTGGAAGTTTAGACCCCGGTACTCTTGAACGCGTTCCTTCATTCGTAGCGGTGGTTGTTTAAAGTACTTGCCTGCGATGTATTCATTGTAAGCGGCAACGAAGTCGGCCCAACGTTCGGTTTCGTTCGGACTCGGAGGATGTTCCCAGACTACTTCGTCATAGCCAAGTCCTTGAAACTTCACGAATACCTCGTCCACTTCTTTGATCCTAGCTTTATCAATCTCTTCAGTGTGTGTGTTGACGCGACTAGAATACCTGACATCCATTACGATCTCTATTCGGAGAAACTCCTCAGGGATTGCATCCTCCACGTTCATTTTCGGCAGAAGATTGATGCCTTCCTCGCGACGAGCGAAAGCATTCCGCATTACCGCAACTGTCACGCCCCAGACCCAAGCACCGGACATCCAAGTACAGCGATAGTAAGACTGGCCTTCCCATTTAATAAGATATTCTTTCTCGTCTTCGTTGAGCATATCCAAAGTATGGCCAGGTACGTACTTTTCAACATCCGCTGGTCTCCATGCTACAAGGGTTTGGACTTTGCCTAGGGCATCTCGACAATCTTTGCAGTTCCATTCTTTCTGGTACTCGGCAAAGCGATGGTCACGAGTCTCTTCCACATCATCTGATGCTAGTACCGAGCGTTTAGTAAGGGGCGGAAGGTGTTCGAAGTGAAAGCCGCGTTGACAGTTGGCGCAACGAAATAGAACGAGGGTGGCGTTGTTGATAAGTCCAGGATCAACAATGGTAATAGGGTCAGTTCCATCATTCTCCTGGCGCAGTTTTTCTTCTTGCTTAGATGTCTTCTTCGGAGAGAAGACAGCACATGCCGCTCCAGGCTGCTTGCACACTTGGCAGACATCTAGATGTGGTGCTGTATTATCCTTTTTCGTAGCAATGCCAATGCATCGACGACACTGCAATACAAAGTCATCCTCGTCAACTTTCGTGACCATGTGGTCCCGACCGCTACGATTGCCTAGGCAGACCTTATGGATTGTCGTAGAGCAGCCTTGGCAACAAATGAGCGGGCTTGGTCCCTTGTTAGAAGCCATTTCGAGGCCAGAGCACACATCACAGCGCCTATTATGGATGGCTCGGAAGTGCGATTGCACAGAAAGAGGTTTGAAGACTTCTCGAACACTAATGGTTTTCAATCCTGCATCACCAGAAGCATCGTCTGCGAACATCTCTTCGTCTTCCATATGTTCTCTCATGCTCTTAGTCGTCTTAGTAGTTCTACCAGAACGGCGAAATAGCCCTTGTCTCTCCGGTGACGATGAATCAGTTATGTCCGAACCACGCCTCGTGAAAAGCCTTGAGCGTCTCATGCTAGGATTCTTCTTCGCATTCTTTGTAGGCCTACCACGATCGCGTCCAGATCTTCCATGATCACGAAATCTAAGTTTAGAAGCAACATATACGGTGTCAACATCGCTCTCTCCATCACTGTCAGCTAACTCGTCAATATCGACACTATCTTCGAGATCTTTGCCGACTACACCAGGACGCGGTTGGTTTAATTTCTGATATTTATTGCCATCTGTTGAACGAGTTACCCGACCATTGTTAAGGCCACCTCGTGTTGGTTGGATGCCTCGGCCGCTTAATGAACGAGATTCGGGGGCTCTCCTTTGATCTTCTGAAGAATCATCATCAGATACAAAACTAGATATTTGGAGGCTACCTCTTGTATGGCCATGTTCTGGTCCAGAATTTAGGCGTAACGAGCTTCGTGATCGGCCTATGCGCCGTCTCTTCGCATCAGATTTGGAAGTAGACGGATCATCGTCTTCTTCAGATCCAAAATGGACTTTGGAAACGTCAACGAAGCCAATATTGCGTGCTTGAGTGCGCGTTCGTTTTCCTCCTGTATGCGAAGACATGCTTGCCTGTGCTGTAGATCTATCTCGACGCCGTCGAATAGTCTCAGGTGAAGATGACTGGTCGTCTTCGTCTTCGCTGTTGTAGATATCTAGCGCGTTCCGCCCGTTGCGTAGGTCCAAGAGTCTATCAAATGATACCTAATAATTTAATATTCAGTATTAGTTCAAGTATTATGTAAAGTAGAGCAGATTAAGAATAAAGAGTAAGGGAGTTGATATGTATCAAAGAGAGAGTCGAGACAATCGCAAGAAAGCGCGAGGTAGCAGAGGAGTAGTGATTGGAAGGAAGTGAGAAGCTGGGCCAGTTGTGGATTCACATATAAGATGTGACGTTCTCGGTACCACTGGTAATAAGAATAGCCTTTGTTGAGAACCCAGAGCACTCAGTCGGTCTTTTATCAAGGGGTGCTCTTACTGATAGGAAAAATCTACCAATCAATATCTTGAGTAAATCACCGGCCAGCTTAAGACTAAATCTTCTAGGCCAAATAGATTGATAAAATTGTGAACTTAAGGTGAAGAATAAGAGAAGTGTAGATGGTTTATGATGGAAGTATAGAAATAGGAGCTGTCCCGAGAGCACAGAGAGCCTATAAATACGCTAGAGCAGTCTTACTTCCTCAGTAAAACCAAATAGAGACTCGAATTCACTCACATCCTTTTCTCTACCATCAACAAATGCAATCCTATACCACAGTGCATTTCCTGGGCGTCGGACTTCTGACAGAACACGATCGACTGTAGTATCTTCTTCAAACCGCTTATACTGCTCCGGCTGCTGGGGAGTCGGCACATGGACCTCAATTATGTAAAGCCCGTCACTGTTTGAATCAACCTGCTTTATGGAATTCGCATCTAGCTCTGTATTGCCCGGCAATCTCGGTTCATGCTGTGGATATCCATTGGACTTTATCTGCTCTTCTCCCGTCACTGATGAAAGATCTGAGAGTTGTAGCTCGTCCGGAGAACTTGCAGACAAAACATCATCAAAAGCCATGCTTCTCCGTACCTATATGATGATGATTGGCAATAGCTAGATTGGTTGATTAGGTGCGGCAGGTCTTCACAGCTCCAACACGATCGATCTACTTGTCGTCAGCAACTTCGTCTATTCTTCTACTATGGCGATTGCACACTCACCGTTCACGCCCTGTAAGCTAAAGCTTCAAAACATAGAGGCTACAATGTTGGCGGAATGTATGGGGCTGCATACTCTGAGAACCAGCTCTTCCTCTTCATCTGAATGCAAAACGCGCAAAACACGGCCTCTGAACATCAAAGGTCGTGAGACGCGACAAGCGTGTTCAGCCGGCGCATGCACGGCGGCACTTCCCATTTTCCACTTCCGCCCAACAAGCATGCTACTTACTACCTTATCATTAAGCTTTTAACCTGATAGTTTCATTTGTTTATAGGGGAGAACGGGTGTTCCGTACAAATATAAAAACTACACAGTCTAGCATTCAGAAGAGCCGTTAAGTATTTAGTGTCTGAACATCTGAATTACTGCTGTAAGGTACTGTACAACAGGCAGGTACGCACAGGTTTGGTGCTGTCCTTGGGCCGGTGCGGGAACACCCGCCGCTAAGAAAGTTTATGGATCACTTTCAAGCTCGGCCAGGAAAAGCTGTTGCAACGGGATATTAAGGCAGAGAAGTCCAAGCTGATGAAATGAACAAATTTGTTCCGTTTGGAGGCAGTTATAGCTTGCGGCCAAGATCTATTGCGTTGCATTTGTTATATCCAGCATTACGATCGTCAAGAGCCGCCTCGCTGAACTCCGCGATTGGGCGTGGCCTTCGTCGGTCAAAGGGCGTTGGTTTCAGAGGGAAGGAGAGATATCAAGAAAAGAGTAGCAATGGTTTCGGAGGCGATGCCTCTAGGCGCGATGGCCCAGTCCGACGAACTGCGGAGCCCGATCTTACGGGAATTCAATCGAAGATGACGAGGGAGGGTTGGAGAGGTGACAGCAGCAATAAGTTTGGCAGCGATGCCATAGAATCAGAATCTGCGGCACGCCTACGACGAGGGAAGAGAGAAATAAAAGATGACCGCGACCCTCCGCCTCGACGGTCGCGCGCTGCTCGATTCCACGATCCGGATTCGAGTTTTGGAAAGCGAAGCTTGGTAAAGCAACAACTGATAGAGGAAAGGGTGGTGTCTTCAAGTCGGTTTCGCAGGAATGACTTATCTAGCAGATCGCGCGATTCGGCTGAGAGTAGCTCCAGGCTTATTGGACGTAGAAGGTATGAGATGCCTGGGCGAGCCGCTGACTCCGGCGTAAGGACAAATTCGGAGCAATATCGTGAAGGTGGGCTCTCTATCAGGAAAAACAAGCCAGAAGATGGACGTCCGAGTTATGCTGGACGAATAAAGCCTCAAATATCCGATGCCACTAGAAGAGCTGCTGAATCTGATCGAATGGAGATTCAGAGAAACCCTGACGGTACAAAGTTAAGTGCCAGCCGACTTGCATACCTTGCTAGAACTTCGAAAGGTCCGAAATCCTTTTCTGATGCAGTCCGGACACCATACAAATTTCCCAATGAATCCGAACATTATAAAGGTGCCAACAATGATAGGTTGACTTCTTCTCAGCCTGAGAATCAGGTACCTTTCTCAGGGAGACGAGAGGCTGATAGCCCAACTGTACGGCCTGCTTTTACTCAAACTATGGACAACCGACTTCCTCTCTCTATCCCATATACTACTCCTGCTTCAGAGTTCCTTTATGGCACATCAGTAGTTGAAGCTGCTCTTCGATCTCAGCGCAATCCAAGACGGAAATTATATAAGCTATACATATACACAGGCGAGAACCGCGACAATGCGGATCGGGATGCTGGTATTGAGCGACTAGCAAAGAAGAATCGCGTCAACGTTGTTCATGTGAACTCTGATTGGATACGTCTCATGGACAAGATGAGCGGGGGTCGACCTCATAACGGTTACATTCTAGAGGCATCTCCTCTTCCTAGACTTCCAATAACTAGTCTAGGCGAGCTCTCCTCAGAGAACAATCAGGCTGGTTTCACTGTTTCATTGGATTACCAATCTCGCGAAGAAGCTGATGTTAATGGAACTACGAGCTTCATCCCTGTCTATGAGAATACGCAAGGCCGAAAGCCATTTATTCTTCTTTTAGACAGTATCCTCGATCCCGGAAACCTTGGTGGCATCATTCGTACTGCCTCGTTTCTCGGTGTCACTGCCATTGCAATCTCGAACCGCAACAGTGCATCATTCACACCAGTCGTACTGAAAGCATCTGCAGGCGCTTCAGAGAATGTCACTTTATTTTCCGTGAACAAACCTGCTGGGTTTATCACAGATTCTAAGCTAGCAGGGTGGAAAGTCTACGCCGCTGTTGCGCCATCTAGCAAGAGAGATTCGAGTATTCCCCCATCTATCACTACCGACGAGCTTGAAGATCCTTTAGAGCATGATCCCTGTATCCTGATGCTTGGAAATGAAGGCGAGGGTCTCAGGTGGAATCTGAGGAGTAAGGCTGACATCGAGCTCGCAATCCAAGGCAACGGGTACAGCGGAGGTGTTGACAGTTTGAATGTTAGTGTAGCTACTGGTATTCTGTGTAATGCTTTCTTGAGGAAGAGTAACCAAGCCGCTTCAAACTCCAAGCAAAGAGTTCAAGTGAGCTCTAGACCGAGGAGAGATCTTTTTTAGTTAGATTGCCACCACACATCTGTATATATATGTATTTTATATGTAGTATAAAGATACCCCAATCTGTACCTGCAAACAACTGTACTTCCGTACCAAATACTTAATAGGCTTTTGTCGCTCACTAACAAGTGATTACAAAATAGCATCCATCATCAGCGCCTTGCTTCCTGTGATGTCTTCTAAAAATTAGCAATATCTATGCCTCCATATGATTCGCCCTCAAAACCTCCTCAGCTCGTCGATGGGTATCGCTTGTCTCGTCGTCACTTAAGACACGTCCGACAAACCCCTCCTCCAACACATCGATCAATTCATCCAAACGACGAATGACTAGATCAGTATGCTCATGGGTTGCAATATGAGCATTGACTTCGTTGACAAGCAGTACGGTAGCTGCCCCAGCACGGAATCCGGCCGTCATGTCGTCAATCGAATCGCCCACCTATATAACACCTATCAATAACATACACTAATACCAAGAAGAGAAACCTTACCATGATTAAATCCTTTCCGTTCTCAAATCCCCAGCTCTTGGCAATATGTAGAATGCCTGCTGGATCTGGCTTCTTGAAGCTCCCGGAGTATCGTTAGCTCTTTGGCACGTTCTAAGCTTAATCATGCCTAATGACTCTCTCTAGCAAAGAAATCAGGAACGCTTGGGATATCTCACAGGAGGCCTAAATGAGCGAGTCACCACAGGATGAAACTCCTTTCCCTCGAGGAACTTCTCAAGCAAATGAAAAACAGGTGTCTCAAAATTCCTAGTACATATACCCTTTGGTAAACCTTTGGACTCAATGTAGGTCATCAGCTTGTCCAAGCCCGGTTGCGGAGCTTGGGATGCCATGGCCGCTCTTTCAACGTTACGGATCTTTTCCATGGCCTCCTCTTGCTCGGCATGAGGAAGTGCATAAATATGATCGAGAATATCGCTGCTTTTTGGAATGCCAACTGCAGAGCGCATTTGTGCAAACATGTAGTTTTGGGGTTCACTACGATCCGTTAGTCACGGGTCTCTTGCCGGTCGCCGGCGGCAGGTTAGATATTGAAACAGCCATTTGGCGACACAATATAATATTTCTTCCGGCGTAAATCATAGAATAGTAGTCATTGATGACCTTTCAGTACGTTCAATCGTGCATACGGGTTCATACTTGACTTATCTGAAGCCGCATTGCACCCCGAACACCACGACCACAACAAAGAAGAGAAGACCTTAGACTTACCATAGTGTCCCATCAACATCAAACACGATTCCCTTCAGTACCTGAGTCCCATTTTCGACTTGCGCGCCATCTTTCAGAGGAGCAAATCTCCTCGGAGTTGACCGGGATACTGGTGTCGCCATGCTTACGGCCCTCAAATGTAGCCCGATATAGGACTTTGGGATGGATCGAGGGATGGAAGAGATATTGAAGCTCGGCCGGTAGGCGGGGGCACTCCATGAGTGGAGTGGAGTGGAGTGCCAAGGAGTGGAGCGGAGTGCCAAGGAATGGAGTGGAGTATTCATAGAGTATTTTGACTCAAGTTATATAATATAGTAATTGTTGAAATAGTTGCTTAATTTTTAGAAAGGTTCTAGAGTACATTGGTACCTATTTACTAACTAGTAGAGGTCTATATTTAGACTACTAGAAAGCTTCAACTTCTAACAAATACTAAGATATAAATCTATATAAATCTAAATTGATAGTATATTAAATAATAGCTGTTTCTTTATATAGAGTTAGCTTTCTTAAATTGGATAAACTATTGTATTATAAAGATATTCTATAAAACCAATTATATAGTATTTTTTATAATATATTATACAAGCTTACTATATTCTAAATACTTCAAGTCTAATATTATTCAATTGTTTAGATAGTAAGAACTATTCTACTCTCTTGAAAAGAGGCTACTATTTTAATTGATAGTAGTATTCTAACTTATAGTTTAAGAGTTGTATTTATATAATTTTTAGACAGTCTGTCTATATAGACAATTTACTTATAAAATATATTAAACTATTAACTTTGTTGACTTTGATACTGAGTTTAATAAAGAGAGTATAGTAATAGTTAAAAAAAATTATAATTGGAAACTTAGAGAAGAATAAGAATATATTATAACTAGATAGATACTATTTAAATTGATTGGTATTGAATACTAACAATTAGAAATTAGATAAAATATTCAATCGCTGAATCAAAAAATTCAAAACCAAAAACCAAAAATATAAGGTTATTAAAAGATTAAAAGATTAAAAGATTAAAAATAGTACTCTTCTCAAGTTCTAAAACCTCTAATTATATCTGCTGTAATAATATTTACTAAAAATGAACTTAGGTCTTTTATAAAATTCTAGTCAATATCACATTCTACAACATGTGTTCCAAATAGAGTGTTTAAGGAGTATATATTAGGACTGTTGGATGTCACTCGATCTTAGACCTATAGGCAACTGACCAGATGACTCTTAACATTCTACCCGATTCCCGCGCCGTTGCAATGCAGTAGGAGGCTTTCTATCTAAGAGACCTCAACATTCGCCCTCATCCAGTGCTCCATGTGAATGCTACAAATGAATCGTTAATTCATGTAAAAAAAAAAACGCTCGATGCTAACCACGGTTGCAGGCAAGCTTAGGTGGAAACACCCCAAAATACGAGGCTGTTTCGCAGTGATAATAGATGTAAATCCTTCAAGCAAACCTACCCCGCTTTCCGCCCCCACCAAAACCCTCCTTTCCGTGCCCTAAATTGCCAATATCGAAAAATTCACCGTAGTTAATTTTTCTCTTCTGACCTGCACCTCTACCAATTGTGCCTGTAGTTCTTGAGATATGCCTATTTCCTTGGTTGTTGTGTCTTGATGCTGTCCGACCGGGGCGTGAGATGGTAATAGATGCAGCTGGTGTTGGGTTTGATACCACAGAGGTATCGAATGTCGTTGCACGGTTGCTATCTGACGATTCGTGATCAGAAAGAACCATATCAGTATCTTGAGGATACTGATGTGATGATCGGAAGTTGAAGGTGCTGGTAGGAGGTAGCATTGTTGGTTGATTCTCCGTGATCGGAGGAAGTGTGCTGGCTGGCGGCGCAGACTCTGTCCGCACTGGTGAGCTCATCGTCGTAGATAAATTGGTGGCACTTTGACTCCTTTGCATGACTGGAGAAGAGCCTCGCTCTGGCTTCTCAGCCTCATCATCGCTCTCTGCGTTCTGCGGTACTGTATCTCTGCCATCTAACCGTTCGGTAGCCCATCTCCGAATTCTCCACCCTTCTCCATCGCTGAGTCCTATGTCTTCCTTATCTAAAAAGGATAGCAACTCATCTAGAGCATCTTGATAGCCTGCTAATCTGGCCCCAGTCTGGTCGAGGGCAGCTATCTTGTATAGCTTCGTAACTGATAGGGCTGCGGCCTTGAAGGCCTGGAGAAGTTGTTCTGGGGGATCTGGTGCTTGTTGCTTAGGAGGGGATGTTCCAGGAAGAGAAGTGTTTAAACTCCTCATCGAGTCCATGGCGGCTATGCTTGTCCTTCAGACCGGGACACGTAAGATATAATGTCTGAGATGGGCGAGTTTAATTGCGGGGGTCGCTCGACGATCGGTCGCGGGGGACAAGTTGGCAAATCTTTGTCTTGTGTGGCTACGGTGGTCGTGGAGTGTTCTGAGTAGATCGGGTTATCGAGCCTTCCCTTTGTCTTTGATGATTAAAGATGTGTTAGGATCTGGCCTAGGAGAGAGTGGTCGAATGTTTGATTTGTTGTCTGCGCAAAAAGAGGCTGATAAAGAAGAGGCGGATAAGACAGTGCACGAATGAGATCATGGGAATCATCATACAAAATTCACTTAAACGTCCAAAATGTTTTGCATAGCTTTATTACACAGCTCTAAATAAAATATCTGAACATAAATAACTGCAATACCAAAAACTCGTGGAGATCTGTGTTAGCCAAGTCAAAAAGGAGGGAAATCCACGTGATTTAGCTGTTGTTGCATGAATCGGTCGCCGTAGCAGATTGGTCTCGTCCCAAATATTACGCGACGGGTTCATATATTCTCGCGCCTTGGACTGATTTCACAGTACCACTCCCTTAACTACTTCACTCGCTCCAACTTAATCGATTACCTCAACCAACTGGGGCCATTCCATCAAGAACGCGTTTGAGAATTGATTTACAACTAATAAGAAGCTGCTAGGACTTGGAAATAGTTGATAGAGCTTCTATCAAACTCCTGGCCTGGGTCTGAGGTTGCAAGAATATGGCTCCCTCGCGCTCTTCCCGCCTCAGCGGCGCTGATACCGACACCTCTATGGTAGATACTTCTGAGCCTATAAGACAATTGCCAGTTGACCCTATGGTAAGCCCTTATCATTTTAAGTCATGTGGAGAGACTTGAAACAACCCTTACCTCCGTTCTCTCTTCCAAAGTTGTTGCAAGGCCGTATATGTTAACATGCTACCTTTAGGATGTCGATGAAACCCCCGACTTCACGGAAGACTCTGATACAAACCCAAATACAACCGCAAGCAGTGTCAACGGAGATGCGTTAACTCCAGATGGTAGGAGGCGACGTTCTGAAGCGACCCAGCTTCGGCGAAGTGTATTTGGCAAGAAACACGATCGTTTAGGTCAATCACAGGTATGATATTTAACACTTCTATTTAAGATTCTACAATACCAGGTCACTAATCATTGTTTCTCTTTAGGAAGATGATTCCATTCGAAGATTTCGCTACCTCCTTGGCTTAACGGACCTTTTTCGCCATTTTATCGAAACTAACCCGAATCCACACATTAAAGAGATTATGGTCGAAATTGATCGACAGGACGCGGAAGCCGCAGCCGCGAAGAAAGTCCGTGATCGTGCTGGTGGCGCTGCGGTTGAGAGACGCCGGAGGACTGAAGCCGAGGAAGATGCAGAGCTTCTTAAGGATGAAAAGCATGGGGGATCTGCGGAGACAGTTTTCAGAGAGTCGCCCGGATTTATCCAAGGTGGTCTGATGAGAGATTATCAGGTCGCAGGTCTCAACTGGCTAATTTCCCTTCATGAGAACGGTATTTCCGGTATATTGGCAGATGAGATGGGACTTGGAAAAACGTTGCAGACAATCTCATTCTTGGGTTACCTTCGACATATCATGGGGATTACTGGGCCTCATCTGGTTATTGTTCCAAAATCCACGCTTGATAACTGGAAAAGAGAATTCGCAAAATGGCTCCCAGAAACGAACGTACTGGTGCTTCAGGGTGCCAAAGAAGAACGTCACATACTCATTAATGAGCGATTAGTAGACGAGAAATTCGACGTCTGCATTACAAGTTACGAGATGATATTGAGAGAAAAGGCTCATTTGAAGAAGTTTGCTTGGGAATACATCATCATTGACGAGGCACATCGTATCAAGAACGAAGAATCGTCGCTGGCCCAAGTCATTCGCCTCTTCAACTCCCGAAATCGTCTCCTAATCACAGGAACACCGCTTCAGAACAATTTGCACGAACTTTGGGCGCTTTTGAACTTCTTACTTCCAGATGTCTTTGGTGATGCGGAAGCTTTCGATCAATGGTTCTCTGGTCAAGGCGTTGACCAAGATACGGTCGTGCAACAGCTCCATCGTGTTCTACGGCCTTTCTTGCTTCGACGAGTGAAGAGCGACGTCGAAAAGAGCCTTCTCCCAAAGAAGGAAATCAACTTATATATAGGCATGTCCGAGATGCAAGTTAAATGGTACCAGAAAATTCTAGAGAAGGACATTGATGCAGTCAACGGCGCTGGCGGCAAGCGGGAATCTAAGACACGACTTCTGAACATTGTCATGCAGTTACGAAAATGCTGCAATCATCCGTATCTTTTCGAAGGTGCCGAGCCTGGACCGCCATATACGACTGATGAACACTTAGTTTTCAATGCTGGAAAGATGGTTATGCTTGATCGTCTTCTGGTTCGCCTCAAGAAGGCAGGCAGTCGAGTCTTGATTTTCTCCCAAATGAGCAGATTGTTAGATATCCTCGAGGACTATTGTGTATTCCGAGATTTTAAGTATTGTCGTATCGATGGTGGAACCGCTCACGAGGACCGTATCTCCGCCATTGATGACTATAACAAGCCCGATTCGGAGAAATTTGTGTTCCTCTTAACTACTCGTGCTGGTGGTCTTGGAATTAATTTGACAAGTGCAGACATTGTTGTTCTCTATGACAGCGATTGGAACCCCCAAGCCGATTTACAGGCTATGGACCGAGCCCATCGTATTGGTCAGACCAAGCAAGTTGTCGTCTATCGATTTGTCACCGAAAATGCCATCGAGGAAAAGGTTCTGGAGCGTGCGGCCCAAAAGCTTCGTCTTGACCAGCTTGTTATTCAGCAGGGCCGTGCTCAGATTGCTGCTAAAGCTGCTGCCAACAAGGATGAGCTGCTCAACATGATTCAGCACGGCGCCGAGAAAGTTTTCCAGACTAAGGGTGCCACTGGAGCTCTCGCCGACAAGGGTGCGGAGCTGAATGACGATGACATCGACGAAATCCTTAAACATGGCGAGAAACGTACTGCCGAGCTTAATGCTAGATATGAGAAGCTTGGTATTGATGACCTCCAGAAGTTTACTTCCGAGTCTGCTTATGAGTGGAATGGCGAAGATTTCGCAAATCGCAAGAAGGAAATCGGCATCAACTGGATTAATCCTGCCAAGCGTGAGCGTAAGGAGCAATCATACTCAATGGATAAATACTATAAACAGGCTCTTTCGACTGGAGGTCGTGTCGCAGATACGAAGCCAAAGGCTCCCAGGGCTCCTAAGCAAGTGGTTGTACACGATTACCAATTCTTCCCGCCCTTGCTATCGGATCTCCAGGACCGTGAGACGGCATATTTCCGCAAGGAGATCGGCTACAAGGTTCCACTTGCGGATGGCCCAGAGGAGGAATTGTCCGATAGGGAGGCTGAGAGGACGTTAGATCAACAAGAAATTGACAATGCTACTCCACTTACCGAGGCGGAACAAGAAGAGAAGCAACGCCTTTCAGAGCAAGGTTTTGGAGAGTGGAATCGTCGGGATTTCCAGCAGTTCATAAACGGATCCGCCAAATATGGCCGCGATAACTACGAAGGTATCGCCGAGGAAATTGATAGCAAGACCCCTGCAGAGATTAAAGCATATGCCAAAGTCTTCTGGAAGCGTTATACGGAGATTCAAGATTACTCGAAATACACCTCGATTATTGAAGCGGGAGAGGAGAAGGCTCGAAAGATAGAGCACCAGCGAAAGATGTTGAAGAAGAAAATGGCGCAATACCGGGTTCCACTACAACAGCTCAAAATCAACTATTCCGTTTCGACCACGAACAAGAAGGTTTATACGGAAGAAGAGGATCGTTTCTTACTCGTTCTCCTAGACAAATTTGGCGTTGATAGTGAAGGTATCTATGAGCGCATTCGTGATGAAATCCGCGATAGTCCTCTGTTCCGTTTTGACTGGTTCTTCCTGAGCCGGACGCCTATTGAGATCAGCCGAAGATGCACTACACTTCTTACGACTGTGGCACGAGAATTTGAGGATGAAAAGGCGCCGAAGGGGGTCAATGGGGCTGCTAATGGTAAAGGAAAACGCGAGCCAGAGGATGAGGAGAATGACGAGGACAGTGTGCTCGGGATGGCACCCGCTAAGAAGAAGACAAAAAACGGCGTTAAGGTAAGCTAGTTCTGGCATATTATTTGTGGAAATACTAATTCTTTCTTAGAACAAGGCACTTGACAATATCAAGTCTGGAGCAGCTAGCAAGGCCACATCAGCTACTCCGTCTTCAAGGGCTTCAAGTGTTATGTCTTCTAGTCCAGCTCCTGTCCAAAAGGGCAAAAAGAAGGGCAAAAGGAAGTGAGAATTTTTTCAGATTCGACTACATTTTGTGGTTCAGTTCTGGCGTGTGGCAAAACATCCGGGATGGGCAACGTATCTGGGGCGCAGAGAAAGGGACTGTATGGCATTACCTCATGGCGTATTAGACATTGTATGGGCTAGCATGTGCCTTTATTTCTTAGACATGCGAGAGTAAGGGTGTCGCTATTAGAACATGCCTCGAAAACAATAAAACAAGTTCAGCAAACCTTCATCGGAGACTAATTAAGATCTTGTAGATATAATTGCTAGAGAGCTCTGCTCATGTTGCCGTCAACCGACGCCTCGACTCGAGGACAGTCACTGTAGACTAGCATTGAATTCCTGATATGATATGACATCCATAATTTACAATTGATCGGAAGCTTGGTATGCGAGTTTCGTGTAATCCCTTTATACTATAGGCATACCGATGATAAGTCCCATGGACCTTAAGGGCGAGTGGGCGGCTTTAGAGAGCTTAAATAGCCTCTAATTATCCAATTATTCACATATATATATATATATATATATATATAGGATGTGTGCACCCTTGCTTACCTTGTACGGCTTGAAATGGCGTAAATCAGACTTGGGTCTAGTGAGTCGTAGTTTTGTTTCGCCCTGCATAGCCTCTAGGATAACAACTCTTGTCATGATATGACAGTGCAGCACTGTACTACCGCACCATATTAAAAATTGCTTAGTTCACTTGCTATGATGGCACCAAAGATATATATGCTTTCGGTAGCAAAGTAGAACTAGGTTATAAGGTTAAAACTGGGCCATTTTCTAGAACTTTCACAGGATATGCAGAACAAGCAGTTCTATATTTATACCGATTTTGAGAAATTCAACTAAAGCTGATGTCGTGATATAACAGTGCAACACCATGCTTTGTTAAAACTTACAAGGTGTGCTTGCCAAGGCGTGCGTTCAATTTTTGAAGTTAGCCTCGGCCACATGTCGTCATGAACCTGAACCTGGACCTGAACCTGAACCAGAACCATTATCATAGGAGCATAAGCTTACTTTCCACCAAACCAGCTCGAGATGCCGCTTTTTGCCTTTGCAGCTTCCTTTTCTACTGTGGCATCAAACTTGTCGATTTTGGCCTGTGCGTCTCTGCTAGCTTCCTTGCGATAGGTATCGAACTTTCCTTCAGCTTTAGCCAGCTCAGCCTTTGCTTTATCGCTCTGGTTATAAGATAGATGTCAGTGAGCTGATCCTGGCAACTTGAGGTCGAGTCGAGAGGGGCTAGTTAAGGTAAAGAGACAAAATGAGAGGTGGTGGTTAAGCACCGAGTGCATTCTAGTGTGGCTCGGAAACGTACAATGCTACTTACAGCAGAGTCGATCTTGGCACCAGTTTCGGTTGCCCAGGCTTCGCTCTTCTTCTCGACTTCCTTTGTTCGGCCTGGAATTTCAGACCTGACCTTTGCTGAGGCCTTGGAGAAATCGGCTAGTTGGATATAAGGTCAGTTAAGTGATGCGCTGAATTTACGTCCTAGAAGAGAATGGACAATAAATAGAGCCCCGGCAAGTAGAAATTCCCAGACCTACCCTCGAATTGCTTCTCGGCGACCTTTGGGTTGCCCCCGGCGGTGTACAAATAGTAGCCTATCCCACCAGCAGCAGTGAGACCGATAGCGAGAGGGAGTCGGGACTTTGGTTGCGCCATTGCGATTGATAAGTCGAGCGAATTGATTTGTTATGAAGTGAGTGTCTGAGAGTGTAAACAATAGGGTTGTTTGATGAATTTAAAGGAGGGAGGAGAGGTTGAGGGAAAAGAGGAGGTGGTTAAGCTGGGTGCATGTTGTCATCTGATTCGCTCGCGTTCTGGAACGCTGTTATGCCTTGGTTGCTGCGCTGCAGGGCCATGCGGGGGTCAGTCAACTCCCCACAACCACGTCATTACAGCAAGGCAGCAAGGCAGCGAGGCAGCCCCATCCGACTCGCTTCACGTGTGTTGACGGAGTCTCTGCAGCCTTGTCGTCCAGGCACGTCGTACCTGAGGCCGAACGGAGGTACTATGGCTAGCTCGCCTTCCAGGTCGAGGAACGGGGCGTCCAAGTTGTAGATGACGCGGATGGGCTGCTCAATACTTTTATGCCTTCAGCTCCCGCGTCGTTCTCAGGTTTACGAGATTCTACAGTACAGCTACTGTTCTTTCCTTCAACCAAGTCGATACCGCAGCTACGTCATTGATTGACGCTGTGGAGAAGCTTGCCTCCGCCATGCTGATGCCCTGTCATTAAGGTCCCTAGGGTAGCTTTTGAGGAGAGAAAATGCCGATATTCTCTCACACGTCTTCACGCCGGCCTTCTGCCCTCATAGACTCTGACTACGACCACGAGATAAGCCTAATTGATCATACGAAGCGCATACGCTCTTCGAGCCTCTCTGCAGAGGCTCGCGATCGTACTGAGTCCCTCAAGCGAACAGAGGCAGGTCTCTCGCGGCGGCATAGCGATACCCAACTATACAAGAAATTATCACTACGAGAGGAGGTTGTGAAGAGAAATCACTCGAAATACCAAGATCGGCACGAAGGAGACACTGCTACATCCCAAGTTGAATACCTGGAAGTAATTCCTAAAGATGGGCAGACTGAAGGGACACCAGATCATGGAGATTCACTCCGCCCCAAGACTGCAGAAACCTCGAAATCGCTAAAAACTGCTCTAACACAGCGCGAGTCGGCTATTGATGTTTTATACGAGAATCAACGAGGTCTATTCCTGTGTGGATTATCTCTATTCTCCTCGAAGGCTCTCGGTGCGTCAGATCTTCCTCCATGGACCAACATCGCACAGAAAGCCAGTGCAACCAATATAACTAATGCACAACCACCTGACCCGAGCTGGGTCTGGGCCTGGAAAGACTGGATGATCAATCATGATGATGGCGTTGACGAGGATGGCTGGGAATATTCTTTTATGTTTTCCAAGAAATTTTCTTGGCATGGTCCATCGTGTTGGAACTCATTTGTACGCCGACGAGCCTGGATACGAAAAAGAGTTCAGAATCACAGAGGATACCAGGCCGACGAGTCGCACATGCTGAGTGCTGATTACTTCACAATTCGTCCAAATATAGCTCGAAGCCGGAGTCCTAGCAAAGCTAGCAGTCATTGCGAGAGCAGATATAGTCTCGAGCAGCTTCATAATCATGGAGTAGAAGGGGTTTTGGAATTAGAAGGCATACGTGACATTGATCAATTGCTGAAAGTTCTGAAGATTTTCAGGATCGATCGAGAAAAGATAGAAGCTGTGGAGAACTTTATTGCGCACGGGGATGATCTCTTCTACCTCAGCGATCGCATGCCTGACATTATGTCTCAGTTTATCTTCCAAGCCTCTCGACGGCTATTCCTAGCACATCTATCAAAAATGGTTGATGAAGTATCACGCCATCGAGATAGTCATGAGAATGGTGGAGCAGATGAGAACTCAGTCAGCACACAAAGGATTAATAATCTTGAAGCTGCGGTCAAGGCTGCGGACATAGAAGTCAAGAAGTTTGAATTCTGGAGCGATATCAAGCATATGGCTGAGGAAGGTCATACCAAAGGTGCCGTTGATGAGAGTCAAGGCTGGACGAGCAAGGAATGGACGGGTCTTGACGATTCGGGCCCGAAAGACGTAATTTCTGACCGAGAATTACCAGGGACAGGAGAATCAGGAGAGGGAAATCATGTAAACGATGCTGTGGCCGAAATTGAGAAATTAAAGGCTACGAGAGGCAAAGGTAAGGGGAAAGCATAGAATAATCACTCTTTCACAGCGCGGCGTTGGAGGTACCTTGGGTTTTGGGTTTGCATAGCCGCATAGCCGCATACTGGCGTTTGAAATCGATTGCCACAATTATGTAACTTCTTTAGGAAAAGAACAAGCGGATTACGATATGAATATTCTGACGGATGAATAAATGCATTACTCTATCACACACCTTGCAGCTTCAACTTGTAGCAAAGCATGGCATTGCACTGTTATGTGACGACGACAGCCTTGCTATATTACAACAGAGTGGGGCCCTGTTTTTAAAACTGACATGAAAATCATTAAGAGTCGTTAAAAGCATTGTTAAATACATTGATCTAATTGGGTCTAAAACTTGTATATACAGTTTCGAGTATTGGTTAAAGGGACAATATTTGATAGCCCTCTGCGTATTAAGCTGCCGTGGCTGCTAGCTTCGACATTTTCCTCCTCTCTGATGCGTCCCATCTCCACGCATCCTCAAATTCTGTCTTCTTCTGCTTCAACGCCCCATCGTCTCTCAAACCAAGTGTTCTCACAACCTCGAATGCGCCCGTACCAACAGCCATTGTCTGACCCATGATGATACATTCACTAACTCCCTCGATCTTATCTCTCTTCATACCTGCCGCAGCATCAAACAGATGATCAGGCGTCTTCTCAAAAGAGGCAAGCTGAAGCACACTATCTCTCATCTTCGATAAGCCGAATCTAGTAATACCGAGGACCTCCCCTTTGTATGTCATAACATCAGCGAGAAGCTGCATGTGTCGAGGATCGATACCCATGTCACCCATAACCAGACCGATTTCTTTTGCGATTGTAGAGCGTGCAGCTTCAATGCCGAGAACATGGAGGCACTCCATAACACTATTGGATGTGCATTTTGTGCCGATGACTCCTTCGGTTGTCATGCAAGCTCGAAGACCGTAACCTTCAACGAGGACAGTGTGTTCACTCGTTTCAGACGTTTGAATGATTGCTCGGGTTGCATCTGGATAGCCTGATATGGCGATTTGGGGAATAGAACGTTTGAGGTGGTTAACGCGGAGGAGGAGATCAGAGCCTCCTTCATCAATCGAGACCTTTGACTTTATGCCACCGCGACCACCAGTTCCACTACCACCATCATGGCTGACGGTTACGAAAATGCAATCTCCATAGCAATTGACATCACTCCCGCGAATCTTGAGCTTCTTGTTCTTACAGATTGCTTCAGCTATGTCAGTGACACTGATGTCGAGATGCATTTCCGTGAGGCCCTGGGTATCGACTGATAGACAAAGCGTGGCTCTCTGCGCTGACCACATGTCTTCGATAAAGCGAATGCAATCGGAAATATAAGTCTTCTCGATCCGGCCTTTGACAATGCGTGCAGCTACTATATCTCGAGGGTTTTCAAGCGGACAAGCGATGACAGGTGTACTAATCGACTTAGATGCGTTGATTATTTCCTTGATACGTGGTACACCTTGTGTAATACTCATACCTGCGACACCAGCAAAATGGAAAGTTCTCAACGTCATCTGGGTTCCTGGCTCTCCAATTGACTGGGCACCGACTGCACCGACTGCATGGCCTGGCTCCACCTGTGCTTTTTCGTACTTTCTCAGGCAGATTTTGATGAACATTTTAAGGGTAGCTTCGGACACTTTCGCGATTCGTTCGATTTGATCGTGCCGCCCCTTATCTTCCTTTGCCGGATCATAATCGTCTCCGGATAGTATAGGATCATCTTCGAATTCGTGCAAGCCCGCCTTTTGTCGCGCTCTTGCTTGCTTCGAGGCTAGTGCACCAACATACCTAGTGATAGTATCTAGGAACCCTCTCGCACTCTCGTGCTCATCTATTCCGTAGTCACTCTGATCATCGTACTTTAGCAATTCATTATTGAGTAAACCCCGTCTTGTCAGCTTAGCCCTCTCTGGCTCAAGAAGTTCTGCGCACATAGCGGTAATCTCATATGGCAACAGAGCACGGTGATTATTATCCCATGTGAGACTCTCAGCATGGGTAAAAGTTCGATCAAAGTGGACGGGTACAGCGCTGCCTTCCATGTCAACTGGATCAAGGCTGTCTGCTCCAAACTGGAATTGTACGATGCCTGCTGAAGAATTACGGACGGTATTATCGTACTGAGTTGAGAGATCTTCTAGAGATTTCATCAGTCTTCGTGACATGTAGCCAGTCTCGGCAGTTTTGACAGCTGTATCGACAAGACCTTCACGGCCAGAAATAGCGTGAAAAAGAAATTCGGTGGGCGTGAGACCACTAAAAAAGCTGTTACGGACGAAACCTTTTGACGGCGGTTGTCGGGCGTTTTTTGGAAAATGGGGCAGCGTTCGATCCTGGAAGCCATCCGCGACACGGGCACCACTAATCATTTGCTGCCCGACAAGGGTTACCATTTGTGCGACGTTGATGTTTGAGCCTTTCGACCCTGATTTAGCCATAATCAAAGGAGAGTTCCACTTGCTCAATGTGTCGATGCAGTATTCTCCAGCTTGCTGTCGAACTCTACTCAATATACCAGATATCGTATTTTCAAGAGTCTCCTCCATGTTACACCCTGTAGCCTTCTCCAATTTACCGGCCTTAAAGGTTTGAATCAACTCGTCGCACTCGGCATACGCTGTAGAAACAAGGGCAAGTTTCTGCTCCTGGAGTTTTTGACCTGGAATAACATCACTTATACCGATGGAGAAGCCTTGGTTGGTTAAATATCTGGCCGAGAGTCTCGCAAGGCGGTTCATACATGTTACCGCCGCATCTGGTCCGAAATCTCTCAAAATGATGTAAAATATGGAGTCCTTCTTTCCGGACCCAACGGTGGTCTTGTCCATTCTACCACACATGACTTCTGAGTTGCGTATAACCAGCCATCCATCGTTGGGGTCCATATCAGGAGTTTGCCCTGCTTTGGCTTTGTAATCCCGGCACTTCGCATCAAGATTAACCTTCACTGGTGACTCCTTGTTGGGCCGCATCAGAAGGCTAAATACCTGTTTTCCAGTCCAAAGACATTCTGGTTTTATGATGGCTGGTGGAGGGAGATCGATTTGGAGATTGCCGTCTACCATGTACATGCAGAGATGTGTGAATGTCTTGCGGTCAAAGAAGTTTTCCTTGTTGCTTAGGAGATACGCCGCTGTGATGAAATCTTGCGTAGCCGAGATAATAGGCTCTCCATTCTTAGGCGTGCACAGGTTGTTCTTGACGCCCATCAGATTAATGGCTTCAGTACGAGCCTCTTCTGTCTGAGGAACGTGAAGATTCATTTCATCTCCATCGAAATCTGCATTATATGGCGAACAGACACATTCGTTGAATCGAAAGGTCCTCCAAGGGCGTACTTTGACATAATGGGCCATGATACTGAGTTTGTGAAGGGATGGTTGGCGATTGAAAAGCACGATATCACCATCTTCTAAGTGCCGCTCGACAACGTCGCCGATCTTTAGGTCTCTTGCTCTTTCAGCAGGAGGCATCTTCCCCACCTTCAAAGATATTTTGTGTGGAGAGCCCTTGGGTAAAATGACGTTCGCACCGGGCCATTTGTTGGGGCCATTAATTATCAGCTTCCTCAACTTCTCTATGTTCCTTTTATTGGCACGTTCTGGATAGGTCAGATTCATAGCGACCAATTTTGGAACTGCCACCGAATCGACGCTGAGATTCGGATCTGGTGAAATAACTGTTCTGCCAGAAAAGTCGACACGCTTTCCCGAGAGATTTCCTCGGAACCGTCCTTGTTTGCCCTTCAATCTCTGACAAAATCCACGAATCGCCTTCCCAAAACCTGGCTGCTGAAGTCCCGGTACGTCGCTATTGACATACATGGCGATCTGTAGTTGAAGGTACTCCCATTGCTCCATGATGGTTTGCACAGGTTGCCCCTTAAGCAGCGCACTTTTAATAAGCGAGCTGATGTGGACAATATCAGCAAGTTTAGTAGTCAGGTCGTCTTCCGTGCTGGCACTGTCCTGCGCCACGGAAGGACGGATACAAACTGGTGGCGCTGGAATATATTGCCATAGAAACATCTCTGGCCTCCCTTCTGCGGGGTTTATGCCTAGAAGTTCGCAATCGGTGGGTGTAATCATCTTGAATAGATTCAGTACTCTCAACGGATTCAGATCTTCCATCGCCTTCCGCAAGTGTTTATCCAGCTCAGGATTATTCTTCTTAGCTTCCGTGAATGATTTCTCGAAAGCTATCTTGCTGGCTGGTGCAACCTTCTTCGCGGCAGTTGACTTGTTATATGTCTGGAACTTATCATGAGTGAGCTTGAAGACGCCACTCTTTCGAATCTGACCATTAATTGACTCGCAATACGGGCATTGTTTTGCCTTTCGACATTGTTCGTTGATCTTCTTGCATATTTGGGTTCGCTTGAGATTATCGATATTTGGTCTTCGCAGTTCTCGCAGGTATGATCGGCGCTCAGTCTCCGTGAGTAGGACACGAGCACAATCCTATAGATATGTTAAACTTCAATCCATACTCCGGGCAAGTGTCAGCATACTTTGCAGATATTCTGTAATATGCTCATAACTAGCTTTAAATATCCAATGTGAAATGCTGGAAGTGCAAGCCGAACATGGCCAAAATGGCCATTACAGTTAGTTAAATTCTCGCCGCACGTGTCGCAAAGTCCTTGTTTGCTAGATATGCCCTGATAATTGACCCTGCATCAGTCTGAGCTCTAATATGTTCCAGCGGCAGATATTCATACTAATCTTCCATCTAGAGCACCATGCTTGGTAGGTCTCCGCTGTTTTTCGACATCGTACAGCATACGATCCGAGACTTCTAGGACTGCCTGGTTGACAATATCTTGAGTCGATCTATGTGATAGTAAGTCTCTGAAACATATGTATAGTGTGTCAGTGCTACGTACTGGATGCCAAACTTGAGCTCCTTGAAGCGTTTGGGGATCTTATCGACAACCTGGTCCTTGACGGCCTCACCACCAGAAGACATGAGTTGCATATTGAGTGGGTGCTACCGAAATTCGAGCATAGAGAGATCGCGTCTTGGTAGAAGTTGTCGTTCTTGAGGCACCGCTTTGGTCCGTCCTCGACAAAATTCCAGAGCTTAGTCGATGGTGGGGCACGAATTTTGCCGCTAAGCACGGTCCAAGCTTGGTCTGCCGCACACTGTACATACATATCTTAATCTTATCAGTAACACTCCCGAGAAAGCCAAGCAACTTCAATTAATTTCATGTGCCACATGCTTTGCTTGTCTTAAAATTGAATAGGTCGAGCCTCGAAAGAGCCTTTCAGTTTATCTTGCCTCTATTACAGAGCCCCTTTCTTTCATCTCACAGAATTGGAATGCCCCTCAGCTAAGTCTCAGTTTGGGTGTATAGTGGTACAAGAGCATCGCCGGAGCATCGCCGAAGCATGTTTAAGTTGCAAGAGCTTTCATTTTCGGGGCTTTTTTTGAGGCTTAATAATATACGATGATATGTGAGAAGATGTAAAGTCCTCGCCCCTCATGCCCCATACAACTGTCACCACTTAACTACATTTTGAAGAAGACCACGCCACGATTTTGTTGATGTGACGTACAGAATGACGACTGGTACTCCGACATTTAACATCCACACTACAGCGGTTCCCTTCTTCAAGAACAGCAAGTACTGGTTTGTTGATGGCCGCTATTGCAGGAAGGTATATGATTGAAGGCTAGAAGAACCATTAGACTTATAGAGGGCTGGCCCGCATCAATATAAAAACGATGGAATCTTAAATCACACGTTAAGGTAACACTAAATCTTTAGGCTTCATGGCCGTCAATTTGATTTAGACAGCCACATGCCCTTGAAGACTACCAGCTATAAACGCCTTCCACCCATAACGCCTATGCTTGATGCAGACCTTTCGCGATTTATTTTCCTTTCTCGATTTATTTTCCTTTCTTGGTGGCCATCTTTCGTCGATCCATGGTATCAAGACATGTTATAACGTGGCTGCAGCCTCTACAGCACCAGCTGCATTGAATACCGACTTATTCGTAAATCTGATCTCGACGGGGTACATCCATTCCATGTACTTTGCCCAGCCTGAATATATTGTCAATCTCCACACCTGGAAACCGGATATAAAACTTACTCCAATATGCACACTTCCTTCCAAGGAACTTTCCAATGCATGGCACAACTATCATTGTCAGGAGTAGTTCGAGCTGCTGCAAGCTTGCCTCCCACTCCTTTTGTGCATCGGTTTGTTCTTCCGAATCTAAATCACTGCTGACAATAGATGATGGAAGAGAGTCAATATCGTCTTGGTCGTTCGACGATTCGTGACCAGCATCCTGAAAGACGTAGGAATCGGAAGTCGACATTGTTAAGGATCCCTGAGAGGAACCCTAAGGAGGATATTTCTGGCGATATGAAGAGGATGTGAAGTCGGAAAGAGATTTAAGCCGATGGTATTTAGTGATGTAATTGCACGTAGAGCGCTACGGCCGACAATGCCAATACATCGAGTACGGGAGGGATTTTATGGTCGAAGAAACACCCAATTACAAATTGAGTAGTTTATTGTTCAATCTCCACGATTAAATTGATGATGTTTCGTTGTTGGCTCGGCTCCACAACTGTGAGGCTAAAACCTCCGCTTAGTGCGAATTTTGAGTCAGACGAAAGTTCCACATTGAATTCAAAGGCGCAGACGCAGCGACTTTCTCCTAAGCACAACCAGCGAACATATACCATCACCCAAACGACAACAGACCGACTACAAATAATAGGTCGCGAGACATATTGCATTAAGAAGCAATTACGATACAAACCGCAATCATGGCGGGTGAGGTAAGCTCGTTGCCCCACCTCAACACAGATGTTGGATTCAACTAATTTCTCCGACCAGGACGTACAGATCAGTGAGCGTAAGCCGCGCAAGTCTGTAGCATTCAGCGAAGGCACAACTATAGTCGATGAGAATGGTGCGGTCACACTGAAGGAAGATGGCCCCGATGATACAAAAGAAACCGCGCTGTCACACTCAACGAGTAGGTCATCACTTTTTTTTTTCGCTCGACTCTAGAACTAGCTACTTACCCAGTTATAGGTGGCGATGAAGCTCAGACAGCTAAGGATGATGGCGACGATGTTGCGAACCTACTCAAGGGAATGAAAAAGAAGAAGAAGGCCAAATCCGCTAAGGATGGAGAAGCAGAGGGTGGTGCGGACACCGAGGCTGCAACTGCTGATGGTGGGCTGGACCTCTCAATGAAGAAGAAGAAGAAGAAGAAGGTCCCGAAGGAAGGTGAAGACGACTTTGCAGCTAAGCTTGCTGCACTCGACATTGAGAAGGATGGCGAGGAAGGAGAAGGCGAACAAGCAGCGGCGGCGGAGAAAAAACCCATTGACGAGGGCGACATGGAAAAGGGTACTGGAATCTGGCAACACGATGAGACTAAGCCTATCGGTTATGAACTCCTCCTCAGCCGTTTCTTCAGCCTCCTCGCACAAAAGAACCCCGACCATGCTACAAGTGGCTCGCGAAGCTACAAGATCCCACCTCCCCAGTGCCTCCGTGAAGGCAACAAGAAGACCATTTTTGCCAATCTTGCCGAAATCTGCAAGCGTATGAAGCGAACTGACGAGCACGTTACATCATATTTGTTTGCTGAGTTGGGTACGAGTGGTTCCGTCGATGGTAGCAGGCGTTTGGTTATCAAGGGCCGCTTCCAGCAGAAACAGATTGAGAACGTCCTACGAAGATACATCAGTAAGTCTGTATAATTCTGAAAATAAGCGGGATGCTAACATCACACTAGTGGAATATGTTACCTGCAAGACCTGCAGATCACCAGATACTGAACTCAACAAAGGAGAGAATCGTCTATATTTCATTACTTGCAACTCATGCGGGTCCCGACGGAGTGTCACGGCTATCAAGACTGGTTTCTCTGCCCAGGTCGGCAAGAGAAAGAGACAACAAGGTTAAGCAATGCGGACTGGAACTTGGCTACAGGATTCTCTTTTCGAGAAGTCTTCTGGCTTTCTATAATGGAAGCTATTGCCGCTTATCATGAATTACATCCATAGCGTAGACTACCATAGTCGAATACATCAGTGTAATCTTCAAAATCAAAATCAAACTTTGAAATCCGATGCCCAGACTCTTCTACCCTGGCGACATGCGATGCTTACGGCAGGTTTGGATTCCAGCTCTCAGACCCTGGCCCCCGCTCCGCCCGCTGTGGCCTGTAAAATGAAGTCCTCTAAGCGCCGGAGCTAACTATTGCGGTATCAAACCCATCCACCCATCCACTGCTCTGCTCTGCTCAAGGATGCCGAACAATATACGCATACCGCTGCGCACTTACTATTGGCTGGAGCTCGATGTCTACTTGCTTAGCCGTCGTGCCTCTAGAAATAGACATCCACTGGCCAAGGCTATCGGCGCCAAGTCATGTGTGAGTCGTGACAGAAGGACCGGCGCCTTGATCAAGATGTTGCTATACAATCACTGCCTACCTTTACTTCAATCATCATTGACGTCCAGCTTCTAACTATCTGTCGCGTACTCGTAGCAGCGTTCTGCCACCAAGATTAATCCCAAGGCCAACCAACCTTGAAGGTATGAGCTGAGAAGCGGGGTCAAGTAAGGCAATGGCAGAGCTGAGCTGACAGCATCGTATCAGCAATTAGCTCGATTGACGACGAGGGCACTCGGTGACTATTCAGACGGACCATTTCATTGATCGCAAGCCTACTCATCTGGTTCTCGACATATCTTGCCGCAAACATGTCATATTATCCTCGTAGGCTTTGAAGACCTTCAAGTGGAGCCATCAACTAACAAAATGCAGCCCCGCCAGAGAAGAATGGCTCCAATGGTAGCGGATCTACAATCTCTCCTCGAATATCCTTACTGATCATGTAAAGGCCAACAAAGCTTCGCTCCTCCTCCGTCAGGAACACCACCTACGCAGGCAAGCCATGCTCAATACTACCCTCCACCCCCACAGCAGCAAGCATCACCTCCCCCCAGTCAGCAGTCATCAAGCTATCCACTTCCTCCCCAGCAGCAAGCTCAGCCTTTCCAACAGAAAAGCCCACAACCCCCTAACTTCTCCCACCGAACGTCCTACCAACAGCCGACCTTAGGTGGACCAGGTCCGCAACCTACGACACCATCCGGCGCACCGGCATTTGAGCAGTCTCCGCCATCTAGTAGCTCTGCTGGTCATCATGGAGATATCTATGCGGAAGGACAACCAGCTCTGAATACTAGCCAGCCCGCAAATCTGCATGCCGGTGCACCGGCGGCAGGACACTTCGTTGGAGCAAGCACGACACAAGATGATGTGGGAACATTTAATGGTGGCAGTTATAGAATCAGCCACAGAGATACGAACAGTATCTTGACACTTCAGTTGGCTTTCGGTTGCCCCCTCCAAGTGAAGCCGGGAGCTATGATTGCAATGTCGCCAACTGTTACCCTAAAGGGTTCAGTGAAGTTCTCCATGAAGAAACTGGTTATTGGAGGTGAGATAGCACACTCGACTTTCACAGGCCCTGGTGAACTTCTTCTTGCGCCCCCTTCTTTGGGTGACATAACCAATATTCGACTTTCTGGTGATGAGCAGTGGTCAGTTGGGAGAGATGCTTTTTTGGCTTGCACGCAAGGTGTAATCAAAGAATATAAGAGGCAGGGTATTGGAAAGGCAATGTTTTCTGGCGAGGGTCTATTCGTCTATAAGATTAGTGGAACCGGCATCATGTGGATCAATAGCTTGGGCGCTATCATCCGGAAGGATGTAAGTAGTACTCAAGTCCAAGTTCATGATACACTGATTAATAAAACTGCAGCTTGTCGAAGGTGAACGATATATTGTAGACAATGGCCATCTCGTTGCTTGGAATACAAAATACGTGCTGGAGCGAGTTGCCTCTGGAGGCATAATTTCTGGTCTTTCGTCTGGAGAAGGTCTTGTATGCAAGTTTACCGGCCCTGGAACAATATTCCTTCAGACTAGGAACCCCGTAAGTTACGCTAGTAACGTTATAACATACACTTGACTAACAATTGTAAGGCCGCCTTTGGTGCTTGGCTCAGTGCCCATGCAACAGTGGCTTAAAATGATCTTATTATGGCCTATATATGCATACTGTATTTGTTACATAGTCTAACGTTATCAGATGTTGATCAATCGGTTATGTAGTGTTAATGAACTGCTTCTCCCAGGTAGCACTTGCCCTTTTTCCTGAGGACACTCACTCTCTGGGCTCTCTCGAGATTAGCTTCCGTAGCGAAGGCACCTTTGTAGAGTTATAAATTGTGCCTTCCTTTTTTATTAGCAAAGAGAAGTAGCTTCTAATGGATATCGTTCTCCCCTCTTCTTTACCTTGTCTTAAGTGCACTGCATCGCTATTAGATAAAAACTTCGTTCTGTTTATAGTGGCTTGTTATATGTCTCCTGAGGACAGTTACGTGTTTTTGTTACTTGGTTGTGCATTTATCCTTGGGTTATACCTCACATTAAAAGGCTTTTCTAGGTTCGACGGTCTTTTGGTTCGCTATTGTTGTTGTGTTTGAGTCATTCTAAGAGGAAAGGCATCATCGAGCTGGTAAATGGCTCCTCTTGAAGCAGTTATTTAGGCATTTAGCTAATCATTTTACAGTCAACAACTAATAATTGCCATTCGCTTTCGAACCTGGTCAACGAATAGCTATGTTTCCACACTCTGAGAATAAAGCCCCTCGAAAGGGCCTACGACTCAAAACCGCCGGTGTACCAGCTCCGAGAATGACAAAAACTGCCACACTGAGAGCTCTACTTAACAAAGAGAGGTCAAAGAGACGCATTGCGCTTGGAAATACATTCGAAAATGCTGCAAGCCCAGTTGTTCAAAGTCCTAAGCCGAAACCCCACAAGGAATCCGGTGATGCCTGTCTCTTGTGGCCGCCTTCTATTACTGATATAAGAAGTGCCTCGAAGGGCAGAGCTTCAAGGCCTCTCTTAGAGGACTTTTTTTATCGCCGCGCAGTGATTGATAAACCCAATCGTCCGTGTAATCAGTCCATTGATGGGATGGAATGCAAGGGGGTTGATGGAGCATGTAGCATGCCACATCCATCTGATAATACTTCTACACAGAAGATACCAGTTCAAAGAAAGAGAGCAGTATCTGCAAACCCTCCAGTAATCACATCTTGTGCGCACCGACATTCACTTCAAGTACTAGATAAGCTGTATCGCGAGGCATCGGGGGTTTATCGACCGCTGCCAGCCAAGGAAACCGATTTCACCGCTGGCCTGTTGGAATTCGCAAGACAGGATGAGCCGCGAGAGGCAGAATTGCTCAAAGAGGAGTCCGAAAAACTCCTCCGGCTTTTTGCAGAGACCTGGAGTGGTCAAAGAGTGACCAAAGCCCCTTCTACTGCTTCTTCAACGCCATTCCTACTAGGGAAGCTCAAAAGCAGTTCAGCGCTCAGTTTACCCAGTCGCTACAGGAATCACGATTCTGATCTGGCATGCATAAACAGAACCGTTGCCTGGGATCCAGCGGTTCAGGAATATGGACCACTGGTCCAAAAAGATCCAGAGAGCCAGCCTAGGAATGGAGGCATTAAGAGTGAGGTTGCAGAGGCCGGCCAGGAACTTCCTGGAGTCGAGCTGATGATCGGTCGTCACGTAGAATCCCCGCGAGAGTTGAAGAAGTGTGGGAAGAAGAGGCTTATGATGATGTTTGAGGAGGCTTTGATCGAACTTGGTTTCGACGATGCTGAAGAGGAACTGAAAGGCAGCGCTATAGCCAGGAAAGCGAAGAGACTCGACCCCACAGCTCACGATTTCAAGTCTTCACAGTGTTTCGATGTGCTGAACAGACTGGAAAATTCTCAGCAAAATCCACTGGCTTTGAAGGCATCAATTAAGGTAGATGTTCGGCATGTGGAGACGTCCTCGCAACCAGCATGTGTGCGGAAAAGGGCTATATTCGACGATCACGCAGCCTGTGGAAGAGAAGTTGATAGCTTTGAGCCATGGTATGCAGAGATGCAACTTGCAGAATTCATTAGGAAGTACCCTTTGACTGGAACAAAATCTCTCAACCCCCCTAAGGGGAAGATGATTAGACCAAAGCCAAGCACTATGCTCGCTATAAGCGGAAGTGCCACAGGAAACCATGCGGCAATGATTCAGGAAAAATTGGAATTCATGTTATACAAGCAAAAGGAGAAGAAGAGAATAGAGCAATTAATGGGGGAGGGACGTTATTAGTGAGAGGCGTATTAAACAGTGATAGGTTTGCGAGTCTGGAAATTGGCCATCACGAAAGCTCTAGTGGTGTCATGAGCAAAAAATGCTTACATATTGTAACGACTCCTACGGCGAGCTTTATGCCCGTGTCTAAGGGTCGTCGATTTCTCTTTGTATTAATTCCTTAGCAGCTAGCAAGAACAGTGATGGCTCAGTTAGCATCTACATTTTGTATCGATGCACACAGAAGTAGCTTTCTGCTCTGAAAATCGATTTATTTTATAACAAACCGCTGCTACTAAATTATGGAATAGCTATAGAAGATCACTATTGCCACTAATTATAAATCTAATTGTCATGGCAGTTTGTTTTCGGCGAGAGGGATTGCCAATGTATTTATTGGGTTTTTGAAGTTAATTCTAATCGTTAGTACAGGCCTGGCCACCGATTGATTAACCTGCGGAAAGGTCCCGCATAGATTTCGTACCAGATCAATTCCTCGCCAGCTCTCGAATGCCATTCATGATACGGTATCTAGGCAATGCGCATATGACGTTAATTATACACAATCCTACACCTAGAAGTTCTACCATACTGCGATGCGCCTTCAACCTTATCTCGACATAGCCACCCAGCCCTGTTACGCGCCCAAGGGTACCATTAGAGATCGCGGTCCCCAGCTAGGTAGCCTGCTACATGCGAGCTTTGTGACTGAGGGCGACAATTAAGCCTCAGTCGGATCGCAGAGATCTGGGCTAGAATTGCTATTGCCTAGCCTTGCCATCGTAATGGCGACTCCCACAACTGGCAAGCACGCTCATGTGGCAGCGACACCTCCGGTCTCGACACCCTTCTCCGGCTCGCAGTCACACCTTACAGCCTTCTCGCCCCATGGGCCTAAGTCTGTTATGCCCTCTCCGCAGCAATTCAAGAAATCGCCTGCGAATCACCCTTCTAACTCGTCCTTTGGTGCAATGAATTTCGACAGTCCAACCGCGGCTGCTTTAGCCGTCTTGCCAACCCTTGGTGATCTCACATTGGATAGCGCTGGAGGCGTCAGTCTGGGTGGTATGGGTGGTGGGTTACATAACATTGGGAGAGGTGATGAAGATGATCAGAAGAGAAAGCTGCAACAAGTCATTGAGATCTTAAAGGTATGTCGATTTTATATACTGGCGTGCCCAGCACTGACATGGTGTAATTAGTCCAGTAACGGTCGAGTCAGCGAGGAAGGAATTGAGAGGTTAGCAAGGCGTATTGGTATGGAATGTTTATGGGAAACGCAAATGGGTAGTGGTGGAAGCATCCGAACACTCATTATAGCCGGCACGGGTCTCTCTCTTGATATCGACTTTACAAATAACATCGTTACGAAGGTGTCGCTTTCATTCCCAGAATCGCCGGAGATCGTTACAAAGCACTCAAATGACGCGGGTAAGATACTGCTACGGGACCTACAGCTTGCGCCACGGGAGAGTCCATTGACCAAGATGCTTGATAAATTTGCGGCCAACCTAGAACGCTTAGCAGCGCTTGATAAGCTGAGTGTCATGCCGTCGTTAAACTGCCACGAAGCAGTGGCGGGACTATACGAGAGTCTTCTAAGACTGCACGAATGGGAGATCCTGAGGTTACAAGAGGACGAGGATATGGTCGGTAAAGGTGCTGATCATATAACAAGGACGGCACTGTGTACTAAGAGTGGACGTCCGGTTATGAATGCCAGGGGGAATGTTGGGTTGAGTCTTGACTACTGGCAAGATAGGCATCGGATCCCGAAAAGTAAGAGCCAGACTAACGAGCTCGAAGACACGAATAACCTGAAGACCTGGTCACTTGTTATCGAATGTGCACCATCATCTGCACTCGTGTACCCTTCTGTTCGTGTATCCGATAAGTGGATATCCGTGGATATTCAGAAGGCCAATCCATCTGCAGACGATCTGCTCTTGGCAACTACTGGTCCAGTACTCGACTGGCAAGACCCAGAAAATATACTGCTCCCGGATTCCGAACCTGTAAAAGAAGATGCCCTGATGGAAGGAATCGAGCAGCATCTCAATAGCAGCAATGCAAAGTTCCCGGATGTTATCTTCGTTGCCAAATTTGACCCTCCGCTAGTTGTTCCCTATGGTGCTGCGATGCAAATCCACAACTCTACCGGCGCAACTTTGGAGGCTTATCCACTATCTCATTTCGATAATCTATTATTCCCTCCGAATGCAGATGAGAAGATCGAGGCCGACGGATCACATAGGAGAGTACAGAGGCAGAAAAGCCTCGTGGTATTCGATCAAGATGGTCGAAAGGACTTAAAGATGCACAAGAATACCCTCAACTTTCAGAAGCTAGAATACGGACGTACATTGACTGACCTTCCGTTCTCACACCCACGTCAACTTGTAGATGTGCTTCCAATACTTCGTCAGTATGCACGTCTATCCACACTACTCGAAAGGAGCTTTGGTTCTCAATTTGCAGACGCGACTCCTATTAAACATGAGCAAGAAGATAATAATGACGATAACGATGATGATGATGGCGGGAAGCCTCTCAAAACATTCAAAGACGAATTAAAAGAGTTTATACCAGGGGCGATGCCGGAGAACCCCGCGACAGCTCCATTCCAGAAATTGCCTATTGACGTATCTCTATATACGCAGCCACTTCCTCGCATGAGGATTACTTTCCCATTTCGAAGGCGGACAGCAGATATATGGTTTGATATTGGCATGAATGGTACTCTAACAGTCACTTCTCAGAGTGTACTAGATGACGATGATTCGCCAGGTAACAAGGGGAAGGGACGCGCTATCGCCGCAGCTGATCTGGCTAAAATACTGGAAATGTCTGAGGATATTGATATTTTCGTGGAGTTCGTCAGGACCCGGTTGCAATGACAGAAGCTTTGGCCTTGAAGGATCCAAGATCGGATATGAATTAGGACTAAAAGGAAATACCCCAAAATATATCACAAGTGTTTAGAAGATCTTATGCCTGGGTGTCTTCGGGTGGCTTGGTCAAAATGATGATACCTATGAACGTGACCTAATAAACTACCATGTTCAAATCAATTCCAATATGTGCAAGGAGCTAAAGCTGAGTCGAATTAACCTAGAGGTGTGAAAGTCCATCAGTTTGAATATAACGAGGCGTGCGAGGTTATTAATCGTATCGATATGCAGGGGCTCTAGGTTCATAACCGAAACTAGCTCATGATTGGGAGTGGAGTGCAGGTGGAGTTGTAATGATGTAAACGACTCTCGACTCGAATTAATTATGAGATCAAGGTATTTTCCTATCAATCTACAACTACGGGACCACAACGCCTACCAACGTTATTTATCTCCTACTCCTTGTATTTGTAAACTCTTAAACCATTCCCGATGTCTTTAGTGAGGCTTGCATTCCGTTCGGTGCGGCCTTCTATGGCACTGTCGAGAGCTCTATCAACAACTGCACGAATACGAATGGCAGGTGCAGGCAATGCGAAGGAGCCAGAGACCGTCTCCGAACATCGAAAAATACAGCAAGAGAAGCCTCTTAATTCACATATGACAAATACGAACTCGACAATTGCCAATGCGATGCCCAAAGTGGGAGTTCAAAATCCCCCTCCAGACCTCATCTCGTCAGTCGATTCAGACTTCACACCAAAAGACTCTATCCCGGAAAATACGGAACGCCTGACTGGAGGCACGCAGAAGGGCGAGCCTGATGCTGGTCTAGGTGCTGAATTGGGTGTTGGCGAGCTGGAAGGGGGCAGTTTCAAGATAGAGCCGTTGAGAAGAATTGGGGAAGATGAAAATACCATGCGAGCTAGGTTACTATGTTTGTCTACCCCCCGTTTATGAAAGCCATGGCATTACTGATTCGTAATCCGCAGATCAAAGTCGCAAGAGAGGAACACTTGAGAGCGATCTACTGATGTCAACCTTTGCAGACGCTTATCTCGAACACATGACACGTGCACAAATGGCTCAATACGACCTGTTCCTGGACGAGAACGATTGGGATATCTATTACTGGGCCACACAAGAACCTGAGGGTGCTGGTGTCGAATCAGATGGTACTACCCAAGTCGCTCAAGGCACCTCTCAGGAACAGCATACTGGGTCAAAACCACACTCTGATGAATGGCGACGCAGTAAGCCGAGAAGTGGTGAGTGGGCACAGACAGTGGGCACTTTCAAACCTCTGTATCGACCAGTTCCGGCACGTTGGAAGAATAGCGAGATTCTGGCCAAACTGAGGCGCCATGTTATTGAGAGATCAGCTGGTGGGATACATGAGGGAAAGACAGACACCGGGGGCGAGACGCTAGCTCAAAGTGTTAGAGGTACCAGAGGTGGAGGTAAGCATATTCTCCATCCGCACACCTATGGCATCACTAATAGATCAACAATAGGTATGGCGTTTATGCCAAAGGTCCGGAACATGGACGTCTAGTTGTGCACCTGCTACTTGTCCATATGCAGCTATTCTAGATCCGTTGTCGCAACCTGAATGTCCTCGTTGACCATGCCTGTGCAAGCCGATCCGCTATTCCCCGGATTGACAAACTTTATTGCGCACAGTCAGCCAGTAGCCGTATCTCCACGCCCAGGAAGGAGAGCGATAGATTCGTGATTATACTAGCAATAGTACTCAGGTCACGTCTTTTATGGATGGATGCTTGTTAAATCGATAGTCAACTAACATTGTGCGCAAGGCTGGCTCTGGCCGCACCATTTCTCTCCATGGCACCGGAAGTATCTTGTGGTGTACCATTTATAGTTGGCTTGCTAAGCTGACCTGATTCAAGTGAATTGCTCAATAGTACGTACGGTTTCTTCGATACCAAGTCACTGGCGCATTGTGGATAAGCTATTTCACCGTGTTTGTGGTCTGCTGTCGTTGTTCAACAGGTAAGCAACCCTCTTGATTGAAAATGCAGCTCGTCGTACCATGGTATCGACGCATTTTCTGGCGCATCCGACAAACCCCTGCTCTATATTATCTGTTGGGGGATATGGCATGGTCTCCATCCACACTTGTTTCTCAACTGTCGACGACATCTCCGAGAACCCTTCATTTTGAGCACATTGGGGGTTCGGTCGGGCGTCCGGACATACATCCGCTAAGATAGCGCCTGATATGAAGACCCTTTGAAGAGGTGAAGCTCTAGATCAGCTCTGGCCGAGTCCATAGCAGTGCCTTTATCGGACAGCTCGAGGCCCGGCAGCTGTATATCCTGTCACGTCGGGCTCACCGGGGGATACCCAGACGAGGCCCAGCGGCCTGCCACCATCCCGACTGGCAGGCCACGTGATTACGGATACTGGCCTCGAGCACAGTCGCATTTGAGGAACAGGGACCCTCTGGCAACCATGGCAGCTATCCGCGTTCCATATGCAAGGTACAGTACCAGCGAAGCAGCCGGGGCAACGCAAGGAGTTCCTGCATGCTGTACCTGCAGATGCACGCCGCCTCATGCACACACAACGTGGCAACGGAAGGGGAGCCATTCCAGACACCGCGGTTACTGCTGCTGCTGTCGCTGCACTCTCGGCGAATGATCTGGGCGTCGGTCTGCCTGCCGGCGGAGAATCCAGAACTCCCACCCAGCTGCCCAGCGACCTAGGCAGATAGGCAGGCAGACAGGCCCTGGGTGACTTCCGCAGCTTCTGCCCCTCCCCTGCGATGTGCAGGTCAACATGTGTACAGTACAGCGCTAGCTACGTCGATCTGTCGGCAGGCGACCCGGACTGCCAAATCGCAGGCCCGCAGACTCGCAGCACATGAGGTAGGAGCCATGGGGGGGGACGAGTGCCAGCCAATCATCCGCCCGGGTTTCAGCCGTGCCTCGATTCCGCGGCCAGGCCCGGAGCCACTTTTCGCTTTGCTGCTGTCACGCCTTGCCCCCCTGCAGCGCCACTATCGCGCATGGGGTCCTGGGCGCTCGCCCTAGCTGGCGCTACGCGTGTCGGGCCAATGAGGGGCCGCGGCGGCTGTCAAGCCACGCCACACTACGGGTAGCGCGCATGCCGCATGCGGCGACCTTCGTGGCGAGCCAGCAGGCCAGCATTCCAGTGCCTGCCCTGCCGCCTGCCCTGCCGCCTGCCCTACCGCCTGCCCTGCGTCCCTGGGCCACGGGAGCCAACCCCACACATTCTGCAAACGGCCGCTCACCTCGTCAACGGCACCACCCACCGTCCCAACGAGCCCCAGGTGTCCAGGGCGGCAAGTGAGGGACGGCGTGTCCTGTACACTGTGCACTGTGCACTGTGCGTACAATATAATATGTATGGCGTCTGATGTCTGATGTATGATGCATGATGTACAATCATGCATCATGTGTGTTGCGCCATTGCTGGCGCGGGTCCCTGTCGTCACTCTCCCGCAGCCCCCCTGGGCAGCTGCTCAGGCGCAGGCGCAGGCGCAGGCGCAGGCGCAGGCGACAGAGGTCCTGGAGAAGAATGGGTTGCTCCATGTGTGTTGCTCTACATAAGCCCGATGGATATCCCTCCTGCATTTTCCTACGGGTCACTCTCGTAGCCCAGCACCTCCTCGTGCCAGTTCTGCTGCGGACACGAGCCTGTACTGTATATCACGTTGTCGCATCGCATCGCCGTGGGACAATCGCAGAGGCATCCATCCCCCAGCGGCATGGCCATGGCGGAGCGAGGCCCTTCACCCGCCGCCATTGCTAGGCACTCTCGCTGGTCTTCTCTCCACCTGTACTATACAATGCCCGCCAGGGTTCACATCACGCCCATGCGCAGACGTTTGCGTCCAGGGCGGGAGTGCTATGCCTCTTGGCCGTGCGGACTCGCGGGTGTCCGATCTTAGCCCTCGTCTAGCTGTCGCGCGGAACTGGACTTCCAGGTCGCTGCCGTGCAGGGTGTGTATGCTCCCTCGCTCGCATTGCAGCATCCAGGCGATCCGATCTTGACACTTCCGGAGCCGATAGCCGATCGCGAGTCGGTGTTTCTTCAACCACGGTCGTCGTTGGGGTTCTTCCTTGCCAACCGGTGGAATGGAGCAAATACTCGCCGTTGGCCCCCAGGCGAAGCGTGGAATGTGAGCCCAGCTGCCGTTGCTGCGGCCCTCGGTGGCCGGGCACACCCGCCGCGGTGCCATCCTCGAGAATGTCAAGATATGCTTGTCGGAGAGCTAAAGTGTTGAACAATCACCGTCGCAAAGGTTAGAAGGTAGGGTCTAGGGCACTTTCCATCTTCACATTCCTCAAGCCCATTGTGCGAGTAACCCGGAATTTATTGCAGATGGCTGGTCAACCTCTAGACATGCATCCCAATTGATAAATATCCTTCGCAAGACTGTTTTGCATGTTTGCTTCCTACATCATTCTTCCACACCTGCCATACCGCAAGCTTTCTACCTTGACCTGTCCATCCCACAAGTCAATTCATATCACGTTTGTTCAGTTCAGCCTAAGGTGCAACAGCCGACTCTTCGGCCCTGACCGACCCCATATCGCCGCAAACGTCTCGCTGCAAACGGCCGTCTGTGCAAACAGTTCTGTACCTGCACCCTCAACCGACCAACCTTATTTGGCACCCCGTCTATCCGAACCGTCGAGGTTAGGCGCCTTCGAGCATGTCCTTTGCTTCACCTATGGCCTATCCTGTCGACAAAGCGTCTGACTTATTCGGACAAGGCTATATGGACCCCTGCAATGACTTCTTTGATCAGTATCTTACCTTCGAGAGCGATAACGACGGACCCATTTTTCCCGGCCTGTATGAGTCGACGCATTTGGAAAAGTCAGCTAGTGGCATTGGGTCTGCAGGTACATCTGCAAGCCTGCGGAACGAGGACGTAGGTCAGAGCCTCGAACAACTATCGCAAGACGAACCATGGGATTTTGCCCAAAACGCAGCCTTACCCCAACGCACTCCATCTCGAGTCGACCATCTCTACACTGAAGGATCAGGACGTGCTGCGATTTCAGACACCGAACTGCTCAGCCTGGAAGGCATCAGCTTGCAATCGCCTCAAGTCTATCCTCTAAGTCCGTCGCTTCCATCAACACCATCACCGTCAAAGGCTGCAGCAGGATCCTTACGCAAGACGAGTCGCTTTATCAGATCGATAACAAAGACTTTCCACAAGACACCGGAAGTACCTGATCTCAGACAACGAAGTCCTATACGAAAGCCAAGCAGTCCGTCCAAGATGATGCGCCCATCTCAGTACAGCGACCAGAACATGCAAGAATGGTCGCATCGCCTAGCTGCAGAAGCTGCGAAGTTTGACTTCGGTTTCCAAAACGGCAGGCCACTGTCCCCTCCTCCATCTGCCAGAGTATCGGATGCTTCTGATAGAAGCAACAATATGATGATATCTGGTCAAAATAACAACGGCTTCGCCTGGGATCACCCAGTGCAGCAGTACGCAACACGCGACCCAGCCGCTCTCCATACACCCTTGACAACCCCGCCATCCGACGTCCATGCCTTTTCTCATCCAAATCTACAGAATGGATCTCCTGAACACATGATTTACCCACCGTCTAATCAGAATCAGCCAAACGGCGCATGGGGTCAATCTCAGATCCAACAAGAATTCGGCAACGGGTTTCCATCTTCGTACGTCGAAGATGATGATGCTGCGCCAGTCTGGTGGAACAATGCTGCTAACACACCAGGCGGGGAGTCTTCCCCTACAGGATTTCACCGCAACCCGTCGCAGCATGAAAACAAGAACCTCGCTATGCAACTTCAAAACGAACTTGCGTACAACTCGAACGAGCTAGCATTGAGTCCATCAAGTATACCATCTGGACTCATGATACAGATGCCTTCATCTCCAACACAGCAGCAATCCTTCGTTGTCGGCTCAGCACCAATGCAGCCTCAAGGCTACTTCCAGAATGGTCAGCCGGCAACTCCTCAAGGCCCCAGGCACCATCGCTATACACAGTCGCAGCCTATCCCGTCGCCGCGCCACTTCTCTTCACCATCCATCCGCGTACGCAAGACCCGTTCGGGCACAGACTCAGACTCGCCGTCGCCGACCAACACCTCGACACCGCGCACACCAAGTTACCATGTTAACAAGCGGCGCAGTATGAGCCGCAAAGCGCCTGATCATCCACCAACGCCAAAGACGCCAAAGAGCGGCGCTGGCTTGGTTGATTTCGTCAACTTCACGCCTCATGACAGCATGAAAATCCTCACAGGTGTTGCGCCCAGCGGGAGTAGCAAGACTAAGGCTCGAAGAGAGAAAGAGGCCTATGAGAAGCGACGGCGATTAAGTCAAGCAGCTGTACGCGCCGTTCAGGCAGCAGGCGGCAGCATTGAGAGCCTGGTTGAAGAGGGGCTCTTCGTTTGATATTGCATGCACATATTTGATCTGCGGATCTTGGGGGGTTTCGGCTTTTTTTACAACAGGAGTTTTCACGGATTGGACCGGACTGGATCCTGGTATGGGGGGAACTGGGGCTTTGGGAGTCTAATACCACTGCTGGGACTTATGTTCCCAGCCAACTTAGCTTTAGATGATTCGGGTGGTCTTTACGTGTGAAGGGTATCAAGATACCTCTCGCACCTCTCATAGTACAAACACCACTTCCAACTACTCCCTATAGCATTAGGCACTATAATCAGAAGTAGCACAATTATCACTATTATTAATACCCCGAATTGTCGCAGAGCAGACTCGCGCCGTGATCTCTTCTCTTCCCTCCCCTTTTCCTTTTTTTTTCTTCTCCCACAACGCAGAGATTTCGTCGAGGTGGCAGCACACAGTCCGCGAGAATCCAGTGGGGGGGGGGGGTAGGGTACGTACAGCGAATGTAAAGACGCCGGCTGAGCGCGTGATTCTGGCTGGGTATGGGCGCACGGCGACTTCATCGCGCACTCCCTCCCTCCCCCTGGCGCTCATGACGTAATTCCTCGCAGTAGATCACATAGAGTTATCGCAGGCGAGCGGGAGACCACAGATCGGATCGCCAGGGTGGGACATTCGTAGAGTGCCACGAGCGCCTCGGAAGCGCCCTGCACGAAAATTACTACGAGCGGCTTCTAAGTCAACTAAGTGGGATGATCTTTGCGCGTCCATATTTTTAGCGGGCGAGCGGCTATTAGGTAAGCGCCAGTCTCCCCCGTCCATACATTATACACATTAGGGGTGCGATTCACATAGGAACGGTACTCATTCAGGTATCTATCTGAGTTCGGCTAAATCACATCTAGTTGACCACTGGGAGTTCGCACAGTAAATGTTAGCGAATATTTCACAAAATGAGCAGGTTCAGAGACCCCGAGGTGGGATAGCAATTTTTTGGAAGACGAGAATATACTACACTTACTTGGCTCTTCAGCTACGTAATGTAGGTATGCGCCCAAAAGCTTGATGCCCTCGATGTAGTTCTTCTTATCTAGCTTCTCATTGATGGAGTGTGCACCATCGGTGGAGCTACCCATCGGCAATAGCAGGACGTTCTTGCCAGTCGCTTGCTCAAACGTCAATGTTACTGGAATACTATTCAAAGGTTAATAATACAGTATAAGAATTGTAGCAAGGTTTGACGACTTACCTTCCACCTTCACGAGTGAGGTCAGGCTTCACGCCCCATACGCGCTCGACGGCTTTGCCTGCAGCAGTGAAGTTCCAGTGATTTGGGCTTGCGACCCACCATTTTCCATCATGCTGTAAGAAGCAGTTCAAGGTATTCTTGCTCTTCAACAATGCAAATTGCTCGTTTACGTACTTGTATACCAGCTTGCTCACATCTTCACTTTCCATGTTGGGTACAGTTCGGATCGAGAACTTGCCAGTTACCTTCGCCGGGATGACGGTTTTGGCGCCTGGCTGAGAAAATGCACCTTCAATGCCGTGAATTGAGAGAGATGGATAGCGCCATCGCGCCATTAGAGTACGCTCCTTATCCGGGTATATGCCGGTTTTGCTGCCAAGGGATTCGTACAGGTTATCCATAGTGAAAGAAATATCGGCATAGAGTGACTTCTCTTCCTCGGTCAACGGGGCAACGAGCTCTGCAATACCAGGGATCTTTATCTTGCCATCAGTATCAACCAAAGTAGCCAGAACACGAACCAGATCTGTCATTGGCTCTTGTGCCGTTCCGCCAAAGACACCGCTATGGAGATCTGCGCCTGGTCCGGATATCTCGACGGAGTAGTAGTTGCATCCACGAAGACCGTATGTCAGGCAGGGCTTTTCGGTTCCGAGCCAATAATTGTCTGATATACAGACTGCATCTGTATCGGCGAAGAATTCCTTGGCTTCAGCTTTGATGAAATCATCAAGTCCTTCCGACCCGTATTCCTCCATACCCTCGAAACACATAAGTAGGTTAACAGGGAAGTCTAGACCTGCCTTCTGATGGGCCTCAATGGCGTTTAACCATCCTAACACCGGACCTTTATCATCAGTGCTACCTCTTCCAAACATTCTTCCCTTGTCATCAACGGTGAGCTCGAATGGCTCTGTTGCCCATCCATCTTCCTTTCCGGCAGGCTGCACGTCATAGTGACCATAAACTAGAATTGTGCGCTTCTTTTTATCGTTACCATATCGTGCGATGACAACTGGAGGAAGGTCTAGATGCTCTTTGCCGGGTTGCTTGCCTAGGGGGCGTTTTTGTACTTCTGCGCCAAGTGCTGTAAGCTCAGCAGCGAGGAATTCGCCCATGCGAACAACATCTGGTCGGCGTTCATCCTCGGCGGAGACGGAGGGAATAGCAACGGCTTTCCTGAGACGCTCTATGAAATGATCGCTGAGGGAGTCTACTTGCTTGAAGAAGCCATCGAGTTGAGGAGCCATCGTTTGAGCTTGATGCTTATTAATGGTTTCAGTGAGGTAAGGACGACTCTGAATGGATATTTTTGGAGATGGGATATATCTTTGAAAATCCCTTGTTCTCGCTGGTAAGTAATACGTGAATTTTGAGAGCTTTGGAATGAAGCGTCGTGACATTGAGCTGTACTCGCAATTGCGAGTAAACTTTTGGCGGGGCCCAGAGACGAATGTGACGGGAAGGCGCTAAGGGGGGTTTTGATAGGCGACACGACCTATTAAATTCATGTGATTCCGTATCATAAACTCCAAGCTCCATATCCAGACCTGAATTTTAACATGGCTTCTATTATAGTGCCAGTCATGGGGTTCCTGTATTGTCATAATGCGAAGTATATATTGGGCTTGTACCTGCCATTCTAGACCTTTTACTTGCCTAAGATCTTGGCATTGGAATTCAAATTTGGCAACGCTGGTTTGTTTTCTTGAAGGTAGCACCCATGCACACAGTTTAGAGTTCATACAGATATACCATGGAATTGGCCACTATCCAGCACATAGTTTAGCAGCCAGATCATAGATTCCAATTATTCTTATAAGTATGAAGTTCAATAAGAGATGTTGCAATGCCACGAACGAAAAACGGGTTGATACACAAGTGTGTAAATCATATTGACGAGCCTTATCACAAAATAGTGAGTGTCACAATGCAGACATAAATAGGGGGTTCGCCAGTACGCTTGATTGAGGTCGCCTCGGTATTCCCTAACATTTATACGCCTCTCCATATGCTCGCTCTTGAACCGACCCATTTATGTATCTGCCACTAATGCTAATAAGACACAAGCGAAGGGGAAATCGTCCATTACGTATCGATAGCCGTCATCACAATCTAGGTGGGCTTAAATAAGATGTTTCGATCTAAAATAATCATGTCAGTAGAACCTTCACAGAGCTTACGGTATGCTTACCTGAAATAGGCCCTCAAATAGACCACTTGCCATGCTCCCAATGCCATGAGCATGCCCATAGTACTAAAAGCAAACCATTTAACACGATTGTTCGTGCTTTCATTTGTGTCACGAAGCTTCTGCTCTCTGCCCCTGAGATAGTCCATCTCGCTAACAATCTCACCCACGAGTTCCTCAATACGTCTCAGCTCCGTTTCGACCGGCTTCAACTTTTCTGTAGCTTGTACCGCAGACCAATCCTTCGCGTCTGCACCAATATCGATGTCCAATTCAATAGAACGGGTATTGGTTGAAAATGTAGAGCCTAGGGAGATGAATCAGCGAGAGCCTTAGAAAGCTTCAGGAGAGACCTACCGCCAACTTGAAGATTCTCAAAGCAGACATCAAATGCTGCATCAGAATGTGAAGTGAATGCCATCCTTTTCTCGCCTACAATATCCTTTGGCTTTCCGTACTCGTTTCCGATAGCGTCCCTGATCTGTAGGATTTTATCAATATAATAGCCACAAGCAGAACCTCTTCAGAAACCCACATGCATGTTGACAGACTGTCCATCGCCCTTGGTGCCTCCGACTGTAGCTGTGACTACCACCAAAGTATCCTTAGAAACAAAATTCCGTATGCATCGTTCAGTCTTTTTGTCGGGATGTGGATGTGCTTGGAGGTCAAACTTGAGCGCATCTGCGCATACTAGTAGTAGAATTAAGCCGCATAGGTAATGCAGCAATGAATTCGAGTATGCCATCTTGTGCTAGAGTACAATTGTTGAAAGTCTGTCCTATCGCGCGGAAAGGGAGCATTCGACCAAATTAAGCGAACGTGTATTTATTTAGGTCACGTGCTAGTTTTTTACAGCCTTACGTTGGTCGCGAACTTCTTCGTAGATGAAGTACAGTCCAGCTCAATCGTGACTACGAACCCCCAACAAGCTCGACCTACACCGCCGACATGCCAAAATGTAAGTTCCTATTATGCGGTCATATTGATGAGCTTTACTAACACATTTGTAGTCTTCTGTAGGTTCTTAACAGTTTGCTTAAGCTCTTTAATGAAGTCTAGCTTTTCGTATACTTGCTCACATACTGACCTCCATAAGGCGACTATTGCGATGTCTACCTCACACATGACTCGATGAGCGTCCGTAAAGCCCATAATAGCGGCCGAAACCATTTACGAAATGTCGTTGACTATTATCAACGTAGGCATCTTCCCGTCGCGCATTAAATGTCGAATGCTTACGCTATTACAGAGATTGGCCACGAGAAAGCGCAATCAGTCATTGACTCAATCACCTCCTCATATGCAGCAGAAGGACAATCATCATCCAATCCTATGCTCGGTCAAAACCCTGGTGTACAGCCATTTCCTCCGCCTCCATTCGGCTTCCCTGGTGGTAAGTTGATATAAAAGTACTCCTTGAATATAGCATGTACTGACAACACAACACAGCTGGTGGTCTTCCTCCCCCTCCATTTGGATTGCCCGGCGGCTTGCCTCAAGGCATGATTCCTCGTATGCTGTTATTTTTTAGCCATCACACCTTACCCTTTAAAGGCGCATATATGCTAATATACTCTGTTCTCACAGCGCCTAATGGCCGGGGTCTACCAATGCCACCTTTCCCGGGGCCAAATGGCATGCCGTCCATTCCTCCGAATGGTCTCCCCTTCCCACCCCCCGGCGGTCTACCATTCCCTCCTCCAGGTGGAATGCCGCCCATGCCGCCCAACTTCCAATTCCAGGGGCTACCACAAGGTCTGCCACAGGGTGGATTTCAGGGTGCCCCCCCAGCGCAATTTGCAAACCAGGGGCAGGGTGGACCTCCACAGCACAGCGGGCACGATGTTTACAGTGATCGGAGATGAAGTGCTAGCATTCGAGAAGAAATAGGAGCCGCGGTGAATTGCAGGTTGCATATGGGTTTAAGGCGTTGCGGAAGTCCTGCTGGATGGCAGTTGGGTGTTAAGTATAAAATTCTGCGCACATGTATAAGAGCATGCAGTATCACAGAAGAAATGGGCATATCTAAAGTGTTTGTGTGCCTAATTACTGAGTTATCGAAATTTAGCTTGTTGACTGCGACGCGGACTAATCATAATAATTGCAATAGTCTTAACATCGATGCTACGAATAGTCTCAGAACGCTCATCCCGGGCCAGCCCATATTTAGATGCTCCGGAAGCTCTTGGCATCAAAATATGAGCATTGAGACCAATTTTGATCTTTCGAGGTGATGCAATGTCACGTGATATAGAGTAAACTAGTGCGTAAGCGAGCGTGCCGACGAACTTCCTTCATATTCGAGGCACAGTCAGAAGTGACATCCCAACCTTAAAAGTAGGTACTCAGTAAGGATCTCCTAAATTCTTATTAAGGGCGATGGTATCATTCTCCCTGCAATGCTTATCCATGCTATACCATCCTTTGTCAACATGATATTGTTTTGTCTGGGAACAGGATTTAGAATTTCCTACGTGGAGAAGATGCATCCTCGATTAACATCCTCGGGCGTCATGGCATCCGTGGCCGTCGATCTCCGGAGTATGTTATTGAGATTTTGACTGTCCGCATCTCAATATCTCTTCAGGTCTCAATATTTACTGTCACTGAAGTGACGTCGAAACAGAGCGTTGGTGGCTCATGCCGGATCCGGCGAAAAAGCAAGTCACTATTCCCTCTTAAGGTCGTTACCACCTTTCAACCCCCCTATAGCGTCATGGCAACTATTGCGTCCCCAGCTATAGCCCTGTGGTCCGCCTCCCGTCATGCCCAGCGCGTCATCAATACGCCCAGAGGTTCTAGGTTTCCCAGAAAGGCGACCTCCCGCCGTTATACGCCACGTTCTCAACCGCCTCAGGGGCGTTGGAAGGCTAAATGACGGAGGACCTGATGCTTAAAGCCTGTGGTTGCAATTCGTCTGGTCCTCGGGTCTTCTGGATGCCGGCAGTCAGGCATCACACTGTTCTCATTCGTCTGTAGTTCCGGGCCTAGTTTGTTAGCCTTCATGGATATCAGAGGGCAGACGGTTCTGCAATGTTGGGTGGGGTTGTCGTCCATCAATGCGGTCATCTTTGCCATTCGCGTTGGCCCAGATGATGAAGTGGATATAACCACAGCAGACCATGTCGTACTACGACGGGTATTGCGTCGCGGGGCTGTCATAGACTCCGCACACGGTACATATTCTTTCTACTATAAACATATAAGAATCCGAAGCTTTATTCTCGTCCCCACATTCTTCTTCAACAAAATCTTAGAGTCACTCTAAGTAGTATAATCCACTTTCTCATCCTCTATACCAATCCCTGAATTATCCAACCGCAGTTCAAGATGCGTCTCCCTACACTTGCTAGTCTAGCCACCTTGGCTCTGGCAGTTCTGCCTCTTGCAAACTCTGTCCCTACTCCAGACTTCTTAGATCTAAAGATCCGAAATCTAGATGCCAGGGATGTTATCGCGAACAGTTACATCATTGTTTACAAACAAAATACCACCGCGTCAGAAGTCAAGAGCCACATCAAGCACTTCAGTAAGGCCACATCCAAGCGTGACGGTACTCAATTGGACACGAGGACAGCCGCAGGCATCGACCACCAGTGGAACATAACTTCCACTAATGGTAGCTCCCATGGCTTCAACGGTTACCATATTACAGCAAATGCGGCCACCATCAAGGAGATTGCAGCTCGCCCAGAGGTAGGCTCTTCGTTTGTGCTTGTTTCTCATGGCATCGGCTAATGGCTTGTTTAGGTCGCATATATTGAGCAAGACAGCATAATGAAAACTTCGGCTTTCATAACACAGACCGGAGCTACCTACGGATTGGGGCTGATCTCCCATAGAGCTACAACAGCCTCGACCAGCTATGTATATGACTCAAGTGCTGGCACTGGGACTAGAGTCTACGTTGTCGATACCGGAATCTATACCCAGAACAGCGATTTTGGCGGTCGCGCCATCTGGGGTACTAACTTCATCTCCGGTGCTCCAAACACTGATGATAACGGACATGGTGAGCTCCTATTTCCAGCTCTATTGCAACAACTGTATGCTAACCCTGTTATTCAGGCACACACTGCGCTGGAACGATTGGAGGGACAAAGTACGGTGTTGCAAAGTTGACGACACTTGTCGCAGTCAAAGTCCTGGACTCAACAGGCTCAGGCTCCAACTCCGGTGTCATCTCTGGCATCCAGTGGGCCGTCTCCAACGCCCAGTCCCTTGGTTTTACCAAGAAGTCAGTCATAAGCATGTCCCTCGGCGGCGCCTATTCTGCAGCACTCAACAGTGCAGTCGCCTCGGCCACTGCGGCCGGCCTCACCGTCGTCGTTGCAGCTGGTAACAGCGGTGCCGACGCATCGGCTTACTCCCCAGCATCCGAGACATCCGCCATCACGGTCGGAGCCATCGACTCCACCTTCACCAAACCCTCGTGGTCCAACTTTGGCGCCGATGTCGATATCTTTGCACCAGGTGTCAGTGTCCTGAGCACTTGGATCGGAAGCACAACCGCCACCAACACCCTTAGCGGAACCAGCATGGCTACGCCCCATGTTGCTGGTCTTGCTGCTTATCTCATCACCCTCCAGGGACTGGCCTCGGCCGCCTCTGTTCAGTCGATGGTCAAGGCACTAGGCACCAGCAAGGTCGGTATCTCTCTTGGCGCCGGAAGCCCAAACCTAGTCGAATATGACGGCTCCGGAAAGTAACTCACAATTCCAACTACACATGAGTAAATAAAAGAGTTTGCGGGATTTGAAACGTACTTGTATAACTATTTCTGTATTATGTTATCATTCGCTCTTGGGACATCTGACCTGACGGCGCTCAGTGTCATTTTGGCTGGCAAGCCAGGGGGTTTTTTTTTTGTTTGGGGCGGGGGGAGTGGGGAACAGAAACGGAAACAGTTAAAAACAGAACACAGATCTCACGAATCCGTACAGGAACAGCAAGTCTTCCGGCTTCCCATTGATCGAATAGACAAAGATTCATAGACTATACTATACTATATAGAGAGAGACAAGACAGATAACTCTTCTTGAATCTGTATCATCGCAACCAAAGAAAAAAGGCCCACTCCGCTCTGTGCTCTGTGCTCTGGGAACAGCAGTGAATGATCCTGCGTAGATTCGCGCGCTGTGTTGGGGGGGGGGCGGATCACTCGAGGCCGGCTGGGGTGGCTTCTGGAAGCGAGGAGGGGGCGCTGGCAGGGCAGTGGGTGTCGAAAGCGCAGAGCGCCATTTATACCTTGATTCACGACTGGCTATGGTAAGTAACAGCGGCGCAGTTGCACCGTCGCTATTCGCAGCCTGTAATGATGCCGAGATTGGTTTGTTTTGTTTGTTTGCAACGTTTCATTGTTTCGCTATCGTACATGGCATCCAGCCACGTTTTCCCGCCAAATCTATACATATATTTGCATGGTCCACTCCATCCGTGTTGGGATGTGGCACTAAGCTATTTGGAATTGCTCAAAGTGAGTATCCATAAAAGAATTTTGTACTGTGTGCTGATTCCGATGTGATGCGCTACCTTATTATCGGCACACCCAATCCAGCAACGCACAGCCAGCTGTCGCAATGAGAACCCCTATCCCCAACGCAATCAATGCAGCGTACATATAACAAAACCCCATACAAAAGAAATTTAACGCCAAGTAGGCTCCCATAATGGCACTGTTGGATGATTATTCACAGTCTAACGCCAGCTAGATCTTCGCAAATTCGTAATCTAATGGTCGTAGCCAGCTCCTCGTTGCCAAGGGCTATAAGAAATTAGCTTCTGATAGGCAATAGGTTTAGGAAATGCTTACCTGGCATTGTTTTGACTCCTAAATCCTGCAGGGCTGGCATTATTTGCCATCCTATTGTACCCTTGGCTGTTCATAGATTGTATCGATTCAGCTCTTGCATAAGGGCCTGCCGGTGAGCCAGCACCTGCTCTGTTTATCAAGGGTATGTTGTTGCTTAGTTGCGACTCTGCACCGTATGAGCCTTGGTAGACGCCATTAGGAGCGTCCGAGTATGAAGGTGGCCCGCTGCGGCCGCTGGGGAAGAGGGGTACCGATGGGTCGATGGGGGAATGAGGTGGGTCGCGCGAGTTCGCGGCTGAAGGAGGTAGAGCCATCTGCGCAGCTTGTTGACGGTGCATCGATCCAGAGGACCATGAATCATTGTCATCATCATCAAGGTCGAGACCAGGCTTGTAGCCACCCTTCATATCACCTCTGGCAGTCGCACCCAATGCATCAAGTTCTGTTGTAAGGTTTGTTTGCGACTTGATGAACGATGCTCTATCATCGGTCATCGGTTGGTACCGGGTGTCTGGGTTCTTGCGAATCAAGGAGAAGATGACCGCAACAATGATCATGATTAGAAGGACAAGTGCCATAACCGCGTTTAGAACGAAGAAGACAACGCCCATAACACCAGTGACAATGGTAGGTTGGTTGAAAATGCCAGTGAAGAATATGAGGAAGATAGCATTGACAAAATTGACAGCACAGATGCCAATATTTACAGTGTTCGTAGTCTTGTCCATCCATGGTCGAATGACACTCGCTCCGATGAGTACGGCTGCTTCGATGATGAGGAGGGCAATAGCTTGGACGGTGCCACTCTTTTGCGCAAATGCAATGAACATGCCCTTGATGATAAGGTAGAGTAGAACCGGGAGAATGTAGTAGTAAGCCGTCGCTCTGAACTGGACATAGAGGAAGCCCCATTTGTTCAATGCAGTTGGGTCAGAATAGAGGATATAAGCAGGGTTCTTGTGCATCAGTGTCGAGCGCCGCGCGATCCGTACAACCTTGAAAGCGGCCCATCCAAGTGTAAACGACATGCCAAAGAAGAAGAAGACTGCGAGGACAACCTCAGCTGCCGAGTCAACCTGTGTAAATTCCCACAGGCAGAGAATGGTCATTTGAGGATATCCGATCAGGACCATGCGGAACAAGATACCCTTGAGGACAACGAGCCATCCGTTACGGAAATCCTGGAACTTATTGCTAGCCATCCACTTCGCCTTCACAGCAAGCTCACAGAATCCCTTGAACAGAGATACGAAGATGACGGTGAATACAACAAAGATGCAAAAGAAGATAAGTCCTGTCAGGAATAGGTTGGTAGCCTCCATACCGGCACGGAACGCAACTCTGCTGATACCCTTCACAGTGTATGTTCCTGAAAGGGTGGTGGCCGAGTTGCTACGCTTGCCAAGTAGCGTTGCGTGAGCAGTCTCCAGAAGCTTCACCGTAGTCGCGACTGATCGTTTTTTGAAAGACCGTTTTTCGACTTCTACAGAGGTGGTAGTGAGCGTGTTAAGAATTGTTGCAGCTGTTCCTCCAGTTGCCTTCAGGTACCAGGTGGCAATCGTCTGCAGGAAATCAACCTCGATAATGCCCATGGTCCATTGAAAGTCCTGTGTCCACGACTGGACAATAGGCGGGAGCGGAACAGCCGTTAAGCCGATCATTGCAATGGCCTGGAAATAGCCAAAGAGGGACAAGGCATACGAAGCAATATGGGCTGCGGTATTATCGTGTCCTAGCCCTGAAACAACAGCCGATACGACGAGAGCAATACCAGCAACAACGGCTGTACCCCAGCTGACACCCTTCTGGTCGACTGTTTTCCCATTGGAAAGCTTTGCCTCCACACAAGCTGCGCTGACATCAGGAGTCGAAGTACTGTTGATCTGAACGCGCACGGTTGCATCGAGATCTGGAACTGAATAGGCAACGGACGGAATCTCGTCAACAACAGACTGCGAGACTTCGAGATTCGACAGAATATCAATCTGGCCTTCACTCATAGGGCACAGTCCAGCGAGGTCCATGGTGCAAGGATCCATCGTCTCCGATATAATGGTGTAGCCGTATGCCAAAACTGTGATCTGGAACGTGACGTTGCCCGAGATGGAGGAAATGCCAACGACATCGAATGTGAGGGTGAGATTGTTAGGTGTGAAGACGACATTGAATAAACTGGCCGTGAAGTTGGAGTTGTCCTGGCAGGTATTGAGCGATGACGACTCGATCAGATTGGTCGCGCTGACACTTGGCAGCAGCGAGAGAACAGATGCAAAGGCGACGAGTGGTGACAGAATTGAAAGACGCATAATGGCAATGTTGTGTCGACGAGAGCGTCGACAAGAGCCCGTCGAGGCGTACAGATGGAAAGTGAATTATCCGGTGGCTTCCGAATCCGATGGTGAAGGTTGGGAATCCGGTTTCAACGCTCTTCAATTGCAAATCCCCTTTGTCCTGCACGTCAGGCCGTGTCGTCTGGTGACGCCGTAATGAGAGGGTCGCAGGTTATCGCGCGCTGTCGATGTTGATGCACAGGTCGACCGGAACCATAGGAACGTCGTGTGCAGTGCAGTCCCTGATCAATCGCAGGAGCGGCGACGGGGAGGACGGGGGACTCTGTGAGGTTTCCAGCTCACGAACGAGAGTAGAGAGAAGAGGTTTTATCGAAGTTGCGACGATCCGACGGGTCGATGCTGTCGGGATTGTCGGGATTGTCGGGATTGTCGGTATTGTCGTCGACGTTGTCGAATGCGGAGGTGGTTGAAAGGATGCGCAGGCTGAGCGAGAGTGGTTTTGGCAGTGGAAGAAGGAGTTGGTGAGAATGCAGTTGGTAAATTGAGGTATGGGGTGGCTCGGGTAGTGGGTAGGGTGGTGGTAGGGCGGCGGTAGGGTCGACAGCAAGGCAAGAGCGGTAAATGAAGACTGGCGGCGTGGCCGGGGGGACGGGTTTAGTGAATGGCGAGTGAGGGACTTGACGGGGGCGGGAGGTGCTGCGTACGCTGGGCGTGGATGGACGGCGGCCGCAGGGCCAGAGGGCGCTGTACAGCGGGCTGGGCAGTGGCCAGTGGACGGCGGCAGTGGGCGGCGACAGTGGGCGGGACAGCGTACATCAGGTACCGGCCGGCAAGAACAGGGCCCGCGCGCAGGCAACGGCCGGTATGGGATGTACGCACAGGATTCGGCGCACGCTGCAGGAGCTGTGCAGCGAGAACTCGTGCCGTGCAGTTTCGGCCGTGTCGTCACGAGTGCGAGAGCGAGCGCCTTAGCACCTGAGGGAAGTGGGAAGAGCCGAGAGCACGGGCAGGGCTAAGGGGGTGGGCCGGGCAGGCAAGTGTACTATACGGCTACAGTAGATGGGCAGATGAGGGAGGGCGTGCACAGTAGAGTAGCAAGCACTGCACAGCATCTGCAGTAGGCTGCGGAGGGCAGCAGAGCAGCACAGTACGGACAGTACGTACAGCAAGTACAGTAGTGGGCGGCAGTAGCGGGCAACCGTCAGTAGTGGCCAGCAGCGTCAGCGACCGACGCAGCCTTGGTGGGGTCAGGTGTCAGTGACGGCTGGGCTGGGCCGGGCAGGGAGGGGCCGTAGGGGAGAGAGGAGAGTGAGTACAGTGAGTACAGTACGTACTGTATATACAATGTTGCCGGTGCTGCGTACTGCGGACTGTGTGCGTTTGTACCTGTACTGTACTGTACTGTACTGTACTGTACTGTACTGTGTGTACAGCGGTCTCCCAGGGCTCACGGCTCACGGCTCAGGGCCCAGGGGACGCTGGGGACGCTGGGGGAGGTGCTGGGGCGCTGCCAGCCAGCCCTGCCCGCCTGCCTCGCAAGCCGGGCAGGGCAGGGCAGGGCAGGTCTAGCAGCCCGAGCGGGCCTAGCAGCGAGCAGGCGTGTCCCGATCGATTACATTACGCGGTCAGGCACAGCACTCGCCCACGCGCACACTCGCACACTCGCACAGCAAGCACTGCACTGCAAGCACTGCAGGCAAGCACTGCGGCGCATTCGAGGCATCGAGGCATCGAGGAATGCCGGGCGCAAAACCGGCGCAAAACACGAGGTGGTGCGCAATCCTAATCATTCTAATAATACGACGACTCCGGCCCTGCGCTACCTCCGGGCCCTGGCGTGCCGGCTGAGCTTACGCCTGCTCCATGCCGCTTCCATCCTCGACCCGCTCTCTCGTCCGCATCGCTGGGCCGAGCACAGCGGTCCACTGGATTGGATTGTGCGGTCCCGATGGAGCGATGTAGCTATGTATGTACGTGCACAGTACAGTCCAGTACAGTCCAGTCCAGTACAGTCCAGTCCAGTACAGTCCAGTCCAGTCCGTTCTGCCTCTTCCTCTGCCTCGATCCTCGGCATCGTGCTGGCATGGCATATGTCGGTAGCATAGGGCAACGATGGTACGATGGGGCGTAGAACTACAGCATCGTCGTAGGATATATTATATTACCAGTTGCGAGTCGCTTCCACGCCTTCCAAGCCTCCGGCCTTTCCTCGCCCAGCACTCATTTACCACCCGTACGCAACGCAACGTACGTACGGCGAGGGAACGCTCGACTCCCTCTGTCCCGGGATGCCTTGCGGCGGAGAAGCAAGAAAAAGGCGCGGCGGGTATACTGTATCGCCTCCGTCCTCTACGTTTGATGCTTCAGAGCACCGGCTGCGAGTCGAGCGAGAGCGACCAGCGCCCTCCGCCTCCGGGCTTCCAGCCACCCAGAACTCGACGGCTCGCTGTTGTGCTGCTGTGCTGCTGTGCTGCTGTGCTGTTGTGCTGCAATGCGTGCGCTGCACTCGTAAATCAACGTCGGTGATGCGATGCACGCGCCTGATCAGCAATCTGCGACAATCGATGTCTTGTCTTCTAGCTCGTCAAACCTGCTCGTCAAAATCGCTCGTTCGCCCGTTCGCTCGTTGCCAATACTTCATTTCCCAGGCGTCGTCTGTTTTTGCACAGCCTCCTCCTCCCAGCGACTAGGGCGCGCGCTGGCCTGCTCGGCGCCTCGTATGCCTTCCAACGCCGATTCCATCCTCCATGGACCCTTGGTGCTCTCCTCGCACGGCTGGAGAAGCAGCTCGTAAGAGAGGACTTCGCAGACTTTGTAGACTTCGTGGTCAGACGGCCTGGAGGCGCACCTGGTTGACAGCAGCTGCTTTTAGGCCTAGGTCGAGTGCAGCAAAAATAACATCCGGGCTCGTATTATTTATCGATGGACTGATTGATTTGCAGCACTATAGTACTGTGGTGCTATGCTATAGGTACTGTCTGTACTGTACCACCAGTAAGTCTAAGTCCGAGTCCTGGAAGCGTACGTAAGTTCCCCGTACAGCGCCGGTCACGAGAGAGAGAGAGAGCCCGGATGAGAGCCCGGATGACTGCCCGGTTACCGTGGAGAAATCTTCCATTCTTGGTGCCTTGGTGCCTTATTGCCTCGATGCCTCAGTCACCCATGGCGATTGATCAATTTCCGATGCATGACGGCGATCACGATGACATTCTCCGTAGCTCCAAGGGCTCCACAATCCTCAAACGGTCTGAGGCACTCTTGGAACGACAAAGCGAGTTATCCTGCTCGGATATACGGTACTACAGTATCCTGTCTGTATACCGTATCCGTGCACATCGATGCTTCAACCGCCTTTGCTCTGCTCCAGGATTGGCAGGACTTTGCAGGTCGTCTCTGGGGTATCGCACGCTTGCACGGCTTCTGCTTGGGGTGCTTACCAGTAGCAAAACCCAAGAAAGGCTTGCTTTCTGTTGCAGATGCAGGAACACTATGAGTTTGATGTGGTTGGCTTCTGTGGATGGCACAATGGACGTTGCATCGCCCATTCCCAGATTCCGAGACATTTGTCATGCCAGGGCTTCGCCGCACATCCGTTCAAGCACGCATCAGACACGTAGGTGGCTTATGTCAGTCATGCAGGCTCGATCACATGATCTAGATGAAATATCTTACCGTTCAAAGGCATCGGTTTATCAAGAGCGATCGAGTACAGAACTCCACATCACAGGAAAGCCAGCTGTACAAGGTTTCCGCTAGGATTCCTTTAAAGAGCCACTACCGAGATTCCAAGTAGGCCCTTTTCGTTCCTTATTTCTATCAAATATAGCGTGAAACAGTGCTACAGAGACAGCACTGGGACAGGGCTCTGACGGCGGGTTCCTGATCGGTAGCAGTACATCAACGCGCAATAGAATCAGACATAAAAACGACGGCCGCGGTCCTTTGAACTTCTATATTACATAAACCAAGGTCTTACTATGGCGGTGGAGTTGTTGGGTATTGCTTAGAGAGACCATTATGAATTTGTGATCATTTATTCGTCATATTTGACATTTATAGTTTTCTATTTACTATATTTTATGATTTAGATTTTGAATCATTATTTAATATTACAATGCCAGTGTGAAATGTTATAATAATGCAGCAATGACAGTGTCCCGAATGACACCCAATTCTCAATCAGTTTCAAGACCTCGAGATACGGCAATATAAAATATCTGATAGATTTACTCAATTGCACTTTAAATATTTATTGAAGGTAGCTTGATGCCTCGAGACTGGAATTGCCAATCCGAATCACGTGACCGAGCACTGCATCTCAGATCTCGGCAAGGGCCGTAATAATTTTAAGTTGTAGATGGAGCTTCAGAGATCCAGGGTCTTCACCTCATGAAAATGTCGACATCGTGACGAATGTCCCTAGGTAGTCGCATACTCCTACGAGGCAAGGCCGCTATCTCTGTCTCTGCTAGTCACACCTTGACTCCCAGTGAACCTTTACTCTTTCTGTATCCTCGATGGATCAGGACTGTAGCATCAGCAAGCGCTGTCGATAGGGATAGCGGCCAAGAGCTACCTTCGACAATCCATTCTCCCTTCCAATCACATCAAACGGAACAGATCTACAATGTCTCATCAACGGCATCATTCACAACCCCGAGGGCACCAAGATCGACCCAGCCTGAATCTACAGATGGACTCTCATCGGTACGCCGGACAAGTTCAGAAAAAATCGAAAAGGGATTGCCTTTACCCAGGACTCTGGAGGTTGGCGGCATAGTCCGCAAGATACTTGGAAATGCCGAGAAAAGGAAGAATGATAGGGACCATGATCGAAGGGTAAGGCAGGAGTATCAAGAGCGGAAGCGCGAGGAGAAAGGCATTGGTCTTCCAGACTGGCGCGCTATTCTGTCTGACCTGGAGCTAAATACACCCAAACGATCCGCTACCTGGCACGACAATGGCTTGAGAATACTGGTACCGATATCCGCGCTCCCGGAACTTTTATTTGGCATGGACGACAATATATGGGAGATCAAACGTCGTTGCGGTTGTCAAATTGAGGTTTCAGAAACAGATGATGGGAGTTTGGAGCATAAAGCTTTACTGGTTTCCGGTCCAGTAACAAGCATAGCGAAGGCTTCTGCGGAGATACTCCAAATCATTCCCAATGCTGAGGCGGACAGTGAAATCCGGCAAAGATACCCTCCTAATTTCAACACTCGAGCACCAACACCGCAGGCTGGCCTGACTGTACATAGTGATGCTTCTGGGAAACGAATTAGGCACACCTTGGCTGAGCCGCGTCGTAGACTTGCCATTCCAAGAAGAGCTGATGGCGTCCGGAGGCCGGAGAAATGGACAAGTACATCCTTCGGAATATATGTTCAACAATTAACCCATATCAAAATGACTAGTCATACTCATAAGTTTCTATATAAGAAAAACGAGAAACACGCTGATGCCGTCATGGGAATCCTACGATCTCTCTTTCTCGACCCCGAATGCAAAGATGCAATCTCTGCAGCCGCATTCAATGACGCTATCTCGTATTTCATCCAGCATAGCCAGGTGGCGGAAGTACGAGCACTCTTTGTGCATATGGAGTTACATAATATCAAGATGAACACTGAGACTTTCAATATCATGCTACGAGGTGCTGCAAAGTCAAACGATCTTCATAATTTTCAATTCGTTCTTGGGCTGATGCTACGACGTGGATATACCCCTGACACAGGAACTTGGCTTGCTTTCATTATGGCACTGGAAACATTTCAGATTAAGTTACATGTGCTTCAGGCAATGAAGAGAAAAGAGCTCTTTCACGACCCTGGGCTACAAAAAAGGATCTGTGAGCAACTGGTGAACCATGAGATTGAGCAATCCCTTGATAAGGGGATTTCTCACGATCAGTTCCTCGCACACATGGCGGATCGCTATGGAGAACATTGGCTTTCAGTGTCTGTCGCAAATCGAATTATAGACTCTCTTGGAAGTCGAGGCCTTGTATCTCGCAGTTGGCAGATTATACAACTCCTCCACGACCGAAATATCAAACCAAACCCAGTCTCTGTCAACACGATCTTAAATCATTGCCGGAAGCAGAAGAATGGGAAAGGTGCTACTGAAATTCTCTCTCGCATCTGCTCACTCACCGACTTTGAGCCGGACGAGCAGACATATCATATCATCTTCAGTATGGCCTGGGAATCACGCCTTTACACTGTTGCGCGTATTGTTTGGTGCTATGCGTGCTTGAATGCTGCTACATCTTTCAGAATGCGTAAACGTATTACCGACAGCATCCAGGCTGCTACGGAAAGCCGTGAGATCCCCCACACGGTCCGTGGTCCCTGGAATGCTAGGGTAGGACTTTTTGTCCTTGCGTCGCCAAGCCCACTGGCATCATCGAGACATTGGATACAAAATTCAGGCCCATCTCTTTTATCGTCCCTCCTTCCACCTGTCGAGAGTCCCGAGGCTCCTGGTGCAGTTGGCGTCCCGAGAACAGGCATAAAAGCTGCGATTCGCGAGGCTATAGCGCAGAATCTAGCCATGTACAAGACATGGCAAGCAGCAAGGCCCTTTGCAGAGACTCTGGCAGAGGGCCTCGCAGTGGACACGAAGTGGACGACCAGCGGAGAACGATACAAAGAGGACCCGATCAAGTGGCTGGATGAGAACGCACCGCCGCTGGCACTCGTGGAACGAAATGGAGCCTACAAGAAGACGACTCTCTGGAGACCCGGAAGTTAGGCATTTGTACCAGTGTGGCCGGCAAACGCGCCCTCACTTGACTGATTCCTGCCTACTTTTACTCGTACAACCTGTGTAGGGCAGATAGCGTTATAGATACCTTGAAAGAAATAGACATATCGACATATATTCCAAGATTACTGGTTACTCCCCACCTTTCACTTGCAAATGGGGCTTTAGAACTGTAGAACCGTATTGAACAAGGCTGTACCGCGTAATGTGCCATCATTGGCTGGGATTTCTGGCTATTGGGACTCATATGACTCGCTGTTCCTGTTGTGCCTGATTCATGGAAGCGGGAGAGAGAGTTTCGGAGACAAAATGGCTGAATGGATAACAACGAGAAGGCTGATGATGATAAAAAACCGACGAGCCCCTCCATCTCATCTACGCCATGCCACCGTTCGCCCTGATAACCTGACCCGTGACCCAGGCACTCCCACTCCCGCTCAACCAAGCCACAACGTCCGCGATGTCCTGCGGGGTGCCGATCCGATGCTGCGGGTTCAGGGCGCTGATAGCACCCAAGACCTGGTCGCTCTTGCCCTTCAAGAAGAGCTCCGTGGCAGTCGGGCCGGGCGCCACGGCGTTGACGCAGATGCCCTTCCGGGCGAGGTCCTTGGACAGCACGCGCGTCATCTGCTCGATTGCGCCCTTGGACGTCACGTAGGCGAGGTAGGGCGGGGTCACGGTCGAGGCGGCGCAGAGGGTGGTGGAGAGGAAGATCAGGTGCGAGCCCGGGGGCATGTGGGGAGCGGCTTTCTGGAGAGGGGGGGGGGCTGTGAGGCTGGGATTCTTCTTCACGCCTGGTGTCTCGGAGGCGGGGAAGGGTGAGGAGAGGCTGGGGGGTGGGGGATTGGGACGGGGGAGTGGAGGAGGCCGCAGCGACGTACTTGAGCGAGGAAAAAGGGCCCCTTGACATTGATCCTCATGATGCGGTCGTAGACCTCCTCGGTGGTCTCGGCCAGCTCCTGGAGCTGCATGATGCCGGCATTCGCCACGACGATATCGATCCCGCCGTAGACCTCCAGCGCCCTCGCGACCAGGCCCTCGAGATCCGGCACGGAGCCGGCGTCGGCCCTGACGGCCGTTGCCTGCGGCGGGGAGAGGCCCGAGGCGGCGCTGATCTCGCTGGCGAGGTCGAGCGCGGGCCCGTCGTCGGACCCGTAGTTGATGACGACGTTGGCGCCGAGGCGCGAGAGAGCGAGCGCGACCGAACGCCCGATGCCCTTGGATGCGCCGGTTATGATGGCCGTCTTGCCTGATAGGGCGAGCGAGGACATGGCTCTGGTAGCTGGAGAGGCGGGCTCTTGGACGGGTAGATGTTTGTAGAGATGTAGTTGGGTGCGAGGCAATCAATTGACTGAAGCCGACTGGATGAAGGCCGTGTAATGAAGAAGAAGAAATAGAAGAAGAAAGAGAAGAGACCCAGACTTACTCGGAAAACCCCGCTCGACTATATGCTTACTGTACTGTGGCATCCTCCACACACGTACTGTAACTTAAGCAGGCGGGGCCGGATTGAGTTTGACTGTATTGCATAGTTCCTTGGCGCACCGCCGTCCCGTCATGTCCACGACGTCGCTGAAGCCATTCGCGGATTTTGCGACCAGTCCGCTCGCTGGGCCGGCCGCATCTCCAGGATGGATGCCGCAGCCGTTGCGATGGAGAGACCAGCCACTGCAACCGCGCAGCCCCGGCCTGTCGGGGGGCACGATGTAGTCGGCAAAGCACCCAGCGGGAAATTCTGCACTCCAGCGCTGATCAACGGATTACTCGCTGATGGCATTTGCGCTGATACGCTGGAAGGACTCTTTTTTTTTTTTTTTTTTTTTTTTGCAATGCACCCCCCCCCCCTCTCCGCTCTTCGCTGAGAGCTGTGCCGAAATCCATAGCGAATAGGTTACTACGGCGACGACAGAATATCCAACGACGGCAGACTTCCAAACCGACAGCAAGAAAGGAGAACGACGACAAGCATTAAAAGCTCTGAATAGGCCTTGCTGCTCAAGACAGAAACGCGATTTGACTAGGTCGAGAGACGAGGACTCTAGCGGAAGCAGACTCCAGGGCTCCCTAGGAGGCATGTTGAAAATAGATACTGGTTTTCTGGAGGATCGGATTGAGGGATGGCATTTATAGAGGAAGTATTGCATTGTTAATTTGAATTAACTTGGAAGGATCGAACCCTCTTTGTTCTGGGCCAATTCTCTATCAATACTCTCATGTTTTAACCCCCAATATCCCCTCTCTGCACCTCATCAACGGCTGTACCTCCTTCCCAAAAACATCCAGTCCTCCCAGAAAATCATCAAAAGTCAGCATAATCCCCTTCGTTCCGCCAACCTCGGCGATCTGATCCAACATCCCTGCCACCTTCTTATACCCTCCAACCAACGTGCCCATGTTGAAATTCACCGCTCCTTCTGGGAGGTTGATTGTATTGGCCGTCGCGCTCGCATCGGCCTTCTCGTCTTTCTTCCCCTGGTCTGCCATCCACGCCAGCGCCTCGACGTCAGCACCATCTCTGTATTTCTGCCATTTGGCTTCTGCCTCTTCGTCTGTGGGCGCCGCGATGAGCATGAAGAGGACATAAGCACCGACATCACGGCCCGACTGTTGTGATGCTTCGACTAGACGTGCGTTTCCTGCCGCGAAGGCCGTGGGAGTGTTGACGCCGACGCCCATGACGAAGTTGTAGTCGGCATAGTTTGCGGCAAATTCCATACCGCGCGGACTCTGGCCCGCGGCGACGATTTGGATGGGAGTGGAGGGTGGTGGGGACATCTTGCAGTCGTTCATCGTGAAGTATTTGCCTTTGAAATTGCTGACACCCGACGCCCAGAGGTCTTTCATCACCTGGACGTATTCAGTTGCATAGTCATATCGGTATCCGAAGTAGGCGTTTCCAGGCCAGAGATTCATCTGTTCATATTCTGCCGGCTGCCAGCCTGTGACAATGTTGATTCCAAACCGTCCTGGTGCGATGGAGTCGATTGTCGTTGCCATGCGTGCTACTAATGCCGGGGGCAAGGTCAGGATGGCAGTGGAAGCGAAGAGCTTGATTTTGGTTGTAACGGCGGCCAGTCCAGCCATTAAAGTGAAGGATTCCAAGTTGTGGTCCCAGAACTCAGTCTCACCTCCGAAACCGCGGAGTTTGATCATTGAGAGGGCGAAGTCGAGGTTGTATTCTTCGGCTTTTTGAACAACGGCTCTGTTCAAAGCAAAGGAGGGTTTATATTGCGGCGCGGTAGTAGAAATAAGCCAGCCATTGTTGCCGACAGGTATGAAGACACCAATTTGAGCTGGCATCTTTGCAGAGACAGGATGCTAGCAAATGGAGACGGGCAGAGTAGTTGAGTGAGGGGGAGATAAGAGAGAATTTTGCCCTGCTCTGTATAGAGAATACGGAGACTATTGTATACGAAACGAAGCAAGAAAAGGCACAGATGAGAAGAGAAGAGGCGAGAGAAGGAGAGAAGAACAGAAAGAATTTATCAATACCTTCCCTGCGACCGTTCTCTGCGTAATACAATGTAATACAGTAGACATGTCGACCAAGCTCTTATCACTATCGGGCTGCGGCCGATCTCCGTTATCAGCCCGGAAAAGAGAGCCATCTACATGTAGATTCTCCTTATCTCCTAGTTGCGCGACGGCGCTGATGCTAGATATGATGCCGCTGTCGATGTTGGCCGTCCGAGGTCTTTCTTGGCATCCAGGCACGCCTGGACAAGACAAGTCTTTTATCGAAGAGATACGATATTGTATCAGGGAAAATCGACGACGGCGAGGACATGCTGCTTGTTAATCTGACCCTTCCGCCTCCTGTGATGCCATGCTTCCAAACTCAATTGCAAGGCTGTGTGCAAAGTATAAGCACGCAAAGTATAAGTACACCGACCCATAAGCATGAGCAGACGACCGCCATGCACTAGGTATATATCCATATCCATCTCCATCTCCCTTCGCCCTCATCGCGAAAGTTACATTACCCGAGTAGCTCCAGCCCTACCGACTATTCCCACAGCTGACTCGCCGGCGCCTCCAGCGCGGGCGCGGGTGCGGACTTCCGATGAGTGGCAATTGACGAGGCCGGCGGAATGCGCTGATGGGGAAAAGGGGAGGATGTGGGAGTGGAGGGGAGGGGACATGGGGAAGCAGGAAGGAACCTTAGGCGAGCGGCTTGACGTTGATTATCATCCGTGATCCTGGTTCTATGCTGGATTGCAGCCCGCATGGGGATTCCGACCACGGAATACCCAGATATGACTCGTGAGCCTCGTAAGATACGATGCATAACATTAGAAACGTCGTATGATCGATTGCCCGAGACATCTGAGCTTCGCCAGCAGAGCTCAAACGGCCAGATTCAAGATTTACGCAGCAGGCTTTGTCGTGACTGGATCTTCCTTTGCTATGGAGGCCTGGGAGCGATGAAGAATGGGTGGTTGGATAATGTGGAATGGCTAGACATATGCGAGGTGTTTTGCGTGCCAAGAATAAGGCTGATGGACGATATTGCCATCTCCAGTACCGAGAATGATGATGGAGTCTCCTGAAGACGCGCCATATTAAACACAACAGCAAAATACAACGGCTTGACCACAGATTTTTGCAACCATAATCTCACTTCTGAGACAAAGGATAATATTGAAAGTTCCAAGTTAGTTGTATTGAAGAGAAGTTAAAATTGGAACCCCTACGCTACTGAGACTGCCTTTAGTTTTACGTCTATGGTCTCATCAAGTCTTGCTTTCAACGCCATCTACATGCGAATTACCCGCTCTGTACAAGCGTCTGCTTCTCCTTTCCTGGACCTCTGCCCAGCGCCTCCTTTGGATTCAGTACCCCACCATCTCTGACACCACTGCTAACTTCCCCGGTATTTTGATAATCATCGATTAGTGCTGTAGCAAGAGTTTCATGGTCTCTCACGATTGTGCTGTTAACGGCCTCGACGCCCCTCTCATAAAATTCCACCTCATTTCCATCACTTATACCACCAAACGAAAACTCCTGCTCGGTGCTGCCAAAGCTTAATCCTGTGCCTGTCAACGGACTCGAAAAGTAGTATGCGCTTCCATTCTGTGTCGTGTATGTATATGAGCCATTCAATGTCGAGATTTGAGATGCACTACTTGGAATCAAAGCAAGGAATTCGAGACCGGAGGGGTATATCGAGGGCCCTGTTATGGATAAGGAGAGGCCACGACTGAGGGAGGCAGTAATAGTGAAGTTACCGTCGCCGCTTGGGTCAACGATGTATGATGTATTGGCGTAGAGTGGGAATGAATATGACGACAGATATGGATATAACCCAGCCGCGGTATCGATACCGGCACTAGAGAAGTTGGTAACTTGGGTCGCACCTTGCCCTGTATAGAGGCCAATATTGGAGTAGGCTAGGGATTGTGACCAGGTTGAAGTGCTTGTGCTGTTCTCAGTGTGCACAGTAGACGATACGAATATCGAGCGGGACACGGTTGTGCTATATGATAGAGTATTGTTTGCACCAGTGGAATTCTGAGTGAATGACTGGGATATGAAGATGTATGGAGGCCTAGTGACTATCTCGGGTTGGCTACCCGTAGTGATGGACGATGGAGAGTCGAGCCAGATGAAGACTTTCCCAGTTACGTACCAGCTACTGCCAACTGTCTCGGTGATAGTGCCGGTAGTACCATCATCACTGATACCAGCGACCTTGATCTCAAAGCTATGCTCGTTGCCATCGCATAGTAGCGGGAGCCATGGTGTGATATCGATTTCGTGCTCGCGAAGATCAAAAGCATCAATGCCGACAATAGGACGCCATAGTCCAGGGACCACTCCGCCAGTAAATATAACTGGGAAGGGCCACTGGACACCTGCCAATTGACCATCGATATACACTTGGACTTCACGCCAAGGAGACCAGCCAGCCAGTTCTCCGTCGACGGTCAAAAAGGTGTCCACATTGGACTGTAGTACGTTGCCCCACCAAAACTCTTCTGATGCTTGGCCACAGGCAGAAACGCTGAATACTGCTCGATTAACGTTTCTCGGAAAGGTTATAGTGTTAGTTGCATTATCCGAAGGCAACGTGAACACGCTTGATGCATCGGAGTCGGACCTCCTCGCCGAGACGGGTATTATTGAATCAGCCGGTCCAACGTCATCTGCGGTTTCAGCAGTAAAAAATGTTGCAGCCAACGTCGTGTTGAAAAACCCAGTGTATGTATCATCGATAATATTTCCAAGGTCGAAGATAATCTTTTGTGGCTGTTTCCAAAGAGTCAGGTATTCCGTCATATCCTTCACGTATGTCCATTCGATTCCTCCAGTAGTCGGCTCGGCAGTTGATGTTCTCCATACTTCAATGTCTCCCAGATACATCAGTGCCAACCGATCGAATTGTCTGCCTCTTGATGTGACTGTGAAGTTGATAGCGACTCGATTGAAGCTGCATGGAGGTGGTGTATAGTTTGCTATTGGTAGAGTTAGAAACGCGTAAGACACCATTGCAGCGGCGGAACTTACCAACGAATGGCAAGCCATAACTCCAGCCAAATGAATGTTCCATCAACAAAACATCGCAGCTGGTATCAGATGGTGCACTGCCATTTGATGCTGGCAAGACGCCCGTAGACCCATGCGGGAGCAGGACTGGCTGAGAGACTTGGAAGACCTCAAGCACGGGAGTGGATATCGCCGTTGCTATCGCCGTTGCTATCGCTGTAGCAGTAGACGCGGCCACTGCCACTGCCACTGCACTTGCTGCATTTCTGCCCCTGGTAACGGGTGCTGAGGTGGTTGTTTCCAGCCTTGGCTCCCACAGCGGGTAGCTGACGGTGCATAGACCCGCGATGGCAGCAACACCTAATAGGGCGCGGAGCTGAAGCCGCCATTTTCGAGTCGCGAAGGTCAAGAAGGCCGACCGTGCAGGTTGTTGCACAAGGAGACATGTGGTCTCCATGTCATTCGCTACTCGGCCAGAGTAGCGCTGTGTGCGCTTCTCTCTGGTTACACAATGGGTGCTGTGCATGGGCTGATCCTTGTCTGACACAACGCCCATTTTGAGATAGAACTAATGTACGGATACACTGTATTTGACTCGAGTACCGCCGGAACTTCTATGCACTTCCACCCCACCAATGAAGCTCCTGGTCGTCTGACCGACCGTGATTATAGAGGCAATCGGAAAAGAGCCAACCGTGGCGGGTGAATGGACGCAGAGGGTCCCCGAGGCAATTGCGGGCCCAGTATCTCTGAGGGGGTTTCTTGATTTTTAGACGTGATAGCTGCAGATGCGGACGTGTTTCGACGCTTCGGCGCGACGGTATCGGTAATGCTCGACTTCGGTGGAGTGATGGGAGTGCCGATCGAGAGCTCATCTGCCGTTGGCGCCGCGTGAGTGATCCCAGTACCTCTTTCGAGCTGCAACAGCCGTCTCTTGGCCCACGAACCGATGCTGGAAGTAGTTGAAGACGGCGAATTCGTCTCTCGACATGACATATGCTGTCGGTTGCTCTTGGACCTTGCCCCAAATCCGTGTCAGGGCCGTCTCCAAGATATCGCTGACGACGGGATCTCGAGCGCCTTCAGGGCTGTCCCTGGCTATTTGAAGGGCCTGCTGGACAGTTGCCGACGAGGCAGACGAGCTTTGCTGGGCATTCTGCTGCATGATGCCATTGTCACCGGTCATCGTGATCCGAGATAAGGTAGAGAGAGATACGGTAGAGACGACAGCGGGGGAGGGAGCGAGGGTGTTGGAAGTGGAAGGAGGATTGAACGAGAAGGGAAGGTCAGAGTTATGTACGGACGATAGCATGGTGATGTGTGGGGAGGGCAACGGTGCAGGACAGGGAATATATATGGCAGGTGGGACAGACTATGTGAGGAAACATGGGACGAGCGTTCAAGGCCGCGACTCACGTCCCGGACATAGACAGGACACACGACAGAGAAAGCTACGGCCGGTGTGGCAGGCGTAGCAGGCGTAGCAGGGGCGAGCAAGTAGTCGGAGGGAGGCGATATGTGTGATCTGTGTGCGCTGCGCAGCGACCGCAGCTGGTGACGGTCCGAGGGGATGGTGAGGACGCATCGTCACTTGGCTCTCGTCATGTACTATTGCGGATTGCGGATGTGGATGTGGAGTGGCCACACGAAGCAATGGAGCAGGAGATGTTGGTCAACGATCGCACGCAGGGTCCGACGGCACGGCAGGGCAGGGCAGGGCAGGGAGTAGCAAAAGGCAAAAAGGCAAAAGAGGATTTAGTTCTGTAGAGTAGGTAGTCCGTAGACACTCACCTGATATTTGGGAGTACCACATGGACCACAGTAGGCATCGTCGACAATCCGGAGGTGCGCCGTGGTGGATGACGACGGACCGTCATCGACACAGCCGCTAGGGCCAGTTCCATATTTCGCAGTGGAGGCTACGGCCGACAGGACATGCTGCCACTGCCACTACATCCCATATGCTTGCAAGGTTTAAATGAATGTGCGGATAGCGCCCGCAGGCTGTCTGCCTTCCTACCTTCCTACAGTCCAGTCCAGTCCAGTCCAGTCCAGTTCAGTTCCGTTCAGTACAGCACCAGTACAGCACAGCACAGTAGTACTGCAGGTTGTATGTACTGTGCCTGTACCTCGATACCTTGCGATACAGTGCACACTACGCACCGTGGCAGGCCGAGGCGTCGTAGGCATCATACAGCTGGGTACAGTGCCTACAGACCCTACAGTACCTAAACGTATTGTACTTACAGGGACTCTAGGGCTGCTCTCCTTGCCTATCTACCTAGGTGCCTACCTTCCTCGTTACCCGGCTCCGATAGCTCAGCTTCCAGCGACGCCAGCGACTCCAGCGACTCCAGCGACCCCAGCAGCTCCCTACCAAGCAAGCCTGCCCGGCGACCCACGAGGCTATCAACCTGCCCTTGCCAGTACTCTCAAGTGTACGCAGGATGGCATTCGCGGATGTAGAGCCATCTCGGAATTCTACTGCGGCAAGTGGCGATATCGAGCGAGCTGTGACACATTCTCATATAGCAACACCATAATACCGCTGAAAGCTGTACTAGTATCGGCTGTGACAGACGCTGTACCTGCACATGTTGTAATGTACATGTACATCTGATTACTCAATTTACAAGGCACGAACTACCTACGAACCGCCCTACGAAGTAGCACCACTTGTGTGGGAATACCATGCGGCAGTGCGCCAACAGACAGTCATCTCCGATACTATGATATTAACCCTTTGGGTTGACCAACAGAGTCAACCATTCAACAATTGCTGCTCCCTGTGACCGATGCCGCTCGCCATAACCGAAACAGGCCATGCTGTACCGCTTGAAGCGTTGACACCATGCTATAGACAGTTTGATACCTTAAGCCAATGCTACTTCAGCTTATGACGACTTCTAGGGACCAATTTTGTCATAGCCAGCTTTGCAAATTGCTTATTGGTCGGTCCGAGAGGGGTGGGTATGGGCAGGCCGTGATATCTCCCAGCCTTCCCTTTCACGAATCTGGGGTTAATTGCTATGTGTGGTTGGCATGTGGATATACACTGGTGGCAGAGGTAGGATCGGTGGTACTGCTTAATACGGAGTAGGCACCTTAACGATGATGGATCCCGCCAAAACCACGAATACATAGAAACCTAACTGATAACGCGATTATGAGTTACTCGACATTTTTTATTATCCCACTGTACTACTGTACTGTAATGTACATAAAAGGAACGAAGACGAGGCCGTCATCAGTCGGTGGGAAGCAACAGCAAGGCTTCTTAAGTAGCATCGTCTGTGTAGAGTATTTTGTATGCTATTGTGGCATAGGAACCCATCGATTGCGATGGTTATGCCACATTGCCAATCGAGATGACGGGGTCCAATTTAAGATGGCCAGGCCAGACTTGCGCAAGAAAGGCGGAGGCTTCTTTTATGGGCCCAGTCCCTTTGCGGGTACCGGGTAGTTTTGGCGGCGCCGACGGAAATGATGATCCACTACTACTGCTATACTTCAGCCTTCGAAGTACGCTTACGGTACTTACTCTGTCTTTGTTTGTATTCGTTCTCCAGTGTGAAGGATACCCGGATGCACAAGGCGCACTTGTCATGATGTCTCTGTTTCCAACGTGACAAGTCATGTCTCATGAGACTACCCATAGGATTCTAAATAAAGGTTGAACGCGAGGATTCCCACCATACTCTACCAAACATGTCGAGACCGCCTCCCCGATATGACTGATGAATGTAACTCCGTTTTCAGGTGGACCGGATATATGAAGCCAGTGGATGCGATTCCAACAGCGGCGATAGGAGAAGTGCCAGAATATCTTCCGGATGATGTCTTACTCGGTAACAAGGGCTTGACTTTTGAAACGACGTTGCCACTATGGTGTGTTACTTGATTCTTACTCGAACACCATTCGTGGCTTGACGCAGAAGACTCGGTTTGGAAAGGGCTGAACTCAAGTCCCAACACATACAAGCGGCTCACCACCATTCGGCACTTAACCATGACCATGACTCGCAAATACGATTTAAGCTGTCAACTAGAATCCCCATATTCAATTGGCATTTTAAGAGTTCGATTCGCACGAAATACCCCTGAGGTCTCTATCGCCATGCAGTACGGCCTACAGCGCAGGAATGCACCCGCGGTTCAGCATGGCGAGCCCGATACCGTCACCTGGGGATAACACAGAACCACGTAGAGGCACACGCCGACCGAGCTTACGCCGCTTACGCTGCTTATGCTGGTGGTGATAGTCAGTAGCGGTGGTGCTGATGCTGATACCGAATCTAAGCTAGAGTAAACCTCGTACAGGAGGAAGCATGATAACTTGTAAGGTTTTGTATACCCTCGGTAAGTACCGTAGGTAAGGCAAGGCTGGTACTTTAGGTCCTCGCGGCCACGGAGCACCTGATATTTGATGACGCTCACGCTTCGAGCTTCCAGCCGCGGCTTTCTTAACTTCATAGTACAGCAGGAGCAGGCCGTAACACTTATGTTTGGCGCGTCTTGTATCCGTTCTTCTGCCCTGCAGCCCAGTGCTATGGTACCGCAGGACCCGTGACTAAAGCCAGAGCATGTCCATGATATTCGAGGCGTCGACAGCTTCAAAGAGAAGACAAGGAAGACAAGCTACAACAGATGAGGCACTCCGAAGCACGAGAGTTCACAGGGCAGGTATAGTACTGCACATAGCACCTGCGCTCGTATGGACCCCGAGGCCTGGACCCTAGAGCTCCTCGGCACCGTCTCCCACAGGGTATCTCCTCCCCCAAGCAGAACCGGGGGACTTCGAAAGATTTAGGTTTCTACAGTAGTGACTGCTCAGAGCGCCACCCTGTCTCGGCAGTGCAAGTGCACTGCATGTAGGGACCTGGCCGTGTACATTGCTTGTGAAGTCGGGCAATAGCGCGCGACGCTCCCTGCACCCAATAATATACCCGGAGGCAGCTCCGGAAATCTTGGAAGTCGGCGCCTCCTTGGGCGCCTCCTTGGGCACGTCCAGACGGACCTTGCAACGCATCCGAAAGCCCCTTGGGCCTTCTAGCCTTCTCCTTCGGACCGTCTGACCCCGTAACCCCGTGACCCTCTGACCATCTGGGCCCCTGGCACGGAACCCTACTCCGAACCTCAGGCTCTCCGCCACGCTACCGGATCCGTGCCGAGCCTTTCAAAGGGGTCTACGGGCCGGAGTGGAGGGGACGGTGGGACGCACGTATCCCACTAGCGGGTGGGGTATCTTTCGGAGGCCCCGTCGGCCCGGAGCATGCCCACCCCTAGAGCCAGGCCAGGCAGGACGCTTCTCCGTCCCCGTACGCACTCCAAGGAGCCACGGGAGCGACTCTGCACGAGGCTCACGCAGGCTCTCACCGTGCCGGTGCCATCTAAACAAGTGCTCGGTCCTCAACTTGGTGGGCTTGCTGAAGTGTCACGTTCTATTCTAGCTGCCGCGCTGCCCCCGTCTTCCTCTACGGCCGATGCACTGCTTAAAGTCGCTATCTTGGGCTAACACCTTGAACTGAGAGGCATCTAGGAATGGCGGCTCAACATTCGGCTTCACCTGTTCACCTGTCTGTACTCGGCGCAGCATAAGGTACATACTATACGCGCCACGAAATGAGCACAGAGTGGACGACCCTCAAGTGGGTTTATCCATGGCCATCTCCATGCTGTATTACATAGGCTCTTGCCGGTGGGCACGCATTCTCAGGCTTCAACTCGGGATTTCTGCTGCGCACCGATGCAGGTGTTGGCAATACCAACAGTGGACCGTGATGTGTGCACATAGAATGAAATACCGTCTTTCTACTCGCATTGGAGCACATCCGTAAGGAGCCTTTTCTGACCGGGATGACAGATCCAAAGGGTGGAATGGACGCCCGGCGACAGCCACCACCAAAGACAAACGTCAATTGCAAGTCACCAGCTCTATGAGTGCTACGACAGCGAGTAGCTCTCACAGACAGAATCTGCTGTAATATGTTCATACTGTATGTGCCTTCCGTCCTTGATGCAATATACGCCAGGACTTAGAAGATCAGGTTGTCTGCTTGGAGGTGGTCCGGCCCACTCGGCGAGCTATGCGGTCCGGATTCCGGCGAGTTTTGATCTGAAAAGGTACGGTATACGGTAGGGAGAAAGCGGCCGGGTTTAAAACCTTTTAGACTCGGTTCGGCACGCCATTGTCCCTTAGAAAGGTCCCCTGGCTCCCTGCACTTCGAACGGATGAAAACACCTTTGTCGGAGCATGTTCCATTGTATCGAATCGGAGTGATTCCCTCACCAACTCCACTTTCCTATACTTTACCCGCTCAAATGAGGCAATTTAGTAACCCGCGCGTTGTAGTATTATAGCTGCCCTTGGCGAAAGTCGCGCCCTAAAGTCTAGCCCATCTCTACCTCCATCTGCCCGGATGGACGTCGTATCCACTAGCCTGGTCACAAGAACAGGAGAATGCCTAGCAGCGCCCGTTGTGTAACGCGATTCCAGGACCATGTCGTGGGTCAGTTTACTACTTACAGTTCTCACCAAAGTATAATTGCCTACGTTGCATCATTGTATGACTATGGGCTTTCGCTCTTAATTCGTCACGAGCATAATTACGAGAACACGTGGCCTGGTGATAATTTAATGGTTCTTGGCAGAAATCATTCTTGAATGAGCCTGGACCCAGCGGAATTTAGCAGAGTGGACTTCTCTTGGTCAAGTATATACGTAGAAAGATAGACCTGTTGGCTGCTAGGATGTGGCACTGAAACGTGACGAGCTTGAGTGTTGAACACTCTTGAGCTTGGGAAACTCAACGTATACCGAGTCTCGTTCGCGTATGTATAGACCAATACCATTCCTCTACCTTCCATTCATGGATACTGGCTTCTATAAGGTTTCAGATTTAAAGGTATGGGATACGATCTATAGTACTAGTTAGACGACTGTTCTCATATGAAAAAAGCTAAGTAGCAAGCAAATTTCTTGTTGTAGTCATTCTGTTGAAAACTCGACTTTTTTTCTTGATCTGAACAGGAAGAAGAAGCGGGCAATCCTGAATAAGAATAATGTATTCCATGTGCTTTATCATTTCAATGGAATAATCGTGGTAAGTATGAGCCTGCAGCGTTTCCTAGAGTATAAGAGCGTGCGTGATATCCTCTCTCTTTCTTCAGTCGCACAACTTGCAAGTTCCTGAGCAAACTTCGCTGACTCTGTTACCAACCCTAGGCTATAATCCTTCTCGATCGCTCAATTTCCTCAATTTCCTCAATGTCCTCAATTTATTCCCTTCAGCAATAGCTCGACCTGACCAATTCTAGGCTGCTAAGAGGATAACAGAATCAGACATATTTCGCTGCTGAAGTTTTCATATCTTCAACACAATCCAAGCCGAGTTGACCCTTTCCCTCCATATTCTAAAGAGCCAAATGCAAGCCAGATGGAATCATATTCTTAGACCCTTCCCGAATTCATTCCCATGCGCTCAGCCGTGGGCCGGCACGCGCAGTCACTGGATCTCGAGCTCCGAGGTGGCCATCACATGATCTGATACAGAGCCGCTGACGTCAACGAAGCTTGGAGCACGGGCTGCGCCTAAAGCTTAATTGCGGCAGTGCGCGCGTTTGCATTTCATCGAGGCCCTGTGACTGGCTGGGAGAGACGCCCAGAGGCTCTAGAACCAAGAAACAAAGAAACAAAGAATGCACTACCGGGTCGTAGGGGCTACGTAGCAACATGACTGTAATAACATGCCTGGGGACGGGAATGTCTGCATGGCCTCTGGACTGGATGGCCTCTGGAAGGCCTCTGGACCGCCTCTGGACCACCTCTGGACCGCCATCGTTGCACTGCAAAACAAGGCGTAGGTGGCCCTGACACCCTGAACCCTTCAGTCAATCGATGCCGGCTATTAATCGCTCGGTTGTCGTGGCAATTCACCAGAGCAAGCAGACCACACCCGCAAGAACACGAAAACATCATCCCACTCAATGCCCTCCTGCGCTGGAAGCTCTCTTGCAAACATCGCATCTCCGAAGACGCAAAACAATCCTCTCCACCTCGATCTTTGAAACAAGAATCCACAATATCAAGATATCCGGTTTCGCGTGTCTGTCTAGTCATCGCCGTCGTCATCCCTCGAACCCTTCCTTTACCCGCGCCTCGCTTTCCCCGTCCCGTAGCTCCTGCGAGCCTGGCGGTTAGCATAGCAGTCGTCACGTCATAGCCCGCCCGCTCCGCCTCCGTCAGTAAATCGACACTCGCTGAGGAATTAAAAGCATTTCCTCCCCACTGCATCAACACCTTCGTCAACAACGCCTCCACCTCCACCTCCACCTGCACCTGCACCTGCACACACCCACCTCTTTCGCTCCTATAGCCGCACCTCCAGACCCCGACCGCCATAATGAATATCGTCCAGGTCGGCCTTCGAAGTCTCCAGCTGCTGTGGACCCTCCTCATCACAGCACTGGTTGGCAACGTCATTGCCTCCGGCAGTAGCCCAGCAGCAGTCAGCTTTGCCCTCTTCGTCGCAGTGTGGTCCTGGATCACGCTTATCCTAGGATTCGTAGAATCGTTCGCTGAGCTTATCCCGGCTATTGTCGTGCTCGCTTTCGACGGCTTCTCCGTGTTGTTTACCTTCATTGCCGGTGTTGTTTTGGCTGCCAAGCTAGGCGCGCACAGCTGTGCTAATAGTGTAAGTATATCCAAGAGTCTCATCGCGCTTTGGCATTCTGACGATTGTCTAGTCATATACCGACTCGAACAGCCTGACCAGTGGGTCCGGCCATCCCGAAAAGACATGCCGCGAGCTCCAAGCCAGCACCGCCTTCTTGTGGTTCTTGTTCGCAACATACGTCGCCACCCTGGTCTTGAATGCCCTCAGCTCGCGTGGCGGCGTGTCAAGCCGAGGTGGTCTGCGCAGAGGTGGGCCATCCATGTCCCAAGTCTAGATACAATCGGTGAGCGCCTTTTTTGCTATATGCGATGTTGCTTATATGCGATTGGGTTGCGCGCCTCTGTTGTTGTGACGTTCTCTTCTCTACTCGATGGTCGAATTATTACTTATATTTTGACCCAGGTGGCCTCTGATGCTGGCATCGAAATAAATGGGCGGCGAAGATCCATATACTGCGCCGTCTACTGCATACGAATACACACATCGGGTTGATGCTTCTCTACGACTTACGCACGGATGGAGGGAAGGGTATCAAGAATTAATAGGGCCTGGCGTTTGCTGTGTTTGTATAACACTTGGTTTTGCTTTCAGTGATTAGCATGAAATCATCAAATTTACTTAATTTGTATAATAGTGGAGGACGGCTAGTTTTGATACTGAAACTGTTGTCGATGCTCTCAGTCTTCCTGCTCAAATTTTGATAACCATAGAGAGCCTCAGTGGTGCCTTATTTATCGTGTATTTCTCGATTCCGGAACGTCGTGTAAATACCGGGGCAATCAATACTGGGTCCGGGGAGTTGATCAGGAGACGATCTATTTACGCTATTAGCATGATAAGAGAGCGATCACCCAACACCTAGACCTTAGTAAGCCCATCTAGTGTACACCAGGCCTTCGTTCCTTCCTAACCACGTTTGAGAATCGTGGGAACAGCGAAAAGACGATATCTGGAGAGGAAAGTTCTCCGGAAGGAGATCCAGCTTGCAACAGAACCCTTCAATTCTGCGTTCCTCGCGCTGGTCACGATGTCTCTACATATATCTCCATCTACATCTATAGTAGCGCAACATCGCGCCTGGTGGAAAGAAGCTTCAGTCTACCAGATCTACCCTGCCTCCTTCAAAGACAGCAACGGCGATGGCATTGGCGACCTGCCCGGGATCATCTCTAAAGTGGATTACATCAAAACTCTAGGAGTTGATGTAGTCTGGTTATGTCCGATTTTCAAAAGCCCTCAAATCGATATGGGCTACGACATCGCCGACTACAAATCCATCGATCCACAATATGGGAGCATCGATGACGTTGACATACTGAAAGACGCTCTCCACCAACGCGGGATGAAGCTTTTGATGGACCTAGTCGTTAATCATACGAGTGACCAGCATGAGTGGTTTAAACAGAGCAGAAGCTCGAAGGATAATGCGTACAGAGACTGGTACATTTGGCGAAAACCTAGATATGATGCCGAGGGGAATCGTATGCCGCCAAACAACTGGGTGTCGCATTTTCAAGGTAATTTTCATTTAAAGTTACATATGACGTGCTGACCATCTTCCAGGGAGTGCATGGACATTCGACGAGGCGACGGGAGAATACTATCTCCGCCTGTTTGCCAAAGAGCAGCCGGATCTGAATTGGGAGAATCCAGCTGTCCGGGATGCCGTGCATGATGTTATACGGTTCTGGCTTGACCGTGGCATCGATGGATTCCGTCTTGATGTCATCAACTTTATCAGCAAAGATCAGAGATTCCCGGATTCTGTTATCAAACCAAGATCGCCGCATGCTGGAAGTGAATATTACGCATGTGGTCCACGCATCCACGAGTACCTGAGAGGGATTGGAACAATTCTGAAGGAGTATAACGCCTTTAGTGTTGGAGAGATGCCTTGTGTTAAGGATCCTAAGGAGGTCATCAAAGCGGTCAGATATGACAGAGATGAACTAAACATGATTTTTAATTTTGAGCAGTAGGTTTCTAACACATCATGAAGAACACAGCTGACACCCATAGTGTCGACATTGATCACGGCCCCGAAGGGAAATTCTCACCAAATACATGGCCACTTAGCAAGCTCAAAAACATTGTTGAGAAATGGCAACACTTCATGTACGAGCAAGGCGGCTGGAATGCCATCTACCTCGAAAACCACGATCAACCGCGTTCAGTAACGCGTTATGCCAATGACAGCCCAGAGCACGCGGCTCAGAGTGCAAAAATGCTGGCCACCTTCCTCGGCGGCCAAGCTGGTACAGTCTTCGTCTATCAAGGTCAGGAACTCGGTATGACGAACGTTCCGAAGGAATGGGACATGGACCAGTACAAAGATGTCGACTGTCTCAACCACTGGAAGTAGGGCATTCTATCACCGAAACTTGGACATTACTGACTCATATAGGATAGTCCAAGCAACAGCAGCCAGCGATCCCAACGCCCAGCGAATCGCTCGTGAGGAATACCAAAAGAAGTCCCGTGATAATGCCCGCACGCCTGTCCAGTGGGACACGAGTCCAAACGCCGGTTTCACAAGCCCCGATGTCAAGCCGTGGATGAGGGTAAACACCAACTTCGACCGTATCAACGCCGAAGCGGAAATCCAGGACCCAAACTCCCCGTTCAGATACTGGTCGTCGGTGCTCGCTGCTCGGAAGAAGCACAAGGACATCCTCGTATACGGCGACTTCGCGACTGTTGATTCCGACAACGGCAAGGTCCTCGCCTACAGCAGGACCGCGGACAACGGCCGGCGCATCCTCGTCGTCTGTAACTTCTCGCCCAGCTCGGTCGACTGGCGCGGTGTGGGAGGCCCCGTGCACGAGGTCGTGCTGAGCAATGCCGGAAAGACGGCCGACGATTTTAAGGACGGCAGGCTCCTGCTGTCCCCATACGAGGCGATCGCGGTGCTCTTTTAAATAGATTAGACCCAACGGGCACTGCTAGTTCTACCCTTAGTTGTTCAAGTTCAAAACAGTCAAGCCCGATCAAGTTCTCTACATGGTATGGTAGTACAGTGAATCCTCAGCTCTCGACAACAGCAGCACATGCTAATACATACCCCTAGATATAGAAAGGGGTTTGGAGAAAGTCATAGATTGCTTATATCATTGTATGTGCATAGATGTTATCCAGAGCTAGCGTTTTAAATACCAATGGCGACTATATTGGCTATGTTGTCGAACTCCAACGATTCCTCGTCCTTCACCGACAACAGTTTGTCTCAGCTCCTGACCTGCCCGGTTAGGGTACCGTTCCACTCGTGCAGCAACTCGAAATCATTGCATGCTCAATTGCATAGAGCTTCTTGCAATGATAGCATGCAACGTGGCCAGGCAGGTCTCGCTCCAACAGCTCCAAGGATTCGAAAGTGTCAAAGCCCGCACGGTCTCGCCCAGTTCTTCGATACCGTACGCCGATCAAAGAATAAGCCGCTGTACAACAGAGAGATAAGGAGGCAGCTGAAGCAGCCGGTAAGAAATCTGCGATGGGGAGTATCAGTTCCGGACTGAGTTTGCGATGATCGAGAATTCGAGGGCATTAGGCTTGGGGACAACACGCCTGTGGCGACGACACATCCCCCAATAAAGACAGACAGGACTTTAGCAATCCCATGTCAGAATAGGGATATCTCAAAGCGCCGATAGCTTTCAGGATGTTTTCAGAGACGCAGGTTTGCGGAAAGAGAGAGTAATAAGGTAGATGTCGTTGAGGTATTGAGGTGTCAAAAAAATGCTGAGGGGACAGAAGCTATAAGCAGACAGGGGTAGAGAGTTGGAAAAAAACGATGTAGTAGCCGCTTGATACTTCCCCCGTAGAGCCGCAGTGGCTGAATTCTCTCATTGAGGCCTGTACGGTACATACCAAGGCCCTACTTTAGTCCGCCAGAGAACTAGGTAGCTGGCTGTATCGCGTGTCCGTCCATCCCCCAACGACTGGTTATAAGCCCAGAGCACCGTGCGGATAACCCCCCCCCCCCTCAGTAATTGAGCGCTAATCAGCTTTCGAGAACCACTGCTGTCGGTTCTTGACGAAAGGTTCTGATTCAGTTTGTAATTTCTCGTTTCTATATACTATATGTATATGGTATCTTTCAAGCAACGGAACTATTCGTTGCAAGAGGAGTAGCTGGGCGTCGACAGGAGGGAGAGGGCGCAGTTCTAGATCTGGGCGGCGTGTTGTTGGATAGAGCCGTCTGCCGGGTCCAGAGTTCGGGAAATAAAAGGCAACCGTGCCATAAAACAAATGCGGCATAATCGAAAACGAAAGATTTTGATTTAGTTGTAATTTCTTGTTTCTATAAGCTATATATATGTATTTGTGGTATCTACGCGCTTGAAAGGCAAAAGAAAAGCAAAAGCAAGCTCAAAAACAAACATCCCTTAGCTGATCTCAATAATGTTCCCACCCCCCGCTCCCGCCCATAAGCGTCATCTTCCTGACATCCTCCAGTTTCCTATGCTTGTAGCCACCCCTCAGTTCCTCGACGTCGACTCCACAATGGATCTCACCATCGCGTCCCGTAAACCAACCTAGGCCATATGTCTTCCCCATCTCAGCGAGACGCTGCACCATCTTCTCGTTATCGATGTCGTCTTTCTCTTTGCCGACGAAATCGTAGAGCATTTTGCTTTGATGGATATATGCTAGCACTGAGGCGATTGTCGAAGGCTGACGTGGTAGAAAGGGGTGGTGACGGAGGCGGAGAACGAAGGATGTAGTGAGGATGAGGTATAATGTGATGGTGATGGAGAGACCGAAGGAGACCCAGAATGAGAGCATGGTTTCTTGTCCCGAGTCTGGGGATGCCGAGTAGGTGTCATTGCTGGGAGAGTAGGTGCCATTGCGGGGATTTGATCCGTTAAGTTTTAGAGGAAGGAACTCGGCACCTGTTACGCCAGCAAAAGAGGTGGCGCAGACTGTTAATACTTCTGCGAGAACAGAGCCAAAGCCGACAAGAGCAACAAGATAATCGCCGTTAACAGCGGCACGGATAGGCATGTATCCGAATGCCATGCCCGTATAATCGAGAGTGAGAACTTTCGGCGGTGCATGACGGCATGAAAGCCGATAGAAAGGCTCCATCATGCGAACATCCTGTTCCATGGTTTGAAAAACAATTTTGATGATGACTGCGAGGGCAGTGAGAAGCCATGGGATCTTGTCGATGATAACGTTGGCTTTGGAGAAAAGGACAATGGGAATGAAGCCAAGGAACACTATCATACCAATGATGAAGGGGACGCAAGCGACCCGTCGTAGCATGATAGGATGTGGGTTTTCATCGAGGCGATATTGGTCATATTTATGCTTGTCCTCTCGAGAAATTTCCGCGTCGTTATCTGGCGCTAGTGATGAGTTGCGTAGAGTGTACCGGTGGTCTCTAAGTTTGTTGTGGATATCTTTTGGTGGGACTGTATCTAAGTCCTTGAAATCCATCAATACATGACTCCTAGTAGCCATAGCTGCAATACCCGCAATACCTTTTACATCTGCCACTAATCCTGATCGACGCCGTTGAAGCTGATAGAGTAATACGCAACCCATAGCAGCTATAATTGCCAAAATAGCCGTCAAGAATCGAGACCATACTGCATCAATGGTGATGTATTTGGTGCCGTGTGGGTTCGCTAACCGTTCAGATTGGTCTGGCTCGAGAATAACGGACGCAGATTGTAGAGTTGGTACAAGAGACACCGCTAATAAACTAGCCATAGACGAGATCGCAACTGCCCAGTGCTTGTATCTGACAGCCCTGAATGGCCTTAAAATATTGAAGACGGTAACATAATCCACGTTAATTGATTCGGCTGCCAATGCTCCACCGTTTTTCGACAGTTGATAAAAAGCCTCTAATCTTTTTATTTCGAAATCGGTCAACTGCCAGAGGATTCCATATGCCACGGCAAGAATAGCCGGTAGGTACTTGAATGTAAAGTAGTCAAAGGCATTGATATCCGTAGGTGAATTGAAAGTGTACAGGGCTTTGTGATGTGATCTTCGATATAAATACTCTTGTACCACGGCAAGGGTAGCAGAGATAACAATGAGGAACGTAAGATATGGCCATCGCATGGAAATAGGTTTCCAGTTTGCTTGTGGATAGTACGTCTCAACTATGGCGAGTGGTACCGTACGTTTTAAGCTGCAATTAGTCGGGTCAAAGTTAGAACTTATATCCTGTTGAACAGGCTCTTCTTCCACAACCACCTCGATAATCTGTCCCCGTTTATTGGCTTCTCTCTGCCCGAGGTCTCTCAGTGTGGGAGCTCGAGCAAGACTACCATTCCTCCTGGATAATCGACGGGAGACTTCGACCGGCGATGTTGCCGCAGCTGCATAAAGATCTCTGCTATTTATGATCACATCTGGTTTGAACCCAATACCGAGCCCCCCAGTAAGCTGACCTTCTGACTCGAGTCGACGATATTGAAGAACAGTTGCTGTATCGTGGGGACTCATTGGCCCGGTGAAAGACGAGATATCCACACCGATTTCCTCCGAATCATCCTCATTTACATAGCCAATTGGGGAATATGCAGTCCCTCCCGATCCGAATGTTGTAGAGCCCATAAGACCGACGCCCATCTCATCATCCTCTTCTGGGATTGCATGGTGTCGTGACAGCAGTCTCGTAGGTGTGCGGATGAATTTTAAACGCCCAGCTGTAACTCGACTACTGGCAGACTTCGCTACCGGTGGAAATGGGACATACTCGCCAGCAGATTCCCAAGAGAATCTTTGGCTGAGTCCAGATGATGGAGATGGAGGTGGCCCGCTCCTCCGAATATCTGATAGCGGTATTGACTGCCTGTGCTTCTTACCCGACAACTCAGTGTGTTGTGCATGGCTGATATCAACGCCATCCTGAGCACTATATGCTAGCGGCTCTGTACGAGATTGTAAATCTTCCTTTGATGTCTGAGGCGATATAAAGTCTTGAGAATGTGGTCGCTCTATTTCAGGGTCATACAGTCCTAATGAAGGCGACGGAGAACTGAGATCCGAGACAGAAGATATACGACTACTTGGTCCGGGTTCAACAAGCGAATCCTTTGATAATGACCTCTCTGCCAAAGGATAAGCCTCCTCTGAGCCACGCTTGGCCATATCACCATATCACAGCAAAAGCTTTAGCTGAATCCCCCAAATTACGTATCGTGTATATCGTTATAATCGATTTGAAGATAGGTATATATCGCGTCGAATTCGAGTTCGAATATGGCTACTGCACATAGAACTCATTAGCCAAGTTACTCCCAAATCCAGCAGTCGGGAATCCTGAAGACAAACCATACCAGAGATCCCTTTAAATCCACCACAAAGCACAATCAAAACGAGCGTCAGAGTGCAGCAACCCAAATGCCTTATCGCGCACCTCCCAGCATCCAAGGAGCGGACGAAGTCTTGTCCCCGACACCACAGCAAACCTTCGAACGTCACTCCGCTCCAGAAACAGTCGCTATCAATCAGTTAAACCGGGCAGACTATTGCAGCGTCGCCGTCTGCTGCCTTGCACAGCCCGCGTGGTTGCGCAGCGCCGATCCCAGCGGCGGGTAAGGCTGTCGACTGTCGCCGCGCAATGTAAGGTACGTACTCGTACAGCGATGCGCATTCGCTTGGCCGCCCACAGGAGCTGAAGCCAAATCACAGAGCAAGAAAGCAACGCAGAACGAATATACTCGTATCTAAGCAGTTTATAGATAGAAGACAAGACAGGATGGAAAGAGGAATACAATAATCGAAAAGAGAAGAGAGAGGGAGACCTCACCGGCACGCTCGAGCTTCTTGCTCGAGAATATCGGCTTTGGGGGCTGAAGTCGCGGGTTTCTAATCCTGGCACTGCCCCTGTCATCGTGGGTGCAGCATCAACTGAGTGAGTGTATGCCGAACCTGCGAGCGATGGCCGTGGCATTGGCTTTTGCAGAAACGCTTACTGTTTGCCACATCCCCCGTTACCGTATTACGCGTCATGACGTCTAGAGGGACCTGACTTGTCGAGTATCTATATCTAGGGAAGAACAGGAACCTGTAAATGGATCGAGGGACGGCGGTTGCGCGGGGAAAAGATGGTTAGGGCATAAGGCTGAGATCGCTGGTCTGATAAAATTAAACTCTGCGGGTCGGCCCATAACATTAACGAGTAAGGAAAGGAGCACGATTGCTACAAAGCTAAGGAATTATCAGAAATCCAGAATTCTTGATTTATGAACTTTGACCGTTGCACTATGAATTTCTAGATCTTTTCTGCTCCTATTGCATCTATGTTGTCCGTCCCCGGCCGATTATATATATATAGAAGGGACTTGTAAAAAAATTATAATCAAAATATTAAGAATAAAGTTTACATTATATATAAAAAGGGTATATATAGTTTCAAGATATCAAAACTATAGTAAGAACAGATAAAGGTAATATATCTATCTATATCTATATCAAGAGCATATATCTCGATACCAAAAAAAGTATGCCAACTAAACTTTGTCTTCTGCCTGACTTATCGTGCACGTAAGTAACTTGCGTCTGGAAACGAGAAAGCGAGAAGCGATATCGTAAATAAATTGTTAGCGAAGATCAAAAAAGATAAGCGCCTACTACTAGTAGGCGAAAGAAAAAGCAAAAAATTATGACGAGTCTGATGGATTTGAACCATCGAAGTCTTCAATCCATATTCGCATATGGCGGTGCTGGGAATCGAACCCAGATTGAAACGGGAATTGCGAAGATATAACTCTGATGAGTGTACACCACAACGTCTGGGATACTGTTAGTTGATTGCTAATTGAATTAGGCGACTCGGTTGATGCTTACCACGTGCTACCATTACACCACACCACCCAGGCTGTGAATCCGATCGGATCCGACTGTTTTGAACCCGAAACCGTTATTTGACTATATAAGGGCGCCAAAGTTTGTGCTGGAATCCTGCGTTACCCGTAACGCCGTGAATGCGCCGAGTCAGCCATATTTATATCCGCGTCAGGAAGAGTTGGGAATTCACAATTGATACAGTTTTTACGTATTATAGGACTTTGAGTGCTTGGGATATAAATGCTGCTAATATCTAATATAAGAGGCCCCCCTAGCTTATGTTTATGGGATTTACTCTAGGTCACGACGCAGCGAAAATCGAATGCCTCGGGCTTCAAGGCCATCACACCGTGATGCGTGCCTGAAACCTACAAAGACAGGAACCGCAGGCTGTATATAATAGGTGTATCCTAAATCCGATGTGCTTCGGCATCTTTAAGAGGATAACAAACATGCCGGGCTACTGTATGCTCTCGAGCTGTACTGTGCAATCTCGTTTCAATCTGCTCCTAAAATCCCCAATTCGAATAAGTCTAGAACATTTGTGCTGACCGCGTCGGTGCTGTCGCATCGAACGCGCTCCATGGAAAGACTCCCCCACCATGAGTTCCCCCCTTTCTTTCCACACCGCGGATGAGTCGCCACCTTCCCCAATGTCAATACTCGATGATGCAAATCCTCCACAGTATCGCAGTACAAGGCAGTTGCCATACGAACTCCTCCACCACTGCCTAGTCTATCTAGAAGAACAGCTATGTATGCATCCCGCCGCCGACTTCTGCACAAACTGACCGAGTAGATACCAACGCACTGACTCTGCTAAATAACCTCCTCATATCCGGCACATCTTATCCATCTTCTCCACCGTCTACCTACATACCACCGCCAATACATATCGCCCTGGCCAGCACTCTCCTCGTCCACCCAATCCACACAACTCGAGCCTCCTCACGCGAAAGACTCGAAGTTTCGTCTCATTCCCTCACCTACCTGCGAAACTTGTTGGCCATAGCAGGCCCTCTGAATGCAGCCCTCGATGAAACGTTCGTCTTCACGTCTCAACGGAGACGCGGCCCTCGAAGAATACGAAGTGGCAGAGGTCGGAATGATAGCGACAGCTCAGATCAAAGCGACGAAGAGGTCATCAGCACGCCTCTCGCCAACGAGAGTAGCCTATGGACCAGGGCGCATGATTTCTGGCACGTCGTGGGCTGGTCCTTCAATTGTAGCGTGAGGCACAGGAAACGCTGGGAATATTGGAAGACATGGCTAGAATTCATGCTCGACGTCATTGAGGCGGACTGGAAGGAGAGGGAGCGCCTCGACAGTGGGAACCCCGACTCTGAACATAAAATGCTCCAGGATTCTATTCTCGTGAGATACATATCACACGGAGGCAGGTCCCACGGACTCGGGCGCGCGGTCAAGGCTATCTTTACAGACGGATCAGCTGAAACCATCAGAACGTTTCCCGAGGTATTCGAGAACGAGACAAGAGAGCGGAAGACGGCTCAGGCGGGCACCAAACGAAAGCCTGAATCCCAGGTAGACATAGACAAGGACAAATACGGCGACTACATTGACAACACCGAGTACGATGCCGAAGATACCACCTTCGATGGAGCAAGATGCAGTGCCGACGATGCGGATTCCTCCATTCTCACTTCGCTACAGCCTGCAACGCTCCCATCTGATCTTGCGGCAATAATGGGAGGTCCAGAAGCCGTCAGACTACGCCTGCGACTCATAGCCCTGGTGAGTCTCGATAAAGAACCGCCCTCCCCCCCAAAAAACCCCCATACTGACACATCCCCAGCTCTCTCTCGCGTGCCACACGTTCCCCGACGCACTCACCAGCAGCGCCGAGCTCTACGCGCTGTTCTACGACTCGATCCGCCCACTCGGCCTCCCCGCCTTCTCTCTCTTCGTGTCCCCATCCGCACTGCCCCACCTCTCCGCCGAGGCGCTCTCGTCCCTCGCACAGCTGCACCTCCTCCGCCTCCTCCACTCCGCCGCACCGGGCCGGATCGTCGAGAACGACAACCTCACGCAAGACCTCCTCGAGGAATGCATCCTCCCCTTCGCCGCCAACACGTCGTCGGCCGAGGACAACGCAAAGGTCTCGCTCCTCGTCGAGACCCTCCTGCGGCTCTTCACCCTCTCGTGCCACGTCGACGCCTCGGAATCCCTGTCCGCCGCCGTCGAAACCGGCATCGCGGCGCGCCAGAACCGCACCACCAAGGACCGGAGAAAGAAGCCCGGCGGCGCCAAGGATCGAGAGGAGGACCAGAGCAGGATCTGGCTCGAGGCCAGCGAGGCCCGGCTGCGATACATGCTCAGAGCCGTCGAGATCAAAGCGCGCCGCGCCACCGCCACTGTCTGACAAAGACTCACAATGCCCTCCCGCACACGTCTGACCGGATCCGTTTGCCACCCAGCGATGAGAACCCTCGCCCTCGCATTGCCACGCGTAGCATAGTCGCAGAGAGTAGAGCATCAGTTCAATGAAAACATCCACCGTGATAGCCCCACCTGTGAAACCCCCTTTAAATCGCCGTCCCACAGATCCAGACCCGGTCGCAGGTCGGGTCGGACTGGCGCACTGACGCTCCGCTGGCCCTCCGGGGGCTGCTGCCGCAGAGGCCGATGTGGACGGTCTGGTGTACGAGATAGCGATGTATTTGCAGCCTTCCCTCTAGATCCATGCCAGAAGCCAGGGACGGCCTCTGCGGCAGCAGCCCCCGGAGGGCCAGCGGAGCGTCAGTGCGCCATTCATTACATGGCACCCGCAAATCACTCATGAATCAATCAATCACAAATCACAGACGATTTAAATCCAAAAGACAGTCTCTCAACGCTAAACCCGTGATACTATTCATTGCATTGCAGAAGTCTGAACTAGCTGAACCACCGTACTTGCTAACCCTCTTAGCCACTTCCTCTCGTCTTTCATACACCTCTAACCCATACCCATTATGCCTGAAATCTACTTATCAACCGGCTTTCCTTCAACAGCACCATACATCGTCTCCATCATTATACCCGTGATCTGGTAAGGATCGGCATTTGAAGCAGGTCTTCTGTCCTCAAAGTATCCGTAACCCTTGTGACCCACTTCTCTTGGGATACGAATTGAAGCACCACGGTCTGCAACACCATATGTGAAAGAATCGATGCTGCCAGTCTCGTGTCTGCCGGTAAGACGTAGAGTGTTGTCCTCTCCGTAAACGGCAATGTGCTCCTTGTGACGACCCTCAAGCTTCTTGATGGCGGCCTCGATATACTTCATTCCACCCTCCTTTCGCATCTCCTTACTCGAGTAGTTGCTGTGAAGACCGGCACCGTTCCAGTCACCTGGAATTGGCTTTGGGTGGAAGGAGATCTTGGCACCGAATTCTTCGGCGATACGGTGGAGAAGGAAACGTGCGACCCAGAGGTGATCACCCACTGATAGATATTAGTAGGGCCAAAGAAACAATGGGATCTAACTTACTGTCAATACCAGGGCAAGGTCCGACCTGGAATTCCCATTGGGCAGGCATAACCTCAGCGTTGGTACCAGAGATGGTGATGCCAGCGTTCAAACACGCCTTGTAATGTGCTTCGACGATATCACGGCAGAAGACCTTTCCAGTACCGACACCACAGTAGTATGGACCCTGAGGACCTGGGAAACCATTTACTGGCCATCCATATGGCCTATCGCCCAGGTCGAGGAGCGTATATTCCTGCTCAAGACCGAACCATGGCTCGTGCTCCTTGTGTGCCTCCATGAGCTTAGCAGCCTCATGACGATGGTTGAACTTGTTTGGAGTTCCATCAGCATCCCAACACTCGCAGAGAACGAGGACGTTGGGGTCGCCGCGGAGAGGATCGGGGAAAACAGCGACTGGTCGAAGGTAAACATCCGAGTTGCCGCCTGGGGCTTGGCCAGTCGAAGAACCATCGAAGTTCCATTCTGGGAGGTCCTTTACACCGATCTTGCTAATCGTTGGTAGTTTTGTAATAGTCTATAGACAAGCACATTATCGTCAGCAATTCGTCCCGTAATAAATCTATATCCGGCGTGACGCAATCGGAAAGGAATTTCGGCACCACCAGCTCGGCGCATCCGAAAATAGGCGCGACGTGGAATGTGGCCCAGCAGTCGAGGAATGCAGGCGCAGGGACCGAGAATTGATTGCTTTGTCGGGAAGCGACTGATTCGACCGCCACTGCCACTGCCACTGCCTCGTGGCCCTCGAGGCCCCGAGGCTGTGCGTCTGGAGAGATTGGAGGGCGGGTGGGATGCGGTGATGCAAGAAAAGAGAAGAGAAGAGAAGAGAAGAGAAGAAAAGCAATTGAGTGAGAGCGAGAGTAACGCAAGAGTGACGACTGGACTGACCTTGGACTTTGATCGGACTCCACCGGTGCTATCGATCCAGATATACTCTGCCATGGCAGTTCCCTTCTGGTCGAGCTTCATGTACTTCATCAACTGCACATGCTGTCAGCCATGCTCGCATCACATTGCACTGCACTGCGACCCGGACCGGCCTGCGCAGACATCTCTGTGATTTTTCTTGGGGATGGGTGACTCACGTTCGCCGTATAGGAGACGGTGGTTGAGGCAGCCTAGACGGGCCCAAAAGTCAGTTGCGGGCCTCGCGATAAAGTCGATTGTGCGCGAGAAAAGGGAAACTCACCATGACGGCGGTGCTGTGAGGAAGGATCTGGAGGGAGGATTGGGGATTGTGATTTGGGGATTTGCCAACTCGTCAGCGTTGGTGTTGAGGGATGTGACAGGAGGTGGGAGAAAGAAAGAGGAAGAGGGAGAGGAAGAGGACGAGAGGTGAGGTGAGGTGAGGCGGTTGATGGTGGGACCGATTGGGGAGGGAGGGGTGGTAATGGTTCAGCCGGCGCCGCAGTTGGCAGTGACTCGCTAGCCAGCAGCAGCGGGCTGGGCAAGCAAATTGGCGGGCGATTGAGAGAGCAAGTAGGCCAACCCGTAAGAGAGAGAATATGGGATGCTCGTTCACGCTCGCTCTCGCCCATCGCGCGCACGAAGCGCAGCAGGGCGACGCCGGCGGGCGGCAAGTCCAGTCCAGCCCAGTCCAGTTACAGTGGGCTGGCTGGGCAGGCTGGGCCGGCTAGGCCAGGACAGAGCAATGCTCCTGAGGCGGCCGGACACTACCGAACGTCTACAGCGACTACGCACGCTACAGAGGATCCCTAGCACTGCACAGCACTGGTACCATCGCACTGTATATAGCACTGTATCGCACTGTATATAGCACTGTATATAGCACTGTATAGCACTCCCTAACACTCCCTAACACTCCCTAACACTCCCTAACACTCCCTAGCACTCCCTAGCACTGTATAGCACTGTATAGCACGCTGCATCGCACGGTATCGAGCCCGCCGGGTCGATAAGGAAAAGCCGCACAGCCCGCCAGCGAATCAACCAACCAGGCAATGCAATGCAATCGAATCGAATCGGCCGAGACCAATCAACCCCCCATCAACCATAATCACAATCCCAATCCCAATCCAAAAATCGATCGATCAAATGGCCCGCCAGAGGGCCCCGTTCACGTGTCGCATCGCATCGCACGCGACGGGGTCAGCCTAGCCGCCTGCGCCAGGACGGCCCAAAGAGGCTCGCGGGTGGCTGGTTGAGGAATTGGATGCTGCCCGATGCGGCCGAGAGCTGGGATGGGCTGGGCTGGGCTGGGTTGCTTGCGGCTTTATTTTTAATAATAATAAGAGGAAGAATAATAGGATGAAGAAGAAGAAGGGCTTTGTTCGCTGGATCTGGACAGTGGACAGTGGACAGTGGACAGTGGACAGTGGACAGTGAGTAGGCGGGTAGGGTAGTGAATGGTGGTGAGTAGAGTAGTAGAGTAGTAGAGTGTAGTAGTGTAGTAGTGCTGTAGTATTGTAGTGCTATGCGAGTACAGTAGACTGTAGCAGTAGTACTGTAGCAGTAGTGCTGTAGTACTGTAGTACTGTAGCAGTAGGACAGGCAGGGTACTATACTCTACTCTACTGTGTCTACTTACTGGTGCAGCAAAGGCAGGTGACCAGCTGCGGTAGTGGACGGTACCACCTCCCAGCGGTAGCCAGGCAGCAGTGAGGCAGCAGCAGTGAGGCAGCGAGCAGTGAGGCAGCGAGCACTGTAGGACTGGCACTGTAGCACATAGGACAAGCACTGTAAAGTAAGTAGTGCAGTGCAGTGCAGTCCAGTATAGTACACTGCAGCCATCCTGCCAGCCTCTCCTCGTCTCTTCTCTCCTCTCGTCTCTCCTCTCCTCTCGTCTCTCCCTGACTCACCCACTCACTCACCCACCCACCCACCCACTGTTCTCTGCTACTGCACTCCTGCTCCCACTCTGTACTGTAGTATACTTACTATACTACTCTTACTGCATACTATATACAGTAGATAACACTGTACCGTACCGTAGACGAACGCGACTCTTTCCCTCTTCCTCATTCAATCTCTAATCTCTAACCTGCAATATTTAATCAACGCATCTCTAATCTCGACTCTTGCTATTCGGCCCAACTACCCATTCCGCCATGCAGTGAGCGGCCATCCCACAACAGTATATCCTATCCTATCCTATCCCTATCCCTATCCCTATCCCTATCCATCCTGCCCCGCACGCCCGCCCGCCCGCGGCGCTTTTGCTTTTTTGCTCTTTGCTTTTTTGCTGTCCGCTGTCCGCTGTCCGCTGTCCCTCGTGTGCTTATCGTCGTCCAACCCGACGTACCACCTCGGGCATTCATTTCCCCCCCTCGTGCCATCCGTTGTCGTGTTTCCATTCCCGTCCTTCCATCGTTCTTCCATTCCCGTCCTCGTGCTGTCATCGTTACCCCCTCCACCACTCTCGCCACAGAATATATACAAATATATCCAATACGCTACATCCAATACATTGTATCCAGTACATTACATCCGATACATCACAACACAACACGGTAATCGCAGCCTCTGCCACCGCACCGCACCGCCTATTGGAATCGTCGCGTATGCCATCTTCGTAATATCTATCCTAGCCGCTGTAACTAACTCGCTCGCATGCCCCTCCCGCCAAGCGTGCGCCCCAACGCGCGCACGCACCTGCTAAATCTACTGTGTAGTCCGTACTGTACCATATGTACTGTACTGTGTGCATGCGCTCGACTGTACCGGCTGGTACCGCCTGCGGTACGCTCTGTACGCTCTGTACGCTCTGTACGCTCTGTACGCTCTGTACGCACTGTGCCCAATCCAGTCCAGTCCTCTAGATGCCGTATCTGCGCAATAGATCAATCCGAGTTGGATAGAACTTCTTGAATTGATCAATTAATTAATCAATCAATTAATACATCAATCAATCAATCCTTTTCCCAGGCTACCCCGCCGTCCGACACCGCTGCAAAAAAAATAGATGGCTCCCCTGCCCGCCGCCGCGCACATTCCTTATCGCCCCAATCGCGCTGCTCCCTTTGCATTTCCCGCTGTAAGCCGGTCCACTAAGCCGCCCGTGACTGGACCCCCCCCGACCGGCCCCCCAGCTAGGCGAGTCGCGACTTGCAGTCAACCTGGAATTGCGGGTAACCCTGAGTCGCCTTGCCGAAGGCGTCTGCCCAGCTCGGCTCCCGATCCCGATTGTCACGTGTTACCCATTGTGGCGCGTGCTGCCCCGTGCCCGTGCCCGTGCCCCGTCCGCTTTCCGCCATGTCCCCTTTTCCATCAGTCATCAGTCCCTACGCGGCTGCGACGAGGCCGTGCCTCGTCTTCCTCATCTATCGCATGCGTAGTGAGGCTCCGTACATGTTGCGTGACGCTCCGCTGGCCCTCTGGGGGCCGCTGCCGCCGAGGCTGGAGAGGACAGGACAGCATTGTGCTGGATATACCGGAACATGGGTGTGCGGGGCCTCTGCTGCTGTGCTTTGGTTTTGATAGTTGTAATGCAGGCTTGCTCAACAGATCCCTCTTTCAGAAGAAATTCGCAAAGAGCTCTTGGCCAAGCATATACTCAGCCATATCATCCGCAACAAGCTCACTATACCCTCTCTTCCTCTCCGTTGATGCCCCCTTTGAATGCTTCAATAGCTCTTCGAGGATCAGTCTGCTGCGACGTGCTCCTGACCACACACTCTCGAGATCGGTGAGATATCGCGTGCACGCGACGATGTCGCCTGTGACGTCTTCGTTGGCCCGGGCTGAGGAACGGAGTCTGTATGTGTAAGTTTGTGATGAAAGGTCGCTATGAGGAGGGAGACCTTACAAGAAGACCCCTGAGAGTGCGAGATAGTAGACGCAGAACGCCAGGTAGTGGGATGGCGGGATGCGCTCTTGAATGAGCTCTGCAACGTGGATGCAGCTGCGTGCTGCGCCGACACACTGAAGGTATGATGTGTTTTCTGATAGCGGTGATGAGAGATCGGAAGGATCTGGGATGAGAGGTCTGGGAAAGTTAGCAATTCCTTAGTAACGATAAACAGGAGAAAGAGCCTTGGTTTGTCTCTCGGTAGCAGTGCTGATATTTGACACATGATGACCATGTACTTGGAGGATCTTTCCACACGCCCATAGGCTGGAGATGAGCCGACGACATCTTCTGGCTCGCTCCAGATACCACACTTGTAAAGGGGCCACATACCGATGAAGGTTGATAACACAGCCAGCATGCACAATATACGAAATGACACACATAGTCAGATGCGGCGATCCGGCTTCTGTATTATTCGCGGAGAACTTAATCTCGTCGGGGACTTTAACCAGCCAGTCTGCCAGCTCTTCATCAAGGCTCGTAACCAGCTTCTGTAGCTCATTCGCATTCTTGACACCTGTTTTCATCTGTAGCGAGTTTGTTAATCGCACGACCTTACCGGCGATCTGACAGAGCTTCGAGAATACGATGAACCCGGTTAGGCGAGATGGACCGGAGGGTCGCGGGCTGTATTGAGGTAGGCTGGAGCAGTACGTGGAGAGTTCGTGATCATCCATGTCCATTGGAATCTCGCAGTCACAGTCGACGTCTTCGACTGCCATGGGGCGGCCGAGGCAGATGGAGAGAACTCTGAAAAGAGTGAGCATGAGTGGAGATTTGAGACGGATACAATACCTGTCAAGTCCGTAAATGCTCCACCAGATTCTTCGACAGAGTTCTTCTTTCAGCGTTTCGCCAGCTCCTCTTGCAGGCGATCGCTAGAATCGTCAGCCTCGCTGTCATCCTGAATACGGTATCTCGACGCAGTGACGCACAATCGCTCGTCAATTTTTGACGAGAGATTGCGTTCCCAGCCTTATACATTAATGTAACTTACATGCAAACCCAAATCCTGCGCAGCTCTCACCGCCGCTCCAGCAAATTTCCAACTCTGCGCCAACGTGTTCCAACCTGCCGAACACATCGAAAGTAGTGCCAGGCATTGTACCTGCTCAATCGTGCCCTCACCGGTCGACGCATAATGCAACAGCACTGCACTTTCATAATACTGTAATCCCGTAAACGTTGACGAAACACCCGGATCTCGCGGTAGCAGACCCGAAGCACATGCACAGACGGCAAAGAAAACAGACAGGAATCCAGAATCGATGTTGCTCGAGGAGCGATTGCTCATAAGGATGTTGTACCGCTGAAGAAAATGAGGCTTGTAGATCACAGGCATTGTGAAGTGCAGCTGGTCAAAGTATATGTTTATTAATAGGTCAGAGACGTAGCGTGGAGGTCGAGAAAGCTGCTCCGGGCGAGGTAAGTACGGGAGACGAGGCCAAGTCTTGCCTCGGACGAAGAAAGGTAGCTCGAGGATACTGGTGCTTTGTACTGGAGTAGGCATTTCTATAGGACTATTTGCAGGACCGGTGTTTGGACTCAAGCTTTTGAGGGCTTCAATCATCACCATCGTGCCAGTCCCTCCCACAAATCTAACCCCTTAGCTATAATCCTTTCTATGAGCATAGGAAACATACCTGAGTTTTCCATAAGAATCAGTCGTCATCACGTGGTCCTGAGTAGCCTTTCCGATATTCGGCTCCAAATCATTACTTGCAACTTCATCAGCATCATTTCCCTCATCGCCTCCGACTTGGCTGATCTGTTGTGGCACGACAGGTGCTTCGTATGCGTCTGAGAATATAAAATCTCCATCTTGGTGATGACTCAATTGGTGGGAATTTTCAGCAGAATGAGATAGATTGCTGAAATCCAGGCCATTGTGAAGCGCTGGATAGCGATGAGGCACTACATCCTGTCGTAGCATATCTAAGCTTTCAACATTGTGCGCAAATTTGCCCATTAGCATGTCCATTTGCTGGCACAACACTCCCATCTGTTGGCATCGTGCCTCAAATGTTGCAGCGAATCTGACGACGTCAGATAAAGCTCTAAAACGGGAACGACTGACTCACTGCCGACTTGTGGAAGCGTTGTCATTGCTTTCTGGATACTCGCAATTTCTGTTGCGAGTAAGACAAGGCTTGCACGTATCTTTCCCATCGCACTTCCTCTAATATTTGTATGCTTTGTCAGCGGTCGAGATCTCAAATATTCAAAGAAAACAGATTTAGAGTTGAATCGAAAGAAAGAAAGAAAGAAGTGATGCGAAAACGAGAGGCACGTGATTATGATGAGACTATAACTGCTTGTGAACGAAGGGAAGCCGCCGTCAATTATCGACGGCAGCTTCCCGTGTAACTGGGGTCTCTGCCTGAAGCTCTCGTGGCTTTCTTCTACTGCACTCTGATACACATACCTTTTTCTTCCGGCATTCAAGACATGCCCGCCAGACGCGACCTGACCCTTCTTCTCCGGCAGAACGACCCTCTGTTGCCTGTGGCGGGTCGAAAGGCATCTTGCCCCGCGACACAGCCGACTCCTTTCTTATGCTAACCTGTGGCTCCCGACGCCGTGTTCACAATGCAGTGCTAGAATATATACCACTGTCACCAAGGGTAATGTTATCGTTATCCGCAGGGCTCGGAAATGGAGTATAAAACTGTGTTGTCGTCTGCATAGTCAGACATCTCCGCCCCACCTAAGAGATGGAGTCGCAGTCTCCATATTTACGCCCTGCCCTCACCTCACAGGCCTAACTGCAATTCGTCGCACGTCTTCCCTTTTTGGTGGGTGAGCGTTGCCCTATGGATCTTCACCTCTGGTTGTGGTTACGGGGCTGGGCCAGGGCCATTACATTGCCAAAGATAAGCAGAGGAGATAAGGAGAGCCGAGGACCCCCCGCTCTTAGGCTCGTACTGTATGTCCGAGTACTTACATCGCGAATACTTCGCTTCGCTCTCGCTTACACCTTACTGCCGACAGAAAATCCAAGGCACAAAAAAAACCAATCTTCCTACAGCCTATTAATAAAGGCGATAGGAGGACTGATTAAAGAGAAGACGCAAAAAAAAAGAGGATCTGGACAATTCAGATTAATCAAGCTCCCTACCCGGATCGAACGAGTGACCTTAGGATCTGCAATCCCACGCTATACCACTTAGCTATTATAATGTTAGTGAATGAAAGATGCAGACGAGTATTTGGATTGAACTGACCTAAAGGAGCAATTGATTGGAGGAGTTTTTCGTTATTTGACTACATATACCTAGGGCTGGCTGTGCGACTTTTAGCGCTGAACTAGGTCTTGGCACAAGTAACGCCAAACCGTTTGTCGCTGAACTCCCTTCACGTTTACAACCCCGGCCGCCTCAAAGTCGCAGTGCCCAAATAAATTCCAGGCTGATTAGCGCTGTACGAAATAGTTACTGCTATTCTGCCTGGAAATAGAATAACTTTCAATCGAGGCCCTTATTCGGGATATTTACCCCCCGACAGGGATGGTAGACAGGGCTGATATATTCAGCAACCTCTGGCGGAACCTCGGTAGAGATCCGCCCGCCTTATCATCACTTATCAGGCCCCAGCCTTGTGTCGTCGGACAATGCGAAAACCAGCAACAACCAATAATAGATAAGACGAAGGATATAAGGCAGGTCAAAAGCCGTGATGCAGATTCTGTAAACTGACTGATAGCGAAATGGATATCGATGAAGTTCCAGTTCCCCTGCCGTCGGCACCAGTAAGACAACTTGCGACAAACATAACTCTCCAGCCGCCTTTATCACGCCGTGGCCATGGCCCTGGCCTCATTCTACTGGTGTCCGATGATCTAGCTTTAACCCAGAGTGCAGATTCTTTAGATCCTCCACCGCTGCAAAAGTGGGCGGAGGAAGGATACGCCGTTGTTCAGGTGAGGAGCTTAGAAGCTGCGACGTGGAATTTCGCAGATGACTTGAGAACTGGAATTGATGCTCTCATCGCTCTCCCAGAATGTGACGAAAAGGAAAAGTTTGGATTGATAGGTAGGTGGTTCCATTCCTCTGCCGAAGGACAAGACTCACTGAATTTAGTATATTCATCTATAAGCGACTCTGTGGTAAAGGGGTTTGAAGCAGAGCATATTGTTGCTGCTGTCTCATATGACGGTTCTTTGTCACTTAGCAGCTCTTCCAAGAAACCAGAACTGGTTCATCTTGCTGAAAACGGCATGGGGAAATTAGAAAGCGGTGAAATCACTACGTATAGATATCCTGATGTCAAATCTGCAGCATTTGTGATTCCTGGACATAAGGATTTCTCGCCTGCATCTGCGGCTGTGGCGCACACAAGATCTCTCACACATCTCAAGAAACACATTGGTGGACCCATATTTGACCTTGAGCCTATATGGGATGAGCACACTAACTTTGAGTTTGTGAACCGCTCTGTGGCGAATACGATGGGTACGATGGTACAAGAGCCTTATGTGAACCATATCCCAACCGTGAGTTTAGCTGTTACAGAACAAGCATAGTAGCTGATTGCCTTCAGATGACTGGTGGGATTGGAAGAGAGAAGCTGGGCAATTTCTATAGATATCACTTCATCTGGAATAACCCAGATGATACGGAATTGGAATTGGTCAGTCGCACTATAGGTATTGACCGCGTTATCGACGAATTTATATACAAATTTACGCACAACAAAGTCGTTGATTGGCTGTAAGGCTTTCACCTCCACTATCTAACACATCGCTAACTCTCGCAGAATTCCTGGCATCCCTCCAACAGGCAAATTAGTCAGGGTTCCTATGATGGCTGTTGTCAATGTGAGAGGCGATAGACTTTACCATGAGCACATCACATGGGACCAAGCATCCGTCCTAGTCCAGCTTGGCCTTATGCCAGAATATCTTCCCTATCCCTATGCTTTGCCAGATGGACGAAAGCCAGCTCCGGGCAAGAGATTTGAATATCGCGTTCCAGCCGCCGGAGCAGAGACGGCGGATAAATTGCTCGATGAGACTTCTGTTCCCTCAAATGCTATGTTTGCCTTCAAAATTAGAGAAGTTGATATATGAAGGCGTTTAAAATAGTTTCCATATAATCCTTTTTTTGCTCTGTCTTCTGTGCACCTGCAACTATTCCTAGCCTTTAGTCAATTGTACTTGTACAGCCGTTGATATTGTAACTTTAATAGCTTTCTATACGAGCAGAATTCCAAGGCTGTTCTTTAAGTATTGATACTAACGAGCGACTACTGTTGAAGTAAACCAGAGGCAACTGAATTGCTATTTCTCTATACTGTAGTTGAAGTATAACCCTAATCCCTAATTCCAGAAACTGCCCAGTTAGGCTAAATTTCTATTAAATTGGTTAATTCGATTATATCTAATGTATCGCTTGAATGTGAGAATTATAACGTATTAGATTTAATGTGTTAAGAGTCACATGTACCAAGACCCACTGCACTCCGAATGAGCCTCTGTGCTGAGCAATATTATATGCATCGTCGATTAACGGTAAAGGGTCGGATCTCTTCCGGCGTTGGAACCTCTCGCTTTCTCAACATCATATAATAGAAAGATAAATGCAAAACTTCAAATAAGCACAGAAACAATATCTTTCTCCAAAAACATGCCTGACAGAATTGATATCCCGAATGGCGAGACATCGTCGCCGTTAACGACAGCGGTTGTGTCTTCAACAGGCAAAACGCGGCTCCAAGCCGCCTTGGAGCGCGCAAAGAACGGCGGCGCTCCATGCGTAGGCCAGTGGCTTGAATTTCCAGGCTATACTCTTGCCAGGACAATTGCTGGTCTGGGATCCGATGTATGTTTTCGCTGTTGTGGCGTTGAATGCCTTTATCCGACCATTGCGACATCATCAACGTCCTGCTTATCTCACCCCTCATCACCTCTATCAACCCTTTTTCCAGAAATACGGCTAACACGTGACACAGTGGGTTCTAGTAGACTGCGAGCATGGAAATATCAGTGACGACCAGATGTACCTCGCAATTGGAGCCATTACGTCGGCGGGAGCCTCACCAATTGTGCGAATCCCTGCCAGCGAGCACTGGATGATGAAGCGTGCTATGGACGCTGGAGCGCATGCTATCATGATTCCCATGTGCGAGACAAAAGTAAGCAACAAAGCCAAGCAACAAAGCCTTTTGCATTATCTGTCTCTTTGAAAGGCTGGATGTTTACACTAGATAGGAGCAAGCAGCGATGATTGTCAATGCGATGAAATACCCATCCTCGCGCTGGCCGAAAGGCAGTAGAGGCACGGGAGCTATGTTTGCACCAGACAATTTCAATCTCAACGGGCAAGATTATCTCCGCTACGCGAATGATAATGTCCTTGTTATAGTGCAAATCGAGTCCAGAAAGGCCGTGGAGAATGTTGAAGAGATCGCTGGTACTGACGGTATTGGTGAGTGTCTCCCTTCCGGTATCCTGCCGCATCCCGTAAAATGCTGTAGAACACCAACTGATATTGCTGGTCTAGATATGCTCTTCATCGGCCCCAATGATCTCGCATCTTCAATGGGCTACTTTGCGTTTGACCATGCCAAGATCCCCGAAGTACAAGATGCTACGGTGCGGGTGTTGAAGGCAGCCAAAGATGCAGGGAAATATGCCGGGCATTTTGCTCTGAGCGCAGAAATCGGTGAGCCTATTCTACTTGCTATTGCTCGACCTGAAACTAATTGCAGGCGTAGCTGCCCAGAGATATAAGCAGGGATTCGAGTTTATGAACTGTGGAGCGGATATTGTTGCTATCACTGCGTGGATGTCGGTGGAGATGGCAAAACTTAAGGATCTTCTTAAGGAGTAGGGCAGCCATGTAGTCATACCATTAATGTATTTGAGCGTGCATAAGAGTTTACTATATACAAGGGGAGGAGGGTCTATTACGATGCCTATGCTAGGTATACAAATCGAGATAGAAGTTTAGGTCACGTAATCTCATTTACAAGAACCCAGCGAAACAGTGGTGAAACACTGCAAATGGTGTAAATAGTGAAGTGCTCTCCTCTTGGGGGCACTTCAAGAATCAAAGCCTGTTTCACTGGAAGGATTAATTAGGAAAAGAGAGCAATAGAATAATACTTTTGGTATTACTTGTTGAAATCTGAGAGCCAATACCGGTCAGTCATTAGGGTAATGTATTAGACAGTAGTAGGAGCCCACCTTGAGTGGGATTCCCAACAAGCTGTAACTTAAGCCTTTAAGCATCAGGTATACAAAACACGGCAGCATATAACTATGTGCATAATTGCAACATTAATCTTGTCTCTATAAATAGGTAATAGATGAGATTAAAAAGCTATGTTTGCTCATGCCAAATGCTTCTAATATTAGACGACGTATCGCAAACCAAATAAGGATTTCTGTCAGCCACGGAACTCTTACGATAAACCGCGCCAAAACCTTTCACAGTATGTTCAGAGCTTGATGCGTTTAGAGTATATATTCTTTAGCATCATTCTCCTTGAACTCTTCTTGAAAGTAGCCCCTAAAGTATTTCTTCTTCCCTTCTTTACTGATCGCATCCACCTCGTCCTGGGTCAATTTGAAACTCGGAATATCTTTTACAAACTCGTTCAGTCTCTCCTCTCTCTTGCTGGTCGTGATAGCGACAACGCCCTGGTCAATCACCCATCTTAACAGCACTATGCTTTCACTAACTCCGTACTTCTTGACCAGCTTGCCTAAGATTTCGTCAACGGGGCCTCCCTTGACCTTCGTCGCAGGTGTCAGAGGGGAATAGGCCTCAAGTACTATTCCGGCATCTTTGGAAAATGCTCGAAGTGGTTCTTGCTGGAGATAGGGGTGGAATTCAACCTGGTCAACTGCGGGCTTGATGGTTGCTGTCTCAAGGATTGTGGAGAGATGAGATGGCAAGAAGTTTGAGACGCCGATGGATTTCGCTTTTCCGCTCGCGTGGATCTTCTCAACCTCCGCCCAGGCGTTCTGTAACTCCTTAGGAGAGGTTGCAAAGAACGGCGAGTGGATGAGATATCTTTGAGTAGTTAGTACCATTTTGGGCAGTCATGTGATGCTCTTGGGAGAACGGACAGATCGACATAATCCAACTGAAGCTTCTTAAGACTGTCCTCGAAGGCTTGTGCAATGTTGTTAATATTCTTGAAAACCTTGGTGGTCACGTAGAATTCAGAACGCGGGATGCCGCTCTCTTTGATAGCGGTACCAATTTCTGGTTCCGTGCCATATACTAGTCGCTTGTCAATTCCGATCAACTTGGGAGACTGGAATGGAAATACCTTCTGCGCCGTCGATATGACGGTATCCAAGCTTAATAGCCCCCTTTATTGCATCGATCAAAGCACGGTCGAGACCATTATCAGCTGTTTTATACCAGGCAGTGCCAGTGCCATACGCAATCTATGTCAGATTAGACTTCCGAGGCCATGACATCTAGTAGATTGAATGGAAAATACCTCGGGGATTTTGTTCCCGTCACGGAGAGTCACCGAAGGAATTTCGGTAGCCATCTTTCGAAGTTAAACGCTGTATTGTATGCTGTGATAAAAAACACAGTAATTCGGAACCAAATGGCAGCTGGAAGAAGCAGTGAACTGACGGGGTGGTTGTAGGTGGGGTCGCAAAAGTATTAAGTAGGCCCGGATGGATCTCGCCCGAACATCGCTGGAACTTGCGCAATGCCGGCAGCAATCACACAAGATCATGACACAAGATGACAACAATATCGTATCAACAACTTGCAATATTAGCAATTTTGACCCGAGACAGTTTTTTTAGAATGCACCGCAAAAAAGGTCAATTGAAACCCGCTTGTCATTTATTGTTGACTTGTTCTTGATTGTATCCAACTAGAGTGCATGTTGTGCTTCGGTATGCCGTCATCTGCTCAAGGTTTATTCTATTCTATAATCATTTCGTCGTTTGATCACTGCATCGGTATCTAATCTTCCCTTACCCATTGTATAATCCGCTTCCAGATATCAAGCCCATTATGGGCCCCATCCATCCTCTGCTTGATCTCGTCCCTCTCCGCATCATCAATATTCATATACGTCGGCGCATCGGCAAAAATCTGTTTCGCAACCTCCCCAGTCATCTCTGGGTGCCCTTGAATGGTGAATATCGTGTTGTCTGCATTGACGAATGCCTGGCTGTGTTCCGCAAGCTCAATGAATCCCTTCGCCGGTGTCGTTACTTCGCGCTTGTGAAATTCGTGTACTGTGTAAGACAAAGCGTCTGGTGGTAGAACTCCCTTGAAGAAGGCTGCGCCGGCGGCTGTGAGAGGGATAGTTGTAAGGCCAATCTAATAGCAATATCAGCCCTGACGATAGAGTGGGCTGAGCTCAGCATTAATACCTCTGCTTTCTCTCTTCCCTCAACCACCCCACCAAATGTCACATTAATAGTTTGATGTCCCCAGCAAATGCCCACAATCTTCTGTCTTGGATGTTCCCCGACAGTTGTTCTCAAGAATTCCTGCATCTTCAGCACCCATGGCGTCTGGGACATGGGATCAGCTGTTCCGCCGCTGAGAATGATCAAGTCGTATTTCGAGACATCCGCGGGGTATGTTTGCGCTTCAACAGGATCGAAGAAATCAAGTTGCGCCCCTGGAGAGACTGTGGTGACGGCGTTGATGAAGTATGCATGGACGCGCTCTTTGCTTTTCTGGCCCCCATTCATAAGCACAGCAGCCTTCAATGCAGTTGAGGCTGTCATGCTGGATGTTGGAGGAATGATAACATAAACTTCCCCAGACCAGACGGCGAGAGATATGATGCTGTATCCGTCCAATAAGCGGGGTTGATGCCTGACACCAAAGGCATACATGTATCAAAGTCTTGTACCGTACAATACGACAGAAAAAGCGATTGTGGAGCAAAATCTAAACTACTAGGCCAATCGGCCGAAAGCCGAATTCATATGATACTGGACTCGATATACATGACTTCTCGGTGCTGCTATAAACCCCGACTTCAGCGGTATAAGAAAACATCACTATAGGACTAATTGCCTTTTCACGAACGATGTTATCGTTAGAGTATATAATTATTTTGTCCATAAATGACGGGAGGGGCTTAATTAACAAAGGGTTATCCATAAATGATAAAAGGGTTTCATATCATTAAATATATATTATTTCGCCGACAAATGACAGCACAAAAAGCTGTCACCTGTCAAAATGCTCTCTGAATTTTCGAGTTGATAAAGGCTCGACAGTTAACCTCAAGCTTCAGGCTCGACGACCTTAGCCTTCTTCACGCTTTTCCATCCTAAACCAAAGGCAGCAAAAAACATAGATCCCGCACAAGCTGCAGCCAGATAGAAAGTATGATCAACAGCCTGACTGTAGGCCGTGAGAACTTCAGGAAGCACGGCTTCTGATACCATTGATCGCACGGCCGATGCACCGGCTGCAATTACCGCCGCGGCATCAACACTAGGAGCATATGTTGCTAAACCATCTGCTAACCCGTTGCTGAAGATCGTTTGTGCGAATGAAACAAAGAGAGCTCCGCCAAAGTATTGGCAAAAGATAATGGTCGAGGTGCCAATAGCGATCTGCTCAGTCGGAACTGCATTCTGAAGAGCCAGCAATGGCTTTACGACAGGTTAGCAGGTAGTATATATGATACGAGGATTGGCTGACCATTTGGAACCCAATTCCCCGGGCTAATCCTACAAAAATCTGGATTCCAATCCACTCCCCAGTGCTAGTCGAAGGGTGAAAGGTGCTCAGTAAGCCGGCGGCAACTGATGACAACGCACTGCTTGCCACGCTCCACGGCAAATAATAGCCCAGGCGTGAAACTAGGACGCCGGCGAACACGGCAGCCACGATTTGAGAAAGGATCATGGGTAGGAGGTCCACACCACTCATCGTTGGTGATGCACCCTTGACAACTTGGAACCAGATTGGGAGATAATACGTGACGATGATCAAGTTACCCATCAACAAAAACATGCATAAACAGCAACAGCACACGATCCGATTTGATAACATCGGAAGAGGGACCATAGCTTTCTCCCCGGCGCGGTATTCCCATCCGAGAAAAACACAGAGCATACCAGCGGATCCACAGAATAGTCCGATTATTGTAGCGGACTTCCATGGATATGAGCTTCCACCCCATTCAAGAGCCAAGAGGAACATTATAATTGTCGGTGCAAAGAGAAGGAAGCCAGGAATATCCAGTCTGTTGAGAGCGACCTTGAGGGGTGTTTCGGTCTTGCTTTCGGTCCTACGATCAGGTACAGTAATAAGTAGAAGAAGGACTGCTGCACATCCTCCAGCCGGAAGGTTGATATAAAAGCCTAAGAACGTCAGCGAAAGCGTCCGAGAGCGTGTTAGCTGCACTTACACCAGCGCCAAGTGGCATGCTCAGTTAGTACACCACCAATCAAAGGACCAAGCAATGTTCCCATCTGTGCTATGGATATCAGGAAGCCGAGATAGAATGCTCGTTTCTCCATTGGGACCGCTGCTGAAATTATTGTAAGCGCACCATTCATCAGCCCCGAGCCGCCAAGGCCAGAAGCAGCTCTGCCGATAATCAACATTTTTGAGGAAACCGCCACGCCACATATAAGAGATCCCAGTTCGAAAAAGGCTAGGAAGCTGAGAAACACCTTTTTGGAACTGAAATGCGTATATAATTGTCCTGTCAACGGCTGCATGGAGCAGCTACATCAAAGTAGTCAGCGAGCTAGACTTCCGAGAGGCAGGATTTGGTGAAACTCACTTGCAGAGCAGGTATGCAGAGCCATACCAGCCAATATCGCCTATGGAGTGGAATTTAGTCGTAATCCGAGGGATAGCCTAAGAGTTCTATTAATATACGACGGACAATACTTAGGGAATGATAAATAAGCTGACCGTTGCAACGATGGAAGCGTCTAATAGGATCAAAAATGAGACCAAGATGACAGCTGCTAAAATGAGCACAAGCTTGTATCCGGTGACATATTCATATACATCTTTGCCCTCTTTGGTATTCTTGATGCTTTGGGCTGAGTGTTCATGCTTCAAGGTCCGAGATCTTTTGCTTTGCTCAATGCTACGGCTTTGAGTTGACTCCAGAGGTTGGTCGCCAATGCGATCATTGCCGCATGCGTCGAGCTTCTCCATGAATAAGATTATAATATCCTGTCTTGAAAGATGTCTTTTGTCTCTTTGTTTATTATGAGGGCGCCTGACTTATATATGTATCAAATGTTGGTGGTTGACTGGCGGGACCGGAGCTCTCGAATAACCCGTGTCCGCTCCCTATGCTTTCGTATTACGAGGCGATTTTCAGTGTTACGACGCAATAAGGAGGTGGCAGCTTTTTATGCTGTCATTTATCTGCGAAATAATTATACCTCTTGTCTTTTATTGGTGAAATAATCATAGACTCTATCAATTAGAACTTCACCAGCTCCGGATAAATTGAACCATACAATGCATTACAAGGCCTGCCATCAATAGTTTTCGGTATTGGTAAGTACACATATTTGGTTACGCTACGCATATCCGAGCAGCTATGATGCAAACGTTATACTTTACAGAACTCTCAGTTATATTCAGCCTGAGATTCAGGAACTGGATCATTGACATTGGCTCCCAATCCAGTCATAAAATCCTGCCAAAAAACATCACCCACAAATTCGAAGGAATCGCCAACCGGAATCGTATCAAAGCTTAAGGGTACGGAGACCTCAGGCCTTATTGAATTGAGAGATAGCTTTGCCTCATACCATTGTTCGACAAGACGCAACTTGTGCGCAGCTCGAGAAAACACGTCGGGACCACCAGGATCGTCGGGATGCGCTACAGCTGCCACCATAGCCTGCTCAAACTGCGCGATCACAGCCTTCAGAACGTCTAGAAAGTTCAGGGTCTCCCGCACATGTGTTAAATCCCAGCCAGGTTCCTCGAAAAGGTTTAATTTGTGAAGAACCACTAAGCAGTGGGCAAGCTGGGTGAAGCTTGCGAGGGAGAAGCTGAAGAAGAGGGCCGGAGGAACTGAGAGGAACGCTTCGAAGAAGTATTTTGTGGATTGCAAACATGAATAGAGAATCTCCAGACGTTGGAAGCCAAGATTGTTGCTAGGTAGACGGGAAGTCGAGAAAGGATTTAATTGCTTATCGAGTGAGTTAAACTCTGCTGCATGGCTGGTATGTGATGCCGTTTTGTAAAGCCCAAGTTCGAATAGTCCTACCTCTACGCTATGATAGTGCATGAGCATCATTGCTAATGACAGTTGAAGTTAGTATTAAGAAAACGGTGAAATAATTTGCGTTGGGCTTGAGAAACCGACCATTCTGCTCCAGATCTTCGGGCAAATCCCGCCTGAATTCTTGCAATTGTGATTGTAGAGACTTTAAATACATAACGGGTGGTAGGCCGGCAGACGGATCATTCCCATCATGCCAAGGGCTCAAAGCAATCCTTTCGACGATGCACTGAAGTCGCACCATATGGACGAGGGCTATATCAGTTGTATACTCCTCCGCTTTTTCCAGACACCGCAGGCAATCATCGGCATATGAAGTCCATCTTAAGGGGTCCGGTTTCTGGAAGTAGTTAGACACCCTATGCAAGGTTAGCAGGTTTCACCTTTTGGATATCAGCGTGGAACATACGCCGAGGACAGAAATAAGCAACCAAGATACGCTCTTCGCTCATCTAATGATCGCCTAGGTTTTTGTGCAATTTCATGAGGCGGCCTTAGAGCGTCCTCAAACATGTGTGAAATACCTGACTCAGTTGGTGGTGGTCTATTTAGGCCTAGTTCGAATATCAACGTCATACACATCTGCAGTAGATTGGTTAACTGTGGAGTAGTATGGAAGTGATAGTGTGACCTGCAGAATAGTTTAGAATATTATCTCCTATGTCGTATTCGGGAAATCGGGAAAGTGTATGGTAATAACTAACCACCCAGCGTAAACAAGAGTTCCTTGTAGCAAGTCTAAGGACTTTTCGCCATTGACGACTAAATGATCAGCCAAGTACCTTAGTATCCGCTTGCCGAACAATATCTGCAAATCCGGTGATGGACATGCAGTTGCCATAACACTCATAAAGAGGAACGGTCGGTCTTGGCGAAGTTGTTGAGCTGTCGTCGATGGCGGTATGATAATAAAGGGAAAATAAGGATATATGCGGGTCATAAAAGTATCTAGTAACTCGCTGGCCTTATCAAAAGGTAGGTCAAAAGGAGATATCGGGTTATCAGGGGTGTTGTATACGTGAGAATCTGTTACTGCTGCTGTGGATGAACAGCCTGGGGAGACAGTTGGCTGCCGCAGTGTTTCCCCGATTGTCTCAGCTGAACGAGGCATTGGGGTTTCAATCATAGAAGTATCCATAGAATGTGGCGTGAGTTGCACCGCAGGCAACCCCGAGAACACTTGGTTGGGCGCCGACTGTTGCACATTCTTCAGCAGCATCACCAGGCCGTCAAGTTTCTCTTCCATTTTCTGAATCTTGCTTGTATTCACGTGCCGACGACGACGAACAACCGGTACTGGTATGCAATCCTTTTTCAGGCGAGAACATCTACATCAAGTCAAAGTCAATCTACAGTGAGAACCTCTGGGAGAATCACGTGATACCTTTCGCACAAAGCGTTTCGATCACGGCCAGAGCACTTGGCCTTGGCACGAGCACAGTTCGTACAGGCTCGGCTGTGGGCAGGTGAGCCCGGGGTGGCACTTGGATTCTCCATGTTGATGCGATGGATAATGCTGTATGCAAAGCCAAAGCCAGCAGGAGCAGAGGTCTGATGTTATGTCCTGCTCCACGGGAGCCGGAGGCTCTGCTTGTCCCGTTCCCCGTCGATAAGCACGGGAGCGGGAAACAATCACCTCCGCTTCTCCGTCCTCCCGTTTCGCCGTTATTTCCTTCACTTCCACTATTTCCGCCCCGTTCCCGTCGCCCTCAAGTACCGGGGGGTATCGCTCGCATCTCACACTGCACATCATGTGATCTGGACTCTGCCACTCTGCCTTGCTCACCGCTCCGGAGCAGTCAGGCGCGTGGTCAAAATGCGAAGATACATACACCAACACCATGATACAGAATAGCCCAATCACCAAGACTAGACATACTACGACGCTATGCACACTGCTGATCCCAAATAACTCATAGACTCGAACCCGAGAGACATCTTGATATCTGCCGACCGTGGATATGAGCTGGAGCGAGGACCTAATGGATACTGACTTGTGCTGAAGGACGGCAGTAGTCCCAGTGGTGATCGCCGTCACCCGTGGACCCAGGATAGTTGTCCGACATACAGGTGTATAGTACAGTATACAGTAGGTATTAAGTACAGGCATCTGCCTGATCGTTGATACCATCATATCAACGAATAGACACAGGATACACCTCAACAGTACGCCAGCCGCAATAGCCAAGAGCAAGAATTCCACAGTTCCCCGTACGGTCCGTCGAGATTTACATCAGCACTGGCAACTGTATGTACGGAAGTACAAAGCATTCCGTGCTCTGTACTCTCTAAATACCGACCAGTCGTATTTCGGGCGCGTAGAGTCTTAGGGCTCATCTGACAGCGACGGTACGAGTGACGCCCATTTGCTAACCATTGGACCAGCGATACTTACTGCTTGATGGCTCAGCGCTGTCTGTTCGCTGATGCTATTTTGGCATCACCCGAATCGTGCAGACATCCAAGTGATCCTTTACTAAAACCAGCGAGCGTTGGGATTGTAGCATTGGCTTCTGGTCTGTCGCATAATACGAGATCCTTGCGGTTGGATCTGCCTCCCGAGGACTCGATACAACTCGAGTATCTGACCGACGATCTCGGGCTTGCCCATATGCACGCTAATGCACGATTCGGCGATACGATGCGGCGATACGATGCAGCGACACGACAACAATATCCTCGAGGCGCTGATTTGGGATTTTCAGCCCTGCGGTTGTAGTTGCGGCTGTCTACGCCCTCGAACACATCATGCGCATGTACATGTTCATCGACTGTCATGTACTGTCACGTACTGTGCACTTTGCGCTTACGCTCCGTGGCTAAGTTGAAAATTGAAGGCACAGCTGTGAACACCAAGTATGTACATGTTTTTGATAGGAAAGTACCACCAGGAAATAATAGGATAATTTTCTGAAACTTCAACAAGAGATTTAGAAGAAGCAGTTCTGTCTCTGTACCAATTTAAGGAAAATCCAATCAGTTGTTGTCGTGATACGACAGTTTCAATACCAATACAGTGCTTTGTTGAGGGTTGCTAGTGTGCCTTCGCTCTAGAACGACGCTTACGTGGGAGAAGATGGCACGATCCACGCCGATCACTGAAGTAATAAAAGCTGACGGAGACCAAACCCTTGCTGTCCACAGCTGAGAGCTCTAACAGCTGAGAGCTCTGCTAACTGCATGCGCCTTATTAGAATATCCTCGCGGCACGGATGCAGCAGCCGTCCACCTCCCAAGTACTCTGACATCTAGGCAGTGATATTTGGTGAGTTATCAGATAAACCAGGCTTAAAACCCTACCTTCTAGCGATGAACTCAGTACCATGATCAGCAGAGCTTGCCTTGAATAAGACTATTATTTGGGTCTTTACGAATATTGATCTGATGTCTTCTAAGAAAACGTGCCCTAGGAGAGAGGCACGGACTGCTATTGCTCCAGCCGTCCTGCTATTTTTACCAACGTAATTCCGACCATTGTCCGGAAAGCAACAAGCCAACAAAATGAGATGAAAGCAGGTTATGGAAGGAAAGGCAGTACCAACTACCAACATTATCACCCAACTGCTCGGCTTCCATCACATGTGACTTTCATCCGATCTCTCTTTCGTCCGATCTTTCTAGCTCTTAGTCAACCTGTCCAATGCTTTCAATTGCGCTTTATATTATTTTGCCCACCCCAGAACGAGAACTTGGCTGGTGATCCACTTCGGCGACAACTTTTTACTCTAGGAATTGAGCAAAGACCATTTTTGTGAATGATAGTGATAATTTGAAAATTTGAAAATGATGCTAAAATCGGTCTTGCTTCTGGCTGCATCAGCCTCGCTCAGCCTTGCAGGTACGGTAACTTATAATTGGGACATCACCTGGGTCAACGCTGCACCTGATGGATTTTTGCGACCTGTTGTCGGTATTAATGGTGAATGGCCCTGTCCAATCATTGAGGTAACTGTTGGAGACCAAGTTATCGTGAATTTGAAGAACAATCTAGGGAATGAGACGACGGGCTTGCATTTTCATGGCATTTCTCAGAGCGGGAGCACAGAAATGGATGGACCGAGCCAGGTCACCCAATGCCCGATCCCGCCTGGATCAAGCTTTACGTATTCTTTTAAGGTACGTACGTGCTTTGGGCTATTTGGATATCACTACTTATTGTTCGTCTAGGTCAATCAGCCGGGCACTTATTGGTACCACTCCCATAATATGGGACAATATCCTGATGGGTTGCGTGGCCCTCTTATTGTAAAGGACCCATTGGATCCGTATGCCGGGCAATACGACGAGGAATTTGTCCTTACAACTTCTGGTAAGAAACTACGAACCTCTAATAAGGAAGAGCGGCCACACTGACATGGAGACTTCAGATTGGTATCATGAGCAAACTCCAGCTCTTCTGAAAGCCATGCTGAACTCTACCAACACTCAAATTTTACCTCCCGTCCCCGTTGCCGGTCTCTTGAACGACATCAGCTCTGCTGCTACTCTCAATTTCGATGCTGGGAAGACATATAAAATTCGTCTAATTAGCATGGCGGCACTAACAGGCACGATGCTGCAGTTCGACTCTCACACGATGCATATAATTGAGGCTGATGGAGTTTACACGCAAAAGTACGAGGTGGATCAAATTCGCATTGCTCCAGCACAGAGATACTCGTTTTTGTTGTCCGCAAAATCTAACAGTGATAAGAACTATGGATTTTTAGCTTGCTTAGATCTCAATCTCGACTCTAGTCAGAGTGGTGATTCATGGCCATTGAACAACTCAGGGAATATAGTATATGACTCTAGTAAAGCCTTAGCTGATACCCTTGTCGTGGGAAATTGGTCTCCACTAGATGACACAGATCTCACTCCCTATGATCTAAGCCCATTACTTGTCCTACCCAGCAAGACCATAACTCTAAACTTCAAATTTGGCTTTGATGATCTCGGGATACCTCGGTGAGTATTTAAACTTGCATGACAAGCTCTTCGTACAAGTTGAGTTCAGCTAATAATCTAAAAAGTGCTTACATGAACAACATAACCTATGTCAACCAGAAGGTTCCAACGCTCTATTCCGTTCTCAGCACTGGCAGCTACGCCACAAACCCTGTGATCTATGGTCAAGTCAATCCCTTCATCGTCGACTATGGCGAAGTCGTCGAAATTGTACTCAATAACTTCGAGAGCGACGTTCATCCATTCCACCTCCATGGCCACCAATTCCAGGTCGTCTCACGGCCAGCATCCGACCAAGGAACCTATGATGGAAGCACATCCAACTTCCCGCTAATCCCAATGAGGCGCGACACGGTGAACGTGAACTCGAACAGCTACGTCGTCATCCGCTTCAGGGCAGACAATCCAGGCGTGCAGCTCTTCCACTGTCATATTGAATGGCATGTGGAGCTGGGACTGAGTGCGACCATTATTGAGGCGTCGACGCTGATGCAGAGCTCGGTGACAGTTCCGCAGGACCACTTAGATGCTTGTAATGTGCAAGGCTTGCCGACGAGTGGGAATGCGGCGGGGAATACGAAAAATTTGACGGATTTGACTGGTGCGAATACAGCGAGTCCGAATCCAAATCCTGGGTAAGTCGTGGGATGGGTTGGTGTAGTGGGAAATTTTACTAACTTGTTGATGTTTAGGGCATTGTACACTCCGTCGAGCAGCAGGCGGAGTAAACGCACGCCACAAGATATCCGAGAGAAGTGGCAGAGAATATATCAGTAAGAATGATCGATATATTACTGGAGGTTGTTATGTTATATGAATATATACTTTAATACTTAGTACCTACAATGGTGGTGGCTGATCAGTACAAGGCAGGGCAATTTGTATATGGATGTTTTATATTGGTATAATCATAGGAGTTAGGAGTTAGAGTACATAAAGGATGCGCTAGTAATAGATAATAGAAGGTCTGTTTGGGATATGTTCAACTTGAAAAATCAAGACTGTTTGATACTACTGAGTAATTGTACTTCTTATATCACTGGGCTCATAGAGACCTACTGACTGCATTAATAATTTTATACTAGATACTTAGTGGCCACCGGCACTCAGGTAGTAGTAGCTTTGGATATTGTCCATAATAACTAGTGAGCCATGATCGGATGAATATATATATTTTAATATGTTTTTACAAGATACCCGTGGGTATAAGCAGAATGTATCATACTATAGTATGTTCTCTGTTTCATTATATGAATACTTCTTTTCGTTACCATTCAAGAATTGCTGCGCATAGCAAATCAAGTACTGTCCGATTGCTACTCCCCTAGGACACCGCAGTGGTTTATTTCCTGAAACAGCATAACATTTAACAAAACGCTGGGAGCCTTACTCGGGTAATACTACTATCTGAGCCGTATTCTTGACCCTGCAGTCATATAATATACAGCATTATAGATTGCCGTAGTTATTGAGAGAGATTCGAGAGCTGGTCACAGGATTATCCGGAGGCCGACAGGTGCTCAACGCGCAAACTCGGGAAACCATTGACGAAGAGGCCAACAACATCAAGCAGGCACTCCTACTATCAACAGCGCCGGAGACACCACCTTCCACATCATCGTAGACTGCTGATCTGATAGCATAGGCTTCGTATACCCGCCGTGGTTGATGGACTCTGCGTCAACGCTTTGACATCGAACGGCTCGCTTTTCCTCCATGCTTTTCATCCCCTTCAGCCCCGACACGTGCACAGCTGGGAAGCCCATAGCTATGGCATTACATTTCCTGATTTCGCATGCATCAATCGACTTCTTTATAGTAACTCTGATAATCGATCGTGGTATTTCGCTATCCTCTGCAGAGACCTGTCCTTCCAGTGCTGGGGGCGTACAACTGCAGTACGACATGATTGTTCACCGAGTCTGTTCGTATCCGATGACCGCGGTAGGAGTCGCACATCTCATCTTGGCTTTTCGCATCCGTCGAAGAAGTGTTTATTCTTCATGATATATCTTTTTCTTCCGTGCATAGTGGCCGACAGCACTTGGTATTGTCCCTCCGTTACCTATATTCCAGGCACGTGACTTTGTCAATGATACAAGCTTCACCAAGCCTTTTCGCCGAAGTGTATACACCGTTTATGACAAATATCAGCCACAAACGCCAGCATTTAAGCCAGCTAGGTCAGGAATTCAGGTACAACCACGGTTGCTGACATAGGTGGCCCCTGTGGCGTTCGGGCCCCTGAAATCGGCGTGGGGCGTGGGGATGTCCTTGATGTCCGCCCGGAGAAATCCTAATCAATCCTAAGATCTACCGGACTTTGGTCTACTGCATGGTCTTCCTTCATTCATCCTTCCCTTAATCCGACGTGGTCATCATCGCTGTTGTCTTCAGCTTCGGTCTTGGCTCGGTGATCGGGGACAGCGCTGTGTGCGTCATGATGTGCCAGTGCGGCGATTGCCCTCTTCTAGGATTAGCAGTATGGTAGATGGACTGAGGAAAACGACGGAGACGAACGTGCCTAACTTCTGCCAGCATTGGCATCACAACCCTGGTCTTGATGCGGTATTAGGAGCAGAGCGTACTGGATACGGGACCACTCCAATCCTTTGCGAGGTGGCGTTACTTGTCCTAGTATGAATATACACATAGGATTGTGGAATATGTACTTTCTTACTGCTCCTAAGCATTTCGGCGACCGACGGGAATTTGGGATGGTGTGTCAGCCATGCTGATGTTTTTCTCCCAGTTTGCCTTATACATGTATGTGTGAGAGCATTACCATATATAACAGATAGACCTCTAATCCAGTCTGAGATCTCCAAGCACTCCATGCATTTTACGTCCTAATCACCTAAAATGTCGGACAAGATGGCATTTCTTCTCTTTGGGGATCAGTCGTCGGATACTCAAGGATTTCTCTCCAACTTTGTTCTTCGGAGCAAGCCAAGCCTACTCGCTAGGGCTTTCCTGGACCAAGTTTCTGGTGCTTTGAAAGTTGAGATTGACAGGCTTCCAGCTCTCGAACGCCAGAGATTACCCAGCTTCTCTAACATTCAAGATCTGAACCAACGCTATCATGAGACAGGCATTCGGAATTCTGCTGTGGATAGCGCTCTTTTGGTGACTACTCAGTTGGCACACTACATTGAGTATGTAAATCTTTATGATTCACGACTCCAAACTAATAAAAGACAGCCGCTCGGAGAAAGTGCCTGAGGATGTCACACGACCATGGGAGACATGCGCTGTGGGCCTGTGTACTGGCCTCTTCGCAGCAGCAGCTGTGTCTTCAGCACCTTCGCTTCCAGCTCTACTTCCGCTGGGTGTCGAAGTAGTGTTAATGGCATTTCGGACCGGTGCACACATTTCAGCATTAGCTGATCGCCTTTATCAAGCCGGTGAAACTGCAGAGAGCTGGACTTATGTGGTTCCTGGTGTCGGTGAAAATACAGCGCGGTCGGTATTGGACCACTTCAACAAATCTAATGTGAGAAAAGCCTTCCATTTCAAATTTACAGACTAATATAACAATCTAGGGCTTAACTACCACAAGCCAGGCGTACATCAGTGCCGTTACCTCTAGCAGTATTGCATTGAGCGGGCCTCCGTCCACTCTCAAGACACTGTTATCAGGGCATGACTTCAACTCCAAGCCAATGCCTCTCCCAGTTTACGGACCGTATCATGCTGCGCATCTGCATGCTAATACAGATATCAAGAGGATGCTGCGTTTGAACGACACACGAGTTTCTAACCTTCTTCAGGCCTGCCCACCAAGATTTTCTGTAATGTCATGTTCAACGGGCACTTATTATTCTGAAAAGGATACCACTGCTCTCATCCATGCGGTCGTTCGTGACATCCTTAATGAACCTTTGCAATTCCACCGAGTCCTTTCTGGCTGCGTATCCAAAGCTCAGAACTACAGAGGTTCAAAATGCCTCGTTATACCTTTCGGTCCCACTCATGCAGCCAACAGTTTGGCGACTCTTTTAAAAAATCAGACTGATCATGATGTCGTTCTACATCGATCGCCACATGCGAAGAAAGACATTGTTTCTTCCCGCACAGAAGATCACGGATCAGATAAACATTGCAAGCTCGCCATAGTTGGAATGGCAGGGCGATTTCCCGATGCTGCATCTCACGAGAAGCTTTGGGAGCTACTTGAGAAGGGTCTAGACGTCCACCGAGAGGTGCCTCCTGACCGTTTCGATGCTAAGACACATGTTGATCCTTCCGGAAAGGCTCAGAATACTAGTCACACACCATATGGCTGTTGGATCGAGAACCCTGGCCTTTTCGACCCTCGGTTTTTTAACATGTCCCCCCGTGAAGCCTTCCAGACCGATCCCATGCAAAGAATGGCTTTAACTACAGCATACGAGGCCCTTGAGATGGCCGGTTACGTTCCAAACAGGACTCGCTCCACCAAACTCGACAGAATTGGCACATTTTATGGACAGACCAGTGATGACTGGCGTGAGATAAATGCGGCCCAAGAAGTCGACACATACTTCATCACTGGTGGAGTTCGTGCCTTCGGGCCTGGGCGCATTAATTATCACTTCGGGTTCAGTGGTCCTAGCTTCAATATTGATACTGCTTGTTCCTCAAGTATGGCGGCGATGCAATTGGCATGTACCTCACTGTGGGCGGATGACTGCGACACAGCTATCGTAGGTGGTCTCAGCTGTATGACTAACTCTGATATTTTTGCTGGACTTAGCAGAGGCCAGTTTCTATCAAAGAAAGGGCCTTGCGCTACCTTTGACAATGACGCAGACGGATACTGTCGAGCTGACGCCTGTGGCACCGTGATAGTCAAGAGACTGGAAGATGCCCTTGCAGACAAGGATAATGTTCTCGGCGTCATTCTGGGAACTGCCACCAATCACTCAGCAGATGCAATCTCCATCACGCATCCTCATGGTGGAACGCAGGAGGTTCTCTACAGGAATATTCTAGACCAAGCTGGAGTTGATCCTCTTGAAGTGGATTATGTTGAGATGCATGGAACAGGGACTCAAGCAGGAGATGCCACAGAAATGAAGTCTGTCACGAACATCTTTGCGCCTGTTGATCGCAAGAGAAATTCGCAACAACCTCTCTACCTTGGCTCTGTGAAGGCCAACGTTGGACATGGCGAAGCAGCTTCTGGAGTCACAGCTACCATCAAATGCCTGATGATGCTACAGAAAAGTGCTGTTCCTCCGCATGTCGGTATCAAGGGTACCATTAACAGGACCTTTCCAAAAGACTTAGCGGAGCGAAATATCAACATTGCCTACAGGACAACACCTCTATTAGCTAAAGCTGGTCAGCCACGGCGCATTTACATAAGCAATTTCAGTGCCGCTGGTGGCAATTCTGGCCTTTTGCTTGAGGATGGGCCTCCGCTGCCGCCGTTGTTGGTTGATCAAAGATCCACCCAAGTTGTCTCAGTCACCGCCAAGTCTAAGTCTGCAATGATCAAAAATGCAGAGCGCTTGGTAGAGTACCTTGAGAAAAACCCAGAGACTTCTCTGCCAGATTTGGCATACACGACAACCGCACGTCGTATTCAGCACAATTGGCGTCTAATTGTCACAGCATCCGAAATCTCTCAGGTGAAGGCTGATCTAAAGACCAAGGTGCAAGAGAACATTTCGACTGTGCCTGCACAGGCCCCTAAGTTGGCCTTCACGTTTACTGGCCAAGGATCCCATTATTCAGGACTCGGAAAGGAGCTTTTCGAGAATTCAAGTCTATTTAGAGACACCATCCTTGAGTTCGACGAACTTGCTAAAATCCACGGCTTTCCATCGTTCATTCCTTTGGTCGATGGATCCGTAGCTGATGTGCAGACCTTGTCACCTGTTGTGGTACAGCTTGGACTACTCTGCTTTGAGATGGCTATGGCACGGCTATGGGCATCATGGGGGATAAAACCCTCCGTGGTTATTGGCCACAGCCTTGGAGAGTATGCAGCTCTTAACACTGCTGGGGTTCTCTCTGCAAGTGATACCATTTACCTTGTCGGTATGCGAGCTCAGCAACTTGTCGAGAAATGCACTGCTGGCACTCATGCCATGCTTGCTGTTCAAGGTGCTGTGTCTGCTGTCACTGGAGCCTTGAACGCACCCGAGCTCAATGTCGCATGCATCAATGGTCCACGCGAGACTGTCCTCAGTGGTGATGCCACCGCGGTGACCAAAGCTGCAGAAAATCTTACCGAGGCTGGCTTCAAATGTACTCAGCTGAAAGTACCATATGCATTCCACTCTGCACAAGTTGACCCAATTCTGGATGAGTTCGAGAAGCTTTCTCGCGCTGTCCAATTCAACAGCCCAACAGTTCCTATTATCTCGCCGCTACTCGGAAAGCTGCTCAAAGAGACTGATGTTATTGACCCAACATATCTGAGACGACATGCTCGTGACGCAGTGGACTTCCAGGGAGGCTTGATTTCAGCTCAAGAAGAAGGCATTGTTAACGACAAGACTGTATTCTTGGAAGTTGGCCCTCACCCAGTATGCCTCAATATGGTGAAATCCACTCTTGGCACTGCTACTATTGCTGTGCCAACTCTCCGCAGGAACGAGAGTGCGTACAAGACCATCAGTAACGGCATATCTACTCTGCACAGTTTAGGCATCAATCTCGATTGGAACGAATACCACAGAGACTTCAAAGACTGCGTCCAACTTCTCGATCTTCCTGCATACTCATTCGATGAGAAGAATTACTGGCTACAATACAGTGGCGATTGGTGCTTAACTAAGAACCGTGTCCCAGCTGGTCAAGTTGCGCTTTTGGAAGATACCAAGCCAAAGTTGTCGACCACCACAGTGCACCGGATCACAGACGAGTCTACCAGTGGCGATGTCGCTACTGTGTCTATCGAGTCAGATCTTTCACGTGAAGACTTACGGGCAGCTGTCATGGGCCATCTTGTTAATGGTGCTGCTCTTTGCCCGTCCTCAATATATGCTGACATGGCAGTTACTGTCTGTGAATATGCCTACAAACTCATTCGTCCAGACGACAAAAACGTTGGCTTCAATGTGGCCAATATGGAGGTTGTTAAACCATTAATTTACAAACCAGATGGCAAGAATCAAATTCTAAAGCTTACAGCAAAGGCAAACGTTGCTCTTGGACATGCAGACTTAGTCTTCTCAACTGGCTCGGACAAATCCACCGTCAGGCATGCTACTTGCCGAGTCTTCTTCGGTGACACTTCTTCATGGCTCTCTGAGTGGCAAAGAAGTTCTTATTTGATCCAGGCTCGTATAGACTGGCTCAAAGAAGCCGAAGTTAGTGGTCGCGCCAGCAAGATTGGTCGCGGTCTTGCTTACAAGCTTTTCGCTGCTGTGGTCGAGTACGATCCCAAGTTTAGGGGCATGGAGGAGGTGATTCTCTACAGCGAAAACATGGAAGCTACTTCTCGCGTGAAGTTTCAGACATCACAGAAAGATGGCAACTTTGTTTGTAGTCCTTACTGGATCGATAGCGTGGCACACATCTCTGGGTTCATCGTCAATGGCAGTGATGCAGTTGACTCTCGGACTCAGGTCTATATCTCACACGGCTGGGAGTCTATGCGCTTCAGTGAACCTCTCTCAGCTGAGAAGACCTATCGCTCTTATGTCAGGATGCAAGCTGCAGGTGGGAAAATGGTCGCAGGCGATGTCCATGTCTTTGATGGCGATAGAATCATTGGTGTTGTAGGTGGTCTCAAGTTCCAGTGCATTCCTCGCTCTCTTCTCAACACCTTCTTGCCCCCTATTGGCGGTGCTACTCCCGCTGCGAAACCTGCGAGACCTGCGGTGGCACTACAACCGTCACCAACTGCTGTACGCAAGACAAAGACCAAGACAGTTGAGACATCTCAAGTAAGCTTAACTAACATCCACGCGGTCAACAAGAAGCTCTCGAATATTAGTACTCAAGCACTTGAGATCCTTGCTAAGGAAATAGGGGTCAGTACTGATGAGCTGGTCGATAACATTGCCTTCGCGGACCTCGGCGTTGACTCTCTCATGTCACTTACTGTCAGCGGGAGAATGAGGGAAGAGCTGGAGATCGAAATTAATTCTACGATGTTCAATGACCATCCTACGATTGGAGAGTTTAAGAAATATTTGGCACAGTTCGATGGAAGAGAAAGTGCCAGCAGTACCAGTACGGCCTCAGATAGCTCAACTGATCATTCGACGCCCGAGCTCGACGATGCTTCTCCTATCTCTACACCTGATGAAGACCTTGCCTTGGAATATAGCAAGGGCGGCTCCCAGAATGATATCAGCGACATCATCAAATCTACAATCGCCTCCGAAATGGGTGTTGATGTTGTTGAAGTTGCCGAGGCACATGACTTGGCTTCTCTTGGTATGGATTCACTCATGAGTCTATCTATCCTTGGTAGCCTAAGAGAGCAGACCGGACTGTCACTACCTTCCGACCTTTTCATCACCAGCCCTTCCATCAAGGAAATCGAGAAGACCCTCAACATTGGACCTGCTGCCGCCAAACCTGCTGCCGCCAAACCTGCTGCCGCCAAGCCTGCAGCAGCTGTCACCAAGGAAACTTCTAGAGAGGCCATCAACGAGCGACAGGTAAAGATCATCACACCCGAACGTCAAGCCACGTCAGTACTCCTCCAGGGCAGGGCAAGAACTGCAACAAAGTACCTTTGGATGGTTCCAGACGGCGGTGGATCTGCCACGTCGTATGTTGACATCCCAGACATATCTCCTGATGTCGCTGTTTGGGGACTCAACTCGCCATATATGAAAGTACCAGAGGAGTACATTGGTGGAGTCGTCGGAATGGCAGAGAAGTTCATCGTTGAGATGAAGCGACGTCAACCCGAGGGCCCATACTTACTTGCTGGCTGGTCAGCAGGAGGCGTCATTGGGTTCGAGATTGTGAATCAGCTCATCAAGAATGGCGACAAAGTGGATCAGTTTATCTTAATTGATGCGCCTTGCCCCTTAATTATCGAACCACTTCCAGAGTCTCTGCATCGCTGGTTTGCTTCAATTGGGCTTCTTGGCGACGGAGACCCTACCAAGTTGCCTGCATGGCTCCTTCCGCATTTTGCCGCGTCGGTCGCCGCTCTCTCCACATATACTGCAGAGAAGATCGACCCGGCCCTATCACCAAACGTCACAGCGATATGGTGCGAAGATGGTGTCTGTAAACTGGAGTCAGACCCACGGCCCGATCCGTATCCATATGGACACGCTCAGTTCCTGTTGGAGAACAGAACGGATTTCGGGCCAGGGTTGTGGGATTCTTTTCTGCCAAAGGAAAAGATGGTCATGAAGCATATGCCGGGGAACCACTTTTCAATGATGGCAGGACCTAATGTAAGTACCGCACTTGACAACTCACTGTGCGTGCCTGCCTGCACTGATGCTAACGGTTCTGCAGGTCCAGATACTAGGCGGCCTCATTAGAGAAGCCGTGACTCGAGTTTAGGGTTAGTAGCTTGAGGAGAAATCTGCGACGTTGAGATGCAGATCAACGAGTTTCCTATGTCCCAGACGGATGGAGAGGGTGGGAATTCGGCGTCGATTCAGCTAGGATTGTCCAGCGTTTGTTTCATGTCAATGCTATGTTTCAATGATGTAGTCGGATTTATTGAATTTAACATGGTTAACCTACAAAGCACCTTTCCATTCCAGCTGATGCTGTTTCTGAGCGCAGTTTCTCTTGCAGCTCGTATTTTCTTGACGATCAAAATGCTTACCCAAGACGTTTAGCCTGTCGATGTCAGCTCCATCTCCGAATCTATAGGCTGGCTGGTAGGCTAGCTACTGCGGGCCCTCGAAAGCGGCATCGCGGCTTGTAGCCCGGGCTGCCCCATATATGTCCCATATATATATATATATATATATCTGTAAGATCTGAGGGCTCGTACAAGCGATCCAGCCGAATGGTTTCCCCAAAACCTTGCACCAAATTCGTCCGAAATCCCCGCTGGATGAGGGAAGCTAGCTAGGTCGATTTCGTGCATACCATACCATATCAGCAAGCATGTATAAGCGTATGTATTTAGATATATGTCGATCTTAATGAGGAGGGATAGCCGCTGACGTCGAATCGATGCAGGAATATGGAGGAGGTCGAGATGCTCGGGACAAGGTAGCAGGAGAAGGGAAGGGAAGGGAAGGGAAGGGAAGGGAGGTAGAGTCCTTGGATCAGCCTGGACGAAGCGGGCTCCTTCAGATGTCAGCTGAAATCCACGTATCTGGTTGTTATTGGTGAGAGGGCGAAGTGAGTTTTACTTTACCTTGTTACCTTGCTACCCTAGAGGAACGATACACGGCTGCGATGAAATGGCAGATCAGTAATGTACATGTAGATCATCCGCAGTGAATGGCCCGAATTGGGAGAGCCGGCGGACTGCTGTTGGAATCAAGCCTGCTTTGTGTGCCGAAAGAGTGAGCGTTGGGAGAGCTGGAGAATTGGAAGCAGCCGGGGCGTGCTGAAGAGATAGGCGGCACAGATCACCGACGGATCCCGCCACGCCCTCCTCTGGCGGGAGCATGTGCCGCCAAAAACGAGCCATGAGAGCTATCCAGCGCCATGGCAGGGCCCCGAACGACAGCGCGCTCCTCTTCGGCTTCGCTAATCTATTTCTCCCTCACCACCGACGGCGGCAGGAGGAGGAGGAGGAGGATGAGGAGCATGATGATGATGATGGCGGCCCTCGTGCGCCGGTCCATGGCTTGCGCTCGCATCTGTTCATCACTACCAGATGTGTTACTTGGCAGCCCGGCAACAGCTACGAAAGAGCGCAACATGGCTCGTAATCATGCACTGAGCGGAACGCACATACTGTAGAGGAGAGCTTTGGATGCTTGCCTGATGGGGGATGCCATTACTGCGTATTTAATTTAGCCGTCTCCAGATTCCTAGGTCTCTGTCTACAACCACCCACTCTCTATTTCTGCTGGTCCGCTGGCCGGGCCAGCCAGCCCGTGCCCGTACCAGTGCTGGTATCGAAGACGGCACGGCCATGACGGGTGGGTTTGCAGCGTGATTCGGGGATCAGGAATGGGGATGTAGATCGTTGCGGGGGAGGAGTAGATTGCAAGTATCCTATACTTAGATACCGGTATACGTACCAGGGATCTGAAGTATATGTACAATACAGACAGCGCCCGCACGGCAGTGAGCTGGCAGCGTAGCCCAGGCCCTCCATATCCACGACACCAAGTATGCCTACTGAGCTCACTTGTCGCAAGTACTGTGGCCAGCTACACTACTGGTTGCAATGACAACTATCAACACCAGCCCCCATCCTGTTCCGCAAGAGGTACTGCGTGCTCTGTCTGTATGCTGTATGCTGTATGCTGTATCCTGAACCCAGTGCCCAGAGCGCTCAGCGTTTCCTGTCCAGCACTCCCTGTCCAGCACTGCCCGTTCAGCGTACTGTAAACTGTGTACTGCACATGTCTGTCTGTCGCATCGACGACGGGCCCCTGGCCCATTCCAGATAGAGGGTTGCATGCAAGAATGACAAGCTGGCAGCCAAGAGACCGTATCTCTGTTGCCGGGGAAGCTTATCACGACGACTCGCCCTCGCATCGCAGAGCGCAGTCTGGCGGCTGGAGGCTGGGGTCTTGCGCACTGAGTATTGCCTACCGTCTCTGCTATTCCGTCTATCCTCACGGCATCGACGCCGACACCCAGACATCGACAGTCAGCCACCGTCAACCGTTAATATTAGCTTTCTGCGCGTTACCGTGAGCCTGTTGTCATGGATGCAAAATGGCATGCAGAGGCACTGCAAGGCAGTCGGTTGAGGCCCACCACTGCCCGGATGCTCAGAAGCCCAGAGCTCAAGCCATGCGGGCCAGCTTCGAGACTTCGGAGGGAATTCAATAATCAGGAATGCAGGCCGATGCATCTGCAGGCGCTCTCGCTACCCTACGCTGCAGCAGCTCCCCTAGCCGCCCTCTCGCCCATACGGTGGGTGCATAGCGCTCTAGCTCGGTAATCCTCAACCCTCAACCCTCAACCTTCAACCTCTCACCTCTCACCTCTCACCTCGCAGTCGCCCACGCAGACAGTGCCGGCCAAGCAGCCAGAACACGTCGAGCCGCTCAGGCTAATCTAGCACTCGTCTTGGCTGCTCGACCCTTCGAAATGCTAGTCTTTCAGCTTTCACAGAGGCACGACGTGTAGGGCTCAAAGAGCCACCTACCCGCCCCCCCGCCGAAGATCTTTCCCTCGCGTTCCTATACGAAAACAACCAGGTCGTATCCTTCGTCCAAGGCCTCGCTGGGCGATTACGCCGTGTCACCCTGCAATTAGGCCGGCTGCCGCTGCCGACTGCAACGATGAGCCTCACCTGCAGTTATTCGCTCTGGAATCGAGAGGAGCTGGCTTCCTAGGATTGCCCATCCAGTATCCTCGTGTCGATGAGCCATCCATCCACATCTCCCCCGGACATCCGATGTATTTTATGGTAGGGCCTTAAAGGAAGGCTGCTTGTCGTCTGTCTGCTGCCTTCTTGCTTGACACCTAGGCGTTCCACGCTATCATATCCACATGCTTATCGACATATGCTGTATATGGAGCACCGAAGTACCTTTATGCACACTACTCTGTGCTTCAAGTACAAGCCTATGTGCAAGTGTCTTTGGTGACCAACTCTTCGTCTGATGATGAGTGATACATTGGCGTACCTGCGGCACCCTTTGCTAGCTTATTTGACTTCCAGTTCGAGGGACGTTATCGGACAATAGCTTGCAACTTGCAATACGTCTGGGAAAGGCTATTTCATGAAGACGGATACCTTTAGATCGTTCCTGAACCGTCCTCTAACGACTACTCACGCTCGCTCCTTGACTTCGATATCTATTACTTTGTCTAATACGAATGTCTCATATATATACTTTATTGATTACTTTCTGACTCAGCTATAATACATCACTAATACAACCCCACCCCCGACCACTCTGGCTGTGCCCCTCCTACTATCGCTTTATCAAGCTACATAGATTTGGAAAATTCCTCGCTACACCAAACCAAAGCCATGTCGACAAACCCGTCCAATTCCAAGCCACGCCTTCAAAGACTGAGAGCTTCTTGTGATGGCTGCTTTCTAGCAAAGGTGAAATGCAGCAAGTCAAGACCAATATGCTCACGATGTCTGGCTTGTGGGACAGACTGCAAGTACAGTCCCTCTTCGCGTGCTGGAAAACCTCGAGCAGATTCCAGACGACAAAGTTCAACGACCATGAACCATGGCATGCCGAACGATGAGATAATGGCGGAGGATTCAATGGCATTTTACACACCGCAGACGCTATCAATCGGATCGGACGGCCAGGAGAGTCCTCTTTTCAATCTCGATACGAATTGGTCAACGCCTTCAGGCTCTACAGACGCGAGTAGGCATTCGGTATCCTCAAACACCACACCGTTGCTAGGCCAAAACTCGATAGATCACGAGAGACTCGGCGTCCACAGCAATTCCGCGGAGCTATTCGACTCCAATTTCCCCTGGACGTCAGCTCCACAGCCGAATCTAAGCACTGGCTTCAACGCGGACAACGGCCTATTACTTCGTACAAGATCTATGCCAGATGTACCACTGCAATCATCTCTAGCACCATGGTTTGACGGGCACAACAACATCCTCACTTACGGCCAAGATGCAAACGACATAGCAACCTCCAATGCTCCATTCAGCGATAATATAAACACTAATAGTCATACTATTCCTAAATCAACACTAGAAAATTGTAACTGCTTCACCACCTGTCTTCAAGCCTTACAAGATCTGCACAATCACTCCAACACCCTCGACACAGTGCCCCCATTCGACGTCGTGCTCACCGTCAACCGCAAAGCCGTTGAAAGCTGTGCTGCGATGCTGTATTGCACCTGTACATCTCCCAATCAGAGCTCCACCTCTAGCTCCACCAAAACGACGACCTCGATGCTCCTGGCCACAATCCTCTCCAAAATCATGTCTTTCTACCAAGCCGCGTCACAAAGCTACTTCGGGCTGAAATCACAACGTCGGCCGTTGCCGTTGACCTTTGGTTCGTACCAGGTTGCAGGCGAGGATGGGAGGTGGTTAGAGATGGAGATCCTGTGGAGGGAGTTGAGGAAGCTGCAGGACATGTTTGGGAGATTTAGAGAGGTTTGTGGAGGAAATGCGGGCATTGGAGAGGAGGGCAGAGGCGTGGAGGTAGCGTTGATGAGTCATTTGGGCCAGGAGTTGAGTTTTACATTTGAGGTATTGAAGATGCAGAGCATGGATGGGTTTGGGAGTGGAAGGCGGTGAGTAGGCATTAAGGGAAGGCGGAGGGGTTATTTATTTAGGATTTCTGCGATTTATTATATATACAAGAGCGAGGATCATGTACGGCCTCTTGGGATGATTGATGGGCGTTCGCGTTTACATGTTGAGGATATCAGCACGGAGATAAATTGGGAGCTATCGGAGGAGGAGTTGTGTCGGACCGGATTAGATCCGCAAGGTGGTTCGACCTCGCGATCTAATAATGGGAACCTACTGGTAAGCAAGCTAGAAAGAAAGAGAGAGAGAAAGAAAGAAAGAAAGAAAATCTATGAATGTAATGTCAATGATAATGTTTTGATAATGTCTTGTATTTTGATGTATTGTCTCGACGCCTTGATGTCTTACTATCTTACCATTTCCCTGTCTTGCTGTCATTCTAATTTCCTCCGTCGACGATATCACGTGCACATTAGCCAGATCACCAATTATATGACCCAAAGCAAAAACAAGGTTCCTCTTCCATCCCCATAGACGATATAGCCTCCAGCCATGCAAGCCATCCGACTATTGACTTCGGCTTCGAACCGTGGTACGGTACAGTCATCATACAGGTTAGTATCTCAAAGGCTAGCTGCAGGAAGTGAAAATAAATCAAAAGCAGATGAGATTTATCATCGCGTGCGCCGTACCCATCCAAGATTGCTTCTCCTTCTTTCCGACCTTCTTGGCACGGAGATGCATGGGGATGGAATGGATGCAGATGCACGACAGCGTGCTTGGTGGATGATTGATGCTTGATGCCTGCGTGGTAGGTGTTTTCAATGTTGGACTGCGTCTACATGGATGGATGGATGGATGGTAGGATAGACGTATGCGGGTTGCCGAAGGATGGAAGGGGACGAAGGACCCTGGCGTGCGGACCGTGCTTAGCCTCTGGTGGGATCCAGGCTCAAATCCCAGGTCTTCTAGATTCGAACTTGATTATTCCTTCTCTTCCTCTCTCAACCCATCCCAGAGCCAACAACAGCCCACCGAGATGGCCTCGGCTAGCGACCGAGGGAGAAAGAAAGAAAGAAAGAAAGAAAGAAGAGAAGTCTTGATGCCACCGGAAATACCGATCGGGTCATTCCTCCCCACCGCCACCGCCGCCATGGAGACTTATTCTCGTAGGATGCTGACCTGCCTTGGCAGCAGGAAGACAGGAATACGAGCGACTGAATGACGCAGTTGCGTGTGTGCGTGGCTTTGTCATTGCAAGCTGTGCCAGTCTATTCCAAATGTCAGCTTTCTCTGGCAACACGAGGTTACAGAGGAGGATGAAAGGATTGGACATGGAAGCATCAGTGGAAACTTAAGTGACACAGCGATATCGGTGGAGGATGTGAAGCAAATATGGCTTGCTTCAAGCTTTTTTATGGTTACTTTTTCTGATTGTTTGCTGGTCTATTCTCGAATTTGGTGGCCTGGATAGGTCAAGTATCCCAGGTGTGCAGGGGAAAGACAGACAAAGGCGGAGAGTGAGTCTTGAACACGACCAAGCCAAGCAACGCCTTCATCCGATCACAACATTGAGTTTGGTTTGGACCTGTTTGGCTTGATTTCTACGAAGACTTTCACAGTCTCGAAATTTGAGTCTCGAGTCTCAAGGTGTCAAGTATGAACCCCAAGTATGAACATCGACTATGGACCTCAACTATGGACGGAAGTACGATATACATGTTGGTACGATATACAACAACACTCGCGGAGGAGGCTCCGCTTACCATCGCATACCTGCTTACTGTGACTATAGAACTCACGTATACCGACCAGCTTCTTGTACTTACCAGCCCATCCTTGTTCAGCGGAAAGCGCCATCCATCATCCATCATCTCCTAAACCTCTCTCTTTGCCTTCCTTCTGCTCCTTCGACCCCCCTCTCCGTGTCCTCATAAGCCATGTTTCATCACAGACAACAACAAGATGGTAAAATAAGATTCCCCTTGTCAGCTTACTTCCCCCAATTCCTTCCCTGTCAGCGCTACTACTAACGCACATGCACAGACACAACTGTAAGCCAGCCTCGGTCCCAAGATCCAGGTCATGACGTCCGGCATGTTTTGGCTGCTTTGGTTATATGCAGTCTGTCGGCACGTAGGGGACTTAGCCAGGCATGGAAGGCCTGCAGTGGTATGGATGGCGCCGGGACTTTACCTGCCCATGCCAATATCGCATGTGCTGTTCTCGTGAATTTCCCAATGTTGTGTTTTGTGATCTTGCTTTGCTGCTGTGCCGTGGCCATGCTCTCATACCTTGCCCTGCTCAAACTTTGGGACTCGGGAACGAACTGGTATCATGCGACGTGGCGAGTTGCATGCCAAAGCATTTTATTTATTTTTTGTTTATTGCTTATTAGATCATATCGTATTTTGTCTTACCACTTCCCCTTAATTTAATTTTTATTCCTCAATCCTTCCTGGCTCGCTGGGATTGGACACGAACACTCAGCCTTGATACCTGCTGGCTTGTTTACCGGTGAAGTAGATATCAAAAGAAAAAGTAAAGTCAGGGTCTCGAAAGCGACATGTCGAGTCTGATGTGAGCAGAAAACCCACCCACCCCACAGACACAAACGGGTAGATTCCCAACTCTCTGGCCCTCCCGGAGGCTGGTCAGCCTCAAGTTGATTCTACCCTTATGTCGTGCATATAAGCATTATTAGCGAACCGGCAATCAACCTCGCCATTGCCGGATCCATACCAACGCATATAATATACATAATATACATACATGCATGATATTTAATACATAGCACATGCATACATCGTACATATATATAGGATTCGGAAGGATCAAGATGTGGGGTGCCCTCGTGTTTAGCTACAGGCATGTTCCTTGCTGTCGTGTTTATTAAAATGGAAGGATTTGCCCCGTCTTCATCCTACGGTGGCTATGTGAGATAACAATAACATTGCTGTGCATCAGTTCTGTCATTTGTAACTTCAGTTATCTAGCTACCTAGCGATTCTCGTTAGACTTCTAAGGAATCAGAGTTAGCAGAGGCAACTTGCCGGGGCGGCGACCCCGTGTGGGATTTCGGATTGCCAAGCGTTGCAATGCAATCCTGAATCCATGTGTTGTCCTGTCTGTATATTGCATTGTACAGTAATTCTGGCTTGGAGGGCAACTTCGTCATATTCTGTCTCGCGATCTCGGCATTTGTCTCTTGAGGCGGTAGGGATCGGGCGTGTGGGGGGTGAGGAACTTAGATTGCGGCAATTACCTAGGGCTTAGTCGATAGCTAAACATTCTTGGTGGTGCTGCGGTATTGTATTTTGTGATATTGCACAAGATAATATGATAAAATACCGTCTTGATCAGATATAATAAACGATGCTATCGCATCTGGTACGCCGTTGTGCTGTCTCACGCCTCAGCAGTCCAGAAGCGAAGACCTCCAAGGCCACGGCTTGGTATGAGGGATAAACTGTATATATTGGGATGTACTTGACGAAGAAATTATGTACCTCCTGTACAATATGAATTGACTGAAAATACAAAAGACCACCATATTACGATCTGCTCATCTTCGTCCTGCGTCCCGCATGCAACTCCCTACGTGACATTCAACGGCAGTTAGTAAGGATCCCAGCCTAGTAGAGACTCCTGCTCATCAGATTCCCCCGCCACTAAGTCGAATGATCTGACCTACATTTGCTTCAATTAGCTTCTCTCTCTTTCTGTCACACCATCACGATGCTACCCAAGTCAAGGATTGACATACCATTAATCCACTCGCTCTCCGGGCTGACCAGCAAACTGACAGCCCTTCCAATATCACTCGGCTGTCCCACCCTCCCCAATGGGCATGCCTTTGCAATCCCCCTATCAATGGCCTCTATCGGCATGTCCGCCGTCCCACCCGGGGCGTAGTGCCACGCATTAGCATCGAACATCTCCGTCTTGATACCACCGGGCGCGATTGCGTTGACGGTGATACCCTTCGGACCGCAATCGATGGCGAAACTCCGCGTGAAACCCTCCACCGCTGCCTTCGATCCTGAATATAAAGCGTGGTTTGGGACGTGCGAAGCTGACGCTGCGATGGAGCTCATCAGGATAATCCGCCCGCCCTGGCCCAGGTACTTCATGCCTTGTTGCGCCACGAAGAACTGCCCGCGGCAGTTGATGCTGAAGATGTAGTCGAAGTCTGCCTGCGTCACCTCGAGTTCTGATTTCCATACCTCGGTGCCAGAGTTTGACACCACAATGTCGAGACGTCCGAAGTACGAGAATCCCTTCTGGAAGAGCTGCTCGATCTCGGAGGGCGAAGAGACGTCGGCCTTGACTGCGATGGCTTTGCTGCCGAGTTTCAAGATCTCTGCGACCGTGGATTCCGCTGCTGTCGAGGATTTGGAGTAGTTGATGACAATGTTGGCACCGCGAGCTGCGAGCTCGAGGGCGATGCCGCGACCGATGCCCTTGCCAGATCCTGTTATTAGAGCAACTTTGCCGGCAAGGGGCCCTGTATTGTTCGAAGGGCTTGTATCATAAGAATCAGCCACTTGGACAAGTGGCTCGTCGGACACAACGTGAGTATCTATGGCACTTGGTGACATGGTGGCCGGTGGCTGGTGATAAAGTAAGCCGTGGGCCTTGGAATACACTTTTGTATACTTCGAACGAAAGAAAGAGATCATGTAAGACGTAAGACGGAGGGATCAGGGATGATTCGAGGGCATTGGCGTACTCTGCACCGTCTTGTCGGATTCCTTTATACATTGTGCAGATATCTCCTTAAGATGCCTGGCTGCTCTCTCCACAAAACTTAACCGGACATCCATTGTACAGGAGGGCCTCCAGCTCTCGCTCCATAAAATCTAACCGGACATCCATCGTACAAGAAAAGGACCTAGAGCTGAACTCTCCATGCCCTTCAACTTGGGACTCATCTCTATTTTCGGACTGTAGCTTAATTATTAGACCCCAATCTTGCTATCTTGGCAGCTTTGGGGACTCCCCACCGGATGTCCGGACTCTTGTCTAGATAAGATAACGGACTCTTACGACGGCTGTGTGCTGTAGCCAAGAGGACCTCGTTGATGCAGTCCGAAAGTCTAAAGATATCCTTTACTTGCTTAGCAGTAGAGTGAGAAACATGTGAAGACCTGCCTGACAGCTCCTCTGATTTCTGATGAAGACTTGGTGAGATTGCCAACTAAAACCGTACAGCTACGTTAGATCACTCCGTGAGCTTTCTAATATAGCTCTGAAGCTCCGAACTTCTATATAGATCACACATCACATTATCATATATAAAAAATAGAATACATTTAATTAATCCTAAGGATATATAACCGGATAAATAGCACCACCTAATGGCCGCTTTATCACCTTGCGCCGTAACCAAGCCGATCTAAAACTCTAAGAAAATTGCTCAGAATCTCCCGAAAACTCACGTGAGACCTTCACCTATACTATTAAGCATATGCCAGTTGTTGTGTAAAGTTTGAAGCTTCCTTCTGAGGCCGTCTGTTAGACGTCCAGCAGACCCGTACCCTAAGAGTCCAATACAATGCTGCAGAAGTTCACCTGGGATTTCCAGCTTAATGTGACTGCCATCATCTTTCGTGAGCACCGGCACACCTTCTCCATTCCAGAGCCAGGACACCAAAGTAGGATCTTCAGGCAGTAGTTGATCCACAACCACGCTGGGCCCAGATATCCGCTGCTGGGGGAAACTAGGATCCATCTTTCCTAAACAGTCTACCCAGAGTATCATAGTTCCACGGTACACCGCCAATGGCAACCACTGTGGCCTGCCCTCTTTCGGCATTGCCTTCACAATTCTGAGCACTTGTCCCGCATGAAATATTGCCTCGGAACTTTGGCGAATGCACCGCTTGTATCGTTGTTTCAGATCCCAATAAGAGCCGTTGAACCTCTCTTTCCTAGCTAACCTCTCAATTTCAGGGAATGAAGTGACGGCGTTGAGACTAATAAGATGGTATAGTATGAGGCTCGTTCTTACGATGAGGGATTCTGGCGTGGCTTTAATAAATGGAAGACACAGGTCATACCATTTATGTAGCAATGACTGAACTTCCTCAAGGCGCATTAGAGTCGATGCCTTTGTTACAGTCCGGCTACTTCCTCGTCGCATGCCGGAACTATCAGAAAAGCAACCCAAGACTTGACGGACGTGGCATAACAAGGATTGGATTGGATGGAGAAGAAGCCTAAGCTTTAGTGGTGTTACTTGTCCATGCCGCTGATCAAGACTGTCGTGGAGGAAGTCTTGGAAGAGGTCATAGAGAGAAACCGGGAGTTGTGATGTGGTCGGTGACCCGGATGAATTATAATGCGATTCACGCAGAATCGACATCCATTCTCCGCAATCCTTGGCTAGCCACAGCCGATCATCTGATTCCGGCATCTGGGCCTCGATCTCATTGATCGTCAGGATGGTCCCCAAGTCGTGGAATAAGCTTAGTTCTTGATCAACCATAACCCAATTATAGACTAGTCTACAGCGTCGTTAGTATTGATACCGGAAACCAAAGACCACAACCTTGACATACCTATTTCTACTCTCGCTGTGCACCCATGTACGCCATTGGAGGTCTACATCGGTGGGATTGTTAAATGTTGGAAGTGCTGAAGAATGCAATTCCAACATGCCCGAATGCTTGAGCATCTACTGTCTATCAGATCTAACTTCTATAAATTCACTGACTGTCACTTACAGCAAGGTACATCCCACGCTGGCCCATTATAATATCCATCTTTAGCTCTGTTAGCATTCTTCCTCGGAGAAGATTCTACCATGAACTTACATGCCACTTATCGCCATTCCATGCACCAAGACTCGTGAAAAGTAATGCACATCGCAACACGGTTGGATCAGCAGAAAGCTCGACATCCCTCTCAATGGTGTCAAACAAGGAGATGCGGCAGGTTTCAGTAAGTCCTGCTGATAGGAAGCGTGCTTCGGCAGATGGAATTGCCGTGGCCCCCTGCGCAATCATGAGTAGTACTAGTAAGCTTGAAGCTTGGTTGCTGTGCATGAGCTCGTTTGGATCTATTTTACCGGCAGCGGCAAGAGAATAATATGTTGACTCGGTCGAGACATAACTTCTCAAAAATTGCTCTAAAACCTTTGAGGGGGGGAGAACTAAAAAGCTGAAGCTGCCAGGGCCAGGATAGCCGGATGCATTAGAAGAGTTACCATGTCCGCCACGATGCGTATTCAGTGCTCTATGAAGGAAGCTCTGCGTGATGGCGAGTAATTTGTCACGAGCTCCAGGTATCAATGACTCAATTGAGATGGGATTCTGATATGACAAATTGAGTTGATCGATACTCATGTCTAGCGACTTCCAGGCGTGCTCCTGTTTAGAATTTTGTTCCAGGCTTTCGAGGTGCACAATAGCTGTACGCGGACATGATCCGGAAAATATAGGCGGATTACATCGAGCTAAAGGCCATGCAGACTCGGCTGCGAGGACTTGCTCAAATTCTGGAGTAGTCGCGCGAGACATTTCACTCTGCTGTAGTAGAAACGGGTCTGGGACATCAAAGTCGATATGTGTGCTAACGCTAGAAGTTCTCGTATGCGCCATTGAACCGCAGCTATGCGTTGAGCCACATGATGTGCCAGAGGTTGAGGACGTCTCTTCCCGATCAGATAGCACAGGTGGATGGAGGTCTTCTAATGGCATGGTCACCAGATTGTTGTAAATGTCAAAATCCATAGAAAACTCATGCCAGGCTAGAAGCTCTTGATAATTTATTTCCGGGCTCACGAGAGCTTCGTTGAACTGCATGAACTCTTCAATACCGTCGAACTTATTAGAAGGTGTAGACCCAAAAGTATCGTTGGTGAATGTGGTGCTTTGAGATGGTGTATTCGCCATCTCTGGACTCATTTGGAGCTGAGGGTCAGGGATAGGAGCAGCAGCGAGAGTCTTATTCGTTGAAGACTCATGTACCGCTATATTCTGACTTGGAAGTCCATCGCTGGGAGCTCCTGTGTGTCCCGGTATCCCATATGCAGTCGCTGCTCTCTGGATGGCTTTCGTTGACCGACGAGCAAACCTGGCAGCACAAGGTAACGATTTATCTGCGCATCTGGAACATGGGACCCTTTTGTCGCAACCTGTCTTTGCGTTTGCACAGTTGAGGCATGCAATGGGTGTTCGCCCAGCCACTGTCATGACACCAGCTGGGACAGGCTGCAAGGGGTCTTTGACCTCGTGGTATGTCGAGTAATGTCTTTGGAGGAGGTCCCTACATACTGCATATTAGGGAGGTGTAAAGCCGGCTCAATACAACTGAAGCTCGACATACCTTCTCGCAAATGAGAGCTGGCAAGAGGTACATCGGTGAGGCTTGACATTCGTATCTTGATGACACCTCTAGTAAGCTCTCAGGCACAGCGGTTGGATAGGGCTACGTGAAGTATGAAAGACTTACGGCTAGGGATATGTCGCTCCAAGTGCTCCTTTCTGGTGAAGCTCTTGCCACAATATGCACAGAAAACCATGTTTACAACGTTGTTTCGTGATTTATGCAGCAACATTAAAGTCGGAGGACAAAACTTCATCTGAAGATGAAGGGGATATGAAGGGGTACAAAAAAATAAGCACAACGCAGAAGAGCCTGAAGGCTTGAAAGCAGAAAGGCGGTACAAGGATGGGCCCGATTGCTTGGGAACCAGAGATACCATCAGCCGGCTTATGTTGCACCATCTGTACACTGATTATCGTATAGCAAGAGAACGCGACTCACGCATTTCGCAGGATCAGCACTGCCCTGCTGTGGGGTTTGCAGCTGAATCCAGCACATGCCTCAGAGGCTGCAGCTCGGAGGCCACGCTCGCCAGCCTGGAGATGCAAAAGGATGCAAAAGGATGCATCCTGGGAGACGTCGCGCCGTCTGCGTAATACCGCACCCGCGGCTTACAGTGTCCTCCATATGCCTCACCGACCGGTTGAGGGTCAGCCGCTGACGATTCCCCACACGGCTCCCTTTTCGTATTGAGCTCGTTGGATTTGGCGCCAATGCAGTCCCGAATGAGCTCTACCCGGCGTTAATTATGCAAGATTCGGTGCTTGACCGATCTACGCCAAAAGCGCATCGAAATAAGGGTGCGGATGGTGCGGATTAGTGTATTCGACGCTACCCGAGGTACCGTACACCGTGTGCTAAGGTACCTCCCCAGCGACCTTGGCAGCGCTGAGCCAAGACCGAGCCAATGGCCCGCTACACTCGCCAGCCCGCCAGCCCGCCAGCCCGCCTGCCCGCCAGCCCGCCCATGACTCTGCCCGCCGGCGGGGTGTTTAATAAGCTGTCCAGCTCGTCACGGCCTGCGCCAGATGGGCCTCGCTGGCGGAGGACATGGGCAGCTCGGGCATGAGGTTCATGTATGTAAGCAGCACAATAGAGCGCAATGGAGCGCGCTGTGATGATCACTGGGGGCTTCTGGCTAGAGCCCTTGGGGATATTTGCATCCCCGTGCACGTCATTACTTTATTTGTGTACAGCACTGGCAGACATCGGACGACGATCTCGGTGTTCAGTTGGACACGTCAAGCCAGGGCACGCCTAGTTCAGACGACCGAGCATTAGATCACTGCAGCGACCATTATCGCCCCAGTGTCGGGTGTATGGTGTATGGTCAGTATACAGTGTACAAGTACAGAGGCGCAGTATTCACCGGAACGACATCCATTTCCTATTCCACTCGTGAGGGTTTGTGCTATGATAGTTCTTACCGGCAAATGTCTCTTCCCGTCTGTGCAATACATGATTAACAATACCTACCGTCTGACCAAGAATGCCTTTGTAATCTTGGTCCTAGACCGTGGGGCAGACGAATCCACCGAAGATGCTCTCGAACTCATATTCGTTCCATCTGACCTCTGGTTTCAGTCCTGCAAACTTCCACACTCCGTCCACCTTCCGGTAGTAGAACTCGTTGGTGGCATGGCTGTGCCCTCTCTTCTCCTCCACTCGATGCGTCTCATCCGTGAACCTTAGATGCCCCGCCCGCAACTGCTGATGTCCAATAATGTATGTGTCCGAGACCTTCGTCCATTGGCAAGCACCGAGAAGATGCTGCGTCCTAAGAAGTGGGTCGCCGAGGAAGCCCGGGGCCGACATCATCTTGATGTAGTCGTCGGCGGGCATAGCATCCCATTTCTCATTACTCACAAGTGAATAGTCAACTGTCAAGACAGGAGCGACAATTTTGCGAAGCCGGACCCAGTCCTAGTAGTTATTAGAGGGCAATTGACTATTGATGGCGCAGAGTGACTGACCTTTGAATCATAACTATCAGCCCAGTTGAATGCCAATGCGCTCACTGCTAGATATTCTGGCCAACTATCAGCTTGAAGACGCAGAACGGGAACTAGTGGCGATGTTGCACGAACCTTCAAAGGTAATCCCGCTCTTAGAAGACTCTTCGATGGAACCCATTGCTTAAATGGCCTTGGCGTAGTAATGATATAAGTAGACGGTGGCAATAGCTGAGATGTACCTTCAAGCGTTGGCAAACAACGTGCATTAGACATGTCTATATAGTCTGATCTGAGTGCCAGTTTACACAGCATATGCACCACGTGGATCGGACTGGATCGGACACTCCATGAGGGTGGCATAGACGGACATGCGATACCCTCTGATACCGGATGGCGGAGGCCGAAAGGCCCTGTGAGGGGCATGGTACTTCCCCAATGAACCCCGAAATAGAGTCTCGGACCAGCAGCAATCCAACTACGGATGAATAGGAAATCTAGAAAAGGGTAAAGAGCTCTACAGACTCCGTCGCTTGCCCGCAAGCTAGATATGGCAATGAAAGGGCAAGACTTAATTCTCATGGGGCAGACTCGGAGTTGTAGGAGATCTCCTATCCTGGAGGATTGAGGTCTTTCGTTTCCTCTAATTATAGAATTTATTTTATGGAAGGGGGTGGACAAAGCTCTAGGACGCTCGGCGTAGTTAAATAGAAACAACATATTATCTTATTCTCTTTTATATGATATACAGCTGAATGTTAACGCGACCAAGAAGCTCTCACCAACTACTAGTAGGTGGCTATTATTTTCTTTATAAGGAATGATGTTTTTCCGAGCGTTCTACGACCTTTGTTTGAAGTATATCCACGTGCCGCCCATGTCTCTTGAACTACTTCGGCACACCGCCTTTGTCGTATGGCAGAATCCGTAATGGGCACCCCAAGTGCCTTGTAATCAACTGTCAGATTCACATTCCAAGTTGCGTGTCATCAATCTCACTCCTACATGATAGCATTCTACTTGTTTTCCATATTTCGTGCTCGCAGTTTCGATTCCACCTTCCATGCACACCCTTCTTGAGACACAGTTAACGCGACCAAACCTACATCCAGCCGCAATGCCCTCCCACCTGGTGTCGATAAAGCAGCATTTCGAGCCGAATCCATCCGCAGAAGAGCCACCTCACCTCAAGAGCCTAATTTCTGCCCTCTCACTACAACCGCACATCGAAGGCGGCTTCTTTGCTGAGACAGATCGCGCGCCTGACACTGTGCCATCGCCGTGGCCTTTCTCGAAGTCTTCAACCTCTGATCTGACCCCACAACGTCCTGACTTCGATCCAGCCGTGCGAAACTCCTCTACCACCATATTCTACCTCCTCACGCCAAATGGGCCTCAAGGTGGCTTTCATAGGAACAAAGGACGTACTGTCCATACCTTACATCGTGGCCGAGGCCAGTACGTGTTAATCCATGCGGACGAGCACGAGGAGCTCGAAGACGGGAAGCTGGAGGGTAAAAGAATAGAGACATTTATTGTCGGTCAGGATGTGTCCAAGGGTGAGAAGTTACAGTGGGTTGTTGACGGCGGGAAATATAAAGCGTCCTTTCTTCTACCAGACGACGAGAACGGAACAAGCAGCGAGGGTCTTTTGATCAGTGAAACTGTCATTCCAGGATTTGAGTACTGTGATCATGACTTTTTATCAAAAGATGGACTACAAGGACTAGTAAGTTCCGAGAGATTTACGGGATTGAAATGGCTCTTGAGGAGGGAATAATAGCTGTCTTGTTATCGCGTCCTCCAACTAGTCCTTTTTCGAGTCTGCTGTAGAAATGTATTCAACTCAGAAATTCCTGTCGATGCATGACGTGGTATTTAGGCCACAATTGTCTCCAGCAGTGCCTTGCCACCGAGGTCCATAAAATTATTAGTGGTGTTCATCCTAACAATTCGTCGAAGAACGCGAAAGTCGCAACTGTATCAGTTGCTGAGACTAGAGTTAGCAACGTTGTAAACGTCACTTGGCTAGTCATGCCTGCTGTTGCTGTAGGGTTACATATACCTTGGTAGCTACTAGGTATTATAAAGGAACTTTAGTATACCATTAGGCTTGTCAAACTGAAGGGAAGGGATAAGGAACTTCAGCCGAGGTTGAGCTCTGTATATAAGCGTCAGAGACTCTTGTTTAGCTGGTTATCTTATCAGTAAGGAGTAGTGTAAACGGCGGTGTAGACCAGCTACCGAGATATTCCATTTATCGGCGAATACGGAAGGTACATTAGCAAAGTGGGTTATAAAAGATAAGTAGCGATAAGATATAGAGACACTCTCTCATCACAGCTTCGCGGTTCCTATCTCAGAACGTATGGGCAAACGGTGGAAGAAACGTTACAATCAAATCAATCTAATCTTTAATTCAGATTACGTCCTCGGCTCTTTCTAGGCGAAATCGCATCAAGACGCTATCCATGAACAACGATAATTGAAGATACTCCGTAGTATATATCTGTAGTAGGTCCCTATTTCTTTGTATTTTGTTCGTATCAATATCAATAGAGTGTGATCGAGCGTTCCTGTGAAGATTGGCATCATGCGTCCTCGATCAACCTTTACTACGGCATTGGCCCTAGTCGCAACTGCGGTTCTAGGAATAAATAACGTTGCCGCTTCATATGTCTCCTCTCTGCCATTAAAAACCCAGGACCTTTTCAATACATCCATGACATGGCTAGATGATTTTTACGACAGTTCGATAGGCTATTTATACAGCGAGGGTGCTACTTCGGCCTTACACCACGAAACACGCAGCTCCGCATGGTACGCTGTAGGCTTGCTCGCGCGAAACGAAGGAACCGATGTCGAAGAGGCATTGAAGATCATCACCAATGTTATTTCAGGGCAATTCAAGGACCCTGCTAAACAATGGTAGGTCTCCCAGAGAGCACCCCTTAAAGCGACTAGAATTGATCCTAACAAGGTATGCCGACTATCAAAAAGAGCCCGAAGAGCCTCTTGTTGGTTCACCAGCCTATGTAGCTTCAATTTATAACAGCTTTGATCCAAATTGGCGTGGGTTTGTAGGTACTACATTTATTGTAGCTCTGGAGGAATTTAGCCATCTTATTCCACCGAGCGTGACAGCTTTACTAGAAGAGTCACTCTTTAATAGTACCGTGGGAGATACATACCGCGTGGCTGGTGTCGATGGTGACAACATATACCCCGCATATAGCAATCCCGTAAGCTCCCTAACCAGATACATAACAACCCTATTCGCTCATCATTCCCTTAGTCTATCATGAGAGCTTTTGTCTCCGGCTGGACTGGTCGCCGTCTTAAGGATGAGAACATGACTACGTCTGGTGAAACATATGCCAGCAAAATCATCGAGCTTTTCAATCGCGCTGATACCCTCTCGGAGTTCAATAGCGGCACCTATACCGGAATTTCTCTGTTTGCCTTAACTTTATGGGTCAAGTATCTCCCCGCTGACTCTGTCATGAACCAAAATGGGCCGAAAATGATCCAGAGTACGTGGGAAGCCGTTTCGCAGCTTTGGCACCCTCATCTCAAGAATATTGCCGGACCTTGGGATCGCTCGTACGGCTTTGATATGAACAGATATTTGAGTATAATGGCACTTCACCTGTGGAGTATTCTCGGGAAAGAGAATTCCTCTATTGCCTCTAAGGTATGCTATTTGTCGTAGAATATTCATCTAATTAAGTGGCTGAACTGACGTTGAAAGCCTTTCGTTATGTCACACAGTGCGGATTTTGCATTGGCGCCAGTGATCGCTGTCCTCTCCCCATACCACGAGTCGTTGATTCCAGCATCACTATTCCCAGCACTGAAAGAGTTCAGTGGCGAGCATACATTTATATCTTCTGCTTTCTCTCCCCCTTATGATATATATCCTAGAAACATAACTTCATGGCTGGCACCCAACATTTCTATCGGTGCCGAAACTTTCAACGAAACTGTGATTGGAGGGCCAGCAATCAATCCAGACACCTTCAACCCTGCAGTTATCCAGTGGGATACTGGAAATGGAATTGGCTTTATTAATCTCTATGCGACTGAGGCCTACATTGTTACGGAAGTTGCTCCATATAGTCTAAACCTCACGTATCCACATGGTGATACCGATTCGATTTTCTCGCTCATTGTTTCTACATTCGCTGCCAAGACAACCCTATCATCTATCTCTGATATCCAAGGCCTGACTCTGGATGTCTCTGGCACTGTAAATGAGACATACTCGTTGTCCTTTGCAGGAATATATGGTGGAGTCGATTCTACTATCAAGTAAGTATAAGTCTCTTACAACCGAATGCATTTGCTTACCACTTGTAGCGATTTTGAATTCTGGAACTTTACCTGGTATATGCCTATTAATTCCACGGAGACGCCATATCTACAGCTGGATATTACACTGTAGTAGTATAATAGATTGCAATAGCTGTTAAGGAGGAATGATAGCTATCTTATTATTGTATCCTCTAATTAGTAATTCTCTGACTCTGGTCAGTAATTCTCGTCGTCGTATAACATAACATTTAGGGCTTTCCTTAGCATCTAACCATTTCTTCGTTCAATCTCAACTTAGTATTAAAATGCCAAAAGGTACAATGTTAATATACAGGCTGGTTAACTACTAGCTTAGTCAACTAACTAGCTGCTTTTTATTTCTTACTTTTATACTCTGCTGAGCCTTTAGGTACTCTATACAATTGTTTGATTCTCTTATATCCCTTGTAATTCTACTAGTCTCTACCTTCTGTTTTATTATCTGTCTCTAGAGTAATAGAACACCTTAGGTACCTTTATTATCTTTTGTCTCCTTGCTCTTATCTTCTCTCTTTACTCAATTTCTCTCCTGGCTCCCTTGTCTTTAAATTATTATATATCTTCCTTCTCCTTGCTTCTCTGCTCTGGTCAACTGTATCTACTGCCTTCTTCAGCTCCTTCGATAGGCTATAACTTGGTCATGTCTTAATGAAGATTTCTCGCTTACAGATAGAGAGAGCGATAGTACAACGGACAGGACGGCAATACTAAGAGCCTGTTCGACGAGAGCGACAATGACATTGATGACACTAGCGTTACAGAGGCTATATCCGACAAGAGCGACAGTAATACAGCTGATGAGCTGTCCGATAATGAAGGACAGCGACCTCCAGAATACTACCTTGCTGAAGCAGCAAACCTCGATATAACGCAGTTGCAGCAGCGACGATACAGCAAAAAACACTAGAGCAACTCGACTAGGTAAAGGTGCACTTCTACTGGTAAGAGAGAGGCTAAAATAGGTGCGTTAAGGAGTTATACTAACTAATACACCTTGGCTAGATACTGTATCTATATAGGCAAGGACCCAGTCCAAAGTTACTACAGGCTTACAACTCGATTTCTTAAGAGCTTCCTCAGCTGGGTCTGCAACCAGCGAAGAGGGAAAGGGGGACGTAGGCGACTTGGTATCGGATATACAAGCTCGTTGGAGACATTTTGTAAATAGTTCCAGCTAGTCTATAAGCTCGAGATCAACAAGAGAATAGACGATATAATTATACAGCAAGGACAAGATAAAAGCAGGTTTCAGCAGCCCTATATCTAGTCCACCCTAAGTAGAATCTGACGCTGACAAGAGTTGTAGATAGTTAAAATGGTGGCCGAAGAGAAAAAACTGAGTAATAAAAAGTGCAAGAGTGCAATTATATACATCGAGGACCTGGCCGAGTTTGCCTACATCCTTCTGGCAACAACAAAGATAATGTTTGAGATCGGCTGGCTCAGAATTCAACTGATCCTCTTCTGTCAGCTCGCGGGAATTACAGGCAACCGGCCGGAGGCCCTGGTCAACCTCCGCTTTCGACACTTGAAGTTGAGTCTAATTCGAGACCCAAATGCAGATCGTCCTCAACTCTTTATCGAGCTGACCGCTGAGTATACAAAAGGCTACCTTGGTATTAAGGATACATAAGCAGACCCTGGTGTACCTGTCTCAATCTTGCCGATCATAATTTGCTAACAATACAAGGAACGAGTTCCCTATTCCCGAAATCATCTACAATCCGACGCTTGTACTTAGCCTTACATCTTCTTGCTCGGTATACTGTTCAAGGCCCAGGCCTTCAAATCCTCTAGCATCAACTCTCTAGAGAAGCTATACAGTCTTGATGTCCTGGATAGCCTGAATAAGCAACAATTGCCGCTTAAAGAGGTGCTCGAGGACAACTTTATCTTTTGTCAGGCGGTTCGGGAGGTATACAGCGTTTGCATCGCTCACGATTTACAGCTGACGTCAGACTCGGTCCGGTACTGTATAAAAAAAGGGGGCCAGATCACAGGCTTTGTACAAGTCACCAAGCCTTATATCCTCCGCGACAGGGCGGCCAAGGCACTGAATAAGAACTGTGAGAACACCCTCTTTCTCTCCCTCTTATATATATTATACTAATACAGGACGCTTTATATAGCAGATATCAGCGATTCTCTGCAAAACCTTATTCTCCAGCATTCTAGTAGTGACACCTTCTCAAACACCACCTAGATCGAAGGATCACTGCCGATCTGTTGAAGATTTATTGCGGCATGAAGCCGGAAAAAGAGCTGATGAGGTTTGTATACTCGATGAGCCGGTCGATCGATCCCCGTCGTCCGTGGAAGCTAACCACCGAGCAATCTGCATCCATTAATCACCTACTGCACATTGTCAGACTGGCTCAGCGTGTAAAGAAGCTATCTGGAGCTTCGGTCGACATGCAAAGGGAGAAGTATCGCGAAGCTTGTCGACGCCTTAACAACGAGAAGCAACGACAGCGGAGGCTGCTCTTGATTGAGATTGTCGATCGTTTCAAGAAGGAGCAACCAGTAATTGATAGCGAGCGGCAGCTGTCAGAGAAGGTACTTAACGATGATACACGAGGCGTCTTAGAGCGATCCGACCAAGTGACGCCGGAGCAGCTCCTTCTGATCGATGCGATCCTAACCCTCCCTGAGACGACGTTGGAAAAGGAATGCCAACGAAGGATCGTGGCAATCAACACTGTGACGACCTACTGCAGCGTTGAGGAGGGAACACTATACCGTCACGGTCTGTATGATCTATATAGCCGTCTTGTGAAGGTTGGTGGCCCCATGGTTGCAAGGGCGATAGAGGCAGCACCATCCGCGTCAGATATCGCATTGAGCCAGGCGATCTTATCAATTAAGACGGACAAAAGGCCAATCAAATGCTTCTTATGCCTCGGGAATCCTACACTGATGCTGCAGGAGCGGGTTGCCTTGTATACCACCCCAGGTTCTTTGAGTAGGCACTTCCTAAGGAAGCACGTAAGGAAGCTTGAAGAGTGGGAGCAAATTGATTGCCGGATTTGTAATATCAGGCTCCTACATCGACAGCATTTATTGAATCACGCAGAGAATTTTCATGGGACAGTCTCACGGCGTAATACTTAAGATCAGCTGTACGATTTGATTCTTTGATCTCAGTCCCGGCTTCTTAGTTATCAACGGATTTATTAATTCTCATGCTCATCAAATGATTAACTTTTGTACTCGTATTCCCATTCGCTAGAAATCCCTTGACGTTCTCGGTAAAATCTTTTATATTGCAACGACCATATCCACTCAGACCATGGTGTATCGATAGCAGTTTGAGCGAATTGTTCTGGCAAGATTTTTAAGCCTGCATCTGAAGGAGTCAAGCTTGAACCTGTCGTGCTCGAACCAGCGTCTGCCATGCTTACAGCCCTTTTATCCTTTCCGTCGGAGCGATCGCTATTATATTCTGTAGAAGGAGGGGTCGTTGAGTTAGGGGGAGGAACACCAGGGGGAAATTCAGCACGCTCTTGCTTGTTGGTAATGCGATTCAGGAACATTATATATAGGCCTCCCTTCTTCTATTGCTGTTGATAAAATGGGGTCCCAATCGAATGAATTGTACCTTGGTTATTGCAGACGTACTACTGACCTTCTACACTTAAATATCCTTCTATAGAAGCCTCGCTCTATGCTACAAATTCCGAACTATATCTTTGGGGTCAGAAGTTGTCCCCCAAAAACGCCCTGCTAGCTTTCGAAGCCAATATTGCCCTATTGGCTACGGTGGCCATGACTGGTATGAGCCTCTGGAAGAATATGAAGCTGGAACGGCACGTGTAGTAGGTCTCAAAGAAACATTCTATAATGGCAGATATCAAGTTTGGCATAGATTGAGTGATCGTGGGGTCTGGTTGATCAAAGATCTGAACGCTGCGAAGTTAGTCTGATCCCACTGTCCTCTGTTATAAATACTTGCTGAGTATTTTTAAAAAAGCGATGATCCTTGGCCATGGTGTGCAATGAAGCTTGTGCCTCAAAAGCCGAATAACTCATCCAACGAAATGGTTGTATAGAAGCGTCTGGTACATCGTCATCTTCCCGGAATTGTTTCTATGCTAGATCATTTCACCGTATCTCACCACGAAGACAGACCCCCCGGCAAAGGCAAGGAAGTCAAATTCGATGCTATTGTAATGCCGGTGGTTGGCCCAAGTATCCGTCATCAAATGGAGATTTCTGAGATTACTCTATCTTGGAGTGAGAGAAGATTCTATGCATTAAGTATTGCAAAAGCTTTGGCCGCTTTCCACGATCGGGGAGGAGTTCATGGGGGTCAGTCCAATTGCCCTACCCCTACTATATTTGAATCAGCTTACAATATGCGTAGATATTCATTCTGGACAAATCTGTCTTCCCGTAGATAAGACGGCGTCTAGGGACGAAGACACCATGAAGATGTTGGGAGAGCCAATTCAATGGCCAATCAGACGGAAAGACAATGCTGCAGTGTCCAAGAGGCTACCGAAATACGCCGTGAAACCGGTCACTTTCAAAGGAGGACCTGGTAAGGCTCAAATAGTCGATCTCGAATCCGCCTTTTTTGCTTCTGATCAACCACTATGGGATATCAGTAGTTTTGGGATCGATAATAGTGCACGACCGCCTGAACTCATCGGCAAAGGTAACAGAGTGGAACTCCCTCAAAAGGTAGACAGCTGGTCAGTTGGATTATTAGTAAGTTTGCTTATAGTTCGCTATTATACTATCTATCTGCTGCTAAATCTGTATGTTTAGTATTACTATATCTTTACTGGAGGGTATAGCTTTGTTGATGCTGAGGAAGATAATGAACTCATGGTCCAGATTAGCGAGGCAATCTTATGTAGTATACAGTCGTCAATACAGGAGGATTGCCCAGATATGCCTCAAGAGTACACTGATAATGTGTCACGTATATTAGAAATGTTGTTCAGAATGGATCCAAAGGAGAGGATATCGGTTTCCAAACTCTATAGTAATCTATAGCTGCTAGAGGAAGAAATAAAAAAGACTTGAAATTATAGACATGTCTATATAGAAATCATCTAGTCACTTGATAGCACTGCTGATCAATTTATAGACTATAACTAACTAGTAAACTCAAATTAGAATTACTCTTTTAAATAATTGATTCTTTATAGTATAATATATTAACTATAATATATCCTTTATTTACTATCTATATTAAAAAGATAAAAACTACAAAAAACAGTAGATAAAGTATAGTTAATAGTCAAACTTAAATAAACAGCATTTATTAATATATAAAATAGAGAGTAAGAATAGACCTTTAGCAAGTTTGTAAATAGGACTTGACTACAATATATATATACTAGAATATAGTCTGGTCTAGAGGCAAATAGATTTTTTTCTATAGATAGACAAATAATAGTTTAAACTTTATATAACTACTTGTCTTTTAGTATCTACTAGAATAAATGTCTAAAAGGGATCTTATTCTTCTATTGACCAGTTGTAATATAGAAGTAGTATTTAAAGAGAGAATAGAAGATTAGATATATTAGCAAAATATTATAAAAGAAAATAATAAGATTGATATTAGAAAGAGGTNACAAATAATAGTTTAAACTTTATATAACTACTTGTCTTTTAGTATCTACTAGAATAAATGTCTAAAAGGGATCTTATTCTTCTATTGACCAGTTGTAATATAGAAGTAGTATTTAAAGAGAGAATAGAAGATTAGATATATTAGCAAAATATTATAAAAGAAAATAATAAGATTGATATTAGAAAGAGGTATAAATAATAATGTCTTTATTAGAAACAATTATATATTGTATAGTAAATCCTATAGGCAGTTCTATACACTTCTAATATATATATACAGAGCTGAGACATGGTTGATTGGGATCAGTTATATAATATCTGTTGGCCCTAGATGACTTAATATTTATATATTATAGACGTCTACACTTGACCTTCTGAAACAAGGTGTGAAATAACCAATGACAGACCTCTTGAGGCTTTCGAACCGTTACACCACCCAATCGTTATTATAACAAATTCAAGGCTACAAGCGAAAAGTTGCTGTAAGTTATCTAAAATCCCTTTATAGGCGGTATCTAACCAGGATGTAGGTCGGCTGACCAACGCTAAGAGCTCGGCTGACCACCGCTAGCCCGGTAAAACGTCGGCTGACCATTATCCACTAAATATAGAGTTAGCGTTGGTCAGCCGAGCTGCGAACTCGTATCTAAACATCCTTTGCAACTACAAGTATAGATGACTTGGCGCCAAACTTATGGGTGAAATTGAGAGCTGTTTCGAATTGGCCTGAAGTCTTGATGTTGTACACCCAACCCAAAAACCAACCATTCTCATCATGTGGATACCTAAAGTTTTGGTTACTCGAACTCTTCCACTCCTTCGACAGCCGGCTACTTCAAGAGGGGTCGTCATGTCCGCAAGTCGACCACCAACGATCCTCCCGGCTGATGCCCCGATAGAGGAGGAGAGGATTCCTGGCTATGATCCAAAGCGTTTTTTACCAGTGAATCCAGGCGACCTCCTTAACAACAGATATAAGATTGTAGTGAAGGTTGGATGGGGCACTACGTCTACTGTATGGTTAGCTCAAGACATTCAACGGTATGTACTAGCTCGGGTTAGATGTATATCCTGACCGTATTCACAGATGGTGGTGGAACTCCAACCGTTATGTGATTGTAAAGGTTACCGCCTCCGATTGCGTTGATGACGATGCAGCGAAACATGAGCGGATTATAACCCGACATCTCAAGAGGAATCCATCACACGAAGGCTTCTCATTTGTAAGGACAATGCTCGACAATTTCGAAGCCCCGGGCCAAGATGGACCTCACTTATGCCTGGTATATGAGCCTATGAGAGAGCCTCTCTGGCTATTTCAACGGCGCTGGGAGAACGGCAAATTACCACCAGCGCTTCTTAAGGTATACTTGAGGTTTCTCCTCCGGGGACTCGATTATCTTCATTCTGAGTGTCACATCATCCATACAGGTGAGATTGAGGCTACGCTTGACACCAATAGATGCCCAGGCCCATTCTATTATAGATCTCAAACTGGACAACATCTTACTGGGATTCGAGCATCCATCTGTAATCGAAGATTTTGTCCGAAAACAAGCTGAAAATCCTATGCCTCGAAAGATCAAAGACGGCCGATCGATCTATCTCTCACACAATGATTTCGGGCCACCTAAGTCATTCTGTATACTACCCAAGATAGCAGACTTTGGTTTGGCACAATCAGGAGAGGGTTCCGAGCCTCTAATGCACCCTATTCAGCCGCCTCTTTTCCATGCCCCGGAAGTTCTCTTAGGCACGAGCTGGACGTATAGCACAGACATTTGGAACCTCGGTGTATTGGTATACTTCCGCTTTTATCACCTATCTAGGGTTTTGCTTATGCGACGTTTATAGATTTGGAACATGATGGAGGGTAGGGACTTATTTACACATATTCGTTCAAGCCACGGAGACTACGATGTTCGAGCACATCTTGCGGAGATGATTGCATTACTAGGGGCCCCACCAAAAATACTTATTGATCGAGAAATACGCTGGAGCGAGGTCAAATGGAGCCATGCTGTACCAAATTCAGAAGGCAAGCTTTGCCAGACCGCTCGCGAGTATTACGGAGGGCCTTTCTTCAACTGTAAAGGTGAGTTTATATACAGGGATCTAATTCCGACCGGTGTCAGCTTAGAGGATTCTGTTCTTTCTCTTGAAGGGGAAGATAAATGCGTCTTCCTTGATTTTATAAAGAAGATGCTCCAATGGTTGCCAGAAGACAGGAAGACAGCCAAGGAGCTCCTTGAAGATCCGTGGCTACAGTAAAAGAGCACTTAAGCGGGAGATCTGGGCGAATTCTATAGTGTATAAATCTAGGGTAGTAAAGGTTGATTATATTGTTGATGTCTGTAGAGCCGGAACTCTTGAGCAGTCTTGGAAGGTACTTCGGGACAAAGGGATTATAAAGGCTCCTTTCTTGTCAATGTATATTGTTGCCTATCTCTATAACCCAGCGGATCATATATGATCTGCACCAAGGCCTATACAAAAAATGTTGGTATGTATACAGCCGCTAGTACATTATGTCGGATCTGTATACAAATGCTATAGTAAGTTACTATAAGGTAATACAAAGGTCTTGGCACTTATCGGGTGCATGAAATTCGAAGGAGGTATAGACATCCAAATCCACCTAATTTGTCTAAGTAATACTCTAACACTAGTGCTCTGGTATTACGCCGTAATACCAATTTTTTACTATGGGAGATTTAAGGTGTGGTCTATACAGGCACCTATCGGTATTACGCCGTAATACCAATAACCCTAAGAATTTCAACGTGGTCCTACAGGCCCTAGAATTTAGGGCCTAGATGTACTCAATCGTGCGGTTTCATTGCCGCTCTCAGAATTAGTATATCTGTAGTGGTTGTTGAGTTATTCATGTGTTTAGTTCCTGGAATTGCCTGTTCTTCGGTCGCGTGTACCACCCAATTCCTAGGAGCGTGCGCACCGAATTCCTGAATGGGGTTGCCTGAGTATACAGGCACCCAATTCCTAGAGAGCGTGTGCACCCAATTCCTGGAGAGCGTGTGCACCCAATTCCTAGGAGCGTACACACCCAATTCCTAGGAAGCGGTGTACACCCAATTCACTCAATTCCTAGAGAGTGTACGCTCCTATTCTTAGGAAGCGTAACTCCTAACACTAGTGCTCTAGTATTATACTATAATACCAATTTTTTACTATAGGAGATTTAAGGTATAGTCTGTATAGGCACCTATTGGTATTATACTATAATACCAATAACCCTATCTCTATAACCCAGCAGATTATATATGATCTATACTAAGGCCTATACAAAAAATGTTGGTATATATACAGCCGCTAGTATATTACATCGGATCTGTATACAAATACTATAGTAAGTTACTATAAGGTAATACAAAGGTCTTGGCACTTATTAGATACATGAAATTCAAAGGAGGTATAGATATCCAAATCCATCTAATTTGCCTAAGTAATACCCTTTGTACAACTTCTTCGACATTTACAAGTATACACCTTGAATCTTCAGTAGTATCTATCCTTAAACAACTCAATTCATCGAATTACAACGAATATTTACCTGGTAGTATATATTAAAGTACTATATCTTATTGTAATTTATTATACATTATAATAGCTTATAGTAACTTACTGTAAGGTACAGCAAGAATAACTACAGTTATAGAATGTATACAATTCTATCTCTATAACCTAGTAGATTATATATAATCTACACCAAGGCCTATATAAAAAATGTTGGTATATATACAGTCGCTAGTATATTATATCAGATCTGTATACAAATGCTATAGTAAGTTACTATAAAGTAATATAAAGGTCTTGGCACTTATTATATATATGAAATTCAAAGGAGGTATATATATCCAAATCCATCTAATTTGTCTAAGTAATACTCTTTGTACAACTTCTTCGACATTTATAAGTATATACCTTGAATCTCTAGTAGTATCTATCCTTAAACAACTCAATTCGTTGAATTACAACAAATATTTACCTAGTAGTATATATTAAAGTACTATATCTTATTGTAATTTACTATATATTATAATAGCTTATAGTAACTTACTATAA